>OY992785.1:19826508-20451508 GCA_963921375.1 Tiliacea citrago
TATAGACCAACCATACCTAATTGTGCACCACTTAAAATTTTCTTACTTTTTTTGCAATATACAGTTCAGTGTCAGGTTTTATGTTGGTGAAAATATAATCCGCGACTATAACAAATATGTATTTACAGATTTATAATCATACGGCCATCGTCAGCGCTGGCAGCAACACAGTAATTAGAATTACAGACCGCGGCAGTAATGTACTATTACAGACTTAATACCATTGGCGGCAGTAATGTACCTACTATTTAATTGTAGGTACCTAGAATTTAATTTAAGTTAACTTCATCACATCTTTGTGAATTAATCTAAATTAGTATGTACATATTCAAGTATTGGGGGGCCTGGTGACCCGTAACACAGGTATTTTATGCCTTTTTCGGGCACCAGTCTCTCACAAATGTTAACCCTATTTCTTTTTTGTTTAAGCACTTTCTGTCCAAAACAACATTAGTGATGAGAAATAATTAATTATTAATTATTATTAAATTATTTATAATCATTAGAATCATCGATACAACTCAAGAATTAAGCCTTAATAATTTGAAATTAAAGTGGAAACTGTCCCAGAAAGCATTTTATACTGTTAAAGACTATATTGAGGACAAAAAGGCTTGGGATTGAGCTGCTCCAATTTACAGTGAATCTTGATTTGATTTTTTTGCCAACTATTTATATTTTTCTTTTTATTTATACCATTTTACATAAACAATGACATGAATAATTACTTTGTAAAGTATTATATTATTTTAATTCTTATGAATGTGAGGACTATGTGCATTGTTTTTTTATTTTTATTATCTAAGTGTTATTGCTGGTCTGGCAGTTTGAGTACTTTATGCGGCCTAACCAAATGTCCTTTCTTTGGTATTGTTCGTCGAATCGCTGAGCTCCTTAAGTTTTGAGTTGAGCTGCACGATAACTGACAAATGCGTGCACTGACTGGACAGGTCCACTCAAATCTGTGTGGTTCTTTCGTAAAAAGACCATGTCAGACACCAATGTACATGGTCCTCAAATGATCTGACCAAGATTATATCCGTATTTTATATACACATTGACATTGATTAATTTTATATATGCAATGACATGAATATAATATTTACTTTGTTAAGTATTATATTGTTTTAATTAAGTATTGTAAATGAAGACTATGTGGGTTATTGTTTATTTTTCTTTTTTCTCAGTTAGTTTTTATTATGGTCTGGCAGTTTAAGTAGTTTATGCGGCCTACCCCTCCTTTCTTTGGTATTGTTCGTTGAATCGTTGAGCTCCTTAAGTTCTTAGTTGAGCTGCACGACTGCTGACAAATGCGTGCACTGACTAGACAGGTCCCCTCAACCTGTGTGGTTCTTTCATCAAAATATCATTTCAGGCACCAATCTACATGGTCTTTACATGATCAGATTAAGCTTATGTCTGGACTTTAAAAGAGACTGTGACCTGTGAGTTTGTTTCGGCCTTTCTTCTCAGAGTAGTCGGATACGAAACGCCGACCTCATCTAGTTTTTTTCTTAAATATGAATGACGTGTAAAAGTGTTTGTACAAGCCTATTTACAGAAATAAATCATTTATCATTCTCTAAATGAATTGACGAATTGACCTCAAATGTCATGATTTCTTTCAATAGTCACTAGTCAAATCGGGTAATTTGAACATAGATAGTTGTATTAATGATTCTAATGATTATAATTCTGTAAATAGATAACTGTTATAGTCGCGAATCATATTTTGATCAACATACAACCTGACACTGACGTGCAAATCGCAAAAAAGTATGAAAATTTGAATTTTGCGGGCTTCCTTAGCGGTTCTACGTTAACCAACCCTATACTCTGTACATATACGTGGCAGTAATTAGGCGACGCACGAGCCGGTGGGAGGGGGGCGCCGGAACCGGAAGCTCGCCGGAGATGAAGGCGCGATACAATATCCGGTTAGACGCCATTTCCGCCGCGAGACGACGCGCGTGTGTGGATGCCTTTAGTTACTGATAGATACTATAACGTGATTTTGGATTGGTGATTTGTGGAGCTATGTTATATAATTATTAAACATCGATAGATAAGTTTCTGCGGTTTTGTATGTGATTCTTATTAGAGCTGGGCTTGTGGGACATGAAAATAATAGGTATGGCTAGTCAGAGCAGCCTACGATTCACAACACATTTTTAGTTCGTTATCACGCTATTATTATAAAGGCGAAAGTTTGTGTGTGCGCTCAAACGGCTGGACCAATTTTGATAAAATTTTGTATGGAGGTAGCTGACACCCTGGATTAAGACATAGGTTACTTTTTAACCCAATATTCCCACGGGATCGAGACTTACGCGGGTGAAACCGCGGGGCGCAGCTAGTCTATTCATAATTTTGACGCACACAAGTTAGGTATTTGGGAAAACTTTAACAAAAGTTCAGACCACAATTCATTAATTCATCATTCATTACGTCCACTGCTGGACATAGGTCTCCCCCAAAAAAGGAAGGGCGGGATCTCCATAATCTCCACGCTTGGCAGGCGGGTTGGCGATCGCAGTATGGTGTTAAAGTGCATAGAGAAAGCTGCTGCCCAGTCCCAAGTCCCTTAGTCGCCATTTACGACCCCCACGAGAAGAACAAGGCCGCAATTATTGTCAAGAAAGATTCATTACTATGCTTTGTCTTAAAAAAATAACCCTACTTGAATATCTTTTGCGAAGATAGGTAAGTACGGCCAGTACTTAACTATTACTATGACAACTTCAACATTGATATAGTTTTTAGGGTTCCGTACCCAAAGGGTAAAACGGGAACCATATTACTAAGTCTCCGCCGTCTGTCTGTATGTCTGTCTGTCCGTCTGTCACCAGGCTGTATCTCATGAACCGTGATAGTTAGACATTTGAAATTTTCACAGATGATGTATTTCTGTTGCCGCTATAACAACAAATACAAAAAAAAACAGAATAAAATAAATATTTAAGGGGGCTCCCATACAACAAACGTGATTTTTTTTGCTCGTTTTTGCTCGATATTGATAACGGCAACAGGTAGACGCTTGAAATATTCACAGAATATTTAGTTATATATTCACTTTAAAAATAAATAATTAAATGAAAATAAAACAAATATTTAAGGGGGGCTCTCATACAACAAACGTGATTTTTTGCCATTTTTATAGATAATGGTATGGAACCCTTCGTGTGCGAGTCCGACTCGCACTTGGCCGGTTTTTTTTATATATATCAATGCCTTTCAACAATGATGTTGAAAGGCTGATTCTCCGCTCTTGAAAAACTTATGAATGAAGCTATTAGCTCAAACTTTTTCAAGTGCATTTTCAGTTACAACTGCAGTATTATAGGCTGCATTAGGTCACAATACATCATTACCACCCTACCCTAATATCTTAATGGTACCTACGATAAGCCACATAAATCCAACAATGACATTACCAACCACATAAAGCCATCGATTAAACTCATTATACCGAATGAAATTAATCGATGCCGAGTACCTACGTACCGATGACGTCGATAAGGCAGACGGATCCTCAAGTCCTCACAACCTGAGGACCTGATCCCTCCTTCCTCCATTGTTCCTGAAGAGGGAAACAGGATTGTTCTACAGGGATTATGCTTTTATGTGATTTTTCAGTCTGAGTACGGATCGAGAGGCGTTCAGTGAATGAGTAAAGGTGTTTGAAATGCTTCGTTGATGGTTTTTGGTGGGGTATTATACTCTTTTTGTAAGGTCGTAAGTAGGTATGCGTGTAAATTAGTCGGCATATTATCTAGGCATGTTGATAGCACTTCGATTAGTTGACGACTACAGTAATTTATCGTTAAGACGATGACAACAGCTAAACCGCGGTCACTGTCAGACTGCATACAAAAGAAAGAGAAGCGCGATGACACAAAGCTTGTAATTTATTGCAAAATATGAAGCAATTATCAATTTACTCAAAAATGAGTTGAGTAATCGAAATTAAAAAAACAACCAAGTTCTGCATACAAATAAAACGTTCTTGTTATTAATTAAATACCAATCGTATGTTGATATTCAAAACCTGTTATTTTGGATTGAAACTCAAAGTAAAGGGTTAGTTTACCGTTGATTTATATCGAGTTTTTTTTTTCTAAACGTGTTTTGGTAATAACCAAATTCTGAGAAATATGTTCGAGAATGACATATATTTTTACCGCTCCGACAAACTATATAGATTTAGCAAATTTTTTCCTACTTTTATCATTTGCCTCTTGTCAGCGCCTTAAGGTATGATTTTCTTATCGTTACTACTAATTAGGTATGTAACATTTTTAAGTTAATGACTAAGAATATTGTATCTACTTTTAACCTCAAAAATACCGTTCCGATACTCGTTCCAAGGAACGAAAACGGAAAACAGTGTTTCTCATTCTAAGTAAATAATTGTATTCTGTTTTCGAGTAATAAATGTCTTTAACCATAACATTTTTACGATGGTAATTAAATATAAGTCAGAAAGGGACAATGCTTTTCCATATACATATCCAAAAATGTATTATTTATAGTGTTAACCCATACAATTACACGCACCTAGATTCTAATTACATTTGGAGAAAAATAAAGACTCACTATTTTCATTGACCGCATTGACGACGATCCTCAGTAACTTGAAACTAGATCTAAATACCCAACAACGATTGAACAATACATTTTTACAAAATGAATATCCCAAAACTTAAATGAGTTAGGTATAACCCTTAAAAACTTTGCAGATACGAATCAAAGTTGAATAGCCGAGACATCTTAATGTGTACTAGAGATATACAAATATACAAATTATGTACATAAGTACAGTTTATACATGTAGTAATAATTATTCGGCGTGTTGCGATAATACAGATTTAGATAGAGCCGCGGCTGGCGAGATAACCCCTTACATAGCTCAGAGCACATAGCGCCTGCCCACCCTAAGTAGCGTCAGGCGAATAAGCGCTCTTCAGGTAAAATTTTTAGTTTTTGGAATAGATGGGCTAATCCTTAGTGTATGTCATAATAGGTATGTGTGCCCCCAAGCAAAAAGGGTCCAGTCATGGGGTATTAAATTAAGGCTAGATTCGGTATCTAGAATAGTCAATTGATTATATGGATTTCAAAAAAAAAACAAAAGCTGGCACATTTTTTTTCAAGACATTTAAAACTCTGAAAAAGCTTGATCTGAGAAAAAGCATTTTCAAATTTGACATGCCGGCCGACTTTTTACTAAAATTTTCTCTTAAAATTTCTGGTACTTAGAAACATCATAATTATAAAGTCTTTTACTTTATGAACTTGTAGATAATTGAGCATTAATTATTAATCAATTAAAATCGTGAAATGGAATTTTTTCACCCAACTTTACAAAACTGCGTTTATAACGGAAACTAAATGCCGTGAACGGGACCGTTTTTGCTTGGACGCCCACATATAATCAAAAGTTTTAATAAACTTACAAATTTTCATGATTTGGATATAATATTGAATACAAGTATTTCTCGGCTTAAGCATTTGTTAGTGAAAAGCTTATTTACGGAAAAGTAATTGTTTGTGTCTGAACGATTTTTAGTTGGTATTAGTCGATCGTGTACTATTTATTTCCTAATTTATGTTATAGGTATTTTGTACCGACCTTTTTTATTTTTATTTAACAGTTTGCGTATAAATAGACTAGAAGAAAGGAACAGAAATATTCGTACACCAGTGATGCTTATTTCTAAAGAAATCTCTTCCAGCATGCCTGCGATAGGAAAGTAGACAAAGATATGTGGATTTTATGTATATTGTTTTCTCTTCTACTCTTCGTCAGAGTAGGAGAGGATAACAAAATACATACATACATACTTCTAAAATAAATATCAGTAAAATAAATATAAAATAATAAATACATAATATGCAACTATGACGAAGTGGAAAGATAGTGTTCTTTCACTCTTCTTTTCAAAACTGCAACAATTTGTGGCAGTTTTTTAGGATTTTTTTTTTTAGTGTTTATCAGTTAACATTTGTAAATACCCTTCAATTTCATATTCTTTAAGAACAGTGTATATATTAGCTGCGAGTAGAATAAAATAAATTATAAAGGAGAACTAAAACTATTCAATATGTGTTTAAAAAGGGCGATTTTATCACACACAAATCTGAAGGAAGTAGATACCACCCTTTGAAGGATATTATTTTAGCAAGCATGTGTGTACTTTTAGCTGCTATTTAGCAACTGCTTTTATTTCTGGGTTGTCTAAAAATATAGGGTTTGTTTCTCAATACTTTATTGCATTCCACAATGTATATGCTTAGGTGGTAAAAATTGGTTTTAGAACAATCGTGGACCCTGTCGGGCACAGCAAAAGAAAGATAGTAGAGATGAGGAATTATCGTTTATCGTTTTCTTCTTTTCATTTCAATGAACGCTGGTGTTAAAAGTTCACATAATTTCAATCATAATATTAATTTGTTGCACTTGTAGCCTAGATGTATTATTTGTGAGAAAAAGTAAAGGGGTAATTTGCACGTGTAAGCATTAATAAATCTAAAATCTTTAAAATAAATAGTAATGGTAAAAGGAAGCCAGAATCATCACTATGTATGTCAGAACACTGATTAAATCCTGTGCTTTACTTTATTTTTAATATTTATGCTTATGCCACAGATAATATAATACTACGTACTTATGCTAATCGATTTCGGAAGTTCTTAATTGATATTTTTATCAAAAACCACTTCATTTGAATGACATTATTTACATAATATATTATAATTTATTTTATACGATCAAGTAAATGTAGATTGCACAGTTAATAAGATCCATTTCCGCAAACAAATGTCAAGATAATGTTAACAAAAGTGAAATTAAGCGAAAGTTTAATAAAATCGCAAAAAGTTAAAGAAATTGGTATAATCAAACATATTGAATTTTACTGTTACATCGGTGCGTATGTACTTAATGTGTTTTAGTAGCACAGGTGCAATAATTGTGAAAGTATATTTATTACTGCCTCTTTGGTGTCGTGCTACTCTCGCACGAGGGCCTCGGTTCGACCCGGGTGGGTCAGTCTGATTGGGTTTCTCCATCAGGAATTTTTCTTTAGCAGCTCGGAGTCTGGATTTGTACCCGGTTGACGACAATAGGCTCGCCCCCTATTACATGGGACTTAAACAGAACTGGCGAAATGTAGGCTAACCCTTTGGGGATTACAGGCGTGATGGTATGTCATGTGTTATATTTATTTGTTGTTGTAAATGTTACTGAATTCTTTCAAAACATAAGACTTGCATTGCCACGAAGAACGAAAACCTGCCTGCTGTCACCATTAATCAAAATAGAGGCCTTCTTTCTTGTATTGATTTTGACACTAAAATAGTAGGTATTTCTAAATCCATGTATTTGAGTGTCAAGTAAGCATAATCGTTTCAATTATACGTAAAATACGTAAAACTTCGTTCCGCATACGTAAAATCATGTACCAATAAGTACCTAGGCAGTTGTTTGACCCGAAGTTTTTCCCTATAAACACATACTGAAGATACTAAAATGTAGAAAATATTTTCATGAAAATGCACAATTTTCCTTCTGTCGGTACTCGGCGGATTTCTGAAAGGATCCAAGGAGGGTGGCGAGAGGCTTCGAGGATGCGCCGGGGGCGGCTGAGGAGTGCGGGGGGTACGCGGGCTGCGCTGTGACGTCACGTCCTATCTCGGCGGCCATCTTGGATTATCTCGTCGCACCTGCGGGGCGCGGGGGGTGCTTTAGTATCGACCCGATGGCCGACCCTGCACATTTTTCAGGGTAAACTTGAAAATGTTTGCTCTATTATTTATTTTTAGTTTTAGATAACGATCTTATCAGATAGAGACGTTTTGATTCTTATCTTGGTTTTAGATAAGCTAGAAAATTAAAAAAATCTTGTTTCTTTGGGTTTAATGCGCAAAACCGTAGATATACTACACAGCTGTATTTATAAAATATGTGTGAAAATGACCCAATTTTCTTTATTCTATCTTTTATTCAGTTCCTTAGATTTGAAACTACACTGCCTCATTGGTCCAGTGGTCACAAGTGCTACTTCTGAGCATGAGGTCCGGGGTTCGATTCCCAAGCCGGGCAAAGTGTTATTGGGTTTCTCCGCCAGGAATTTCTCAGTAGCAGCCCGGAGTCTGGATTTGTGCCCGGTTGATGGCAATAGGCTTGCCCCCTATTACATGGGACTTAAACATAACTGGCGAAACGTGGGTGTACCTACTATAGGTATAGCTCTGGCTAACCCTTCGCGGATTACAAGCGTGATGTTATGTTATGTTAGATTTGAAAGCAAGAACAAAACTAAGAGAAAAAAATTGTGTGAGCAGCGACAAAAACAAAACAAAAATGTTGTTGTTGAAATAGAATCTCTGCTGACCCTAAAACGAACAAGACTAAACAGACCGCCTGAAATCAAAACGAAACCCTAATCATACGATCGCCTTACAGTAGCAATTGGGCATAATTTACATATTATCTTTTGTTTAGTAATAAAAAAAATATATGACAGATTCTTGATAAAAGACAAAAAAAAGTATTTTCCACATTACAAAAAAAACATCACCCAACTCTGCATAACATAAAACAAAAGCCAACCGCATTAAATAAGTTTCAATTAAGCATTTAGTCCGCAACTAACACGGGGTGTATTAAAATTCAACTCACACACGCACAGTTATCTGTCTGTGGCAGTTTGGACACGCCGATAGGATCTGCGGTCCCCCCACCCCCCATCCCTTTGTACCCTCCACTTCAAACGGCGATCCGCCCTAGCTTATTTACGAAGACATAACGGGAAAATTTTATTTTGAGTTATCAACCTGTTCCTGTGTTGTCATCTGCAGTTTTGGGGTTGTTTGCAAAAGGAATCGACCTGTATATAAGTTCTATATCTGGAGAACTTAGAACTACCTTGTAGTTTATGTATTATCTTGCTATTTGGTTCAAATAAGCATCACATGTCTCTTCTTTTAAAATGTTAAAGCATAGTCTTCATTGAACTTTTCAGCTTTTAAACGTGTTTACAGGTAAAACTGCTTTTAGAGTGTTTTCAAAGAACCTGATCAAATACATTCTACGATGACAAGAGGATAAGTAAGATCGATTTTCGGATTTAAAACCTTGTAAAGTATCATCACCCTAATATTATAAAGGCGAAAGTTTGTGAGTGTGTGTGTGTGTTTGTTACTCCTTCACGCTCAAACGGCGGGGCCGATTTTGATAAAATTTAGTATAGAGGTAGCTGACGACCAGGGGGCCAAGTCTGCTAACGCAGTTGTGTCCGAATGGCAGATCATTGGCACCGTAATTGTAGAGTGAGTTGACAGTTTTGCTAATCTCACAATTGACAGGCGTTTTATGATTTTCCGATGACGTGCCACTGATACTCTATTGGAAAAATTGTCTGTATTTAGTAATCTCGTACTGACAAGCGCCTATTATTTTGACTTCCATAAGGACCACTGTCACGCCATTATGAATTTAGGAGGTTACAAACTATTGGCACAATGGTCATGGCGTTGCCTTGGTATGATCGTCATGACCAATCATTGAAAATAGCAGACTTGGGCCCCTGGATTAACACAAAGGCTACTTTTTATCCCGATATTCTCACGGGATCGAGACTTACGCGGGTGAAACCACGGGGCGCAGCTAGTAGGTATATAAATGCATAATCAGCCTATAATGTTCCCACTGCTGGGATACAGGCCTCCTCTCTTCGAGAGGGAGTGGGCCATAATCCACCTCGCGGGCCCAGTGCGGGTTGGTAGATGTCACGTGTCTTCAAAATTTTGGTTCTATGACATGCCGGTTTCCTCAGGATGTTTTCCTTCACCGTTTTAAAAGCAGTGGTGACGAAATTATTTACACAAAGTAAAGCGCCTGCCTGGGTTCGAACCAACGACCGACAAACTTGTAAGTCGGGGCCGTTATCACTGGGCCACCACTGCTCTCACGGCACATACATAATCTCCTTTTATTATAATAGTGGAATAGAGACTAATTTTATTCTAATAGTGGAATAGAGGTGCACATCAGAAATACCAACTAGATTCAATAATAATGACGGAGTCTAACAAGAAACAAGAGACAAATACTTTAAACTCAATTCCAATATTGTCTCTACCATATTAGATGTCACCATGATAACAAGCTACTTGCTCACATCTAACGTGATTTAAAATCGTTGGCGAATCAGAATAATGGAAGATTAATTGCAAAAGGACCGATCCTTAGGGACTTAATATCGGCCGTAAACTGTGGATGACAGTTTGCCTCTCGGGAATGTACGGAATAACTGTTTAGTCACTGTTTTAGTAACTGGGTCAGGGTAAAGTACTTTGTTTTTTTTTACTTTAGTGCTTCATAATTGAACAACTAATTTACATTTTCTTGTATTTATTAATGAATACCGTGAATCCTTATAGATTAAATTAAAATAAGTAGTTAAATATATAATTATTATTTTAAGACTGTTAGCTTGTATATTATGGCCACTCCCGGACTCCTAAATCGAGCCACCGTGCAATTTCACTTTAGGTATAAAAGCCTCAAACATCAAAATAATGATTGTGTCAAAGGAAAAGTTTTTATGTAGTTTTGAAGCCGTAATTTTAGTGTAATCATTGTTCCAAATTTGAATTTACGACCATTTAAAAAGCTATAGACCCTTTACGAAAAAAATATAGTGTGGCTCGATTTAGGAGTCTGGGAGTGTACCTAAATATCTTATTTGAAAATAAAACATTTTGTTAGTGGAAAAATAAGTGGGTCTTTCCTGCCCATGAAATAAGTTGTTTATGAAGTAGATTTTAATTAATGAATCAAGTAAAAATTTAGAGTTAAGTATGCCTAAACTTATTTTCAAAGTAATGTTCTGACTAAAGTAAGAAAATAATTGATTTAGGTAAAATTTATGTTTGTAAATATTAATTGCTACGCGCTACGCTCCGTAGCACCTCGTAGCAAACACAAAAACAGCGTAACGATACATTGTCATTACAGCTCAATTGCTTATAAACTATGGGGACTCATAAGTGGTCATCAATATGTTAGTCCTTAACAGACCTCCGTGTAATGACGCCGACAAATACTTGACACTCCAAACAATAACATCATTGGGGGCACGTGCAGCTGCGCTTGCGTCGCGAATTTTACGCTGTGTTTCATTAAAGGTGTAACTGTGCTCTTATAGACTACTAGCTGCACCCCGCGGTGCACTTATAGACTACTAGCTTTCACCCACATAGGTCTCGATCCCGTGAGGATATCGGGATAAAAAGAATCCTATGTCATAGCCCAGGTCATGGTCTACTCATGTGCAAATTTCATCCAAATCCGTTCAGCCGTTTTAGCATGAAAGCGTAACAAACAAGTTCACTTTTGCATTTATAATAGTTAGGATAGGATAGGATCGTAAACCATAGCTGGATATTATATCTAGCTATGGTTTACGATGGTCTTCCACCAGCCACATTTTTATCAGATACTTTTGACTTTTCGAGAATTTACAAATGGATTTGAAAATGTACCGGTGCCAATTTGTAGTGCCACTTATTAATTGAGTGCTTTAATATTTTGAGTGATTTGAATACCGTGTACCCTCACCTTTAAGATGTGTTCTTTCGACAATTGAGGTTAATTTTATAACCTCAATATTCATCGATGATTTTTCGATAACAATTTAATAATGTTGTTCAAACAATACTTAATTTTTTGAAAAAGTAGTAAGATAAAAGTTGAAACCTTCTAAATACAGATGAATAAGTTACTAATTCCACTTAGTTAGTGATTGAGTTAGAATTTAACCTGAACATGGTTTTTAAATCCAAATAGAAAATATTTTATTTCACATAAACCTACATGGGCACTTATGAAGGAAGAAGATGCACGGTTCTAATTGGTCGTTTCCTATAGAGAAGAGCCGGCAACAAACTCCACGGTTACTCTTTTAAAAATAATTGGCTTTTTGAATGTTTTTAAATTAGTGTTAATAAGTATAGGAGGAAAGTGTAGGCCTGTCAACAAGTACCAGGTACTTAAAAAAAATGGTTTACAAATCTACAGTCTATTAAGAGCGGCCAACCCGACATACTTTTCATACAACAGCTCGTACGTGATTATGGCGTTGTAACCCATCTTTCTTTGAATTTTTTGAATCAATAGGTATCTTGTGCACTATATCTAGGTTTCTATGCACGCAAAATATAAAAAATTTGAACAACAAATTCAGTATAAGCCTGCAAAAATCTGCTTTTTTGCACACATTTTACCTGAACTTTGGCCATTCATAATGTACTCACAAATTGTAAACGTTAAAAAACATTACGATAGAAACCTTGGAAATGTAATGGAAATTCTAAATCACCAACATTTATTTCACAAACTGGTAAGGCTTACTCAAAAACACGTATTTCCTGGAACAAGTTTTATGAAATTTCCGCACATTCTTTTTCGTTCAATTTTATCGCGTTCTCACTCGTTTGTTAATAGTTTTAACTTGCGCTGGATGAAACAACAAACTTTTCGACCATGCTCGCGTTGACGATAGACGGACCGGGAAGGCCCCTCTTAAGCCTACAACGTTCTGACATTCAGAAAATATAAAATAATCTATGTAAAATATAAATAAAACAATAAAAATCTATTTAAACCAAATGACATGATTGCCATTACAACTGTAACAAATCTGAATCAATATCCTGGTCCATAAAAGCCTCCAATAAATAGTTGAAATTAAAGCTTTTTGACAGTCAATGCATCATTACTTATAGCGTAACAGAATTCTTGAGGGTAAAAAAATTGAAACTTAGTGCCAACTTCACCAAAGACTGTTTAAAATAAGAATTATGTTTGGTTTAGTCTTGTTTTTTTTGTTCTGTTTGTTAAAGTTTAGTAGGTTAGTGGATTAGTATATAATTTTGTAATTTTTGCATCATTATCATGTCTGCCGAAAGAAGTCCACTGCTGGACATAGGCCTACCCCAAAGGGGGGGATGGTTGCCATAATCGCCACGCTTGGCAGGCGGGTTGGTGATCGCATATGGTGTTAAAATGCATAGACAACGCTGCTGCCCATCCTCTAGTAAGTCCCTTAGTCGCCTTTTACGACACCCACGGGAAGAAATAGGATGGTGGTATTCTTTACGTCCGGCACCACACGGCACTTTTGCATGCCTACTAGTCAAATATGGCTGAATATATTCCTTATATCACCATGTAGTGTATATGTTACGGCTAATACCCGAAGTGCGGCTACACCTAGTTTTATCCGGTTAGAATTATAGGTCCAGACAATCCCTGTTGGATAAAACCAATTTACCAACAATAGAGGGCATCTGGCGCTCGGCGGCCGCTACCGCGGCACGCTCGCTTCGCTCGCTCGCCTTCGCTTGTTAATGGTTACTGTTCTAACCTAACCTAACCCAAATGATTTTACCCGAAAACAATCTGCTCGTACTAGGTTTAACCAAGAGTAAGTGGCTACACCTAGTTCTAACCGGCTAAAACTAGGTGTAGCCGCACTTCGGGTATTAGCCGTAACATATATACCCATATTTGCAAAATAAATATCTTTATATCTTTTAAAGTTGTAGGTTAACTTTCATTAAATACTTTTGGAACAGACATTAGGCTTTTGTTTTAGAAAAAGCAGTGGTCATTAGGCAGCCAGTTGGGGATGAAAGTGAATTGCTGATGTATTCTATTAATACTTTTTCATCTCAAATCGAAGCAAACATATTTTATAATTAGCGTTACAAAAACATGCAACTCAATTACTCATTAGCTGCTAATAGGTCATTAGTCAACCTATACCTAATTATGTCATCAGAATCGGTATAAAAAATTGAAGATCGCGTGACGAAAAAAATTGAAGGGAAGAATTCAATTTGTTACAAACAGGGAAATTAATAAGTGGCTATCAATATGGTAACAGACCACCACGGTTAGTACTTGACACTCGAAACAATGACGTCATTGAGAGCGCGTGCGCAGCTGCTAATGCGCTATATATTGGTGTAAAGCGCTGTACTTTGCTCTAAAGCGGTGTATTGTTGCGGAAGTTCGCTGAAGTGGCTTCGAGTGGGCAAACTAAGGCGCGTGCTACGTGGAGGTAGACCACCGGTGGTGTAATGGCAATACAGTGCTAATTGATCACAAAATAAAATTGAATGATAAAAAATAAAAAACAACCGACTTCCAAAAAAAAAAACACTACTAAGTGAAAAATAACTTTAATTTCGGAAATCGGTGTCTTTGGATCTGTATTTTTGTTTTTTGCCACCGACTTCCTAAATTAAAGTTATATCACTTTGTAGTGTTTTTTTTGGAAGTCGGTTGTTTTTCTTTTGAAGAAACTTTTTTATTTTTCACTTTTTAGTGAGTCTATTTATAATTTATCTAAGCTACAATAACCTAATGTCAACTGCTCATCACCTTTTACAAAACATTGTTTTTCCCGATTCAGACGCGTTAATTGTTGAGGAGTTCTCCTGGGAAGAACCAGGAGAACTGGAACTGATGGTGACTTCAGCATATGCATTGTGACGAGCATAAATTGCTTAGCAACCATATTAAAATGTCTAATCGAATCGTAACCGTGAAATACTTATATTAAGTAGTTCCGCTGGCCATCTGTGGTCTTCATCATCAGTTCCACTTCACGAAATGGTGCTTTCCGAGTGCAAATGCATGAGCTACTATACAAAATACTCAAATCGCTATAGGTGTGCCTATAAAATTTGATGAGTTCCCTCGATTTTCATTTTCATGGGATACCCTCATCAGATTCTGACTTGGTGACATAGGGACCACTTCGGGAGCATATCCTTTCAAACAAAAAAGTCATTTTCAAAATCGGTCCACAATTTACGGAGAAATCGGTGAACATACATTAAAAAAACATACAGACGAACAAACCTCTTCCTTTTTGGAAGTCGGTTAAAAAGGAATAATTGAAGGAGTCGAATTTTAAGGAAGGATTTGGAAGATGAGAATGGGATTGTTTCTTTACAGAAACTAAGATTGATTATGGTTAATTTCAGGTTAGCATGAGGTCAGAAATGTCTTTGTTCCTTTGAACCCTTGGTCTATTTCTATCTTTACTCCATTTGAAATAAGATTAGACATTTAAATAAACCTTTTTTACAGTCCGTTTAACCGATTTTGACTTCTATTGCGTTGGTGGTATTGTAACCACGTTTTTGCTTTTAATGCCATCCTTATGCCTACAAAATAGAAGTTAAAATCGGTTGAACGGACTGTAAAAAAAAAATATTTAAATTTCTACGAGTACCTAGTGGAATTCTTTGGGAAGATATTAAATGTTTCGAGTTAGTATCTGATTCGGGCTAGGAGCTCCTGGCTAAGTTATAACAGCTGCATGGGCCGATCCATCAGGTTAAGCTACGCTTGCCGGGGTTGGTCCGTGGATGGGTGACCATCTTAACATACCGAGACTCCTCCGTACCTCGGAAAGCACGTTAATCCGTTGGTCCCGGCTGTCATTCGTGGAGGTTTGACAGTTGTTACGGGTCGTCGGAAGCCCGAAAGTCTGACCACCAGTCTTACCAAGGGGTATCGTATTATCTAGTTACTGGGTTGTGGAAGTCAGATAGGCAGAAGCTTCATGTAAAGTAGGTACTGGTGGTCAGCTGCATCCGGTTAGACTGGAAGCCGACCCCAACATAGTTGGGAAAAGGCTAGACAGATTGATTAATTGATTTGATGCGGGCGTGGACTAAGATAGATAGAATAGAATACTCTTTATTATGTACACCATAAAAAGAAAAATATAAATGTAAAAATTTTACTTAGGGTGACACAATGGGCGGTCTTATCGCTAAAAGCGATCTTTTACAGACAACCTTTGGATGGATTAAAGGGAGAAGGAGATACAGTACTCCAGGTAGTCAGTGGTGTACCATTTACATATACAATAAATAGCATATACCTATCTATATTAATATATATGTATAACAATAATAATCATGAAAATAGAACAAGGAACTATTAGGTTATGAAATGAATGGGCTTGTTATAATGATTTTAGTTTTTTTTTAAAATTTTAAAATAAATACTTTTAAAATTATTTAAGAAAATAGATGAAAATTGACCATTCCAAATTGATTAGAAAAACATACAGAAAATAGTTCTTTACTTATAAATTACAGGAAACCCTTTAAGAAGTCTATGATTTTAAAATAACATGGTAAATCTCTCAATATTGTGCGTACAAACTTACATTTTCAGTTGGAATGTATGAGGGAACAGGTTTTTCAACTACAAAGTTTTTTCTTAAGGGAACCCTTCATTGTTCGTGGTCTGACTCGCACTTGGCCGGTTTTTTACCAGAATTTTAAAAGTGGACAAAGATGGAGCACGCCTTATCGACACGGGCAAGGCATTCCGTAACCATACTGCTTGAACTGTTAAAGACTTATCATTAAAGGTCGTGGAATGCAAGTCTCTAGTCTCAATTTAACTATCACAAACTGACATTTAACACCTGTTCACGTCTAGTGAATGTCATCCATATAAGCCTTTTCCCAACTTTTCACAACCCAGTTACTGGGTAACACGATACCCCTTGGTAAGACAGGTTGTCAGACTTTCGGGATTTTGGTGACCCGTAACGACTGTCAAAGGTCTAGGAATGACTGCCGGGACCAACGGCTTCACATGCTTTCCGAGGCACGGAGGGGTCTAAGTATGTAAAGATGGTCACTCATCCACAGATCAACCGCAGCAAGAGTAGCTTAACCTGATCGATCGTGCGGCTGTTATTACTTAGCCACTAGCCCCTCCACGTCTAGTGAATGTATGTGTAGGAAATTAAATACTTACTGTAAACGGTACTTCGCATGTGTCCTTTCGGAAGTTTTCCTGCAGGAGTGGCATGGAGTGGGCAAAGTGAGGCACGTGATGACGCCCGGCGGGCAGACCACCGCGGTGCAGACGTGTAGGGTAGTAGAATTAAGACGATTTAGACAATAAAATCGCTTGATCACGACTCTGCTTAACTTCAGTGTAATTAATACTGTAGAGGAACGAGCCCCCTATTACATGGGACTGGCGAAATTTGGATGCACTATAGCTACACCTCTGCTCTAATTTTTGGGGATTACAGGCGTGATGTTATGTAAGATCCATAAAAAAAAAAAACTTAAATTATTTAAATAACATTATAAATTTATTATTTTTATTTTTAAGCTCTCAAACAGGTAAACAATAAGTTTGGCTTCACAATATACCTGGCAGGAAGGATTGCTGACACCTGAGATACAGGATACTTCCTAGTTTGGGAGTTAGTTGATAGTGAGTTTCACAAATCGAGCATGTACTTAGTCTAATTACTATAAGGATCTAAGTTAATTAAGTAATTCATTGTTAACCCTTTTTCTCTCCTTATGTATTAGGTTTAAAGGAAATAAATTAAATGTTAGGGACGACTAGGAAGCGCCAACCACGTCATTGCTTATCATCAGGTAAGATAGCGGTCATCCTAATCCTAACCAATATTATAAATGCGAAAGTGAGCTTGTTTGTTTGTTACGCTTTTACGCTAAAACGGCTAAACGGATTTGGATGAAATTGGCACATGAGTAGACCGTGATCTAGGTTATGGCATAGGATACTTTTTATCCCGGTAGTACGTTCCCGTAGGATAATTTTCTTGTTCCCGGGCGAAGCCGCGGGCAAAAGCTAGTCAATAATAAAAAAAACCAGTCAAGTGCGAGTCGGACTCGCGCACGAAGGGTTCCGTACCATTATCTATAAAAATGGCAAAAAAATCACGTTTGTTGTATGGGAACACCCTTAAATATTTATTTTTTCTGTTTTTTAGTATTTGTTGTTATAGCGGCAACAGGAATACATCATCTTTGAAAATTTCAACTTTCCAGCCTGGTGACAGACGGACAGACATAAATACAGACAGACAGACAGACAGACAGACGGCGGAGCCTTAGTAATAGGGTTCCCGTTTTACCCTTTGGGTACGAAACCCTAAAAAACTGGCCTTGATGAATTTATCTTAAGAACAAACTTAACATTGTAGTTGAAAAACATGTTCCCTGATACATTCCAACTGTAAATCTCAATTTGTACGCACAATATTGAGAAATTTACCATGTTATTTTAAAAGACCATAGACTTCTTATAAGTAGGTGTTCCCGTAATCTATGTAAAGAAATATTGTCTGTTCTTTTTTAAACATTTTTGGTTCAGTAGTTTCGGAGGTGGGAATGGTCAATTTTCATCTATTTTCTTAAATAATCTTAATAATATCTTTTTTAAATTATAAAACAAAAACTGTAACTAAATCCTTACAACAAGCCGTTTAATTTGATATGTCACATGGTACTCTTAGTAAAACTTTTTTTTTAATATTCTAATTTGCCCCCCAAAAGTGAAGGGTCGCTTTTGGGGGGCAAATTAGAAAATTTTAAATTCAATTCATATTCATAATTCATTAATTTATGTTACGCGTTCGTGTTTGGGTCACAGAAATTCATAAATATGGTAGATTTGGAGCAAAATGGCTGTGACAGACGAACAGACGGACAGACAGACAGACACATGACCGTAGCCGATCTCATTAATTTATGTACAACATCTTATACCTTTTTTTTTTTTGTGGGTGGGAAATTATCAAATAACTTCTCCCGCTCTGGGCGGAGCGGGAGGGCGTGTCAGACTTTTACTGACTAAAACCCACCCGTGTTCCTTCATTTGCCTGTGTGCCAGGGCCACCTGGCACACAGGCAAAGGCCACATATCCCTTTCGGACAAACTCGCAACCCTGGCAGGAAGTCTGACACCCCTACCGCTCCGCCCAGAGCGAGAGAAGTTATTTGATAATTTCCCACCAGAAAAAAAAAAGGCATGGTGTCTAAGGTTCTGTACCTCAAAAGGAAAATACAGAACCCTTATAGGATCACTCGTGTGTCTGTCTGTCTGTCCGTCTGTCACAGGTAATTTGCTCCGAATCTACTGGACCGATTAAGTTTAAATTTGGTACACATTTATGAACTTCTGTGGCACATCCACACACGGACATATAACGTAAATAAATGAATTTTGAATATGGGCTCAATATTGGGGGCAAAATAGAAAGTAAAAATAAAAGTTTTGCAAACAGTATCGAGTGACATATCAAATGAAAGGGCTTGTTGTAAGGATTTCAGATTTATTATCTTTTATAATTTTAAACTGCCTCGTTGGTCTAGTGGTTGCAAGTGCTACTGCCGAGCACGAGGTCCTGGGTTCGATTCCCAGGTCGGGCAAAGTGTTATTGGGCTTTTCCACCAGGAATTTCTCAGTAGCAGCCCGGAGTCTGGATTTGCGAAACGTGGGTGACTATAGGTACACCTCTGCCTAACCCTTCGGGGATTACAGGCGCGATGTTATGTTTTATGTTTATGTAATTTTAAAATAAATACTTTTAAAATTATTTAAGAAAATACTTAGATGAAAATTGACCATTCCCATAACTCCGAAAGTACTGGTCGAGCCTAAAATTTTAAAAAACATACAGGAAATAGTTCTTTACTATACATTACAGGAAAACCTATAAGAAGCCTATGATCCTAAAATAACATGGGAATAATCCTGTCAATCATGCACAACAAACTTATATTTGCAATTAAAATGTATAAGAAAACATGTTTTTAAACTACAATGTTAAGTTTGTTCTTAGAATACATTAATCCACACTACAGAACCCTTCATTGTGCGGGGTCCGACGCGCACTTGACCTGTTTTTTATAACTGATCTGCTAAGAATTTACATTAACGGCGCTATCTGAAATTCTATCCTCAGAAAATCTATTTTATGTAATGGTTAGACCGAGGCACGTGCCATCGCCTTAGGGGAAGACCACCCACGAATTTTGGCGATGAAACAGTTCAATCACTTAATAGTATGCTTCTATGATTTCTTATCTGAATAAACAGCACAAAACTAGTATTATTAGCTGGTACAGTCAGTGACCAGCGTTAACTGACCCCTCTTACAAAGAAGAGTAATGGAAGAAGGGTCAGGTAATGCTGGTCACCGACTCTACGTTCAATTAGTTTTAACGGTCACAAGTATTGGTTTCGGTTACATAATCAGCCTATAATGTTACCACTGCTGGGACGCAGGCCTCCTCTTTTCGAGAGGGAGTAGACTGTTATCCACCACGCGGGTCCAGTTTAGGTTGGTAATGTCACATGTCTTCGAATTTTTGGTTCTAGGACATGCCGGTTTCCTCACGATATTTTTCTTCACCGTTTTGAGAGCAGGTGGTGTAGTTATTTACACAAAGTAAAAAAGCGCCTGCCTGGGTTCGAACCCACGACCTACAAAATAATAACAATAACCTACTTACACCTACCTACCTTACCTACGCGTAAGTCGGGGCCGTTTTTGGTTAGAGACCAAAGAATTGATTTCGATAAAAATCGTAATACAGCGAAAAGGAATAGGACTTCGCAATAAGTCAAAGTCAAATTATTTATTTCAAATAGGCACATAAAAGCACTTTTGAACGTCAAAATATACAAAAAAAAAAAAAAGATTCTAGTCGCCCCTTCCAAAAGGTAGTTTCGTATGGAGAAGAATGAGCAAGAAACTCCACCGTTACTCATTTAAAATGTTTTACAATATTTTGTATAGGTACATATTTAATGTACCTATATGTGAAGAATGCACCTAGAATAAAATTGTATAATAATTTTATTACACAATATGTAAAAATAATTAAAAATGAAACAATGACAGTTAGATTAATTATGTGATAGATACATGGTGCTCACATATTTACAACTGTTGTAAAAATATAGGTGCATTTTACCAAAAAAAAAAAAGTAATAGTTCAGTGTGTGAGATAAGGTAATCAACTAATCAGTAGGTATCACAGAATGTAAAATAAATGTCATAAAAATAATAAAATAGCAACTAGTTTGATTTTGTCTAGACTCTAGATTTTCCTATGGAGCTAAACAAGCATTTACAAATTAGAGGATTATATCCTAGATAAGAATGCTCTTATTTGTAAAAGCTTGTTTACAAAGTGTACTTTTAATATGAGTTTTAAATTTTCTTTAATTTAATTTCAATATATCACAAGGTATTTTGATGTAACGTTTAACACTGTACCCCATAAAAGATGTCTGTACTTTAGATAATCAGACAAATGGTTGATCTATTTTATATATTTTATTTTTTAAAGGATGTAGATTTTTCTTACATAGATTATATTTTCATAAATGAATTGGCAAGGTACCGTCATAATATAAATCCTTTTAAATAGTTACCTAAGAGATTCTCGGCGACGTAGATTATAAATGGCTCTGACCGCTGTCTCAGCGCTCTCTCAATAGCAGACATAAGGAATATACACGTGCCTAGAAAGAGAAATAAACTAAGAGAGTAGGAGTCTAGTAACAGTTACAGACAGTCCGGCCGTCGATAGAATGCAAATTCAAATATGTTTATTTGTAGAACATAGGTAAACAAAAAAGTACTAATGTCAATATTTATAAAAAAAAATGAAATGAAAATGAAAAAGTGTTTATTCAGAGAAATATTTTTTACAGACATATTTATTACCTCTACCAAACAGCTCCTTTTTTTTGTAAGTACAGTATATTAACATGATTTTTATAATGACACTTTTTTAAATATAGGTTAAAACTATCTTGCATTCCTTATATTTATAAAGATACAAACAATTTGTTTTTTTTCCTTTATGTATTCTCTGCAGCGAGGCTTTCACAAAATGTATCAAAGAGGTACATAAGTATTTTATTTTTAAACGAACTTTTTGTGATACAATTATTCATATCTACTGGAACGTTATTAAGAGCAGTACTACAAGTGGATTTGGATCTGTATTTTAGTATTTTGCCACCGACTTCCGAAATTAAAGTTATTTTTCACTTTGTAGTGTTTGTTTTGGAAGTCGGTTTTTTTTTTTGTAAAAAGTTTTTTATTTTTCACTTTTTAGTGGGTCAGTTTGTAATTTATCCAATTTACAATAGCCTAATGTCAAATGCGCATCCCCTTTTACAAAATATTACTTTTCCCGATGCAGGGGCGTTAATTGTTGAGGAGTTCTCCTGGTAAGCACCAGGAGAACTGATGGTGACTTCACCATATGCATTTTGAAGAGCATAAATTGCTTAGCAACCATATTAAAGTGCCTAATCGAATCGCAACGGTGATATACTTATTATTGAGTAGTTCCGGTGGCCATCTGTGGTCTTCATCATCAGTTCCACTTCACCAAATGGTGCTTTTCGAGTGCAAATGCGCGAGTTACTATAAAAAATACTCAAATCGCTATAGGTATGCCTATAAAATTTGAAGATTTCCCTCGATTTCCATGGGATACTCTCATCAGATTCTGATTTGGTGGCAATGGGACCACCTCGGGAGCATAGTCTTCCAAACAAAAAAAGAATTTTCAAAATCCGTCCACAATTGACGGAGTAATCGGTGAACATACATTAAAAAAAAAAAACAAACATACAGCCGAACATATAACCTCCTCCTTTTTGGAAGTCGGTTAAAAATTTGCGTAGATGCATGATTTCCTCGTTGAAATTGAATACTATTCGTTGGTTCGTATAAATAATAATTACTTGGTAAAAATAGTTCGTTTTCTCTTCTGAAATAAAGCGATTTTTTAATTAATATTTAATATTTACTTATTTAACAATAATCGTTCTCCTGATGCATGTTTAGGCAAAAACCCATAGAGAGCTGATTTGAGAGCTCTAATTTGCAGATTCTGTTGAATACCTATAATCCATCAAAATATTTTTTCTCATATACAACAAGAATGTATTGTATTATAACAATACAATACAATACATTTTTGTTTAAATGCCTTTTATATAAAGAAAAAACGAGTGGAGGACCTAATTGAATTTTCTATCAAAAAGGGTTGGATACAAGTCTGAATATATCCGAAGTTCTACATCATTTTGAAGTAGTTTTTATACCAAAATATCTCCAACATTTTCTTAAACAATGGATTTTTCCCATTGCTTCCTTTATTTTTTTATAAATAAAATAAGTGCTAAGTATATTTTTCACCGTGCCGGTGATGTGCGCTCAACATCGCACGGACGCTCGTCTAGGACGGACCTACGTCAATATATTTCGCGCTCTTTGTCGTGTCGATACTATCGTTGTGTAAATATAATATAAATAGTGTAAATATATAAAAAATAAAATACCCTAGTTAGCGCAGTGCCGAAATTTAAAAGGACTCTTAAAAATAGTTGGGACTAAATCAATTCTACACCTTTGAACGCTATGTCTTGCCGTCAACGGCGCTGAAATATATTAATTATTATTTTTAATTAATTAGTAATAACTACAAAAAAACATTCAAAATTAATAAATGAAACTAAATTATAACAATTCAAAATTAATACCTAAAAATATTCGATAATAAGTTCAATTATCGCAACAATAATGGTAAAACCAAATACAAAGCAATTAAAATTCTTGCGTGCATGCGTGACATCTGTCAGCTTCATAGCTACTAACGGATATGTATTTTGCGAATGTGATCCTTATAGTTACTAGAAATTGTCCAACTGACAGGTGTCAGTAACGCATTTTCTCGTCGGTTGGATTGTAGTTGTTAAACAGTTAAGCCTGATATACACGGTGCGATTTAATTGTCTGTGGCTTACCATACGTTGAAGCAACATGTTTAGACGGTGCAAGTCATTTGTTGCTTCATATTTATTGTATGCCACAGACAAGAAACTTGCATCGAGTAAATGACGCTTTAGGGTTACTTTATTCACAAACAATTTGGGCGACTTTTTTTCCTTTACCGGGCATGGAAAGACAAGGACAAAGTCGCCCTACTGGCATAATCAACTATTATGACAGCTCGCTAAAGATAATGAAGTAAATGAATTGTTTTAATTAAGAATATCATGTACCAATGTTTTTGTATGTCATCTGAACATGACAACATGGTACTTATAATAATATTAATTGATGATTTATTTATTATTTATACTATAAATAAGTCTTTTCGAATTTAAAAACATTAAATGTAGCTTTCAGCTGCCATCTTGTTCTGGGAAAGGATAAAGGCTTGCGCAGACCGGCGCGACACCGGTAGAATAATTTCCATAGAAGTTGTGCTACGGGTGTAGTGTCGCGCCGGTCTGTACGAGCCTTTCAGATGAGAAAAATGGTTCTAAATATAAAAACAGGGATGTGTTACTTTGGTCTCAAAATAGGCGATTAATGATGTTATCTCTACTATAGCCATAGCTAGCTATGTGTAAAAATCTAATAAGAAATCAGAGGATAATTATCCTCTTGCAAGAAAATTAATTACTTAAAAATTAAAAATTATTAAAAATGTGGTCCTCCTGACAGTTAATAATAACAAACTGCAATCACCAATATTAACACGCGTGGTTATAAATCATTATAATGGCAATTTCACCTTATAATACATTTCAGTATTCATTGGAAGGTTCTTATTTTAAATGTTCGATATTGACCGGCTGTTGTTCATATAGATCAAAGGTCTTCAATCCGCATGCGGCCCGCGGTGGCTTCCTTGGCGGTCCGGCAATAGTTTGACAAAGTTAAATTTATTTATTACTATTCTTGTTTAGATATTAAAAGAAAATCGACAGATATTTACACTAACGCGTGAAAACAGTTTGATAATTGCAACAACCACTGTTGGGAATTGAGACAGATATCGATAAATTAGTAAACAATGTCAAACATGTCATTGACTTAATTTTATTAGCATCATTTCCTGTTTCTAGCCTTGTAAAATTATATATTACCTAGATAACCGCGATGATTGTTGTTTTTTTAATTACTTACCTACTTTTAGGTTTAAATGGACCGCAGGCCGCAACACAAGGGAAATTGATTCTAGTGATCAATTTCCCTTGTGTTGCGGCCTGCCGAACCAAAATCAAAGTTTTCTCGGCCCTTGACTTCAAAAAGGTTGAAGACCCAGTTATAGAGGGTGTCCGGGACATTGACGCGCAAACTGTTACCATGGATTGAGTAGGTACATGATTCTGGACCCATCAGCGCGGCAGTGTTGAAATTTGCAAAGGGTTCCGTAGTTGGGTTGAATTTATCCCAAAAACAAACTTAGCATTGTACTTGAAAAACATGTTCTCCCATACATCGATATACGTCACGGTCAATTCTTCAACTACAAATGTAATTTGGTCAACTTTTACTCGTTAACTATGTAGTAAATCCTATTTAGCTGTGATAGTTTTCCTTTTAATTTCGTTATAATTATGTTCCACTGCGATGTATTTTTTCAAGTATTCAAAAACAACCATTTATCTTGCAGGGAGGGGGACACTTAACTCTAACAAAAATTAGCATTTTAAAGCTTATTATTACGTAAACAAATCCCTGAATCGAAAAATGGTCTTCACAGACCCGCAATATTTTGGTACAGTCTATCTAACGATTCACATTTTCTCGTCTATCCAACACCCTGGGATAGACGAGAAAATATATATAAAATATCATCCCTACTTTACGTGCAAGGGATACCTCCCTTGCACGTAAAGTGGGGATGATATTTTCCCTAATCAGATTTTATTTTACCACTTTGTCGGCGTGATTAATTATGTATACCCATGCCAAATTACAGCTTTCTAGTCAACAAGAGACAAGAGTCACTGAGCTAAGCCAGGGGGACAGACAGACAGACAGACAGACGGACATGGCGAAACTATAAGGGTTCCTTGTTGACTACGGGACCCTAAAGCAGCTGTTACATACATTTTGACCGTAGACGTAATGCGCTTTTTTATGAAACAGCGGATTTTTTCTTTTACAATCATATACTGAATTCAGGATAACAATTTGCGTGTCGATGTCCCAGTATATTTATTTATATTTACCGGTATATTTTGATGATAAGATAGTGTGAATAATCATCGCAGATGACAATAAAGTTACAGCCGAAGATATGATAACCCGAAAAGTAAGTTTTACACTCAATAAAGATTCAAATATTTAAACCAATATCTTTTGAATTTAGCTGAGCATTAGATCTAGGGTTGGGGCCATCTAAAATATAACGAATCTAAGTTAACTGAGCATAGAGCATAACAGTAAAGATAACGGGGCTAAATAGACTTTAAAATGTTATTGGCGAGTCGCGGGAATTGCTCGTGGATACTTTTTGTGAAACAGCGGTTTCTTGGTTGGTGATATTGCGATGCCATTATTATAAGAAGCAAATTGTAAATCCCTTTTAGAAAGAATGAATGGATTCTTGTGGGAACAAATATGAATTGGATTATGTTAGTTGCATTTATATATTACTAGCTGCGCCCCGCGATTTTCTCGCGAAGTCTCGATTCCCTTGATCGGGATAAAAAGTAGCCTATGTCTTAATCCAGGGTGTCAGCTACCTCCATACAACATTTTATCAAAATCGGTCCAGCCGTTTGAGCGTGAAGAAGTAACAAACACACACAAACTCACAAACTCTCGCCATTATGATATTAGTGTGAAGTGTGACTAGCTGCACCCAGGGCTTATAAAAAAAAATATATATGTTATTTTTCCCGTATAAATCTCGATCCCGTGGGAATATTGAAATAAAAAGTATATTATGTCCTAATCCAGGTCAAGTTCTACTTATGTGCCAAATTTCATCCAAATTCGTTCTGCCGTTTTAGCGTGAAGCAAAATAAACAAACAAACTCACTTTCGCATTTAAAATATTAGTTAGGATTTAGGTAGATATGACACTGCTTTCTTGTTAATTTGGTCATCGTGTATTCTACTTAGAAATTGTGAAACTTCTAATAGCACACAGATTCTAACTTGAATAGCCAATCATGAAAAACATACTATTAATAAGGCAGCAGTGTCTTGGTCGAATCTGTGGAACACGGTGGATGGTTTTAGTGTGCTTTTTCTTCTCCGGAATGAGCCGGAATGACGAGATTTGTTAATTGTATTTAATCATATGTGCGAGACTGGGGTATGTAACAGCGTCCTTGCTGCTCCTGCTTCGGAAGCAGCCAGGATGCTGTACAGACTCGTTAATATTGGGATGAATCGTAGAGGTAGATTAGTGTAAGATAATTTATAGTTGTGTAGTAGTATGTAAAGTCAATTAGTAACGATGAGGGTGGCATTATAATCAGTCTCGATTAAAACCATCTTTAAATAAAAAAAGAAAAAAAAGTCGACGATCAAATATATTGTTATTAACGCGGGAGTCAGGTGATGTAGGCGGGGGTGATGATGTTCCCTTGACGAGGGAATTTAATTGAAACCACTTTCAGCACTTTTTAAAACGTTATATTTGCTATTTACACACACAATAGTTTAACACGAATTTAAATCACATACGTAAGGTTAGTTAATTGTACACAACACGGAAATACAGTCAAATAAGCATAAAGGATCATTAAAGAGTACACGGAAATACACAATAATAGAGAAGTAAAATAATCCTAAGCTATGATAACTTGACTGCCCTGAGCTATTTATAGAAAATTCGCGACTTGTAAAGCTAACAGTTATGAGGAGCTGTTACTTCACCGGAGACTTGTCGAAGACTGCACTTGCTGACACAATAAGAACTTTTAGAACTGTAAGAACTTTTAAGCGTTTAGAACTTAATTTAATTTGAATTTCTTCTGTATATATGGCTTTGGTCATTAGCTCAAGTAGCGTGTGGGCCCTGAAGGGTTTTAACTTTTCTTCCATACAATGCTACGGGTTACCAAAGCGTGGCTGGGTTTGGCCTTGAGTTAGGTCGCCACCTCAGAATCGTGTTGCAACTTGATTAATCTTACGCAATTGACAATATTATTGCGTAAGATTGATCATGCATGTTTCAACCCGAGTTTTTACCTTGCATTATTACGATCATTATCCAAATGATGATGTTATCAAAATACATGTTATGTTACAATGTTGTTATCATGTAAAGTGATACGTAACACAATCTGTTACAGCATATCTGACTATGGCATGCTATAAGTAAATAAAACATAGTTACAACTCATGTTGTTGTATTATCAAATCATGGTGCTTCGCCTACATTCCACCCCCTGTAACAGGGTTCAACCGTATTACATTTCTTGGTCTGTGGGAAGCACGATGATCTTAGCTACAGGCCGACGCAGGACCCCGTTTGTAGTTTTAATGTCTACTACACGGATGATGCCGTCACTCCCGTGGTACACTGTTTTTATAACTCCTTTAGTCCACGCACTACGTTGTTTGTTATTGTCGGCTATTATCACAACGTCGCCGACACGCACATTTGGCACATTATCTGCCCACTTTTCGCGACGTTGCAGCGTTGGGAGATATTCCCGCAGCCAGCGCCGCCAGAACATGTCAGCGAGCGCGTTTACACGCCGCCATTGCCGGCGCGAGTCGACGTCGTCGACGTCGGCTGGTGCCATCGGAGTACTCCCGGACGCCGTGCCCAGGAGCAAATGGTTCGGAGTCAGGACCACGGGCTGGTGGTGGTCGTCGTACACGTAGCTCAATGGTCGGCTGTTGATGATCAGTTCGGCCTCTGTGAGGAGGGTATACAGAACCTCCTCACGGGGGGCCCGCTCTTTAAGCGTGCTCCGCAGCGCGTTCTTTACGGATCTCACCAGGCGCTCCCAGCAGCCGCCCATGTGTGGGGCCGCCGGGGGATTGAAATGCCACTCGATTCCTCGATTGATGGCCTCGTCCCTTACTCGACCATGGTTGAGGTCTTTCAGGGCCGCTCGGAGCTCGGTATTTGCCCCGATGAAATTGGTACCCTGGTCAGAGTACAGATGCGCTGGCTGCCCGCGGCGCGCTATGAGGCGCCGCAAGGCTAGTATGGCGGAGTCGGCGCTCAATGAGGCGGCCAACTCCAGGTGGACGGCGCGCGTAGTGAGGCAGGTGAATAGGGCTCCCCACCTCTTTTCGCGCCGTCGCCCGATAGCGACCTCCATCGGGCCGAAGTAGTCGACTCCCACTCGAACGAAGGCTCTTCGGTTCACCTCTATCCTGGCGAGTGGGAGGTCACCCATCTTTGGTGGGGCTGGTTTAGCTCTGCAAATACGACAAAGCTGACAACTTGCGATTACTGCTTTTACTGAGGTCCTTACCTTTGTGACCCAGTATTTCTCTCGTAGGTTGTTAACGACTGTTTCGTGGTTAGCATGTAGAGCCAACGCATGGTAGTGTGCGATTAGCTTTCTAGTCAGAGGGTGACGACCCTCCAAAATTATTGGGTGCTTCTCGCCGAATGTGAGCGCCTCACAGGCACTTAGACGTCCCCTCACTCTTAGCAGCCCTCCGTCGGCGATCATCGGGTCGAGCGCCTTGACGTTGCTGCTGATAGGGACGGGCAGGCCTTTTAGGATTGCGGCCCGCTCGTCATGGAAGCTATCTTCCTGACACAACTTTATTAGGAAGTCGTGTGCTTCCTCTAAGTCACGTGGGCTTAGCTCGGTAGTGACCCGGCGTTTACGACACCGGGCGACAAAAATTAGTACGCGCGCTGTGACGCACTGTATGCGTGCCCATGAAGAGTAGCGCTCGTACTGTAGAAGTGGAGCCGCGGGCGTTGTGGTCGCGTGGACCCGCTGGATGCGCTCGAGGTCCGCCTCGGTTTCCTCAGGCTCGCGACATGCCGGCCACTGCTCCTGTGGGTTACGTAAGAAAGAGGGGCCCGAGAGCCACTCTGCATGGTTATCAGGCCAACACAACCTGGTCGCTTTATCAGCTGGGTTGTCCTCCGAGGGTACCCAGTGCCAGTTGCCTCTGTCTGATAACCTATCTATCTCGGCTAGTCTGTGAGAAACGAACCGTTGGAACTCTTGGGCATCAGAATTGATCCACTTTAAGACAGTTTTACTGTCGGTCCAATAGAATTTCTTTTTAATTTGCAAACCTAACTCTTTCTCAGCGGTGTCTGCCAACCGGCAGGCCAATACCGCAGCTTGCAGCTCTAATCTGGGAATAGATACTACTTTTTGTGGAGCCACTCTAGCCTTCCCTAGCAGCATGACAATCTCCCTGCTACCTTCGGAGTTATAACCCACTAGGTAAATGACCGCGGCGTATGCTAGTTCGCTAGCATCTCCGAAGGCATGCAACTCTAGGTTTTCTAGGTTTAAACCATACCACCGTGGTATTTTTACGTCTTCTAGACGTTTCAGATTACTTAACCAAATGAACCACACCTTGGCGTCTTTGTCTAGTAAGGGTTCGTCCCACTGGATCCCCGATTTCCATATCCTCTGCATCAGTATGCGCGACTGAATAACGCATGGATAAAGGAAACCCAGTGGATCATAAATTGACATAATCATGCTCAAGAACTGACGTTTCGTGGGCACCAGGTTACCGTTCAATATTTCGGCCGGCAGCCTTTTAAATGAGAGATCAAAGCCTAAATCGTCTTTCTTTGGTGACCATATCAGACCTAGGGTCCTCTCCACAGTGCCCGCTCCTTTCTCAAGGGCTACCCTATCAGGCATATCTATTGCCAACCTATCCCTAAGCTCTGGTGAGTTGGTGACCCACCCCCGGATTATGAACCCGCCAGAGGCGTGTATACTGGTCACCTCCTCAACCAGCCTATTGGCTTCGTCTGCGGACCAGGCACTGTCTAGATAATCGTCCATGTAATGCCTGGTCTTTATTGCCTCAACAGCCTCGGGATATGTCGTTCCAAACTCACTGGCATTTTTGTTTAATATATATATCGCCGTGGTAGGTGATGAGGCTGCGCCAAATATCATGGAATTCATCGCATATGTATCTGGTTCCCTATGTTGGTCCGCGTCTCGCCACAAAAATAACTGGGCGCCTTGATCCTCTGCCCTGATTCGTACTCTTAGGAACATGTCAGCGATGTCGCCTGAAAAGGCTACAGGGCCTATTCTAAATTTTATTAAAATTCCTAACAATGAATTTAATAAGTCAGGTCCGGTCAGTAGGTTGTCATTTAGACACGTTCCATGTGACGTGGCGGCCGCGTCGAACACTAGGCGAAGTTTCCCTGGTTTGTTGGGATTTACCACTGCAAAATGTGGCAAATACCAAACCGGTGTACTGGCTACTTCGCCTTCTACTTTGCGCGCGTAACCCTCGTCCACTAATCGATTTATTTGCTTCGCATATGCCTCTGCGAAACTAGCGTCTTTGCGCATTCGTTTCTCTATACCGTACAACCTCTGCCGGGCCTGATTGTAGTTGTTGGGCAATTGTACGTTATTATGCTTCCACAATAGACCTACTTCCCATTGCGACTTATCTATGGTGCGATGGCTAGTGCTGTCCAACACTTCTAACGCCTTTTCGACATCCCTATGTTTGCGCTTATTTTCTGAAATGCCTATTGATTCTAGCTCAAACTGTGACTTAACTAAGTTATGTAAGTCAGGGAGGGAGACTGTCATGCAATTGACTATTTCATCAGAACTAGAATTATTGAATGGTCCATGTATGACCCAACCTAATCTAGTAAGTGAGGCAACTGGCTTACCGGATCGTCCCTGGCGGATGTCCTGGCTGACGAGTAGCTCCCAGTTGTCCTGCCCGAGGAGCAGCAGCGGCTTCGCGCCCCTCATCTCCACGCAACCCAAGTCGCTGAGATGGGCATTGTCGCCTATCACTGAGGCGGACACTGTCTGCGTTGGTAGGTTTATGTCTACCATTGTGCGACACTTAATGTTGTGACACTGACCATTGGGTCCTTTCACGCGCACTTGTACCATTCGCGAGGTTAGGTCCGTCACTCCGTGGCCGCCCGCGGTCTTCAGCGAAAGAGGTACACACGGACCCTCTAGGTCGGTAGCGAGAGAACTGTCTATCAACGATACCGTCGCACCATCGTCTAATAATGCGTAACATTGTTTATTGTCGCTGATTGATACCGGCACTATTTTTAATAACGCGGTTGCTCGCCACTCTCCTATGTTCGTGATGCTTTCTGTTTTCTCAGTTTTCGGCTGTTTATCCTCCTTCGGCTGCTTGTCCGCGTGCAACAACAGGTGATGCCCGTAGCCGCACTTTTCGCATCTACTTGCGCGGCAAAACCTCTTAGGGTGTTTTCTCACCAGGCACTTGAAACACGTGTTTTTATCTTTGATTGTGTCCCAACGCTGTTGCACTGTCAGCTTTTTAAACTGTTCACACTCTTCAATGGTGTGTTTCTTCTGGCATATTATGCACTCTTTCGGTGCGAGGGATTCGTCACTTTGCGTGTTCACCTTTTGAACCCACGGTGGCCTGCTGGCAGCGGGGCGTGCATTGGTCACTGGTCGGGTTTGACCGGCGCCATGCTTTTGTTGCTTCGCAAGTTGTTTGGGTGGACTCGACTCGAACATGTTAGCTTGCGCGTAGTATGATGCCGAGCGTGTTAGGTGTGTCAGGAATTCCGAGAACATTTCTAAGTTCGGTGACACTCTTAAATCCACCCCCTGCGCGTTATCTAGGCCCATCGCAAAGTCACCGTACTGCGTACGTTGTACCGGTGTTAACTTGCTCAGCAGGTCACTCACTAATTGTGGGTTATTTATGTAGCCCTCTGCGTGTATGTTTTTTAATAATGATACACAATTTCTTACTGTAGAAGAGAATTTACCTAGCTCCCGGCAACTCTCCGTCACTCTAGGTAAATCTCGTACTTTCTTCAGTACGCACTGTAGCACTAAGGTCGGGTGACCAAACTCGTCCTCTAACGCACGCATTATATCAGTGGGATCCGTCGACGTCCTTAATAAATCCTCCACTGATATCTTTGCCTCGCCTTGTAATGAGGTTTTTAACCGTGCTAAGTTTTCATGCGCTTTAAATTCGTATTGCCGGGTCGTATCCCAATACATATTTCTATAAGATATCCAGTCGGATGGGTCCCCATTAAAATATGGCAATTCGTAAGCTTGTCTTGGTACCGGCCGTGGTCGTGCCATGCTTGAGATTGCCTCTGCCAGTCTGTCGATTTTGCTGTCTCTGTCTCCCGACGATTCTCGCCGTCTCTCTCTTTCACCCGCTCCGTACTGCGTCTGCCGCCGTGTATCCGACTCAAGTGTTGATACTTGAGGTACACTTGCGACCGGAGTGGTAAAGACGGGATAATATTCGGGTAGACGAAATCTCACACCTTCTGTTGACACTGGCACGTATGATGGCGTACTCGGTACCGTTATGTTACGTAACGGTACTGGCTCAGATGCCCTTGTTATACGCGACACATTTTCATTAGGCACTGACGACGCACGGTATGTATTCGGTACGCGATTCACTCTACTTACAGTTTCAGATGGTTCACGGGGCGCAGCCATTTCAGTGGTCGCGCCTGACACAGCCGGTGTGCGCAATACTTCGTTCAATTGCGGCACCTGGGGCGTTGTATTCACCCACTCTTCCACGCGCTGTGTCGTACTCACATCTGAGTGAGAGTCATCGCTGTCAGCAGCCGCCTCTATTTCGGCGATGTCAGCTTCTAGTCTCTTTTTGACTAAGTTCTCCTTCATTTGCACCAACTCGCGCTCAGCTTCGTATTCGACTCTTTTCCTTAAGTAATCGACTCGGCTATGTTTAGACGAGCCTTTGCTTCGCGGCGATCTATGTCGGTCTTTAGTGGCTGTCTGTCCTCCCTGTGGTCCCTCTGGCGTACTCCTACTGAAGTCGACTACTCGACCACCCGTCAGTGGGATATTGAGGGCAGACGTGGATGCCATCGTTGGTGCAACAGACGGTGACTCTGGTGCCCTTTCGGTGGTCACACCTGAGTCAGAGACCATCTCTTGATGTCTACGAACACTCATTTCCTCCGTTAGCTTACGTAGTTTACTGCGTGTGGTTATTTCGCTCCTTAAACTCATTATTATGTGGTTTTTTAATTAATTTATTATTTATTATTATTTATTAATTCCCTCTAGTTGAACCTGATCCGGCTCGAAGGACCAAAATGTTATTAACGCGGGAGTCAGGTGATGTAGGCGGGGGTGATGATGTTCCCTTGACGAGGGAATTTAATTGAAACCACTTTCAGCACTTTTTAAAACGTTATATTTGCTATTTACACACACAATAGTTTAACACGAATTTAAATCACATACGTAAGGTTAGTTAATTGTACACAACACGGAAATACAGTCAAATAAGCATAAAGGATCATTAAAGAGTACACGGAAATACACAATAATAGAGAAGTAAAATAATCCTAAGCTATGATAACTTGACTGCCCTGAGCTATTTATAGAAAATTCGCGACTTGTAAAGCTAACAGTTATGAGGAGCTGTTACTTCACCGGAGACTTGTCGAAGACTGCACTTGCTGACACAATAAGAACTTTTAGAACTGTAAGAACTTTTAAGCGTTTAGAACTTAATTTAATTTGAATTTCTTCTGTATATATGGCTTTGGTCATTAGCTCAAGTAGCGTGTGGGCCCTGAAGGGTTTTAACTTTTCTTCCATACAATGCTACGGGTTACCAAAGCGTGGCTGGGTTTGGCCTTGAGTTAGGTCGCCACCTCAGAATCGTGTTGCAACTTGATTAATCTTACGCAATTGACAATATTATTGCGTAAGATTGATCATGCATGTTTCAACCCGAGTTTTTACCTTGCATTATTACGATCATTATCCAAATGATGATGTTATCAAAATACATGTTATGTTACAATGTTGTTATCATGTAAAGTGATACGTAACACAATCTGTTACAGCATATCTGACTATGGCATGCTATAAGTAAATAAAACATAGTTACAACTCATGTTGTTGTATTATCAAATCATGGTGCTTCGCCTACATATATGGTACTTATATTTTAGACATGTTATTTGGATTTTTTGCATTTCAAAACATTGAACAAAACAAAATAACAATAATACTTTCAAGGACAAACAGAACATAAATAGTCATACCTACTTATAAACTTCGTAATTTCAATAAACAATAATAATATATTCTGACAAGCTAATCGGAAACATAAGGAACCGCTAAGCAAACATTCCCACATATGAAATTGACGCGAATACCTATAGGAAAGGCGAATGTATTTTAAAATCAATTTAATGTTAGTATGGACGATATTAATGATACTATTGAACGGCAGAGACACACCAGCTGCCGGCGAATCGCGGGGGTCCCGGCATGGCGGCATAGAGCAGAAGTTTTGTGGACGATAGGATTATGGTATAAAGTCTTGTTGGTTTTAAAGTTTTAGTGTGAACTACAGGATTGGGATTGTTAGGGAAACTTCCGCTAAGATTTATTTTCGCACTGCTTCATTAATAATTTATTTAAGACGGTGGGACAAAACGAAAATACAGAACCAAAGACACCGACTTCGGAAATTAAAGTTTTTTTTCACTTTTTAGCTGTGGTACCCACACGAATTCGTATAGGACTACTTGCTATGTAAAAAACAGTGACAGGAAGTTTTATGGCATCATCAACATACACCGAGTGGATTAAATACGTATTATTAAAGCTAACTCAAAAACTTTTCAAGCAAAATTAATAAAATTTATAAAAAGTGGGACTACCGCGCAAGACTCCTCTACCAAATGAAAGAATTATAAAAACGGTTCATAAACAAATAAGTTATGTCCGAACATATATCATTCATCATCATTTCAGCCGAAAGACGTCCACTGCTTGACAAAGGCCTCCCCAAGGGGGGGGTTTGCCATAACCGCCACGCTTGGCAGGCGGGTTGGTGATAGCAGTATGGTGTTAAAATGCATAGAGAACGCTGCTGCCTATTCTCTTTTTAAACCCACGGGAAGAAATAGGATGGTGCTATTCTTTACGTCTGGCAACACACAGACTCATTTCATATATCTTTAGCTATACTTATATAGCCGAATTAAGTCGAAAAAAGAAGTTATATAGCCGAACTTCCTTTTTTTGAAGTCTGTTAAAAATCATATAAGTATAGCCAGAGTGCATCTCATGACATTTCAAATAAACCTCAACACTGCTAGGATAAATTGTTTTATTACGAAGTTCCGGTGCCTACCTTCCGGCTTCATCATCAGACCAGTTTGATGGTAACATTTTGATCAGATCCATTTATTTAATTTTGATTCATCGTAGTCGCGTAATTATCTTAATCGAGATATCTTAACGCCACCCGGGAAATTGAGGAGTTTCGGTGGCCATCTGTGGTCTGCTTCATCAGTTCCACTTCACCAAATGATACTATCTGAGTGCAATTGCTTGACTTGTTGATGAAAATACACAATTCGCTATATGTATGTCAAAAATATTTGAGTAGTTCCCTCAATTCCTCGTGGATCAGAACTGAATTTTGATAAAAATGGGACCAATTTGGAAGTAGGTATATCCTTTCTAATTATGACGTGTAAAATTGTTTTCATTTCGGATAGTACTCGGATAGTAGTGTTTGTTTAATCTGAGTAGCGGGTTTAAGACTCTGCTCCCCACCCTTGGGCGGCAAAGACTTAGAGTAATTGCTTCCCTCTCTAGGGCGGGAATGACTTTTAAAAGTAGAACTAAATTTGTTTAGGTAGTCGGCTACGAAAAATTCTACACAATTAAAAAAATATAGATTTAAATAAAAAAATAATGCTGCGGTCATTAGGCTGCGGTCTTGTAAAAAACTACCTATTAAGCGGGACGGCCCGCGGCGGCGAGGCGGAGTATTCCATGTATAAAATTTAAAAAATACTAGGTATATAATTTGGCGGGATACTAATTCTGTAAGCTACACCTAAATTCAAAATCTCGGTTTTAAAGACTAATATTTGATTCATTAATAAAAATTTGTCCCAGCGATTCTAAAATGTTGTCTCCATTAAAGACGATGCAGATACAGTAATCGAAAATCTTTTACCGGAAATTTCAAAGGAAAGATATTTAAATAAGTACAAACAATGATTTTATGAAGTGCGAGCAAACAAAAAAATAAAATATTTTAGAAAAACTTTTTTTTTTTTCCTTATATTCAAAATGAAAAGTAGAAAAAGTAGAGTGTTTAACATGGGTGAAAGTCTCCAATTCCTTTCGACCCTTTTAAAACAATCTACTATTACGACATCCTATAAGAATAAATAATTTCATTTCATTTCTTTTTATCTCATTAAAAAAAAACGGTTTATAAACGACGGAGTTCCGAGACCAGAAATATAAAAAAAAAAGTTGAGAACCTATTTCTTTTTGGAAGTCCTTTAAAAAAAGAATTACTAGAGTTTCCAACTGGATTGTCCCATCTCTTCCTTACATAGGTAATCTATGTCCCAAGTCAGGTGAACCGGTGGCAAAGCACGAAATGACCATTTGTTAAGCGCCACGTGAAGGTACTATATTATTTATTGGCCTTCACGACTTCCGATGGGACCGGGCAGGCGAGCAGGCTTCTACGTCATTACATGGCAGCAGCTTCAAGGATGCATGAATTAGACTGTCTTTAGAGATGCCTAAGTTAGCGTAATTTTGTTTACTAGCTTGATTCAGATGATAGATTGTTATGTTTAGTTTATGATGTGTGAAGAATGGAGCACCTGCTCTTTTCTCTGGAGACTTTGTGTTGTTTACTCGTATGATGTATATATATACACAATATGCAGTCCAAGCGGTGATAACTCATGATAGTCATGATCAGAAGTATCAGCTTTAAGAACATTATTAATCTTTTTGGTTTATTAGTTGGGACAGGTCAACTTCTTCTGACTATTTTGAATTGGGATGACAACAGCAGCTGTTTCGGATACTTATTAAATTCCGAAATGAGCACATCTGCACACAGATAAGGACAGTATCTGTCCTCCCAAGGCAAGTCTTTTGCACCTGCAAACTTGGACAACATGGAAACTGCAGGTAAGCATTGATTTATTACGATTTGTATTAAATTAAATGTGACATTTATTATGAGAAGGTTTGTTTTAGGACAAACTGGAGACACTTTTTTTAAAGGTTCGTCTACTCCTAGGATTTATAGTTCGGTCACGTACTAGGTAGCTCTAAATCAGATCAGATTCATATTATTCATGTCTTTAAAACATTTAATCCTAACATATTTAGATTTATGAGACTGCATAAAAGATTGTTATAATAATGTCTTCTGATAAGCATTCGCACTTATGAAAAATGATACCTAACTATTATTTAACAAGAACATTTGCATATCAAAATGATGATACACACTAGAGATTTTTTCTGTGCCATATCTCGCAGGTGTTAACCACATCACAATATCGCATAAAAACACATTTTATCTTATTACTCGTAGGTGGGGGCAAAAAATTTAATTGTGGTCACATACCTGTTCACGTAACAAGATCTCGTATTCTCGTCTATACAACGAGATAAACAAAATCAACATAATAAAAATATCTTTATAAAAGCACCGAAGGCGTGAAGATACTTGAAGGAGGTAAGCGAATCGTATTTCAAAACAGCGAATTTGATATGACTATTTTTCGCAAGTTTTATGTTTATTGACAGCGCGGGAATCTTTTTTTTTCGCATTTATAGCGTGGTTATTGCATTATCGGTGCGTTTGCAATAATAACGTAAGTGACGGACGTTATTCCATATTATTGGTCATTATTACTCGCGGATGTTTCGTCATTTGCCGTACCTAATGACTTCTGTGCAATACGCGACGTCACGTCTGTCTGCTGAGGACCTTTATTTCTCTCCCACAATTTATTCTCATGATTGAAGGCTATCAAACTAACATCGAGCACACGCGTCGAAAAAATAAATCAAACATTCTCTTTACGACGCCCACCATTAATAAAACTCTTTAAAAATATATTTAATAATGTCCACAAAGGTACGGAGCACAATGCTCGACCCATAAAGGGGCAGGCATTTATTATGGCGACAATATATCGAACACAAAAAGATATTGTGACAAAGACGCGTACTTTTTAATAATATTGTCATTTCTCAGCAGCAGTGGACTCTTTCAAAAAGCCATAACGCAATAATTTATCTCTTTATAAGAGTTTTTTATCTGTGGGAGAGCGCGGGTGACGCCAGGTGAGCACGGGTTAACTCCATACAGCCTTCTATACATCCTATTATGTGTCTATGTTATAGTGTTACGCATTGGTGGGCCCCATTTTTTATTCGAGATAATCCTAGATGGTTTGAGTACTTACACGAGAAGGCCGCGGAAATGTTAAAGGAAAGGATAGGATGTATTTGATTGACTTGTGGAAATTTAAAAGCTTTGAACTCCGTCGTATAATTTTCGCATGCGTTGCTATTTCGCACCGATTTTCTCACGGAGTGACGGCTTTTACATAAAAGAAAAAGAAAAAAATCTAATCTACTTTGCAATGTTTTTGTAAGACCGTTTAGTCTACGCGTTATCTACACAGTAAAAATAAATCTTACTCAAAGTTGTGATTAACATAAAATTCGGCACATTCACGGATTGCGTTATTGCGCAAAAAATTAACGACAGTCTTTATAGCTATCGTCGAGACAGGGTTGACATTGGAGCCACAATAAAATCGATGAAATATTTAAGGGGCAGTTGCAGTAACTCATAGCAGGAGAGTTAAGGGCGAGTGCCTATTGTGACAGTGTTTGCACAGGTAGCCGCACAGTGGGCAGCCGATAACACAAATCGTGAGATTCATGAGATCCCTGTAGTTATGAAATTTTAATTGTTTAATTAGCATACAAATGACCGCCTTTTATGGGGACAGTTTTAGAAATTATCGGTCTCAATATTTTGCTAATGCGATATTATAGTGTTTATAGCTTTTTCAGTCATCATTTCAGCCGAAAGACGTCCACTGCTGGACATAGACGCGTTCCATAATCGCCACGCTTGGCAGGCGGGTTGGCGATCGCAGTATGGTGTTAAAATGCGTAGAGAACTCTGCCGCCCATCCTCTAGTAAGCAGCAGTAGCAGTATAGTAGCTTTTTCAGTGCTACTGTTGAATGTTGTCAATATGTTACCGTATCATCAATGTCAAAGTCAAATCATTTATTTAAAATAGTCATATAAAGGGCACTTTTGAACGTCAAAATTTACAAAAAAATAGAATTGATTCTAGTCGGTTCTAAAAGGTTGTTTCGTATAGAGAAGAATGGGTAAGAAATTCCACCGTTTCTATTTTAAAATATTTTACAATATTTTGTATAGGTACATCATCAGTTTTACCTCTGCCGTATGTGTATTATATCAGTACATAACGGATTGGACAAGTTGAGGGCGACGTTCGCAATATGCTCATCTAATAAGCATGACGGTGTCTATTTTTGAAGAACGAACACCAGTCCAAATCAGTTGATGCCAACACACCTAATTACTATGACAAACCAATCCCAAACCAATTTCTAATTAATTTAAAACGTAAATTGCGCAATCGCGCAGGTACCTATGTGAATTCCTGCTACATTAATACACATAATCAGCCTATAATGTTCCCACTGCTGGGACACAGGCCTCCTCTCTTCGATAGGGAGTGGGTTGTAAATCTACCACGCAGGCCCAGTGCGGGTTGGTAGATGTCACATGTCTTTGAATTTTTGGTTCTAGGACATGCCGGTTTCCTCATAATGTTTTCCTTCACCGTTTTGAGAGCAGTGGTGATGAAATTATTTACACAAAGTAAAGCGCCTGCCTGGGTTCGAACCCACGACCTACAACTCGTAAGTCGGGGACATTACCACTGGGCCACCACTGCTCTGCTACATTAATAATTGATGTTATTTCTATTTTTTTAATCTTTTAAAACAAAAAAAAAGCTTGACTTTTAAACAACTAGCAGAGGTTGTGCGAACACTATACTAGACCATTTCAAAAAGCAAACGCTTGCATTTTACGCCTTCATCCAAACTATCCAGTCCGCTGACCCGTGAGTCCGTGACGTAACTACTCGCATTCGAGTCACGTAGCCAGGTACTAGAGTTACACTAAATCCCGCGTCCCGTACTGTCCCGGACTTCGCCGGTTCGGGGAAGCTGCATGAAGTCGTCACGGCTCCCCGCCGGGACGGTAGCCGTGCGGGCGGTCTGACTCCCGCTTAATTAATTTAAATGCATTTACCTGCACTATGAGGGTATATGGTCCTTGCGTATGGTGGCTTATGAGGATTTGATGGAGGAGCTGTTCAACAAAGAATTGATACTCGACATGTCATTGTAGCGGGGTTCGAAAATGTTGTGCTCACTTGTACGTTATTAAATAGATTATTTTCTAATCATGCGTCATCGTCCCTTAGCATACTTAAATTGGTTAAAGACAAATGAAATGTAAAACTTCTGACGAAAAGCTTCTTTGGTGTTGCTATACACAATTATAATTATAACAATAATATAATAAAATACCCGATGAAAGAAAATGTATGCTATTGAAAAAGTAAAAAAAAAAACTTAATGATTACTACTTTAGATTAATACTAATCTTTTGAATTGAATTGACTTAAAATTCTGACATGAAATGAAATTGACTCTGAATAAATTGTAATAAAATTTAATTTGCATGCATGCGTTAATGCAGTCAGGTAAGTACGTACTTAATTACTTATAGATACATAATAAATTTATCATTCAATCTACTCATTTTATTGTTTTTAATCATATTAATCATTTGTATGTCAAGATTGGCAAAACATAGCGCACTCCCTAATTTTTAAGATCTTTGTATCTATGTAATTCACCTATGTTTCACAAATAAATTATTCTTATTCTTACAAGCCTAATACTTAACTAATTAAAGTAAACAAAATGAGATACTCCAGAAACCATGAATCATTTTAATATAACGTTACATTATAATGTTGGAAGTTTGGAACAGACACTGTCTACAAAGTATCTATTTAGTGATTGGCATTTATATAAATGACTCAATATCCGATTAAAACCTGTCTAAAAACATTTGGTTTTGCATTTTGACAACTTGCTCGCATGGGAATATTTATTTATGGCTTATTGAGTTTGTATGAATTTATTTGTTAGTTTTTAAAATGCAGAAAAAAAAACGAATCTTAATGAATAAATCTGCATCTTTTTGTTCAAATTCACCACATTTCGGTCACATGTAATTTAGTTCTAGGTTCCGCCATTAACCACATCAAAACAAAAATATAACGATTGACATTATTTAAATTGTGTCAAATAATGATCTAGTCCGGCCATAAATTAGCAAATAATAAAGGTCTCCTGTGACTTTTAACCTGCGTGGGAAAAAGCAACGGATAGGTACTTTACATTCCGTTCTAAGGTTAGCACTGAATTCATAAATAATAAAAAAGCTATTAATTTGTAAAACGGTACTTAATTATAATAATATTGCTAATTATGACGAAAATTATATTTACGATACGTGAAACCTATAAAAATATGTCGTATATTTGGAGTTACGATGAGGCAGTCCAGCCGTTTTCGCATCCGGAGTGTGCACACACGACCTAACCTTGTCGTAACGGCTTCCAAATGTGAATTTTATATAATATTACCCAACCGTTACACTAATTTACAAGCCAGCTACCGGCCTTCTCAGAGAGAAATATAATTAGACTAATTAGATGTAATGAAAGAAATCGAGATGCGTTCGGAAGCGATGGTTATCTCTATTGCCTTGGCGCAAGGATTATGTGGCTATAAAATATTCAATTAATAATTCGTATGGAGACTTATGGTGCTTACTAGCCGGGAGACTAATTAGACGATTTTGTCGTAAAATAATAGACACGTAATTGACGTTTAGAACCTGTTTTAATTGAGTTGGCGACGGAATTAGGAAATAAAATGGTTATTGCAATATGTTTTTAATGTCACTACGAACTGTCGTGGTCGTAAGAAGATTATGTTATGGGTAATGTTCTGTAATAATCTTGTATTCGATTAGATAATTGACTTGTCTTTATTTATACAGGATGTGAATGTTTTAGTGGGTAAGATCAAAGTGTTAATTGGCTAAGGACTACGGCTTAATTAGCGGATTTGGAGCTGTGTAGGTAAGCGAGAATGGGGTTTGTTGGTCTTACGCCAGTTAAACAGATTAGTTGAAATGGTTATAATACTTATAAGTCGAAAAAAATGAATCCATCATTCTGCGAACAATGAAAAAATTTAAAGCATTTTGTAGATTTCAGGAGCCCACACAGAAAACCTAATGCGGAAAGTGAAAACGTTTAACCGATATAACATATCATACAAGAACTCACTTTACGACACATTCAGCAATATAACTCGTGTCTAATTTAATTAACCAACCACAAACACGTGGTACCGACATAATATAGAAAATAGATAAATAATAATTTGCTTACGGACCGCCCCTACGTTTATTACCAGCCATGGCAAATCTCTGATGGACCGCGCCTAATCACGGGCCCTAAACACAGTCGTAATTTGCGTTTTATTGGCGTTACGTATTTTATAACCAGAAACATGGCGTATTATGCAAAATTAAGTTGAGCAAACCGATTTTAAAGTGTGCCGCTAGTGTGACCTTGTGTGCGAAACTGCGGTAATTAAGCGAAATAAACTGTTTTAAGTGGCGATTAAGTAGGATTTATATACTTTATGTGCGTATGAGTGTCGCGATGTCAGTACAAATATTTTAGAAATATTCGAACGAATTTCATGTTTATTTCAAATTATTAGGATTTGGAGCATAAGTAGCCTAATATAAAAGTTGGATTGTTAGTCTTATAGCAGATGAGAAGCGTCAGTCAAAAATACCCGAAACTGTCGTAGAATAATGTTTTTCTTTTTAAACCGATATTATAGTCAAGGATACGAGTATAAATATGTCTAGATAGACAGTCAAACGACCGACCGAACGGCGCCCTTAAAAAGGTGGCTGGGACAGACTGGATGCGGAAGGCGGAGGACAGGGTGTTGTAGCGCAGCCTGGGAGAGGCCTATGTCCAGCAGTGGACTGTTACAGGCTGAGTTGAGACAGTCAAAGCTGTGGATTCGTCGAAAAAAATTACGTCCAGCTGTTGGCCGCAAAATGCACGCACACTAGAATAACACGCGTGACAGCTACGTCTTACTTGAGCTGTCCACACCAGCATAACAGGTTGGCCTGTTTGTTTTAGTTCTTTTGCAGCGCGACACTCGACTCTCTAGACTTAGGTGTATAAATAATCAAAGGTTGTAAATTTATAAAAAATAACCTCATTTTACGAGAGTTCCTCCGTGTGTAGTAGCTAAGTTTATTTTAGGTAATTGTATAATTGTTGTAACCATCAAGATAATATATTTTTTTTATTTCTATTGTTAAAAACGTTGCCCCACACTACGAATTTCTCCTGTATCGTGGGTGCATATACAAACTTTTAAACTCACATACACAAACAGCCAGTCCCGGAACAACTACTTATAGGTCATAAAAATATTTGTTCCGTGCGGGAATCGAACCCGCGGGTTCGATTCCCGCACGGAACAAATATTTTGACACGCAGCGCAGCAGTCAATCGCTTAACCGTGCCGTCAACATAATAGTCCGACGAACTAGAAAAAATATGGTTGAACTAAACAATATTTTAGTGAAGTCAACGCTCAGTCAGCACACACATCGCGATCATCAGCAGACAGTAATACATTTTATGGAAAACTTGCGTTTGATTCATACTTAACTGCAAAGTGAATTAAAATAGCAAATTTCATAGAAGCCATAAAAATATTTACACATTGTATTAATTAACCAAATCACCAACAACAATCAAAAAGCAATTAGCCGTATGCTAAAATCCTTCTTTACCACGAAATAAAAGATATTCATGCAAATCAACATTTTACGATGGCGAAGACGTAGAGACAAGATTTAATAAGCGCTATAAAATATTTGTTATCAAAGTACCGACGAATGATAATACGACAGATATGTGAAGCTATGGGGAGCTCGTGGCTAAGTAATAAGCAGCCGCATGGGTCGATCCATCAGGTTAAGCTACGCTTGCCAGGGTTGGTCCGTGGATGGGTGACCATCTTTACATACCGAGACTCCTCCGTGCCTCGGAAAGCACGTTAAGCTGTTGGTCCCGGCTGTTATTCGTGGATCTTTCCAGTCGTTACGGGTCGTCAGAAGCCCGAAAGTCTGACAACCAGTCTTACCAAGGGGTATCGTATTACCCAGTTACTGGGTTGTGGAGGTCAGATAGGCAGTCGCTCCATGTAAAATACTGGTATTCAGCTGCATCCGATTAGACTGGAAGCTGACCCCAACATAGTTGGGAAAAGGCTAGGCAGATTGATTGATTGATGTTTGGCTATGGTGTAAGATATGCTCGACGTCAGTTACGATGGACAATCTAGATTACAAAATATGTTTGTTGTACATTACATTAGGTATAAAAGGAATCTAAGTGGTCGCAAGCGCTACTGGTGAGCATGAGGTCCTGGGTTCAATTCCCAGGTCGGGGAAAGTGTTATTGAGATTTTCCATTAGGAATTTTTCAGTAGCAGTCCGGAGTCTGGATTTGTGCCCGGTAGATGGCAATAGGCTCGCCCCCTATTACATGGAACTTAAACATAACTGGCGAAATGTGGGTGATAGGTACACCCCTGCTTAACCCTTCGGGGATTACAGGCGTGCTGTTATGTTAAGAAAAGAGGTCCAAGGTTTGGGAAAGCTACGTCTAGAATCTTGTTTTGACGTGTATACGTCTTTAGCTTCCATAGTGGGAGGCAATTCAGAAAACTGATGATAACAAAATCTGGGTATACAGTTTGGAGCTGCAGCTAGATACATATCTATTAGATGATAGATCAAGCAAAAAAAAATGTAATATAATATAGTTTAATTAAATATTGGATGTAAATACATCCAGTATTTAATTAAGCGCAGGCCACACCACCAGCTAGCGGGCGGGCGGGCGGGCGAAGCGAACATCGTTTCACCTCTTTACATACTTCGGTTCACACCGCGAGCTACCCATTTCGCGTAGTTTGTATAGTTTCTTCGTTCGCTTCGCCCGCCCGCCCGCCCGCTAGCTGGCGGTGTGGCCTGCGCTTTACACCTCTCAATAGCTAAGCTAAAGGATCAAAGAAATCGTTACAAAGAAAATATTACCCGTTATGTACACGTATTCACGACACAGCCACACCCCGTTTTTTGGCAGAAAGCAGATCATCGTTTCTCATTTTGTGGTATTAGCTAGCAAGTTAGCAAAACATTAAAGAACAATAATATTTGGTTCCGTGTGGTGCCGGACGTAAAGCATAGCACCATCCTATTTCTTCCCGTGGGTGTCTTAAAATTCGACTAAGGGACTTACTAGAGAATGGGCAGCAGCGTTCTTTATGCGTTTTAACACCATGCTGCGCTCAACAACCCGCCTGCCAAGCGTGGCGATTACCTCCTTTTAGGGGAGGCTTATGTCCAGCAATGGACGTTTTTCGGCTGAAATGATGCTGATGATCAATATTTGGGCAACTGGAACCCCTCAACGGTGCTAAGTCACACTTGTATTTAGCTGTATTAGTTATTGCGACGTCTGTCAACCTCAAATTCAGTCAACCAAGGGGTATAGTATTACTCAGTTACTGGCTTGTGGAGTTCAGATAGGCTAGGCTGTCGCTCCATGTAAATACTGGTATTCAGCTGCATTTGGTTAGACTGAAGGCCGACCCCAACATAGTTGGTAATAGGCTGGGGAGATGATGATAGTTATTTTGACGATGGATGAACCTATTTTAAAGAACCAAGGTAATATAGCTCAGGTACCTACATTGAGCTGGACGTAAAATTACAGACCAAAACCTTATCACGATAAGATATTGTATCATTAGCTGTACAGTATAGTACGCTATTTTGATCAACCGGAATCTAATAGCCATATTCGAGTCATTATTTTTCTGATGCTATATCATATAATATTTTTTTATTACCGCGACATAGCACCCGTTCTTCAGCAATTAATTTTGCAGCAAAATAATTGAACACAACTTTCTCACAATTAAACGACACATAAAATTGAAATCGCAGCTCGAGCAACACGCCCGAGCAATTACGAAGTTGAGCGATCTTTGTCAGCGTATTAAAGTCTGACCGAATTATCTTCTTATTTAGGGGTAATGTTGCCATGTTCACATCGTTAATTCTAATATTGCAATAAATATGTCTGTTTGGTAACAAGGCGGGCCATGCCGAATGCTATTAGGTCTAATAGAGCGTGCAATCGTGGGGTTTGGGCCGTAACCGTGAGCCGAGGATGCCTCGTCCCGGTGGTCGTTTTTTTTTCAGTGTCAATTGTTTCTGGTTTTGCGTTGGTTTTTTGATTTATTGTTGCTCTGTTTGAGTTTTAACTTGAGATAATATTTCGTGCAAATATTTGGGATAGCTAACATAGTTGTCACTTCGGGAGTTAAATGTTTTTGTTGTTCTTTTGGTTGGTTGCGTAATTTTAATTACTTTATAACTATTGCTAAAAGTTTTGAATTGCAACTTACTTAATTTTTTTAATAGGTACCTACATACGTGTAGAGTGGAATGTTTTTTCTGCCATTGGTAGCTTCATAGATACGCCAGTTATAGATATGCCAGTTTTTGCTACTTATATAAATCATATGGAAGTTTTTCTATGTTTGTTATATTTAATTATATCAATAAGTATTTTTGGCATACATTTTTCAAGATAGATAAATACATAAAATATTTACACTCACATATTTATACAGTTTCAAAGTTTTTTCTGTTGTTATTTTCTGTGAATATTGTGTGCTTTAACATGGGTCGAATAAAATTATTTTATTACTTTCTTTTATTTATTTTTATTCGTATTGACGCCAACGGAACTAACAGGTCTTTTCCTATGGAAAAGAATCAGCCTAAATAATATTATTTGTAATTAAACTGTACTTTTATCATCCTTCCACATATTGCATTTATTCACTTTCCATGTCCAACTCGCATCACAGCATCTAGTTCCAGATTACAACCCGATTTCAGCGAAATGAAAACTCACTCCCAAGTCCCATTAAATAAAAACATAGCTATAATCTTCGTGAATCCTTTGTTATGTGATGGTTAACAGAGCATTTAACGGGGCTTGTCCGAGGTAGAGAGACAAAGGCATCAAACCAAGCGACAGATAAAGGCTAGCTGCCTGGCTGTTTGTTTTTTGCACTCTTGCATGTTAAAAAAAAAATGCTGAGCTCTCTGGATTGAACAAAATGGTGGAGCGAAATATGACCTGTTGGCGCCAAAAAAATAGGATTAGTACCTAAATGTTTGTTTTTTGACCATACGTCTGGTGAGAAGAACATAATTAATCAAGATAAATGATTAAACTTCCGTGATAATTCTTTAAATATTAATTAGGATTAAACATGAATCAAAACGAATAAACCTACCTACAGTTTGCAATAGGTATCTTGCGATCTACGATGAGCAATTATAATATGGTAAGAAGCTACACGTTACCTTGCAAATATGTTCAGCCGGATATTGACTTATCTATTTTAAAGCAATTAGGTACGTATTCATTTTAATCATCTATATAGGTACCTAGGTAAGTATTGTTGATAATGTTTCGATATTTATTTCATTTGATTTCCGGAACTAACTTGAAGATTAGATAATAATGTCGTTATTATCTATCTTGTGGGATACGGGTTACGTAATTTGCTTTCAATATCACTAACGATTTATTTTTATTTGAACTGTCAGCTACTGGTACAAATTTTTGAATTTCGAATCAACGCTGGCACAAAAAAGGTTAAGTGTATACCTCTCAACTTTTTTTAATAACACAACACACATAAGTGTTTGCTCACTACAGGAGCAATGGAAATCATTTGTAGAGCCATTGAACCGACTACAAAACATGAACATTGTATCCGAACAAAATAAATAAATAATCTCCTCTACACAAATAAATATCGGCATTATCGCTCTGTGTTGCCAACCGCGACCCACTGGGCTGGGTGTTGCCAACAAAAGAAAATAATAAATTCTAATACAATGCTGTGTCACCGCATTCGTTATGCAATTATTTGGAATTTTATAGTGTATGTGAATAGGCGTGATGAGTATGTGATTGAGTATCGATTGTATTGACAGAATGGTTACCTTAAACATTAGATATTATTTATTTCATTATGGGGAGTACTTAACTTTACTTAACAATATTAGAAATGCTTTATTGGTCTTTCGTCTCTCTCCTGACTACTCCGTGTGTTGCCGGACGTAAAGAATAGCACCATCCCATTCCTTCCCGTGGTGGTCGTAAAAGGCGACTTTAGTCTTTCGTAAAAGGCGAATTATTATTGTGTTACGCAATTATCCCTCAGGTTCCATCGATATACAGATAGTATTTGACGAACTTAAAATTGCAATAAATATTTCGTGAAACGAATCGTGTTATTTTCCGTAGGTATTTTTAATTTTTCGGTAGGTTTTTCTTTTCGTGTGGTGCCGGACGTAAAGAATAGCACCATCCCATTCCTTCCCGTGGTGGTCGTAAAAGGCGACTAAGGGACTTACTAGAGAATGGGCAGCAGCGTTCTCTATGCATTTTAACACCATACTGCGATCGCCAACCCGCCTGCCAAGCGTGGTGATTATGGCAACCCCCTTATTTTTGGGAGAGGCCTATGTCCAGCAGTGGACGTCTTTCGGCTGAAATGATGATGATGATTGGTCTTTTGCCGTCTGCTACTACTACTGCAAATGTATCAGAAGAACAGCCCACATTGACCACAATGGAACTAGTGCCAAGTTAGGTACCTAAAGTCGATAAAGCCAGAATCATCCAAATGTTCAGCCCTAAAGAATTTATTGTGACACATAAGGAGAAAGACTAAAACATAGTATTAGTTATACAAGTGATTTGAGTTGCGTATTCCTTATAGTATTTAGGTGTTCCTTGACATTGATGTAAATATATATTTAAAACTTGCTAAGTCCATAATCAAATCGCATCTTGATTAATAGTAACATTTATAGAAGTAATTACATAAAAAGTAGGGACTAATTACTAATTAGCTTCTGACATACGAATGCATGCCTAAATATGAATCAAAGAAATTCGTGCCTATTAAATTTCTAACAGTCATCCCTTCTGTATCCATTAATATTAATTAATAAAAACTTAGGAATTAATAAAACAAGTTTATACGCATTATGAATGTCAAGCTCTGTTGTCCAGTGTATTGTGACCCGCGGCAAAATAAGAACTAAGGTTTTAATGCATTGATTTTGACAGTTCTCTTGACAGGCAGCGCTTTGGGCAGGTTTCAAGTTATGCTGGCTGTTTCGAAAGAGCGGTGTGTTGAGATTAAAATGCTCGATTTTTAAGATTGTACGAGATGATACGCAAAGGAATTTACTAACGAATGTAGCTGCGGTTATAATACATACGTAATAAGTGAAATAATTAGGTTCTTACTTTTTGAGTTATATGTATCTAATGTTTTTGGCCGAAAGAATTTTAGTATGTCTACAGAGGCCAAAAAATCGTATAAAAAGCTCGTGAAAGCATATGTTCTTTACTTGGACGTTTTCTAGATGAATATAAAAGTTAATGAAAGTAAAATCATATAATTAATAATTGTGGAAGTTCAAACAAAAACACTAGTTTTGGTTGTTTAAGTTGAATCGTGAATTACAAATTATAAGTTCAAAACAAAGTAATCAAAGTTTTTAACAAGGGTACCTACATGCTACTGCCTCGTTGGTCTAGTGGTTGCAAGCGCTACTGCTGAGCATGAGGTCCTGGGTTCAATTCTCAGGTCGGGCAAAGTGTTATTGGGATTTTCCATTAGGAATTTCTCAGTAGCTGCCCTGAGTCTGGATTTATGCCCGGTAGATGGCAATAGGCTCGCCCCCTATTACATGGGACATAAACATAACTGGCGAAATGTAGGTGTACTATAGGTACACCTCTGCCCAACCCTTCGAGGATTACAGGCGTGATGTTATGTTTGGAATAAGAATGACTGTTAATAGGTCTTATGACATTTATTTACACAAATACCTTTACAATTTTCCAAATTCAAAATTGAAATATTCTTATTTCTGAATTCGGCAACCAGTGAAAGTATCCACAAAAATGTACTTTTGTCCCAAATCACGGAATTTCGCTCACATTCTGATAATATTAAACGATCATTAGCTAGTCACTCAGCGATACCTGCCCATACATTATGCTGTCAAAATATTTCGTTCAAATTTTGAGAAGGTTGTATTTTTTCTCGTTTATTTCGTGAATTCGTTTGTTGTCGTACAAAGCGCCGTGACATCTCAATTCGATACAAAGGGAATCATTTGTCATTGTCCATTAGACGATATTGTTGGCTAACATTATAAAATATTAGCTCGAGTATTGATTTACACTTGGCAATGATGTCGAAGTACTCTGCGTTGTTATGTTTACGCTAGATTTACAAAAAGGTTTTGTTTTCTGTGAAACAGAAAGTCAAATGTGGAAAGTGAATGGTGAAGTGTGGAGACTGAACAATTTCAATTTAGAAGGATTAAAGAAGTTGGTATTTTGAATGTATAATGGATTTGGAAAATTGTGCCTTGTAAGAATTACCTCAACAATTTTTTTTTTCAGTTTCGACTGCACCGACTTTCTCTTCAGCTGCCTTATTTCTACATACATGTACATAGATAAACTCACGCCTTCTTCCCATGGGAGTAGGAAGAAACTATAGAACGCCACCTGCTCGATAATATCATCATTAGAAATGATAAAAGCGTACATTACGTATTATTTTCAGTGTGAAGACGAATTGCTCACTAGGGGTATTCTATTATGAGACTCGTGTATCATAATAGAACACCTCTAGTGAGCAATTGCAGAGCCTCCACTTGTGTAGGTATCACCATTTCAGCCGAAAGACATCCACTGCTGGACATAGGCCTCCCCCAAGGTAGGTAAGGTGGCTAAGTAGGTATTACGTCTGGCATTTTCTTGGCATCTGCCCTTGGGAATGCCATCATGCGGTTATCTAACTTTGCTATTTCCATCTGACACGAGGGAAGAAGAAGGAGTTTACCACGCTGATGCACAAAAGCATATTCTGCAAGGCTTCACATGTTTATTAAAAGCTACCAGTCAAATTAAAAAAAAAGCAACTGCGAATTTGATTATTACAGAAATGTTATTATTCAATTAATGTATACTTTGAAGATTCCCAAGAATACTCTCCCTAAATGTGTACCTACCCATTCTTCTTTATTTCTATGAATATTTCTATCTTTTCTTATATTAAGGCTCGTGGAGGCTGGCGCGACAGGCAGTGCGATACTTTCCATGAAGTTTTCATAGAAATTGTGCTACTAGCGACGCGTCACGCCTGTCTGCGGGAGCCTTTACTTAGAATAGTTCTTCTACATAGTTTCGGTTTCTGTTTATCCTATAATAATTATGTTGGAATATTCTTTTATTAATTTTCTTGTTATGTTGTTGTGGTTGTTGTTTCTTAGTATGTATATTGTAGATAATTTTTTTAGGGTTCCGTAACCGAAGGGTTCCAAAGGGAACCCTATTACTAAGCCTCCGCTGTCCGTCCGTCTGTCTGTCCGTCTGTCAACGGGCTGTATCTCATGAACCGTAATAGGTAGACAATTGAAATTTTCAGAAATTGTGTATTTTTATTGCCGCTAAAACAACAAATAAATGAAATAAAGTTAATAATTAAAGGGGTCCCCATACAAGAAACGTGTTTTTTTCGGCGTTTTTTGCTCGATCTTAACACGGTACGGGACCCTTCGTGTGCGAGTCTTTGGCCGGTTTTTAAGTTTGACCAACTTTATTTGTTAACCACCTGTAGCAACAATGAACAATATTCTATTCTATTACTTCATCATGTCAGCCATTAATCTTCACACCGAACAAAAACACCAAAATCAACAGAAAACTCTTGAAAATCCAACTGAAAAATATTTTCCACAACCCCAAATAAATAAAAAACAAAATTCCACATAGGTAACATAAATAACTTAACAAAAAGACAACGTAAGTAGGTTGGAAGTACCAACGAATATAGCGTGAAATAAAAATCACATTGTAATCCGGTATTGGCTATAGATAAGGAGAGCTTGTGACAAGGCAAGAATTATGTGCTCCAGAGGGCAATTTTTCTTTCCCGGGATTTATTCCCGTAATTTATAGAGGATCGGTCTGTATCTGGGCTAACCCGCCCGCCCCGGCAAGCGGCCCGCAATTAAGACTAACCTCCTCCCCTAATTAAGATGCTATAATCTATAATATAATTATTTATCAACAGTTTTGATTGTGAATAAGAGGAAAAACGTGTTTGTTTTGATTTAAAGGTGGTTTTCATGTGTGAAGGTGTTTTTATTATGGGACGTGTTATGTTCTGAAACAGCTCCTTTATAGCCTCAATATTGTTTCTTCAGTGTAAAGGAGTTATCAGTAAAAAAAGTAGTCTGGTGATCCAAACTCAATAACAAAATTACTTAAGTAAACCTCCATTTATTTGCTACAAAAGAATATTTTATGCTACCATTTACATAAGCAATAATCGTAAAGTGAAGTACGTTTCATAACGACACTCTTATTGCCTAATCTCGTCATCAATCGACGGTTCGCTGCGTTGTAATTTGACACGCAAAATTTTTGCCGAACGTGCTTCAGCCATGAATTGTTGGTGACAAAAGTGTCTGTCGCAGCGAAGCGACGAGAGTCGGCTTAATACAGCCCCCACCCCTCGCCGCAGTCGTAAATTTAGGGTTTCATAAAACCAGATCCGAGATAAGACACAGTGTGGAGTGAGTCCCGGATCAAATGCGATCCTCCGAACCCACAGCTCTCGCGCAGACAATAAAAATAACACGGCCGCATCTGCGGCAACTATTTTACATCACGAAATTTGTCGTGTTTACATAAAATACGCCCTGTAGATAGAGATCGAATCGCTAGAAATCGTGGACGTCACTTTCGCGACGCACTGGCCGGCAATACGAAACCACGATTGAAAAAACCAAGCTGTCAAGAGCACAACAAAAGCGCATTATGATTTTAACAGTTTCTGAATTGCTACACTATTATGAGGCGTGTATTATGCTTTTCATCCAGTGTAAGGGTATTTGGACGCCTTTGTGGCTCCGTATTGACAAATAAGTAAGATTTACTCGCAGCAAGTAAGAATGAAGGATTAGGACGGCGCGCGGCGTAGTTTTTTTGAAGCATTCTCTCAGAAATGCTTGGCGCCAATGGTTGATCTAATATTGCATTATTCTGCAGTCGGTTCGATGCTTATGCAGTGTTAGCAGAAATACTCTGAACAAATCAAGTGGAAACTTGGATGCGATTGAGAGCCAAGGAAAGCGAAACTTGCGTAACTATCCAATAGAATAAACATAGCTGATACAAAGGAATGAATAGGCTTAATTCAAATGGTTTTTGTATTGGGCATACATTTGTATTGTATCCTTTGTTCGATTGTTCGCTTTCTTTTATTTGTTTTCACTTTTACTCAAATGTTTAGGTACAAAATCGTGTAAAAGCAATTCTTTATGTGGAACGTCTTATAAAATTTACATCAAAGCATCGTATCCTACGTAGGAACGGGTTGTAGGCATAACTACGTGTCGGGGACATATATTTAAAGCTTCAGTAGATAGGGGTGCAATAATTTTGACAATGACTAGCAGCCTTACCCGGGCGAGGCGTAGGCGCGGGGCGAGCGGGGCGCGGGGGGCAATCTGCGCACTAAATCACGCTACGAATAAAATTTATGGCGCCGAGATAAAAACTCGCAGCTTTTCTCTTTTACGTTCCTTCCCCCTGCCCCCGTGCCGCCGGTCGCCCTCGTCACCCCGCGCGGAAAATCCATAGGGATTTTTCCAAGTGTTCGGGCGACGGCGTGTGTGGGGTCGAAACGATTTTGTTTTATGCTTATTGCCGGTTGCGATGTTTTGTTTGCCAAGTTGCACAGATAAGGGATAGGTACGGAGATTGTCTGCTCGGCCGGACGACGTGTGCCGCCGTATTTTTGTCAACTACCTACCTACTCGTGTTTTTATTTTGGTTCGTCATTGTTTTATTACGTGCTACGTCGTAGCTTTGTGAGAAATAAAATTAATTATTCATTTACAAACAATCCATCACGTGTAAGTCCGTGGCACGTGAGGAAAGTCATGAAACTGTTTAAATGACCAACCGTGGAATAGAACCTAGCATTACCTACGAGTCAGACGGTTATCGCACTTTCACTTAGCACTAGTTCATGCGATGTTTTTTTTTATTTACGTTCATTTAAATACCTCGACTTTATATACGACCTGGAATTAATTCTAATCCGAATGTCTTACGTTCAAACGTATTAAATGCAACGCGAGTAACAAAGAAAAACGAGTTTGTAATGTGAAATATTTCAGATTCAGTCACATTAAATTCTGCTTCTTATTACCGAAAAATGTTGGTACAAAATTTAAAATAAATAATAAGAAAAGGAGTTTAAAAAAACACATGATTAACGTGGAATATTTTGCCAAGCTAACGAACTTTGACGTGAAATTAAAACGTTATCAGATTAACACGAAGCGAATTTATAAACAAGGCGTAGTACTGTATCGAATACGTCTTTGAGCGTTTATTAGGTCTTATATTGCATGGAACGTGTGGCTTATCGACGTGGTTGTACGCCTTGTAAACTCCTGCGTCCTGTTTGGTTCGAGTTTATCGCTTAATTCGACACAACTAACCGTAACTGGAGCGTCGATCGTCAACTGTTTCACCCGAGCCTTTCGACATAGGTTTTCATAAAAACACACACTTTATCGACCTATTGGATAACACTGAGCTTGTCTTTGCCTTTGTTGGGCTTAAAATATTTAAATAACTTGTTTAACAAGAGCTGTAGCGTACCTTTTCTTAGCGTGGGCTACGCTAAGGATAATTTTATTCATTATCAAGTTAGACATTTTTAATTAAAATTGTGGGAGAACACTTGATTTATTAGAAATGTTTACGTGATGTTGTCTGCAATTAACTAGTTTGTCTCGAAAACCTCATTGTGCATGTATTAAGTACCTATCTACCAGTTGTACGGATAATGATTCCAATTTGTTTTGTGCAGTAGCATCATTAAGAATTTTCCACTACAAATTGTATTATAATGACACCTATTTATATGAATTCAAAACGACTGCTTAACAATAATATTTCAGCTTAGTGCACACTGACACATTTATGTTTAACACGACTTGAACAAGGACATCTAAACAACTTAACTTGAAAATATTTTGTTTATTTTCCTGTTTGCTTCTGAACTAAGTTTAGCCCTATCTCAAAATCGCGGCCTTTCCGTATAGCTGAGGTTGCCAAACAAATAAAAACATACGTGTCTTATTTCGATACTTCAGTGTAGATAGTGTGTTCTCGTATAATGTACTTAACACCGCACTTACTCCAGTGTGTACAGAGGACAGCTGCTGCTAAACATTTCCCGGTAACATCAAGCCTCAATCTAAGGCTTAAATTCGCGCCACCACAAAAAACGTCTCAACCAAGGACAAAATGTCCGATTGTCTTACTTATCTATACTCAATCAGTGTTTACAACATTACAGCGGCGTGGAGCACGTCAAAATAATGTCCCTATTAGAGGACAAAGCGAGATTTTCAAAGAATCACAAGCAAAAAATGTCAAAAATATCCACGTCAGGAACAGAGATTACTTCAGAGCAAGGCCATCTGTGGATATTGAGACCGTCTCACACGAGATAGCTTATCGTCCGATCTCGACTCAGATTCTGTGAAGAAAAAGCGAGAGAAAAGGCTCCTATTTATAGATGAAGAGCAATAGGCTCACTCACGCCACAATCGCATTAGTCCGCCGCAGCCCGCTGCAACGATGATTTGAATTTCCATTGTTTATGGTGGCAGACATGTGTCAAAGTTCGATTGGAATTTAAATTCGGCTCCTTTGTTATTTTTTTTTTTTGTCGAGTTGTAAACACGGCACAGTGATGTTCCAATTTGGTTACCAGCCTCCACTGATGGGTGGTTGTATCTATGACTCCTCGTGTATGTCGGATGATGTTTTTGACGTCGGTATGCGGTTTGAATAATTACGAATCATGTTCCGAATGATTCCAAACGTACCGACAACTTACCGAAAACATTTCTCAGAAATCGCTTCGTATTTTCTAACTACGCAATCAAATAAACAAACGTTGAAAGTCCATTTTCTTTAGTTGGAAGCTGTAGTCGACTTCAAAGGTAGTCGGGACTCTCAGAACATCTGCTAAATTACCAAACTCGAGTCAGGAGCGGGGGCACTACACAAAGCGACTACCATTTTGTTCCGACACTTTTCAAAATTGGAACGTGACGGTTGCAAGCGCTCTCGGCCAGAGACAATGACATGAAAAGGAAAAATGTAAACGGACCTATTTTAAATAGGCGTATTGCGACAACTAATATTTTATATCGTCCTTTTGGTGCATACGATTATGACGTCTAATATTTGCTAGATACAGTTGCTAAGGTTGAAAATGGCTTGTAGTCTGCGTATGATGTAAGTCGTTCTGGAATTCATAGCGGTTAATTTAAAAGTGCGTTCTTGAACCCTTTCAGAGGCATTGTATCTTTGTGCTCTTTGTACGGGAGATGGTTTATCTGAGTCGCGGGGTACATAAGTGCTGTTTTTTCATTCCGTAATGCTTTTACATTTCAAAGGGGTTAAATGTTATTCAGACTGGCTGCCCGCTTAGAAAATGTGTGGGTGTCGTGGGGCCTTGGAACCCGCAGCGTACTGTGTTAGGTGTACCTAAATAGGTATTTGTTTTATTCTCATCGCTGTTATTATCCTACATAAACATTTAGAGGGTTTATCTTGTATTATAAATATTATGAAGATTGGACTCGGAGGTATTTGTTACTACTGAGGCGTCTTCTTGATAAATATAATGGAAATTCTAACAGAAGCCATTGAATATGTTAATTATGAAACTAACACAATTCGCTGATTTTATCTTGAGGAAATAAAAATTAATTGTCAATAAGATTAGGAACTTCAACGTTGGTGGTCGTATCTCATCATCTTAGTACAACATCATGCGACAGAAGTATTCAGATTCTCATTAAGTTGATCTAGATATCACCATCAACGTTAAGTAGGTACATCCCGTATAAATTAAAAATATTTTATAATTATAATTACGTTTTCTCTCAATGCTAGCCAAGTTATGAATCTGATTTGAGTTCTACATTTTCCAAATTAACAGGAATCACAATAAGAATTTTGATAAACCTCAAAATTTTGATTCCTGTTAATTGAAAGCCTTACTAAGTAAGATAAGGTCCAAAAGATCACAAACTGTCAAATTTTCTAATTCGGTTTTGAACTTAACCTTTAACATTTTAAGGTTTAAAATAATTTGGAGAAATTTGACAGTTTGGTATATCCTGATGTGCTGGCGACAGTACACAACAAAAGATTAGGAGAAGCTTACCTACAATTGTCAAACTATACTGTTATAAATGGTAAACAAAAGTAAAAGTGGTAGAAATGGTAAACTTAGGTAAAGTAATTATAAAATTTGGTGTTATGTTAGACTGGTTATGGTTTGGTTGTTGGTTTACGACCAATGATTTAATGATACGAAATAATATGGCTTAAAGATTATATTGAATACTACACGTTATTACAATACTATCAAATGGTAAATGTAAGGTTTATTAGCACTAAGATGATTTGATTTGGTGTGGTTTGAGTTACGCGGTTTGTGGTCGAATACGTACCTACTACACTGGTACTAGTCTGGTCTGTCTGTAGTCTGGTACTGGTACTAGTTTACTAGTACTTGCATTTATGGAAATGCATGCAGGCAAAATTGCTGAGCTGTTCGGTCGCAAATATTGTACCGAACATATACTTAGCATTACTTAAGGTGAACGGCCGCGAAATTCATCATGCCTTTGCAAAAGACGTAAGAAATTTTGATTTTTGAAACTAAGATAAGATAAGATAATACTTAATTATTTTGTAAAACATGAGTACAGGGGGCCTAAAATGGACGCTTTAGCAGAATCATAATAATTATGATAAAATTATGAATCATTTAAAAATTCGTAAAATGGTCACAAACTGACAATTCATAATGTGATCTGCGTACAATTAATATCACACAATTCATCTGTTTGACAGCTGCTATTTGACATTAGAATAGCAATTCATAATTTGTCGACCATTTTACGAATCTTCATACAAAACCGTCAAACAGATGAATTGCGGGATATGAATTGTACGCAGACCATATTATGAATTGTCAGTTTGTGATCATTTTAATATGATTCATAATATTATCATATTATGATTCTGCCAAAGCGTCCATTTAAGACCACCTGTATGACGGTCTTATAATTAATATGAGGTGGCTACATGTTTTGCCATTTATGGCGTACAAAATAAGTTGCACTAGACAAACAATAAGTACAAAAAAGCGGACAAGTGCGAGTCGGACTCGCGCACGAAGGGTTCCGTACCATTATCTATAAAAACGGCAAAAAAATCACGTTTGTTGTATGGGAGCCCCCTTAAATATTTGTTTTATTTTATTTTAATTATTTATTTTTAAATTGAATATATAACTAACTATTCTATGAATATTTCAAGCGTCTACCTGTTGCCGTTATCAATATCGAGCAAAAACGAGCAAAAAAATCACTTTTGTTGTATGGGAGCCCCCTTAAATATTTATTTTATTCTGGTTTTTAGTATTTATTGTTATAGCGGCAACAGAAATACATCATCTGTGAACATTTCAACTGTCTAGCTATCACGGTTTATGAGATACAGCCTGGTGACAGACGGACAGACAGACAGACAGACGGCGGAGCCTTAATAACAGGGTTCCCGTTTTACCCTTTGGGTACGGAACCCTAAAAAGATACGATGTCAAAATTAAATTGAAATTACAGTGTCAAAAATTTAATTTTATTCAAAATTACAATGTTAAAATGAATAGTTATGATTATCATTGATGATTATTATTTAATTACATACATATAAATACAATATTATTACTATTAGTTATGTTAAAGGAGACTTTGACAGATTGATTTGTAGACCATTTTCTATTTTGTTAAGTACGTGGTACTTGTTGACGTGCCTATACTGTCCTTCCATACCTATTAACACTGTAATTTGAAAACATTCTAAAAGCCTATTATCTATTTTTAAAAGAGTAACCGTGGCGTTTCTTGCCGGCGCTTCTCCCACCAATTGGAACCGTGCACCTAGCTTCTGACGTTTCATAAGTGCCCATGTAGGTTTATGTGAAATAAAATATTTTGATGTTGATCTTGAATGTTCTCAACTTAAAATTTGGAAACTAACCATAAACAAGTATACCTATTGTACTTATTTACTTGTCTTAACTTAAGGTCGAATTCTCATTCAGATATTGATTATCTAGCTCAGGCAGTGAAACTCTATCCTGCGCTAAATAATAACCTTATGTACATACCTACCTACATACTAGGTACTAGGTAGATAATGTACTATGTTAGCCTACGATCGGCTGGCTACGTCATTATTAAGATTACTAATGTAGGATCACATTTAAACGCCGTACTGTGATGATATTGTAGAATTTGTAGCTCTTTAGAGATATGCAAGCTTTGGTTACGGGTTCGTTGGCGTGAAAATCGGTAAATGAAATACCGAATATCAACCAATGCGAACTGTGGAAATCGGAATTTTGGGAACATTTACTTTTTTGGATTTTTGGACTTTGAAGTAAATCAAAGTTCAAATAATATGTTTAGTTAGATTACTTAGGTTTATTAGATTCCGGACCAACTTTAACAGTTTTTTGTTTAACTACAAGCCTAACTTTTGCCCGTGGGTTTGTTCTCGTGGCAAATATCCCACGGCAAGGTACTACCGGGATAAAATAAATAATAATATAAAAAAAAAATATTCATAAAACCATAACTTTGACAATAAGTATACAGAAAGGTAAACAAACTTGAGTAAAATTACACATAGATTGTATACATAAGGTAGGCAGTGAGGTGGCAAGACCAATAAGAATAGGTACCCTGCCCCCCAGACTAGGAAAATCTTGTATCTTGAAAGGCAGGACACAAAAGTTCCCTACGTGTTAATCCAGGTTGTGAACTATCTGTGTACCAAATGTCATCCAAATCAATTTAGCCGTTTTTGCGCGAATCCGGAACACACATACAGACGTGAGATAAACGGAGAAAAATTACTATTTTATTTTGTGTATAGAAGACACAAAGACAAAATCCATATTGGACAAAAGTTAATGGTTATGTATGTTCGTAAAAATGTTATTCAATACCATATAGCATGGAATATGATAATAAAAATAAATGCTTTGAGTTTGAGTTTGAATGCTATTCTTACTCACAATGTAATGTAGAAATAATATATACAGAGTACTACAATTGATTTAAGTCAACAGTACAACACAATACAATTGATGTAGATCTTAAGGTTACAAAAAGGTTAGGCTGGGAGGTTTTATTAATTCTGTTCCTATATTTCTTATAGTAATCATTGAAAGGAATATTGGCAATAATCCAAAAGATCGGAGAGAAAAAATATATTTATGTAGCTGTGTAGGTAAATATGTACACTTGTAAATCAATAGTTTATGTAGTTATTTTACCAAAAAAAAAGAAGATAGAGGTAAGTGGAATAAGTATGAAGTTAACTTTTTTTTATAGAGTCTTATCTTGAAGGTAAGAATGAGCATGGAAACTATTCCCAAGCTCAACTTTTCCTCGATCCATAGTTGATCCGTGATTTAAGATACAGGTACTTACGTACCTAAAGAATTGATGAAATAAAACATAGTTATTTTAGACTGTAACCTGATTTATATAATGTACTGTAATAGACTACCGTAGTCTTTTTGAGATTGTTAGTTAGTGCAAAGTTTTACTAACATAGTAGTCTTTAAGTGTTTTTTATCAACACAAGTTTTGTTTACAATATAAAATTGTATGTTTAGGTTAAGGTAGCTATGGGCTGGTGTTGCCTGACAATAAATGGATATATGATTATTATTTTAAAAATGTCTTGGTCATATCTCGGGACCCTCTGGTCCCGGACCTTTGAAAGTCGTACGAGGGGCCGAAGCCAACTCGCAGAGGCCCCTTAGACAATTTTAAATGATGGGGAGGTACCAACCGACGATTATGCCTGTATGCACTATGCAAGTGCACCCAAGGACAACCCCCGGTTGGTGCAGGACTATTGCAGGACATGGAAACAAAACATGGAAACAAAACATATTGAGCTATGGGTTTGGGTGGCTATAGTGGATTGATGACCTTGAACTATGGCAGAACTATTTCCCCTGCCTGATTATTATTATTATTATTAATAAAACACGTATCGAGAAATTATTTCGTAATTATTAATAAAAATAAAAAAAACTATATAATTATTAGGTATACTTACATCAAGACGCGCTGTCAGCTATCCGAGGTAACTCTCGAATATTTTTTATTATTCTAAATATTTATTAATGTTTATCTCGAAATTATGCTCTTAATATCATAAATATTCGTGGAGGTTAGATGAGAAAGCCATCCCTAATAAAACCTCTACAGTCCTCAGGATATATACCTATGTACCTAAACTGTCCTAGCTCAGCCGGTTTCATATGTGTGTCTTTTGGAAATCTTTCTTTTTATTAATATTTCCCGATGGTTGATACCTACCGGAAATCAAACCTGTTTACTTAAGTATTAACATTTTATGTATTGACTATTGACACAATCGTTAGCAATCGTATAGAGCCAAACATACTTAAATAGGTTCCTATTTCTTTTGTCATTATTAATTAGATAAATAATAAATCAAAATCAAAATATTTTATTTCACATAAACCTACATGGACACTTATGAAACGTCTGAAGCTAGGTGCACGGTTCCAATTGGTCGTTTCCTATGGAGAAGAGCCGGCAAGAATCTCCACGGTTACTATTTTAAAAATTAGGATTGGCTTTTACAATGTTTTCAAATTACAGTATTAATGGGTATGGGAGGACAGTGTAGGCCTGTCCTGTTTAAGTACCAGGTACTTAACATAATAGAAAATGGTCTACAAATCTACAGTCTATTAAGCCTACAACGTTCTCACGTTCACAAAATATAAAAGACTATTATAAAACATTAATAAAAATAAAAACCTATTTAAACCAAATGACATGATCGCCATTACAACTGTAACAAATCTGAATTAATATCCTGTGCACAAAAGCCACTAATAAATAGTATAATTTAAGACTAAAACTCTAAGTGATGATAATATAATACGCTCCCGTATTCGCTCAGTAATTCAGAGACACACGACCTCGCAATGATTAACTGGTGCGGAGACACTATGCACGATGTCTATGTATGTTTGTATGTATGTACCTACATACTTCGGTGTTTAATACCTATTGATGTTGAAGAGCTTATGTACTAGATACATGTATCTACCACCATGTAGATTATTGTGTATGAGGGAGAGGAGCTGATTAAATGGAGCATTTGATTAAGAAAGTGCAAGATTTTGTAACTAGATTTAACAGTGTGGCTACCTCGACGGTACGGCAGCAGGATGTGGGTGTGGCTGTAACGAAAACTATGTCCTATGTCCCATCCCGCCCTCTGTGCCCCCAAAGCCAAAGCGACCTCTGCGCTGCTACTGAAGATGCCGTGGAACTGGAGAAGTTTAGGCCACCAAAATGTATTACACTGTCGAGACGTCGACACGACAAAGGAAAATAGTGCCATATTCATCTGCCTAGTCTTTTCTCAACTGTGTTGGGGTCGGCTTCCAGTCCATTCAGGTGCAGCTGAATACCAGTATTTTACATGGAGCGATTGCCTATCTGACCTCCACAACCCAGTAACTGGGTAATACGATACCCCTTGGTAAGACTGACGATCCGTAATGACTGTCAAAGATCCGCGAATGACAGCCGTATCCAACGGTTTAACGTGCTTTCCGAGGCACGGAGGAGTCTCGGTTACCCATCCACGGACCAACCCCAGCAGTAGCTTAACCTGATGGATCGACCCACTTGGTATTTGACGGGGTCCGAAAGGGCCAATACCTGCCAGGGTTTCGAGTTTGTACGACAGGGATATCGGGGCCCTGGCACACAGGCATCTAAAGGAATACGGGTGGGTTTTAGTCAGTAAAAGTCTGACACGCCCTAGCTCCGCCCAGAGCGGGAGAAGTTTTTTTTTTAATTTTTTTTTTTATTAAAACGTTGCTCCACACGAGGAATTTCTCTTGTATCGTGGGTGCGTTTACAAACATTTAAAGTCACATACACAAACAGCCAGACCATACAAATATTTGCTTCGTGCGGGAATCGAACCCGCGACACGCAGCGCAGCAGTCAATCGCTTAACCACTGCGCCAACCGTGCCGTCAGTTATTTGATAATTTCCCAAAGGGGTCTTGGTACGTAAGGATGGTCAACCTTCTTGATTCACGGACCAACCGTGGCAAGCGTAGATTGACCTGATCGATCGAACCGTGCGGCTGCAAGCCCCTCAAGAGTGCCATATTACGATCTTTAAATAAAATTCCAACTTGCAAATTAGTTTCTTTACACAAAATATTCATGAGGTATGCCTAGGGTAGGTACCTACTCCGCCCGATGTCTCTGAAAACGACATACAGGATATGAATTTGGAACTTTCAGATAACATGCTACAAAATCTTCTATACAAACTAATCTTGAAGTTACAACACCATGTATAAGATCAATATCCTGAAATCATCCAACTATGTGTATCTGTTGAGGTCGACTCGATTCCCGGGTCGGGCAAAATGTTATTGGGTTTTTCCATCTGGAATTTCTCAGTAGCAGCCCGGAGTCTGGATTTGTGCCGTTGATGGCAATAGGCTCGCCCCCTATTACATGGGACTTAAACGTAACTGGCGAAATGTGGGTGTACTATAGGTACCTTTACCTCTGGCGTACCCATTAATGAAATCGCTCTGAAGAACCGGTAGCTTTACAACAAATTTAGTGACGTAACTGTAGATGATTTAACTGTTTTGCCAATTAACTACGGTTAATTAGAATACGTGTGAGATTCACACTTATTGTTATAACTTACAATTTATGAGATAAAGCATGGACAACTATAACTAGATAATGAGAAGGATGTAGGTAAGTACTTTTCATTTAAAATTACCATTTGTATGGGGATACTACGTTAGGTCCTGAGATATGATTCGTCCCACTAATTACCATTTGTATGTGGATACTACGTTAGGTCCTGAGATATGATTCGTCCTATTAATTACCATTTGTATGTGGATACTACGTTAGGTCCTGAGATATGATTCGTCCCACTAATTACCATTTGTATGTGGATACTACGTTAGGTCCTGAGATATGATTCGTCCTATTAATTACCATTTGTATGTGGATACTACGTAAGGTCCTGAGTATGATTCGTCCTATTAATTACCATTTGTATGAGGATTCTACGTTAGGTCCTGATATATGATTCGTCCTATTAATTACCATTTGTATGAGGATACTACGTTAGGTCCTGAGATATGATTCGTCCTATTAATTACCATTTTTATGAGTATACTACGTTACGTCCTGAGATATGATTCGTCCTATTATTAGTTATCTAGATCATTTATGTTTTTGACGTGTAATATATCTTTCCTCTCGCTTTCTGTGGGAGTGATTTCGTGAAAAGGGACGGAAAATGTGTAACAAGAAGTGACAGTTTGAGCATAGAATAAGTAAGTACTTTACAATAGCATGGAATTAGTAAGTACTATATAGATTGTAAGTAAAGGCGGTCGAATTTCGACCAGTGGGCGACCACTAGTAATTAATAATTATTCGAATAAATATTTCAGTATTTAGCTTTTTTACAACTTGAGGTAAATTTCTGTCGCTGCTCAGTTGCTTCTTACGAAGATGAGATGTCAGATGTTACACATCATATGCGACTACTGTAAGGCTCGCTGGTTTTTTTTTTAATAAATCGGCTTTCTGCTTTTTAGGTATGCCCAGTGTTTTCCGCGGCTACATTTTTCTGATTGATTAGGTACCATTTATAAAGAAAAAGTAACTTTAGTTGGGTATGTATACGTAAATAGCCGAAGGTCAAGGCTTAATGTGTTGTTAGGTTCATTTGTCTGTATTTTTGAAATTGACTAAGTTGACATATCGATTATTCAGAACGATTATTTATGTGGCAACACCAGGCGGTGAAGGTTGACAAGTGGTCAAAGATGGCGCAATCCGGCAATCGATTCGTTCACTTGGTTTTGGAGCGAGCTACGGGTTGGACAAACTAGAATAACTGTCGATAAAAAGAATTGTAGCTGGTTGATTGGAGTAGATTGATGTATTGGAGGAATTAAAGAATATTATTATCTACGCAAGGAGTTTTATTACAGTGTGTTTATTTTGTCATTTGGGTGCAAACGGGCCTTAGTATCAGGACGCAATTCAAGAAAAAAAAAACGACAATTTTTCAGGAAACTTATTGCGAGGCTGAAGCGGAAAAAGTTTTGACGAGCCTAAAATACCATAAGACTATTATGAGCCTCGATTTAAGTAATTAGATTGGAATGAAAATTGTAACTAAATCAATGATTATCATCATTATTTCAGCCGCAAGACGTCCATTGCTGCACATAGGGCTCCCCCAAAAATGAGGGAGGGGCGTTGCCATAATCGCCACGCATGTCAGACGGGTTGGCGATCGCAGAAGACAATGATATTATAAATAAAAATAGAGGTAGGTAGGTTATACACGCTCCGCAAGTGGCACGTCAAAATATGGCTAATAAGCCACATTTTCTTCGCCTTGTCTCTTTTTCGCGCCCGATAATTATGACATGCCGTCCTACTTCCACGTGTCATCTAATAGTGTGACATTGTGCCGTTTTTGAAGATCGAATGTTGAGTAGATAATCTATCTACGTCTTTTTCCATATAATATCATTGAACTAAGCAGTGTTATATTGATCGGGATTGAATTGAGATCAGGGACCGTACAACCCCGGTTAAGAGTTAAGCCTTTCGAAGGGGTAACCCATTCAATGGGTTACCTTTATCGTGATGTAACCCATTGAATGGGTTTTATACTAGAAACCCAGTGAAAGGGTTACATGATAACCCATTGAATGGATTTTTTACTTGAAACCCAGTGAAAGGGTTACATGATAACCCATTCAATGGGTTCTATACCTACTTGAAACCCAGTGACATGAAAAAATCATAATATTATGTTATTTCGATATCCGCCCAGCACGCGGAGCATGACCTATCTCTATTCTACCCAGGGACCATTTTGGTTACCATTTTGGAAAAACCTATACGGTGTGGGTAATTTTAAATGGCTTAAACTAAGCCGTTCAAAAGGGTTACCCACACCGTATGGGTTTTTATCAAAAACCCTTTTAACGGGTAACCAAAATTTAATTTAAGCCGTTGAAAAGGGTTACCCATATCGTATGGGTTTTTGATTAACCGCTTAGAAAAACTCTATCGAAAACCCTTTCAATGGGTAACCAAAATGGTGCCCGCTTGTGATTCCTAAATAATGAATTATTATATTTGGCAAATAAAATAAATTTTGATTCTTATTCTTGAGAGTCGTTCTAGAATACTAACACGACACAACTACTATCCTGAAGAATTAGATGCAAACAGAGATGAAACCGCAATATCAGTCGAAAAACAAGATTCTAGCCCCTTAGCCTAGCCGTTTATTCTGAGAAGATATTAAACTACAAAAGACAATAAAAAACAAGAGAATACTGAAATCAGAATACCCAAAGTTATCTTCTCTACCTATACATTTATCCATTAAACCCGATTAAGAAGTCATTTTTAGCTTGAACTCTGGCAGCCGGGTGTTATGTCATTAGCCATTACCGCGCAGCACTAGCGATAGTGTTGTGCCCGACAGATTTATAGCGCGGGTACTTATATAGAATAAATCACGTTCAGATGGAGGCTAGTCTTAGACATTCTGGGGAGCTATTGTCTTTTTTTTATTGTGGGCTTTGATAGACGTTTTGGTGTGCCTGGTTTTAGTAAGGTTATTCTTTGTTTAATATTACTTGGGTATGTGACTAGGAGTACTTATAGGGAAACATAAGGTATTTAAAAGAGAAAGGTCGAATAGGTCAACAATAAGTCAGTACATTTGCGTTGTGTTTATTAGAGCCAAATCTTCAGCATTGGAAGCACCTTATATTAAACGTAGGAACCTAACTGTGCTTGTCAAATTCTATTTTATTTATGTATTTTTTAAATACGTGACTTTTTGAATTGTTTGTAAATTAAGTTTGAATTGAAATAATTGATTTCGGTTTTTTAGGGTTCCGTACCCAAAGGGTAAACCGGGAACCCTATTACTAAGGCTCCGCCGTGTGTCTGTCTGTCTGTATGTCTGTCTGTCCGTCCGTCTGTCACCAGGCTGTATCTCATGAACCGTGATAGTTAGACAGTTGAAATTTTCACAGATGATGTATTTCTGTTGCCGCTATAACAACAAATACTAAAAAACAGAATAAAATAAATATTTAAGGGGGCTCCCATACAACAAACGTGATTTTTTTGCTCGTTTTTGCTCTATATTGATAACGGCAACAGGTAGATGCTTGAAATATTCACAGAATATTTAGTTTTATATTCACTTTAAAAATAAATAATTAAATTAAAATAAAACAAATATTTAAGGGGGGCTCCCATACCTCGCACTTGGCTGGTTTTTTTATAGATAATGGTACGAAATCCTTCTTGCGCGAGTCCGACTCGCACCTGGCAGGTTTTTTTTGTCTTATTTATTTATTAAAACTTTAAGCACAAGAAAAAAATACAGTTAAAAGGCGGAGTTAATGCTTGGGGCATTTTCTATCAGTCAACCTTAGGGTGAACCAACTGTAGGTTACTAAAACATGGCAGGTGCGACATAAGGGATAGGTAGCACGAAAATAATTATAAAATACAAGAATAAATACTAACACAAAGAAACATACTTAAAAACAAAATAAACGCGAATAAATTATACGGTGAACGAATACCTAACTGACAAATTATAATTATCTTTTTTATTAGTATAATTTATTGATTTGACAATTTAACTAGAATTTATTATTATTTTAATTTATTGGAATGTTTTTATTGTATTGCCAATTTGAATTTGAATTATTTAATAATGTCTGATAATTGTTTGATAATTTATTATAATCAGCATGTTTGTACCAAATTAATATTTGTACGCCGATGACGGCTAGACATAGCATTCTTTAACAATTACAACATCTGTACCTAACCTACCTATGTTCAACAAATAAAAATATTTGTATTTGTAAACTTTGTCAGGAAAATAACTTACAACTAACAACTAAGTAACTACGTTTACACATGTCGTAAGTCGTTAAGTGCTACTACGAGTATTATAACTTTACATTTCCAAAAAGATTCTACCAATAGGACCACAAAAACATAAGTCTAATAAGAGTAGATATCATTCAGTTTCATTAATCTGCCAGGCCCATTCTCAACAACGTTGTGGTCGGCTTCCAGTCTTACCGGATGCAGCTGAATACCAGTATTTTACATGGAGAGACTGCCTATCTGATCTCCACAACCCAGTAACTGGATAATACGATACCCCTTGGTAAGACTGGTTGTCAGTCTTTCGGGCTTCTGACGACCCGTAACGACTGTCAAAGATCCACGAATGACAGCCGGGACCAACGACTTGACGTGCTTTCTGAGGCACAGAGGAGTCTCGGTCACCCATCCACGAACCAACCCCAGCGTAGCTTAACCTGAGGGATCGACCCGTGCGGCTTTTATTACTTAGCCACAAGCTCCTCATCATTCAGTTTCATTATACCTGAAAAACTGAAATTCAATTTTCCAGGCTTACAATGTGTCTACTATCTACTGAAAATTGAGTACCTAGATAGAATTCAATGCTGTTCACACTATGCTAGTAACCTGCTCTTACATGATTAAAGAGATCTTGCTATGCTAAGTAGGTACTTACTCCTAAATGAGAATGGGTTTACCGGTGCATTTTTTGCTGTCATAGGTAATGTTGACTGCACCAGATTATTAAAAAAAAAAAAAAAATCATTAGGTACTTATAAAACTTTGAATGAACTACTTAAGTACTCAATTGCTGAAGTAACTAAACAAACCCATTCTACAAATTGTAGGGCTACAAAATCTCACCTAACCAATGTTAAAATAATAAGAAGGAAGAATTAAACTTAAAAATAAAATATTTTGGTAAATACCTCTGTTTTTTTAATAACTCTAAATGTTTCTTTTTCATCAGTTTTAATTTACCCGTACCTTATTATGACTAGGTACTTTAATTTATACAACAAACCAAATATACATAAATCTAGAAGAAATATCTACCTGACAGAAAATCATCTTAAGACGCTGAGAACAGCTAAACCGCGGTCACTTCATACAAACAGTGTCAGACTGCATACAAAAGAAAGAGAAGCGCGACATTTGCGTATATATGTTATAATGTAAAAACGTAAAATGATTCCGCAATAATTATATTGAAGTACCTCTCATAAAGTACCAATCACTGTGTAGCCACTGAAAACACTGGACTTAAGACGCTGACAACAGCTAAACCCCGGTCACTGTCAGACTGCATACAAAATAAAGAGAAGCGCGATGACACAACGATTGTAATTTATTGCAAAATATGAAGCAATTATCTATTTACAAAAAAATGAGTTGAGTAATCAAAAATAAAAAACAACCAAGTTCTGCATACAAATAAGACGTTCTTGTTATTAATTAAATACCGACCGTACGTTGATATGTGATACAGATATTTTGGTTTGAAACTCAAAGTAAAGGGTTCGTTTAGTAAAATACTGGTATTCAGCTGCACCCGGTTAGACTGGAAGCCGACCCCAAGATAGTTGGGAAAAGGCTAGGCAGATGATGATTAATATGATGAAGTAGACTATGTTTAGGTTTTTTTTAAACACTGTAGAATATTAAAAAAACATAGCCAGTCGTGGCACTGCCCACAGACGTGAAAACTTATAGCTCAGTGCTCCTAATTTTTTTTAACTTCAATAAAGTAATTCACTTACTGCTACTACAGCATGTCGGCTTGGCCAAGTTGGTGACGCGAACCCATAAGTTTACAACGAACGTTTACGAACCCGTAACATGACGCCTGTATTTCCCGAAGGGTTGGGCAGAGGTGTAGGTAGTAGGTACACCCACATTTCGCGAGTTATGTTTAAGTCCCATTTAATAGGAGGTTATCATAGATATTTATAGTTATAGTGGTGTTAGCTTCTGTTTAGTAATCCACCCTTTTCTCTAACTTATAACTGAAATAAAACAGTCATTTAGAAGTGCCGTGCACTTGTAAATGACAAATTCACTCTAGATTAGTTTTAATTGTTACAGTACCCAAAAAATGTATTACAACACACACACATAACATCACACCTGTAATCCCTGAAGGGTTAGGCAGAGGTGTACAGACCTATAGTACACCCACATTTTGCCGTTTTTTTTTGAATTCTTAAGTCGTTGGAGAGCCATAATTAAATAAATAAATTTATATTAATCAACGTCTTTATAAACATAGTTTAAACAACAACACTAACATACCTAACGAAACACAGCGTAACATAGTTTTTAAGAGCTTTGTTACTATCATTAGTAACAAAGGTCATTCAGCTGCATCCGGTTAGACTCGAAGCCGACCCCAACATGTTGGGAAAACGCTAGGCAGATGATGATGATGTTACTAACATTATATGGACAACTTTTTTATTTCTATTTTAGGGTTCCGTACGTCAAAAGGAAAAAACGGAACCCTTATAGGATCACTTCGTTGTCCGTCTGTCTGTCTGTCTGTCAGTCTGTCAAGACCATTTTTCTCAGGAACGCGTGGAGGTATCAGGAAATTAATATCAAATACGTAAGTCTATGGTCCCTTGAAGCTCTAAAAAATCAAGCTTCCAAGTCAACGCAATAAAAAAATACGGCGATAAAAGCGACATTATTGCGACATATTTCGATACTCGCAAATAAATCAAAACCTATAGGGTACTTCCCGTTGACCTAGAATCATGAAATTTGGCAAAAAGCAAGGTCTTACAGCACAAGTAAAGGAAAAAGTCCGAAAATTGTTAATTTGTAGTTTTATCACATAGGTAAAATCATTTTTTGCGATTACAAACGTAAATTTTCAGTTGGAAAATTGACCGTGGCGTATATCGATGTATGGGAGAACATGTTTTTCAACTACAATGTTAAGTTTGTTTTAGGGATAAATTCATCCAAACTACGGAACCCTTAAAAAAAATAAAACCGGCCAAGTGCGTGGTCCAACACGCACTTGGCCGGTTTTATTTTTTTAATAAATGTCCATACACAGTACAATTTTATACAGAGCTACATTTCCCAAAGCTTTCCTACTTCTAAAACTTACTAAATTTTTTCTACTTCTTACGTAACTTTAGAATATCCTTAGGCCTATATGGGTCAATCTATACCGGTAATTCTATATTGGTACCGGTACAGAGTATAAATTCATAATAGTTATGCCCCTTTCATAATACCTAAGTACCTATGCCTGAAGCTTCTGTATACATAATGAAGCAATTATGTGCTTACGACTTTCTTTAATCATATGCTTGCCTCCTAATTAAATTTCAGTATTACGTAAACCTTTATCTGTACATATATTATGATAATATATCCACTTGGTATACTACATACCCATATCGGTATCTAAATCTGAATAAAACCGTGATGTTATGACATCGAGAACACCTACATAAATGCTAATATCCATACAGATATAAGACGAGCCTATTGCAATTAACCGGGCACAGATCCAGACTACGGACTGTTACTGAGAAATCCCAGATGGAAACTCAATAACACTTTGCCTGACCGAATCGAACCCAGGACCTCATGCTCAACAGTAGCGCTTGGTACCAACCAATGTTATGAATATTGTGGTGTATGATGACTTCCACGAACGAAGTCGCGGGCAGGAGATATAGTACCTATATAAGCCGACATCGTCAGCGTGAAATTTTAAGATGAATCCGCGGTACGTTTTATGCAATTTGCAGGTCAGTTTCTGGTTGTATCTTGATCGAAATATGATTTGCGACTATACAAGATATGTATTTACAGAATTTTAATCATTAGAAACATTAGTACATCTCTATAAGTTAGATTTGTTCCCCAGTGTCACGATTACATGAAAAAATCATTCAATGGAACAAATCTGACTTAGAGAGATGTAATGATTCTAATGATTATAATTCTATAAATACTTAACTGTAATAGTCGCGAATCATAATTATTTTGATCAAAATAAAACATGATACTGTCTTGCAAATGGCAAAAAACGTAAGAAAATTTGAATTTCACGGGCTGTAACTGCAAATAGAATAGAATACTCTTTATTATGCACCTACATTATAAAAATTACTGATATAAATGTTGAGATTCACCATAACATAAAATATCGAATGACACTCGGTATTACTGTAGCTTCCCATTAGTTAAAGAATTTTCAGTAAATTATCCCCTATATACAAACCCAAAAATACCCCCCCCCCCCCTTTATAATATTAAGTATAGAAAACATTGTACCTACTTTTATACTTTATGTACCTATGTACAAAAAGCGTTAATTAAAGTATCTTTCTAATTAAAGAAGAACTTAACTATCTAAAAGATTATGTTACTTGCTCATATCCTAATGTCATATCGCAGGAAATGCTAACTCTAAATGTAAGCAGCAATTTCCATCATTATGTGAAAATTTACTGCAATAATGTGTAGAACTTTGTGTTCTATCATCGGGCTTTATGAAATACTAGCTGTGCCCCGCGGTTTCACCCGCATAAGTCTCGATCCCATAGGAATATCGGGATAAAAAGTAGCCTATATGTTAATCCAGGGTGTCAGCTACCTCCATACAAATTTTATCAAAATTGGTCCAGCCATATAAGCGTGAAGAAGTAACAAACACACTCGCAAACTTTCACCTTTATAATATTAGTGTGAGGACTAGCGATACGCCCCTACTTCACACGGTTTATAGGACTTGAAAAAACATCCATACTTCATGAATATCATCATCATCAACTGCCTAGTCTTTTCCCAAATATGTTGGGGTCGGCTTCCAGTCTAACCGGATGCAGCTGAATACCAGTATTTTACATGGCGCGACTGCCTATCTGACCTCCACAACCCAGTTGCTGGGTAATAAGATACCCCTTGGTAACACTGGTCAGAAATTTGGGCTTCTGACGACCCGTAACGACTGTCAAAGATCCACGAATGACAGCCTGGACCAAACACTTAACGTGGTTTCCGAAACACGGAGGGGACCAACCGTAAATTTCATGAATGCACATAAACCTTTTGAATTAAATCCTCTAAATAATGTTGAAAACCGCGTCAAAATCCGTTGCGTAGTTTAAAAGAACAACGTAGTCACACAGACAAACACGAAAAGTGACTTTAATTTATATTAAGAATAGAAGCTGTTTTAGCTACCGATTGATAATGGTCGTATTTCTTAGTATCTACTTAGTTACAACAATAAATAAGGCATGTTAAAGTGTCGTTTTTTATCAACAAACTCACAAATAAGAGTTAAAATTGTCTGTTTCTAAATAAAATGACCGCTAATGTTTAATGGGGTGTCGTTTTCATTGTGAAAATACCACTAATTTCAGGCGTTTAATCTGGTTAGGGCTTGCTTGAGCAAGTACCAATGTGACTTTGTTACTTAATAGGTATGTACTTTCTGAGTTTATTCTCGGATATTACTGACATCTGTAAAGTAAAAAATAGTGAGGAAACCTGGATTTATAGTTAATAATAAGTCTGAAATAGTCAACCCGTTTTGAGCAAGCGTGGTGATCAATGCTCGTGCATTCTCTGTAAAAGAAGGATTTTGGCCTGCAGTAGGACACTGGCTGGTATTATAACGAGTCAGTCGCTCACAGGTACTGTACTCGGGAGCAGTGGGTCAAGGTGGCTTGAATTATGAAGTCTTAATATTAAAAATTGATGTAATGTGTTTTTTTTTAAGTTCTATCAGTGTTAATATTAGGTAAGTATATGTAAAAATTAAAGATACAATTCAACAGCTTGTCTATGGTAACAATTTGATAGTGACAGCGCAGTAGCAGTTAACAGCACTTTGGGCGATACAGTCGATAATCTTGTTAGAAGCCGTCGGGCCGCCATCATTTAACAGAATACAGTGCGAGCGACCGCTGATACATCTATCACCCGTGGCGCGCGCGCCTCGACTAACGCACACCACTGCACACCACCGCACTACCGCCCAAAAAGAGAAAAAGAAAATTTTAAAAGAAGAACACTCCCATCGCGGCGTAGACTCCTCCCTCGCTCACTCGCCTCCACCAATCAGGGACGCGCGACACCCGAACGGCAGTCGTCGGCCGCGAGCGTTTCCGAAGGCGTACGATTGTGGCGTTCACAACAAAAAGTCACACGACTGGTTTAGTGTCGGGTTGCGTCCCATCGACGCCGCATCACGCGCCGTACGCCTCAACGCCGCACTTGCGCTTGCGCTCTTAACATGGACTGTTTTTGTTATTTTAAACACAATATCAACGCGCTTTAGTACTACCTAGTAGTATCTACATATACCATCGTAGATTAGCACCAGTTGTGACCTGTGATATTAAGAATTTTCCGATGAAAATGAACATGCAAACGGAATGGAGCTCATGATTTCAGTGTGTTTTTGCATCTGCACAGTATTTAAAGTGATAAATAGTGATAGTGAACTACATTGTGATAAGCATCTGATAAGGACATTCGAGGTATTTAATCAGTTTTATTATTTTACTTGTGCTCAAACATCTAGAGTCGAATTTTCCTTAGCCTATGAAAATGTAAAGCAAATATTTTTGTGTTTTCTTCCTTTATCATGAAGTGATCACGCTTTTACAATGTCTCATATGAAGGAAAACCTTTATGAAGGAAGTTTCATGAAAAAAACGTCAGTTTGACTCTATGTTTTGATTCAAACTAATGAGACAAAGTTTGCAAAAAAAAATATTATGAAAACGATACAATATGAACGAACATATTTAATACACATACAAAGACTTTGTAAATTAATTGTTCAGATATCAAAAAAACTTTGTAACTTTGTTTCTAAGCTACTATTTCTCTCGTCACAAAATGTGGTCGACTCTACATCCGACGGAAAGAGCGCGAAACTAAAAATATTATTTTTTTATAAAAATATTGTTTAACAAAATATAAACACATAGATAAAAACACTTTAAAACGCTGAAAAGTTTATCTAATAATTTTATTGAGCAACATTTTATATCCATTACTTTTTATCATAATGTTTATTATCAGTATCAGATGTATTTATAACAATTACCTATCATTTTAAATGACTCAAATTATCTATTCGATGTACTGTATTTATATTAAATTTTTATATAAAATGTTATTTATCTAATATTTTATATGACAAGTGTTTTGCTCTAGTAAAAGACATAAACGGGTTTTCCAAATGTTTTATTTTCCTTTCTCAAATAAAAATTCGCTAATTATTTGCAATTTTAATTATCTCTTGGCTCGGTTAATTTTATGTTTATTTAGATGTCTACTTAATGATTTGTTTTTATTTTGCAACAAGCTATAAAACTATTTTGAATTTTAACTAACGAAATAATGTAAAGATTTAAAGTAATTTTGAAAGATACTTAATTTTATTTAAATAAATGCATTTCATACATTATTCAAGGACTACAAATTAATCTAATCTAAGAGACCTACAGTTCTACAATATACCTAGATGTGTAAGTATCTAATTGCTCAATAAATTATTATAATATTACCTTAAAGTTGGCTCACACAATCATAACCTACTTCCTTCTTTTTTTTATGCTTAACCGCTAAGATTGAATAGATGTTTTTTAATATGAAAGAAAATTTCATTTTATAATTATTAATAAGGTAAAAACCATTTAAACGTTTATTGTTATACGATCTACAAATAAATATTTAATGCATAGGCACTCAACATAAATAGGTAGGTTAGGTAGATACCTATAATACGTTACACTCTCATACAAAGATAACAGATTTAAATGTGTGTGTGCATTGTAATCTGAATATATTTATATTAATGTCAGTATGTAACCGAATAGAACCGATGTACCCTTTGTTTAAAGTTTCTCAACAGCCAATCAATGTCAATGCCACTTCGTTTCGGTTTCATATCGGCTGTTCGGCTGTTTTCGGCCAATCGAGCCGCCATGACAGTTCGCGATCGAAATTTGAATGCGACCCGAGATGCGCAAACGCAAATCGATTAGCTGCCGATAAGCCTTCACATTTTGTGTATGTGTGAGTATATGAAGTAGACGTTTCCGCTGGAGGTTCTGTGTAGTACCCCATCCTGTACTTGAACTACAATTTATAAATAATTATAATCTAATAATTTATTGGCATAATTAGGAAAATAATCTTGCAGTTTGGCATTTGGAAACTAAAGAGGTGAATTGACGAGTGATTTCGTGAGACTTCAGTATAGACTAAAAATGTATTGTATACATGGATATTAGCATAAAATAGTCTGTTAAATAAAACCTAGATTGCCGGAGCAGATAGATGGGTAGAGACTGTAGATTATATCTCTGAATAAATCCAAGTAAATACGTTTTATTGATATTCGCAGATTGTATTACATGTTAACAAGGTATTAATTTTGAATCACAAATATGTGGTGATAAATAATTAAATTTAAATATACATGACATAAATACTTATGGTAAAACATATTTTTTCCATCATGCCTCTATCTTGAAAAGTCATGGCATTAATACATAGTTAATGCGATTATTTTTACAATTTGAAGCGTTAGTTTTAACGATACTATTTTGTGTTTGTGTATTTAAATACTAAAATAAATAAAATAAAATTTTATACATAAATAATAATCTTTATTTAAAAACTTACAAGGCATAAAAATTACCTACAGTTTTGCTTAAATGTAAATTATATTCCTAAGACCTACGTAAGTACCTGAACTAGGTAATCCTGTGTTTCAGGCATAATAATAATTGCTGAGATAATTAGTTGATGAAAATCCATAATTATAGCAATAATATTTAAAGTAGGTTTACCATAATATTAGAAATCTAAAGCTTAGATCTATTTTTTGTTAATCTAAATAATTAAACAACAATATTTTACCTGCCTATGACTTCTACATATGTCTATCTTCAGTACTTACTCAGTAGCTATAGGTACGTTCTATAGACGTTAAGAAATATAGGTAAAAAAAAATACTACTGGTACCTACCTAATTTTTTAATTGAAATTGTTTCATTTCGGATACTAAACAATTTATACAGTTCAATCAATCAATTTTTCATCATTTCATAAATTTTAAACATTATAATTTAGTTTGTGTTGAAATTTTACATAATTTATTTACATACGTATATGTACATCAAACATTATATATATTATTTGATGTCAACAAGGTGTAAATATGCAAACATGGCATTCAACGATCGATAATATTAATCGATACAGCTATTAGTTAATCATTCAATTAACACAATCGTCTACAAATTGTTTAGTTCATAAATTCAAACGGTTAAATAAACACCTATCAGCTTTCGATTATAAGTTTTCAATGAAATTTTGGTAGAATCGATAAATTATTCAATGCTGTTATTTTAAAAGGCATCGATCAATCTGAGTGATCAGCGCAGGTAATCGATTTGACTGTTGTATCGATTCGGTTTAGTCACAAATTGTTGGTACAATAAATCGTGGTTTTAGCCTTAAATTAAAGGTATGGTGACTGTCGTATTGCCAATAAATTACGGGTACGGCACCTGCAATTTGAGGGGAAAACGAATATTTAGTTTGCTTAGAACCAGCAGCTTTAGGCTTTTATACATTCACCTAACAAACTTATTTGTGGGCGTCCAAGCAAAAAGGGTCCAACAGAGAGGAGAGTTAAGACTAGATTCGGTATCTAGAATAGTCAATTGATAATAAGGATTAAAGAAATATTAAAAAACTGGCACATTCTCCCGGCGACAGGCCCTTCAGGCCCCGCCAAAGTCCAGGGAAGCAGCAAAGGCACTCCGGAGCCAACTGCAAAAATGCCCGTACCAAAAAGAAAAAAACCAAAAAAAAAACTGGCATTTTTTTTAATCAGACATTTGAAGTTGAAACTCTGAAAAAGCTTGATTTGATAAAAAGCATTTTCAAAGTTTGATTGAATGACAATTTGTTGATTTATTTGACATTTCCCTTAAAATTTCTGGTACTTAGAAATATCATATAAAGTGGTTTACTATATGAACTTGTAGATACATGATTAATAATTAATAATCAATTAAAATCGCGACTTTACAAAACTGCGTAGGTATATCTCTAAACTAAACTAAACAGCGGGAACTAGAGCCTTTTTATTTGGACGGCCAAATTTGGTCAAAGCCACAGTCACACAGCCCTTTGAAATACTTAGATATAAAACAACACCTTCTAAAAGAGGTTATCCCTAAAGTGTGGTTGATTGTCTTTTTTTTCTCTAGTATGTTATTAAGGGTACTCCTGATGCTAGTATAACCTTCTTTGTTTCGTTCGACGCCTTTTGTACGAAGCTATTAGATTGGTTGTGACATGTAGCAGTTAATGATAAACAGTTTTGTTTGTTTTTATCTTTGAGTGGACTTAGTTTGTAAGATAGCTTCCTGTGTAGTAGTTGCTTAATAATGCTACCTTTTGAACCTCTACTAGATAAAGGTTGAATTCTATGAAATTTGTGTAGACAGATTTCTTTTAGTCCCTACGCGTGCACGCGTTAGCACGTTAAACCGTTGGTTTCGGCTCTTATGTAGATCTTTGACAGACGTTACGAGTAGTCAGAAACCCGAAAGGACCAGAACCCGGAACCAGCTTACTAAGGGGTATCGTAATACCCCGTTACTGGGTTATGGAAGTCAAATAGGCAGTTGCTCCATGTAAACTACTGGTATTCAACTGCATCTGGTTAATGGAAGCCCACTCTATGAAAATACTGAATGATGTTTTGTAATAAATCTCTTTATTATTTCATGTTTGATGTTTGAAGGGCCATTTTAAAACTGATAAATCAATTTATAATAAACTACTTTAACATTATAAATATCAAAATTAAATGAGTGTTAAAAAAGAGTAGTATTTTGATTCATTTATCGACAATCTAAAGCCTAGAGCAACCAAACACACGTGGGAAGAAACTCCGATACATCGCCATTTCCAACGAAATCTTCGATCGTAATAATAACAATAATAAAATAACTATTAACAAAAAGGTTTACACCAAATATTTTTATAGGAAAAGTCTTGTTCGATTTAGTATCGAAGCGAGCCGATGAAGGTTGGAGATAATACAACTTTTTAGGGTTCCGTACTCAAAGGTTGCCAACTGGAGCCTATTACTAAAGCTCCGCTGTCCGTCCGTCGGTCACAGGGCTGTATCTTTTGAACCGACACTTGAAGTTCTCACAGGATATGTACCTACTACTATAACAGCCATAATAAACTTTATTTTATTTTCCCCCCATATAAGAAACGTGTTTAAAAAATATGTAGTGTTAAATATTGTACGGAACCCTTCATGTGCGAGTCCGACTTGCACTTGGCTGCTTTTTTTTATTTATAATTTAGGCCTCCTTCGGCTGGGAGGTCCGAGGGAAATCAATTATCTTAATTGGAGCTTGGCCTAATCTTAATAAGAGTGATAGGAAAGTGTAAACGCGTGTGTAAGCTAAGATGGGACCGTTAGGTTAATTTGTTTATCTTTATGTTGATTGGGATCTGTGTGCTTTGTGTTAGATAATATACTTGTATTTTGAACGGAATTTGGCAATGTGTGATGGTCGAGTTTGTGTTTTATTTTAGTTTTTAAACTTTTAGGTCTACCTTTTGATAGGGTATTTCGATTAACACTGTAAACTGCTTTATTACTAAGATTTTATAGAGCCATGTTTCAACCGTATAAACTGAAAGTTTTATTATTTACCCTAAAGGCCCCCAGGCAGACAGGCGTGACGCGACTCTTGTGGTACAATTTCTATGAAAACTTCACGGAAGTTGTTCTAACGGTGTCGCGTCGCGCCTGTCTGCACGAGCCTTAAGGCGGATGGCCTTTAGGTAAAGGAACATTTAGATATTTGTGTCAGTCCTAAATAAAAAAATATAATATTTATAAATATTTTATCTATCCACCCGCACCGGGCCCGCGTGGTAGATTACAGCCCACTCCCTCTCGAAGCGAGGAGGCCTATGTCCCAGCAGTGCTTGGGAGATTATAGGATAATAATTATGCTTGTATCAGTAATTTTTAACCTCACTGTAGGACAAATGGCTGCCTGATCCTTCCACTTATTCGTATCTGTTGATGAATGTGTTCAATTTTTTTAAAAAATTCAGTGTTTATAAAAAAAAAATCTCGAATTTATAAGAGTTCATTAATAAATAAAGTCAGCTGATTCAGCTATATCCGGTTAGACTAGAAGCCGACCCCAACATAGTTGGGAAAAGGCTAGGCAGATGATAAAGTTGTTGTCACGTAAATATTTTAAATAATTAATAAGAAATTATATTTTAATCGTTTTTAAATAAACCTAGGTTCTTTATTTTTTTCATGCAAAAATTAATCAATAATTTTTTTGATGAATTTGTCTCGCCATCTCCTCCTGGGCCTGCCGCTATGATTAAGAAAATAGGAACATTTTCTTATTCTTAGCACTTCAACAAGTTTCATGGAACTGATCAATAAAAATTTAAAATACGGAACTTTTCCTGAATACATTGTCATAGCAAACATGGTCAATTGAAAATGTCACTATGTGGGTATGTACTAAATACATACAAGCTTTGCCTGCAACACCGTTTCATGTTAATAGGGAAACTCATCGCGAACCGGGCAAGCGTCAATCGGAGCGTTGTTCTGGGTTCCTTATATACTTACGAGTATTAATAATAATAATAATAACGTTTATTTCAGGCGACACAGGCCCATAGAAAAATACACTACACACACTACACTGCATTCTGTATTACTTTGGGAAATTCTACAGGGTTGGTTCATCTAGTATTTTCTTATTGTATCATCTCTGCCTAGCCTTTTTCCCAACTACGTTGGGGTCGGCTTGCAGTCTAAGCGGATGCAGGTATTACCAGTATTTTTCATGGAGATACTGCCTAGATGTGACCTCCACAACCCAGTGATATATGTGTAAGAATTCATGTTCGAAAACAAAGAATAGATTTAACAAGATATGATGGACATGTAGCCCTTTAAAAGGTAAATAAAGGTATCTAAATATAAAGATGTGGTTTTGAATAGCAAAATTATTATTATCTGACCTCTACAAAAAAGTTACTGGGTAACACGATACCCCTTGGTAAAACTGGTTGTCAGACTTTCGGGCTTCTGACGACCCGTAACAACAGCCAAATATCCACGACCAACGGCTTAACGTGCATTCCGACGCACGGAGGGGTCTTGCTATGTAAAGATGGTCACCCATCCATGGACCAACCGCGGCAAGCGTAACTTAACCTGATCAATCGTCCCGCGTGGCTGTTATTGTACTTAGCCACAAGCCTCTCTATATATTTATAGTGATAATTTTTTTTTTTTAATATATGTATAGTACCTACCTAATAATAATAATTCTTTATTTCACCAACGGCTGATTTTTCTACAATACTCGTATACTTACTTACCTATGACTTAAATAATAAAAGGCTTCATACATAGGTGAATATTTAAATACCCTGACTTCTACACTAGGTCTATGTTCTTGTTGGGTAGTGTGGAGTCAGATAATGATATCAGTATGAAAGATTTAAGGTCTATGTTGAAAAGTGATAAAGTTAAAGGCAGGCAAGGTAGCTTTCAAGGTATTAGAGATCTGTGATAGCTCTAAACGCGATGCGTGGGTATTTAAATTACCACAAAGACAGTCACAGGATTGTTTTTTTTAATCAGCTAAGTACCTACGCACGTGTTGGAAATTGTATTTTTTTTTTGTTCTATTTTTAACTGTCTTTTTAATCTGAATTTAAAACTAGTGTTCTATACAATTTAATTAAAGTTTGTAGCAACACCCGACTGGACCCTAATAATATTCATGAAGTTATAATTTAAACCTTTGGACGGGTGTAAAATCACAATGTTTATCATTGGTACCGAGTTATAGGCAATCAGCGATGATTTATAACTCGAATGTGCTACCGCTCGCGATCGCTCGATCCCAGCCGCGATAGGCCTACGTACCGTATAGATAAGTAACTGGCGCGGGCGCATCGATCACTTGCGTTTGCCGGATCAATTGTAAGACCAGTTTATGCAGGGCTCGGTAAATAAAAATACAACATACTCGCCATTCGACATATTTAATTAATATCCATACTATTTTTGGTTTAAACCACATCATTATAATGTTTTAATATGTATGAAATTACAGATAAAAAGTCTTGATTATATAAATTAGTCCTCTCTAATTGTATACTTACATATATATTTCGAGCCCAAATATATATGATTCATAAGTTAGTTAAGTTATGTTTGACTTTTTTGATAAATGTCACTTAAAATGTATGAGAGGCAATTTCTCACAGCAGGAGCTCCATGGGCGATTCAGAGCTATTTGTGAAAATATGGTCAAATTCAAAATTATAATAATCTATTATTATGATTCAAACAGTATTGGGTGTGAATTTATGCATCTGAATTGAAAATTAGCTAGTTTTGACCTGCTTTAGGAGTGGACTATGTTTATTCAATTTATTGGGTAATTTGGCAAGTTTTATTTACGCCAGAGTCGTTTTAGGAATGTACGGACTTTAGTCAAACCACTGCTGAAACTTATAGGGTACCTACTATCAAGAAATAGGTACCTACACAATTAATGTAGGTACTCTTAGGTAAGCCTATTGCTGACTATGCATCGGCATCCAGTCTAGCCGGATGCAGCTGAATACCAGTATTCAATATGGAGCTACTGCCTATCTGACCTCCACAACCCGTAGTATCTGGGTAATACAATACCCCTTGGTAAGACTGGTTGTCAGACTTTCGGTCTTCTGACGACCCGTAACGACTCCCAGAGATCCACGAATGACAGCCGGGACCAACGGCTTAACGTGCTTTTCGAGGCACGAAGGGGTCTTGGTATGTACAGATGGTCACCCATACACGGATCGACTGCGGCAAGCGTAGCTTAACCTGGTCTATCGACTCGTACGGCGGTTATTACTTAGCCATAAGCCACTTTTAGTACTTACACGTGAATTTAATTATTGTCAGTGTCATTTCCAAGATATGAAAAATATTATTTAAGTGCGTTAAATCAATTGGTATATTTATGATAAAGTTTAAAATCGTTGAATTAGTGAAAAATAGTGATTACAGAGCAATGGTGCCGCCCGATAAGTTTCCTTATCACCTGATATTACGAGGAAATCACACAAAATCGACGTAATTTGCGATAAAAACGTGAGATTTCTTTTTTTTATCGGCAAATCCATTTTTCAGTCGATGGTCAGATAGCGGTTGTGTTGGTTGTGATAGATCATTACTTTGTACTATATCTGTTATATTTATATGTATTCTGGGAGTTATCGAGCAAACTGAAGATTTTCATCTTATCACGGTAAGAGATTTATGGTTACTTGAATATTTGATTAAATTTTTTATGTTTGTAAATGTTTTGGAGTTTAAAGAACCTTGTATTTTCTTTTGATAGTGGACAGAAAATGTTCACAATTAAATAGTTATTTTACAATGTCGTAAAACTGAAGTTATTTTAAACTGTTCGTGTTGATCGGAGTGACCGTTATAGTTTTTATGTTCTACATATACATAGTATGCTCGTTTGTACATATATGAGGCATGTAAAAGACATAAAAGTTAGCTCATTTGAATACTAAGAAAAGATAGAATTTTGTTTTACAATGTAACAACAGCAGAATAAGGGGTATCGTATTACCCAGTTACTGGGTTGTGGAGGTCAGATAGGCAGTCGCTCCGTGTAAAATACTGGTGTTCAGCTGCATCCGGTTAGACTGGAAGCCGACCCCCAACATAGTTGGGAAAAGGCTAGGCAGACAGCCAGATATACTGTAACAACAGCAGAAGTGTTGGTATGTAGATATACTTCCAATATTACTATTTTCACTGCAGTCCTCAAGGTTTTTAATAGTCTTGCTCCTTAATGGAAGCGCAGGTTCTTTTTTGTTTGTATAAAAAACTGTTTCAAGATATAGAATAAATTTATTTTTGTAAATTATTATTTAAAAAAATAAATTTATTCTATATCTTGATATTATTTATTATAAATAAATTCACCACTATATTTAAATAGGTATTTTGATAAATTTTTGAAACTACTTTCTTAATTCCTTAGATCTTAAAATAAATGTTAAATTTAAAGCATGTTTTTAATATAGGTAAGTACCTAAATAAGCTTATTAACCCATTTCGGTGTAATCAAAAATACAATAAAATGAGTATTAGTTTGATAAAATAATTATTATTTATGTTCAGGTCAGTCGTTTGAACTATTGCCATTTTCCCTCCAACCCGTTTTCATCAAATTCAGGCCAAAAAAGCTTGTCTTTTCGTAGCATTTCCATCCCTAAAACTACTTACTGTTTCATTGATAAACTTGGTAGGATGAATTGACTTTGGTTTCAAAATGAATTCCAAACGGATAATACATTTCTTATTAACTTATCCATGTAAATAAGGTTTGATCAAAACAGAAAATTTATATACGTTTGCTTTACATATGTGCCTATTTATTTATATAAGGGCATTAAAATAATATGTACATAAATAACCTAATTAATTAATAAAAATAACAAAATTATATTCTATATACGAGTAAAACTATTCACAAACTAAAATATGGCGTCGAAAAATTCATCCACATCATTGTCGACTGGTAATGTACCCAAGAGACTGGCGGCATTGCCACGTTGTATGGCAATGCTTAGCCTCTGGCCAAAGTAAAAGCCAGCCCATGGGTCACGGGAAGTGTCAACTAGCCGTTTTGAGATTTCATAAATAAGGTTATTAAATTCATAAATTAAAGCTATCCAAAGGAACACATCCCATAATGTTTTTATAGAACATGTAAGTTAACAGTGGATCTCTGGCAGCCGTTACGGGTCGTCACAAGCCCAAAAGTCAGACAACCAGTCTTACCAAGGGGTATCGTGTTACCCAGTAACTGGGTTGTGGAGGCAAGATAGACAGTTGCTCCATGTTCAATCCAGCTGAAGTCGATCCCCACATAGTTGGAATAAGGCTATTCAGATTGATTGTAAGTTTCCCGTATAAACACTTCAGACTTTCAAGTTTGTGGACATGATTTGAGGGTTACACCGTTATTTATGTTTTTCCTCAAATTTAAGTAAGAATTTTATATTAAGTAGAAAAAACAATGATTACTATAAATCTTTTTATAGTCATCCAACGCATAATGTGCTTTGTATTTAATGCCCGTTGGATACTTAGTATTAATGATGTTCTTTTTATAATATGGGCGTAAAGAATGTCCTTCTTTAGCTGTGTGAAGTCATTATATTGTTGTCCGCGGTGTCGCCCGCATGGCATTTTTAAAATAAAAGTAGCCTTAGTTACTCCTTATAACATCAGCTATCTGCCAGTGAAAGTCCCGTCAAAATCGGTCCAGCCGTTTCAGAGATAAACCCGAACAAACAGACAAAAAAAAAAAAAAAAAAATGTGTTAAATACCGTTTATACTTTCATAAGCATTTAGTAAAAAGCTGTTATTTTGACATTACAAACAGACACTTCAATTTTATATATTTGTAAACGCACATAGCAACACTGTTTTTTTATCAGAAGCAAAATCAAGTGATTTTCCATTTATCTCGTACCTATCTTGCAATCTCTGACGGATGCATGATTTTTTGACATTTGCCCGATGTATCTGTCAAATACCTTGTTTTATTACCACAGATTTTTTATTGTGTCTAAAAACATTAGATATTAGTATAAAGTTATGTAAGTAAAGTTAGTTAAGTTTTCTTTGACAGTTGCTACGGGTCGTCAGAAGCCCGAAAGTCTGACAACCAGTTTTACCAAGGGGTATCGTGTTACCCACCAGTAACTGGGTTGTGGAGGTCAGATAGGCAGTAGCTGCATCCGGTTAGACTGGAAGCTGACCCCAATATAATTGGGAAAAGGCTAGGCAGATGAGATGATGATTTGCATAATGCAAATATATGCAAATGCATAAAATGTTAACGTTCTTATTCGTATGCGATGTTTACTGTACTTAGCAAAGTCAAAGAATCTAATAGAATACTCTTTATTATGTACCTACATCTTAAAAATTACAGATCTAAATGTAGAAATTTTACATAGGGTCACACAATGGGCGGTATTTGTATTGATATGTTTTGTTTGCTAATGTCTTGGACAAAAAAAATACACCCCATCACTAAAAAAATATTTTACATAGGTGCCGTTCGGGGACTGAAATAATATTAATAAACTGTTCCACCGAACCGCACTTACCAAAATTTTGTTTCAGTGCGGTTAGTGGAAGTGCTCAGATGAGGTTCGGACAAGTGCTGTTGAAATCAGTGCTCTGAGTGGAATACCTCGGTTTTATCACTAAAACCGATCTTGTAAAGACAACCTTTGCGCATTTGCTTCGCAAAGTGCGCTATATGAATATTGCTTTAAGTACTTATCTACTTTTATTATGAGATGTATTAGTCATAGCTGTTACCCGTGATTTCACTCACATACTAGGACAACTTACACGTAGGTACCCGGCTAAAAAATCCTTAATATTTTAATTCAGGACATAGTATATCTTTGTGCCAAAGGAGGTGTTTTTTTTTCGGCCAAAACTTGTACCGAGGTACAAATAACAAGTTAAACTCCTTGGAATAAATTGTGTTATTAGCAGTATTTAAAATCCTCCAATATTCGATGGATTGAGAAATAAACAAATATAAAAATCACTACCTCACGTCCTATCTGCGTTCAAAGAAACGGTCATATCAGCAGTCACAGCGGTCAAACTATTCGATCTGTCAAATTATTACAACGGTGACATTAAGGCTGTTGGACATTTCGGTCAGGTTACGATAAATCACACGATTAAATACGATGTATCAATTATTTGTGTAAGTACATAAACCATTGCTGCAGAGTGTTTTTCATTGTGAAGGCTAATAAGTAGTAAAGGCAACGTAACAAGGAATTAATAATTAGAGAGTGTGTATGTTGGGAATTAAGTTGATATTTTAAATAAAACCAATAACATGTTTATTATTTTCTTTTATTCCATTTCCTCATTTTTAATATCTTCAGATTATTTTATGCCTTTGGTTAGCTTATTGAGAGCTAACCAAACGCATAAAATATTCTGAAATGTGCATTTTTTAATTCTTATTCACTGAATGTTTCACAAAAAGAATGTGCTAGGCAAAAAATTGTTTTTAATACAAAAATATAAATAATAATCAGTTTAGTTTAGGTTAATTTCTTTTTGTTACGTTTAATAGAATCTAGTTACGACACGCATCATCAGGAGAAATATCACGAGATTGCCAGATTCAAATTCTTGAATTCAGATTCTTTCTTGGTTATTAACATCTTTGAACGACAATTTCAGGTGGTACAAATGTATAAAAAAATCCAATATATTTTTTTTTCAGTTTCTGCGATATTTTACCTGTATTTTCGTAACTTTGTTCTTAAGGTACATTGTTTGGCCACAGTTGTATGGAAAAAAAAAACACCTCCTTTGATCCTAATCAAGCATCCAAACCCTTTCAGATCAAATCTTTGACATTTTGAATATTATCAGAACAAACAGTTTTATAATTACAATCACGGTGTATATTTTAATTCAACCAAAATTTAAAAATATATAAATGTATGTATAAAAATATATTCTTGTTGATTAGATACTACGCCTAAGTATTTTTTATTAATTTAATACTTAGATTCTTATCACTATCTAAGGGGCAGGAAATTAAGTAAACATTAAAAATATTATATATTATTATTTTATCAAATAATAAGTTTGATAAGTAAAGCCAAGTGTTCGAATTTGCTTTTAATAAAATAATTCTTTAAGCGATAATATAAATCGATATTATCGCGATTGGGCTATCTGACTTACTTTATCTTAACGATAATTAATTGCTCAAAAATATTTCGTTAAAGTACTAAATAAGTAGGTACTAACTCGTTGTTGTAAGTGAATCCTTGAGTAATTAGAAAATGTCTGCAAATATTTTAAAAGATAAAGAGTTTTTGTGGAGATTGCTACTAATCCTTTTTTTGCTTTTGCGACACAAAATCAATCAGCCTAGTCTTTTCCCAACTATATTGGGGTCAGCTTCCAGTCTAACCGGATGCAGCTTGATAACTGTGTCTTACATGGAGTGACTGTCTATCTGGCCTCCACAACCCAGTTACTGTGTAACACGATACCGCTTGGTAAGACTGATTGTCAGACGTTTTGGGCTTCTGACTACCCGTAACGACTGTCAAATATCTCCGAATGACGACCGGGACCGACGACTTAACGTGCTTTCCGAGGCACGGATAGCACGTTAAGCTTATCCATCCATTTATTGGAACTTTTTGATCCTGCATCATGCTTGTGTGGATGGTTTACGGTGAAAATAATGGACTACTAACCATACCAGACTGGCCATTTTCGTGTAGGCAAAAATCTCACAACAACGAAACATGCATGCGATTTGGTCTAAAGCTAAAGTCTGGCCGCCCAATCGACACAAAGTCTCCCTTGTGCCAGAAATCCCTAAATGCGTTTGGCGCTAAATATATTTAAAACATAATTCTGTCTCCGTCATCTTCAAACTTGCTTAAGGTGAATGCAGCTGTAGCCCGCGTAATTCAGATTTTGTTATAGTCGCGAATCATATTTTGATCTAGATATAACCTGACACTGACCTGCAAATCGCTAAACACGTAAGAAAATTTGAATTTCGCGGACTGTAGTCCTGCCAGCTGCGGAAAAACACCGCTTCGGAGCACCTTAATGTAAAATATTTTGCATACTATTGTATAGAATCACGTTTTTCAAATTGAACAGATTTCTGTGCTGCTGGGGAGTTTGCGTCACTTCTTCTTCCCAGCTAAAGCACTAGGAAGTGGTGAAGGGCGGGCGTTTTGAAGGACTGTCTTATGTAATTTTGTCGTTTGTAAAGTGCTGATCCTCCGTCGAGTTTGAATAAATTACTTTCGATTTTGAAACGATTGACTAGTAACAAAACGATGTTTTAGATTCATTTAGCGCTAAACGTCTTTAATAGTAATTTGTGTTGCAAGCATGCCTTAAGACTTTCGACTCTACCCACTTTTCGTAAAGCTCATACGCCATGCCGCCATACATTTACTATATTATGTTAGAATGAAAAAAATATGAATATAAATATAAATAAAAATGCTCGTATTTAAAAACCAACGTGTATAGGTAGTATTAAATCTTGCTAAAATATATAACTGATTTTATTTTCACAGCTTATAATGTTGTATTGGCTGAGAAAAACGGATATTTAAAATGGGCCCTCCGCGAGGGCTCCCGGCATCCCATATGCGACTTGAGTGAGTGAACCCTCCAGGAGGGCTCCTGGCACTGAACGTGTTAAGATGCCCATAGTTACCTATTGGATTTATCCTTTTTCGTAGTATTTTGTTTATTAGTGTACAAGTGACGGCTTATGTCTCTCTAGCATCTGAGATTATTCCTTTTTCGCCTTTTACGGCACTAAAGTGAAGTCAGAAGCATTCCTTGTCTCGAACTAAACGGGTTTTCAGTAGGCATCTGTGTCATTATTATTTATTCGAAATATCCTGCTACAAAAACTCTGAAAATGTGAATGTTTTTGTACAATTTGTTTGCCATTTATGTCGTACTTAGAGATCATTACATTTTTATTATAATAATTATACAGCATTAGTACCTACGTAATTATAATAATCGATACTTAAGTTTAAAACATTCCATGAAATAACAAAAAATATAAGCTGAACAGCTTTCTAAATTACTGAAATATCTTTCCTACTGTGAACATTAGGAATTATGTTGAAAATCAGAATGAGTTTACAATATTTATTTATTTATGTACACACTGTAAAATACATATAGACGACATAATTACAATTTAGAGTACAAAGATACTGCTTATTTCTTAAGAAATTGTTTTAATATTTCTGTGAAAGAAAATTTAAATCTTACTAATATTGATATTTGTATCTTTGGACACTTATTTTGTAAGTTTGGACGTTTCATTTCGTTTCACGTTATCATTGTCAATTTTGCAAAACTTTTATTATAATCCTAAAATGTCAGTATTTTTTGCATTTTATTGAATGTTGCATTCACCTAACATAAGCATGGATAATAAATACCATAGTAGAGATTACCTACAGTAGGTAGCTTTAATATATTATTCAATTTGGTTATCTACCTAGTCACAGAACACAAAGACCCAAAATTACATGTAATTCATATAAATTGTATTGAGTGCACACAATGACAGTAAAATACCTCTATTATGTATTATGATAGCTCATATATTTTGACATGCCCGTGAAGTTCTTTTATTATTAACACACAGCTCGTAGTTAACTAATATAATATTTAATATATACTCTATGGGTGTGGCGATGGGCTATCAAATATCATATTTGTACAGTGTACTGTAGGATGAAATGTCAACAATTGCAACACTTTATGAGCTTGTGAAATGTCAAACACGACATAAAAGGATAGATCTGGTTATGAAATCAGTTCAGGACCTGTAGAATAAGTCACTTTCCGCAAGTGTTAAATCTTATAAATAGTCTAATATGAATACGTAATGTTCATATTACGTATTCATAATATTCTAGTCTTTTGTCATTTTACAAATTTTCTACATTGATACGCTGACTAGATGCTGCAGATTTTTTCAAGAGTGTTAAACAAACATGTCTGACGCAGATAAAGATATCTCTGGCAGCTTTTCGGTAGTAATAAAAATCACTGCTCAGTTGGGTAACAGCGCTTAATACCCGGTTATCGCTTATCGCGGCGGTTCGAGTGTTGTTCGCACCTTATCACTTAATCAAATTGGGAGCGTATCGATATCGCAGACGTATTTGATAGCACACCACTATTATCTTAATTGATTGTCTATTTTTTGACAAAACACCGGCTCGGGTTTACCGTACGTATTTCTTTGATGTCGACCAAAATGACCTTATGATATCCGTGTGCCTTATGAATTATATTTGTTTTTTCCTTGGATTCATTTTGTGTAATGTTTTGTTCTGCGTCACGATTAGGTATTATAGAAGCACATTAATTTGTAGAATCAACACTAATTATGTTTTATCTTCCACAGATACGTGCAATATGAACTGGTCGTCAACCACCGCGTCAAGTTGAGGCCTACAAAGAATGCAAACAGTGAGCCCGACTGCTCTTTAGTTCGGGTTCATCATACACCAAGCCAAGACTTTAGGAATGTTGATAGGGGAGTGGACTTATAGTGTGTGTGTATAAAAGCGATGCATGGTGTGTGAGGTCGGATCGGCCATGGACATGAGTGGAGAGGGCGCGGGGGCGGGGGCGAGCGCTCTGCAACAGCGGTGGTACGAAGGCCGCGTCAACGGCAGTCCGGCGGCCGGTGACGTCAACGCCGACGCTAATGGCGACGGCTTTTTCCACTCCCCGTTGGAAGGCGGCCATCACAGCCGCGCCCGCTACTACCATCAACAGATGCACGCCCCCTACTCCGCCGCTGTCGGCTCGCACGGTAACTTCTTAATATTGATCTGTTCAACCTGTCACAGTTCAGTTTTGTATTGAGCTGTCAATGTTTACCTATATCGATTCTCAACAGTGATATTGCTCATTGCCAGTGTGCAGTATTTAGAACAGTAAGTCGGATGACTGGTGTCGGTCCCAAGTTCACAGCACCCGTTTAATTGATAACACCGCCTAATCTCTAAATCACTCACATTACATACAATTTACGAACATTGGCTCTCAGAACTGGACGTCGTAACAATTAAGCACGCTAAGCGGACCTCTAATTCCGCGAGCGAAACTGTCAGAATTAAGCAAATTGCTCCCACAGACGGTAGGCAGCTCGTCCATCTGACGTTATCGCACATCAGGCGATATCTCTCTAAAACTCCACAATTAATTCAACGGACCCGACCAGTCAAAATCGCCATTCTGTAACGTGACAGCTTAGGTAAACATGGTCTAAAATGGGCCCCGCTCGTAAATGAAAAAAAAGGGAATCCATACTTTTCTTTTTTCTTTTGAAGTTTAAATTTTATGGCGGCTATAAAGATTTTCGTGGGGACAGGTGGCTCTTCTTTATATTCCAACTACTCGGCCGCGCGCGTATAAATGTTCGTCTATATCGTGGTGTTAGGGACTAGATTGGCATGTGGACGGTATGGGGACGATTAGAATTTATTTAGCGGTCCGTCGGTAGTGATGCGACACTTAAGAAACTGTGTCACTTCTCGGAATCGGAACTGGGAATTGATTTCGTCGCGTTCACAGCAGTTATGTGTGTTAGTTTATGTGTGTCGGGGGCTCACTGGACGCGGGCCGACCGCCCGCCATCCACTCGGGCTTGGTCCTGTTTGTAAACCCACTCTGTTATCGTGTTAGTGTCGAGGTCCAATGCGGCTTCTTGTAGCTCTGATTATATCTGAATCTGGTAAAATCGTCCGTCGACACACGGCGGCGTTTCGATTAGGTCACTTACATATAAAATTATGTGAAACATTGATTCCCGCCGACAGATAAGTAAATTAAAAAATATTAACCGAATGTCGCTGCTCACTTTTGTTATCTCTCATATTAAAATAAGCACGGGTTACTCGAATGTTTATATTTTTAAATTGCGCATAAATAGGCGGTTTTGGAATGTTTCTCTTTGTAGAATCGGTGCTTCATCGCAGAGCTGCTCCATGGAGTTATAAAAAGTGTATTTAACCGAGTTGAGACGGACATAAACTTACTACGATGACAACTCGGATCGTTTTCACTTTGGTCACTAACTTTATTACCGAGTTTATGCCTCTCCGCGTCACCAGCATATCTCACATTATTATAGCTATTTTAATTTACGAATTAAACTGCATGAACGTGTCTGAAGTGCGTTCATATAAAACTGCTTGTGATAATAAAGTATCTAAGAACGAAAAGTTATCTAGATTCAAAGAAAACAATTTATGTTAATTTGGGTGGAATTCGTTGGGACGTGGTGATGAGCTAATGAAACGTTTTTTTAATGACAGCTCGGTTGCTATGGTGACGGGTGTGTGTCCCTGTAACGCGATACGGCCGCGCGTTTGACGCACACTCCCAATTTATGGTTTAGTGAAGCGATTGATGACATAGTGGAAATTATTTATTCCACTGAGAGAGTTTCACTTTTATTGTTGTTTTTATTCGGTTTAACTTCTGAAATGTTACACCTATTGCGCGATACCTATTTAATGGAGGACGGCTTATATTTCATTTGATTTGTGGACTGACGATAAATGAGAATAAAAATGTCTGGTTCTCAGGGTTTTTTCTTTGTGACGTCATGAGTTTTCCGACGCACGTAGCGCATCTATATTTTTACCTGTACTTATTTTTCTGGTTCTATTTTCTTATTGTTTTAAGTTGTTATTGTGCATTGTATACTAAACGTAGGTAATTTTAAACATGTTGTTAAAATAACCTGTTTATGATGAAACAAAAACATTTCAATACATTTATAGGTTACCTGTTTACAAAAATTTACTCAATCTTATACGAGTACCTACCAGAAATTAGGAGTACCTAGGTAGTAGGTACAATTTTTGTACAATTATTTTTCTCGAATTCTGTTACCTACTGTTACAAGAAAGTAACAATATGTAAGGCAAGAAAACAAAAAAACAAACAGACAAACAAAACAAGTACATTATTCAATCCACCGCTCCGTATCGACTCATCGCCAATTTCACACCTATTGAGCAATGACAAACATCGGGCCACTCGTAATCTCTACGAAGATAACTGAAATACAGCCTTATTGTGAATACGTAGAGTTTACATTCCGATGTCCTATTTGCCTATAAAAAATAGTAATTGTTATGATACGTTGTTTTAAATTATTGGCTTGTGTGCACTTACGCAATTCCACATGTAGATAAGTGGGATTGAAATTACTACTGAACAGACCTGTTATAGGCAACAAATTGTAGTTTTTTTTTTTTTTTTTCTTTTTGTCTTCGCACGGTTTGTGCATTTAACCAGTGTCATGTAAAATTAAGTAACAAGTACAAAATATGAAATAAACTCCATTCAATGCGTGATAAAGATGATAGATGATATCCCGCCCCGCTCCCCTTGAGTTTAAGTAAAGACGTGGTACTTTACTGAAACCTCGCGCTGACTTCTTGAGAGAACTTAAACTGATGTTGCACTGTTTTGTTTCATTTGCCTACACTAATGCAGGTTCCCGAACACTTAATGGTTAATAATCCACCACTATTACACATTAATATTCGGCTGAACACAAATTTTGGAAAATAAAACAAAACTGCTAACATGACGCTTCACTTTCCCGCCAAGAAGTCCAACAAATTGTAGTTAGTTACGACGTTCATAGGAAAAAGATAGCCTTCAATCTCTATCTTTGTTTCTATTCCTGTGTTATTTTTTGCTACAAGTCTATGGACTGGAATGTTTATGCAAATGAAACCCATAAAAATCCCATGTAGTAGGTTACACACTTACAGTTTCGCTTGGCTGAATAATGTGGTTGAGTAAAAATGTATGTACTACCTATAGTAAAACATGAGCAAACAAGTAGCTGGCCGGCATGGCGGCAGGACCGAACGCCAGACGTTCATTTGTTTTTTATTATTCCTTCAACACAATTTTACATCACTAGACGGGAGAAAATGAGATTTTTTCAATTACCGCGTTCTGTTGGTTAAATAAATGAATGTTAGGTAACGAGTGTTTCAACGCCAGCCGCCTGCCTGTCCTCTGACTGCCTCATCCACTACACACACCCACCCTTGAATTGATTAAACATTCTTTTTGCAAATGCGAGTTGCTCAGCTCGGCAGACGTGTCATTTTTCAGTGACTTCAATCCTACATATAGGAGTACAATCAACCCGTATTATGGCAAGTAATTGTGCGAAACATGGCATAGGCAATTAAAAATAATTGAATGTCTGCGATATAAAAAAATAAAACATGAACAATTCCCACTAAACTGATGATCCCACCTTTGTGAAGCTTTAGAGCGCTCCCGTATAATGACTACAGACTGTTGTTTCCTCGTCTCCTCTGTACATTTTCATTTACATACACTAGTAACGTACCACATACATTTGGCGAATGCAGCGTTTGTCACCGCGGGGGCGCTGTGTGCGTGCGCGGTGCGTGTGTGCGTGCGGCGCGCCCCGCAGATTGGCGCAATTAGCCCGCGGGGGTGGGGCCTGCGCCCGCGCACGCCGCGACATCTCCTCCCAGACGCACACTGCTGCGTTACCCGTAATCATGCCACAAAATAATGTTGCCATCAACGGTTAATTATTTTCCCCCTGTACTTTGCAACCAGAGCCATGGCTGGCGACATGCATAGTTAAACCGCATGAATTAAATATTTGCTAGAAAAAACAAAGGAGTTGAGAATCACACAGGCGTCTAAATTAGCACTTCTTTGCATTCCTTTTAACATAAAAGGTTTGTTTACCTATTATGCTATTAGCTGTGATAGTTGAACTATGTAAGCATGTCCTGGAAGATATTTTTGTTGTGAATTTTTTTTTAAATCTAAAATTTATTTTGGTTTTTACCGCGTTTTAATTCAAAAGCTTAGCACATGTATAATATAGATACAGATGAATCGATATCGAATTGTAGAAAGTGTCAAACTAAACTGTTACTTATTAAAATTTTATTGGGGTTTTTGGTTCTAGTTTAACATTAAGCTGGAAATAATTTGGGTATTTTTAATAATTCAGCATTTAGAAACTTTTTGTATTAAATAGAAAATATTTGATTGCTGGAATACTTATCGTTAATGCCTGAATATTTTTACATTTCATAAATATTATATTATTTAAATGTAATATATACGAGAACAGGCCTTTGCCCAGCTTTGGGACAATAATAGGCGATATTAGTCCTAACTAATATTATAAATGAGAAAGTGAGTTTGTTTGTTATGCTTTCACGCTAAAACGGCTGAACAGATTAGAATGAAATTTAGCACATGGGTAGACCATGACCTGAGTAAGGATGTAGGATACTTTTTATCCCAATACTTCCACGGGATCGAGACTTATGCGAGTGAGACCGCGGGCGCAGCTAGTATTATTATATTTCTCATAAAGTCTTTTGTTCGCTGTAGTACTTCTTCCTACATTCAGGGCTACCCCATAATTGATAAGGGGGAGAATGTATGGACAGTCGACAACGGTCAGCAGAGAATGGAATAGTCATCAGTTGGAGAACATAGCCGCTGTAAAATAGACACAGGTCAGACTTGTGCTACTACTAGGTAATATTAATAGTAATAAAATTGTCTAAGGGGCCTCAGCGAGTTGGCTTTGGCCCCTCGTACGCCACCCAAAGGACCGGGACCCCATGGTACCGAGATATGTGAACAGAAAAATAATAATAATTCTTTATTTAAAAAAAACGTGGCAACATTGTTACAGACATTACATTTACATATACCTACAACATATAGAAGTAGTGCTCCCAAGCTAGGTTTATACCTGTGACTTGGGAGTCAGTGTTCCTCCATTATAAAAATCATTACGTAATATGTCGTTGGTTATTAAAAAAAGAAAATTGTAAAAAAGAAAACAAAAGGAACATTTTTAGATAATCATCATGAAATGTTACTAAAATCTGAATGCTTATTATTCATAGGTTCCAATAAATGTGGCCATATTTTCTAGATTTGCGAAGTTATTGATAGAGTTAGAATGTTCTTCATTTGCCTTTTATTGCAAACAGTAAACAAAAAAAAAAAAATCATGTCAAAATGTTTGATGAAAAATAAACTACAGATAGTTTCTAAAATAATATCTTCTCGTTGTTGTGATAAAACATCAGTAGATATGTACCTAGCCTAAAACAGTTCAGAAATTGTTGGATTGTGGGCTTTTATTATTAGGTAGACACGCATTGATAATACCTTGGTATAAGGAAAATAGGTACTAATTTAGGTGATTATAAAAGGACAATATTAATTCTTTTTCAAGCAATTTAACTAAAAACAAAAATAATTAGGTGATTTTGCTACATGAATGTACTTAACTAGCCACTGTAGTGAGGTAACCACATTGTTCGAAACGCACCGCTGAATTTAACCAAAAATATTCTAAGAGTTCAGATCTAAAGATAATAAATAATAACTAAATAAAAATCGAAAGTAGACGTACCCTGCGCAGAAGAACTTCACCATTAATTAAGTCAAACTGTCCGTTGTCTGGCCACTTATATTATTACCCGTCACAATACATTTAACGGCAGCCATTTTGAGTTACGTTTGAATTAAGAAGCGTGGCGCAATCTCAACTGTGCGCAAGGCAAATAGGCAATCATTTTTGGATATAAGGAGACAATAACAAGGTTAATATTATTTTTATGCCAAAAAAGCTATACCTAGGTACCTATAATGTCATTTCTTTGAACCCCATAAACTTGACCAAAAACTGGGGTTAAGAAAGAAAATCCATTTTTCGGACAGGATAGTTGATAATTTTCTAAGCTGTAAGTAGGCTGCAACCATATTTACAATGCGATGTCTAATACCTACAATATAAAAATGTGCTATGAAAAATATTTTTAAGAATCATGACTGCATTAAAATGTTTGATGACAACAAAATTGATTAAAATTTTCCAGCGCAATGTTTCAACTTGACTACCTATTTTAACTTATCTTTCATTAAAATTCTTTACGGAATGAAACACTCTTAATTCCAAAATATTACCATCATCTAAAAAACTAACAAACAATTCGTCCGCATCGCTGTCAACAGGAAAAGTGCCCAAAAGGCTGGCAGCATTGCCACGTTGTATGGCAATGCTGATTCTTTGGCCAAAAAATAGGACAGCCCTCTGGTCACGTGAGGATAAATTAATTAAAATTCTTTGACGAAATGGTAATTAAAACAGCATCCACACATGGCCAAAGACCATTCGCTTAAGTACTCACAGTTTTTACTTAGGAGCAAGCCAGCGCTTTTTCTTTAAGCTTTGATCAGCCCGTACTTACCTACCTACGGGAAAAAGTAGAGGTGAACAAAAACTGTACTTAACACGGTAAGGATACTTTGGTCTATGGAAACCATATGTGGAAGCAATCTGTTTAATTTTTTGTCTATTGTACATAGTGTTACTTAGTGCTTTTAAGAACGAAATTGCATTTATTGGCAGAAAAAAACTTTTGCTTATCGTGAGTGAGCTTAGTCTTGAATGAGGTTACTTTTGTACCAGTAATTCAATAGATAAGTGAGTTATATAATATCTAAACGGGTACGAAGCCACAGAGTTATAATAACTCATCATATAGGTGCTACCTACCTAACGTAAGTTCAAGAAAAGTTCTGCTAAAATTGTAAGTCTGTTCACCCTTTTAACTATAAAAAGCATAATGGTATATAGGCAAACAGTAAAATACTACTGACACATAATTTTCTTATCCCTTACTCATTCAATCCAACTTTCATGATTAAGTTTTCCTTCTCAATAACGTACATAAGGCATTTCTCAACCCTCAGATCGTAACATACTGAAAACTTGTAAACAAAACAACTGACAAACAAAATACAGTAACAATCAAACAACAACGCTTACAAATATCGATTGCTGGCCAGTAACAAACAAATAGAAAACACCGTTTTATTGACGTTCGTCGAGTTAAAAGTTTGGCGTGCTTCCATAGCATCGATCGAGCGGGAAACGGTTGACCTAATTACTTAAGTTTTTAAATTACCACACATTTGTTCTTTGTCTAGAACTTTAGTTCTTAATGCTCGTTTTATTTTAAGCTTTGTTTTTACTAAAACAAATAGTGCACTTGGTAAGTTTGTAATCTGTTAGGAAATTAGTCGGGGAATTATAGTGCGGTTTTGTGGGGTTGAAATTATGCTTTGGAGTTATAGTGTAGATTCTTGGGTTGTAACTTTGACTTTTTAACAGTTTTTTTTCATTGAGTGAGGCAGAAAATGCAGTGGTCATTCACGATCCTTACGAAAGTTTTGTTTCGACTAAGTTAATTTTTTAGCATAGTTTTTATATTAGGTAGTTTTAATGCTGTAGCTAAGAATACTAAAGCAATTAAATCACAAATCAAAGTAACTAGAAGACGTCTAACCAACCAATAAACATTATTTTAATTTGTACTTAGTAACCCAACTAATTTACATATAAAGGAGACGGGTCAGTTTGAGAACCATTGGCTCCATTTGATTACCTCTGGCTTACCATTCTAATCTAAGCTAATTAATATTTAAATGTGCTTACGTCATGACAATGTATTTAATACAATGGGCAACAAAGTTCCCAGCGTATTTTTTTTTTCTAATCGGTCATTATTAGGCCCCGTACAAAAAATAATGCCGGTACAGCTCGCTCGAATGCACCCGACGCTGTTCACCAAAGAACTTAATGTATTCATTTTGCTTTTATATCTTTCGCGTGATTAACTTTGATTGATTGCATCCAAATATTGATATTTGATATTAAATTCTGGCGACCGGCCCGCGACAGGGACGGAAATACACAGTGACATGGGACGAAAAAGGACAGCACACTATTGTCCGTGTCGTTCGCATGATAGTGAATAATAATCGCCTATGGGACATGTTAGGAAGTGTTTTTCATAAGCGGCAAAAAAATCCCGGTGATGAAAATGATATCTGCCGAATTAAATTATTCTTGAAATTAAAAGTAATTGCATTTTTTGTGAACTGTGTATTGCTATAAAACTTTATGTTGTTTTAACTTCGATCAATAAAGTGTTTTAAGCTTTAAGTTTATTTTTATCCACGATGAAGTTATTATCAGCTTGACGCTTAATGTGCGCGTGCACAGGTGATATTAGCGCTAAGTTCTCAAAGCTCAGATCTAAATGTCATATTTACCTTATCAAGTTGCGATACACTGGGCATGTAGCAAAAAAGATGAACATGCTGGCCATACAAAGTTGCACTGAGAAAAACGATTTTCAAAGCGATCTTTCTTTCCTTTTGATGTTTGTTTCTTCACTGCATGTCTTCGCATTAGGTATAAAAGCTGTTTAATTACGTGGTCTGTCCAAGTTAGAGCCAGGGTATGTTTCCGGTCGATTGCCGCGCTGAAGGTGATGCGCGCCGAGCTTGATGGATGAAGCCAGCGCAGGCGCAGGCATGCGGCTCAGCCACATGAATTCGTGTACACAAATGCCAACTTTATTTTTGCGCCCATAACGATACATTTCTAGCTTATCACTCTCTTATATTAATTGAATAAGGTTGGGAATCGAATGCACCAAATTTTAGATAACTTTGAACTCCTAACTAGCGTAGATGAGTCGGTGGTTTTGTCACGATTTGTCATACATCGATATGCGGTTACGGACGTCCCTAAGAATGGTTACAGCTCAAAATTTAAGCAGAAGTTATGACAAAAATGTCGTGGGAACGGCCAACGAACTGTGGCTGTACTCTTTTTAATTGATTGGGCTCGAATGTCCGACTAATGGCGATCGTGCCACAACAAAATAACTTGTTAACAGAGCGACCACAATAAACTGAGACTTAATTATTAATTCACGATTTATATATACTCTGTTTTATAGACAGTGTATCTAACAATAAAAGATAAGAGGATCGTTAGTTAAACTGATGAGATAACAAATATAAATAAAGTATAAAGCAGTTACCTCAGGAGCTCGTTGTTTTTCTGCTCTCAAATGTTACGAACACAGTTAGCTGTGTGTCTGGTCTTGCTTTTTTGTTTTGGATGAAGAGAATTACAAGTGTATCAGGTTCGCAACCGAGTATAAATAGTAACCAATTGGTAGCCTGTCATTAAACTCTACATTAACCTTCGGAAGAAATATACTTAAAGTACTGTTCATCAATTTGGTTCACTCAATTTACTGTTGTTCCTCTAACAATCTAGGATAGTTTTCTTTTTAAACCAATCAAAGTCGTAATCTAGATCACTAATCTAGTTTTGAAAATTTGTAGTTAATAAATTAGTTAGGTTAGGTTGTACACGTTAAAAAACTGTTGTAGTGTAAATTGCCAAGAATTTCAGATTTATATTTTCATTAACGTCGTACGTTTTTTTACTTTATGAAACATTTAGGGCGCGGGGCGTGAGCGTCGCGGCGCCGCGCCGTTCCAAGTGGAAGCCTATTTTCGCAGCACATTACCGAGGATGAATGATTTCCTGGCCAGCCATGATTTATACCCCACTGTTCTGTACTGGCTACCAAGCGCCAGCGACATAGACTCATTACCGCAACGCCAGTAAAGAATGGACACTCCTTTGTGCAAGGAAAGTGTGGCATTTGTCTTTCTTTGTTACTTTTGAAAGTAGATAACCATCGCTTTGGATACTCGAGCTTTATTAATAGATTTTTATCTGCTACTGAAAGTCGGTACATTGATTACAACTATCATGTTGATGATATCATGAATCTATTTCTACGAAAATACTGTTTTTGTTATAAATTATAACGTTTAATTAAAACAGTGTTTTTAATCTAGTAATTTTATAATGTGGTCGTAATGACGCGTCTGAACTATTCGGTCGTTAATCTTTGGCGGGACGCAAACCAAGTACCGGTCGCTTACCATAGATGCTTAACAACAGAGGGTTAAATTCTAATGGAGTTAAGACCCAGTTTAAAATGAATTTAAGTTCTGGAATAAATTACCTCCTTTATTGATTGGGCCGCAAAAAACATCAGTTTTACTTAAAGCGTTTTATTATAATTTCCTCAGTGAGTGCACCTAATTGTAAATCTACATTTCTATTGGTTATGCTCGATAATTAAATAAAACCATCGTTTATTTATATGTGAGGAAGCGAATGTTTTTCGTTCGTTTACAGCTCATTACATATGTATTAACAATTAATTAATGCTGGTACACTTATTGTAATTTAATTGATTGAAGCGGTTACCTTAATGAATAGGCAACGGCTATAGTGTTGAATAGTGGTGGAGTGGCCTTTTTAACAATTCTGTTATCAATGCAATTTGTAGGTAAAAATTATAAAACATCACGCATGTCTTACCTAAAGTGGTACGCAGAGGTGTACACTTACTACACCCACGCACATTTCGCCAAGTTATGTTTAAATCCTACTTAATGGATATAAGACTGCCAACGATTTGACGAAAGTTACAAAATTAGAAAAGACCAGTTCTGTTCTCTTATTATGACCGCAGTTAAGTCTGACAGATCCAGTTAGTAAGTTTGAAGACCACCTAAATCCTAACTTCACACTAATATCATAAAGGCGAAAGTGAGTTTGTTTGTTATGCTTTCACGCTAAAACTGATTATTTTATTTTATTTATTAATAAAGGTACACCAACAGCTTCTGACTGACAACCGGATTTCGATGTAATTCAGCACATGGGTATACCATGACCTGGGTTAGGACATAAGATTCATATTATCCCGATATTCCCACGGGATCAAGACTTATGCGAGGTGCAGCTATAGCAAACATATAAAAACAGACCACCATGTAATAGGAAGTAGTACAAAATATTGTATAACTAAAATAGAAGTGCAACACTACCTATGAATGTCTAGAACCTTCAAAACTGTTGTTTTACTGTACTAGCTAGTTACACTGTGGTCATCAAACCATTGACCCCAGCCATACGGCACCTGACAAGCCAACAATTCACCCAGTCTGTGTACTCTGGTAATAAGAGCACAGTTTGCGGGTGCGCGCGCAATAACCGTCATCAGACAGCGGCGCGGCCGCAGGTGTGCTGTTACGTGCGATGGCGACTTGTTCACTTGTTCGTGTTGTTGTAAGACGGGATTTTGCACATTTTTGTTAGAATCTTTAACGAGGAGGGAAGTATTGAAGTATTTAATAGTGGTTGGGTAGGAAAATTGTTGTTTCTGATCAGCCACATGGTAGAATAGCTACAACATACTGCTATAAATCGCGGAAGGAAAGCACAATTCTTAATATATAATCGGTACTTATTAGGTGTCATTTTTCATGTTTTGGATGTGCAGTAAACTGCTTAAAGGACGTGAAAATGTCATGTTCGTGAACGGGCGCCATCAGTAGGGACTGGTCATCTCTTAGCGGCCTTGGCTTATTTTAATTTAATTTAATTTTTGAATTGTTCTTTTTAATTTTTTTTATTACGGACGATTTTGACGTTTTGCATCGTTCTCACATGTATAGTTTCAACACGAATGCATCTCTCTAATATTTTTTAATCATATGTTAATTTAAAAGAGTCCGTGGAGTTTCTTGCCCGTAACTTCTCCACAGGTACCTACTAAGCTTTGGAATGGGCATCTAGCTTCATTTTTATGACTGACCGACCCCTTGACAATTCAAAAGCGCCTGTAATTGGTTTATTTTAAATATTTTTTTTGAGTTTGTGATTGAGTTTGGACCTTTGGAGCAGTTTGGACACCTTCAAGGCACCTTCAAAGTCCTAAATGCCTAATTGAACATTAGTCATAGAGAGGAGCTCGTGTCTAATAATACCATCCGCATGGGTTGATCGATGGTAAGCTACGCTTGCCGCGGTCGGCTCGTGGATGGGTGACCATCCATTACATATCGAGACCCCTCCGTGCCTTAGAATGCACGTTTTTGGTCCCGGCTGTCATTCGTACATTTTTGACAGTCGTTACGAGTAGTCAGAAGCCCAAAAATCTGACAACCAGTCTTGCCTAGGAGCATCGCGCTACCCAGTACTTAACTGGGTTGCGGAGGTCAGATAGGCAGTCGCTCCATGTAAAATACTGGTATTCAGCTGCATCCGGTTAGACTGGAAGCCGACCCCAACATTTGGGAAAAGGCTAGGCAGATTGAATATGCCTAGCCTTAATTGAAGATAACAAACAACTTCTAAACATCAATTCATATAAAACTAAAAAGTGTTCAGAGCAGTGCATCTCACATTCAACTAAAACCCACCACGCATATTACCTAGTTCACAGAACTATGACCTACATATAAGTACTGACTTTGATGACGTCACCAACCTACGTATAACGAGCCACGAATTAATATTATTTATAAGCAACTATGGCCAGTATTCGTGACTTGTAGAGGCTATTTATTGATCACAGTGTACGGCCGATCGCAGCGATCTGTCATCGGAATAACATTGATTAAAATGTCCACTAAGTAAGTAATAATGTTGCTATTGATTTATTACATTTGTTTGCAATGTAACGCCAAAGTTGTCTGATGATAATAAATTAGTGTTTCGAGGAATTTGAAGACTTTGAGATCAGTTCGAAAGTTTCGGGATTGAACTTACATTGTCTTATGATGAGAGTGTCTCTTAGTCATAGTATTTTATCCATCGTCAAATAGTTATCAATAACATCGCTCTCTTTCAGTGGATTAAAATTTATCTACATGATCGATTTGTATCGCGAAAAATCAATGTTTTAAAATGTATGATCAATTTACCTAGGATCGTCGCCTGCAGAATTTGTAAGATAGTATTATGATTATTTAGAAGGTAGTCTTTGTTTTTGCAAACTTTAAATTTAAATTAAATGTTTTAAATCGAAGGCACAATTGAAGTCTCACATTTCAAATTAATGTGTTTAAATACTTGACCTAAAAGTCAAGGATCAACTAAGGTGTCTTTACCGTGTCTTGTTCGAGTATAAAGACAAATTAATTTGATCTAGCCAGACAAGAGAAGGTGCTGACAGCTCCTAGCAGAAATATTAATCAACACAATACACACTACGAAGTCTACGCCCTGCAGGTTCTAGTTTCCAGTCATTAAAACTATGCATTTGATTGTAGTCCCATATGCCCATTACTTTGCTAGTAAAGCACTCAGAGGGTTAGAATTTATCCTACTAGGTATATTTTATTTGCAGAACTTTTTTCTAGGATTATTAAGTGACATCCAGTCATAATTACATAAGGCAATAATAATAATAAGTAAATTATTGTGTTGATGACTAAAACCATAAACAGTAACAGCGTGTTCATGAATCATACGAAAGGTCGCTCGAACGTATCTAGTAGAATTAAGTTATAGCTCGTTGACGACTTGCGAACGAGTTCCTGCGTCCACAGGGGCGGACTGCAAACATCAATAAATATAAATTAATATAGAAACATATTGACTCATTAATACTCGAACCAATAAATTAAGAACTGTTTCAACGTTTTCTTTCCAATGATCAAAGTATTAACCCGATCGCGTGTTAGAAATGCCTTTTTACATACAGCTGATTCTAATATTATTCTATTGCAATTTATAGCTCTATAATTATTTTAGAAATTTATTATTTGTTGTGCGGTTTTAATATAAAAGGTCCGGCGTAATTTAAAATGTTAAATAAAATATAAAAAGTTTTACAATACCTATCGTTAAGAGGAGGCTCCCTAGTTTTATGTTAATTTTCATGAATATTCTGAAACAGTCACACGTACAAGCAAAATGAAACTTTATTATATGATTTATTGGATATTTTTCTTTCCATGTTGAAGACAGTTACGTAATTGTAATATTTTCACTCAATACAGTTTTTATTCGAAAATCATGTCTTTCTAAGGATAATTATAAAAAACAAACAAGATTGTTTATCTTTTATGTCTAAAATAAAAATATTCACAGCAAGAAAATATATTTTATTATCCCGACACAAGGTTTTTTTTTTCGCTAGATGAATTATTACTTTAGTTATAAACGAAATAAGAGCGTACGCGATATTCAACTTTATTACTGATGTATTAGCGTTTAGCACATAACGGAGTGGCGGGGAGCGAGGGGCGGAGATTGCGTTCGAAATTTGATTTAGACTGCCTGCTCTCATCTAATCTAAAGGATCTAATATTGTTATTGAACTGTGGATGTTCGAAAGTACACCTCTGGTTTCAAAGAGTACAATTGTGACGGTTATAATAAATAACAAGCCTATAATGTTTCCACTGCTGGCAGACCACAGGCCTCCTCTCTTCGAGGCCGTCAGCCACCACGCAGGTCCAGTGCGGGTTGGTAGATGTCACATGTCTTCAAATTTTTGGTTCTAGGACATGCCGGTTTCCTCACGATGTTTTCCTTCACCGTTTTGAGACCAGTGGTGACGAAATTATTCAGTTACTTAAAGTAAAGCACCTGCCTGGTTTCGAACCCACGACCTACAAACTCGTAAGTCGGGGTCGTTACCACTGAGCCACCACTGCCCTAATATCTTATCATATACTATAATAACTTATCACGAATTAATTAGTTGTGTTGGTTCATTACTTTCCTATGTAGTTTTATGTTTCATACATTGCATTTCTTCTGAGATATCGCCAAAGGTATGTGCTCGTTGTGCAATATGACTTCCAACAGTAGATCTTTACGAATAAATGATGGAATATCGAAATCATATTGACGTTAGATGCGTGCCTGTATGTTGTGGACTCGTATTTTTCTCCCGATACTGTAATGCGCAAGTCACGAACTGTTATGTAAGCATGCTGCTGGCCGGCGCGGGCGCCGTCATTATAGGCATTATTACAGGAACACTCGGTCTCTCGCCCGCCATTGTCAAGATTGTGGGGTCAGACAGACCCCGGACGATGTTAGCCAACTTGTAATTTCGCAATTCCTATAACCCAATAAATCGTTGCTTGTAAAACAATTTGTTCGTGTTCGCTGATGAAAACTCAAGCTGTTGCTTCGCTTTGCTTCTTAGATCACGCTCTGTGATAGACATCGTGACTCGTACATGGTTATTAATTATGAAAATGATTATGACGACTCATATTGTTCTCATGTCGTGCGTGTGGTACGTTTTTGTCATTATTTGCTATATTTTATGCGAGTTATGAGGCTTATTTGAGTGGTTATGTTGGTAACTACGTGTTTAGGATGATCAGTGTGTCTATTTTGCTCTTTTTATTGAGGAAGCATGAGTTTGGTACACGATTTTTATTTTTACTATGATCATTGTATACTTTGCGACTTAACTACTCGTACTTGTCAAGAATATTACTACTTGCCTATAGTTTGCAACACCCTAAAGTTTCCTAAAACAATCACATGTCTGGTTTATCTCCGTTCACTTTGTCATTTTATTTTGTTTAGAACTAATCTAATCAGTTCTTACTGTTCTTCCGTACAATTGTTCTGATTAACGTGTATCATGGATGCGTAGGAGTCCATAATACTAGCGCCAATTTGTTATCACAAAGACATCGAAGGGCGTTTATTATTAGAAGACAGATGAGTACTACGGTCATTCGTATCACTTGAGCTACAAAAACTGCCCTTACTACTACGAGATAAAACCGCTGTCACTGTTACCATGGACATGCGGCTGACTGTACTCCAAGCCTTATAAATGTGCCCTTGCGTTTGCGCAAACCAAAACATGTGTTTAGATAGTAGATGCCGATAGATTTAGACGCCCTTGAGATAAGCTATCAATTTGTTAAGACGTAGATTATCAGTTTATATTTTGAATTGGTTTGTCATTTTGACAGTGACGTTATATTATGAAAACATTATATGTATCTTTTTCGACTGTCCCGTTGGTCTCGTGGTCGCAAGCGCGACTGCTGAGCGTGGGGTCCAAGGTTCGATTCCCGGGTCGGGCAAAATGTTATTGGGTTTTCCATTAGGAATTTCTCAGTCGGTGAAGCTGGACGTGAACCAACCTGGCGGCGACGTCATTAAAAGATGTCCACCCATAAATAAATATCACCCATCTCTCCAGTACTCCCTTGCCTACTCCAGGATGCATATCCGGTACGGCTCTAAAAATCCTTCCATATCCCAAAGGCACGTCTTCCCTACCATTATCGCGCCCACCGGTCTACTTTTTGATATGCGATGGCCTCTGTAGTTCCATGAAACATGAGGCTCGAGGGGCTAGTGTGAATCTTTGGGTTCATCCGAGCAATCGAGTCTGATCAAACCACGCTGGGGTCGGTGCATTTAATTCATTGATTCGTTCAACTGCCCGGAATTTGGAAATTGGTGGTTTGATACCCCCGTGCCTCGGAAAGCACGTTAAGCCAATGGCCCTGCGCCTGATCTCTCTCCGGTCGTGTCGGATTGTCGTTCCATCGGACTATAAGAGTCAGGGAAGCGAAAGTAGTATAATATCTATCGCGCTGAAGGCTGGTCTCCGTTGAGATTGGTCGCTATGGCCGGAATTCGTCTTGGAGGACTATTTGTATCTAAACCATACACGTCTAACTACCAATAGATTGTTCGATTTTTGACGGTCTTACAATAATAATAATACCAGCCTATTATTGTACCAATGCAGGGAAAGGCCTCCTCATACAGAGAAGACACAAGCATTGATCACTACGCTTGCTCACGACTAGAAGCAATCAATCTTCCAATAATCAAGCGTTCAATTTCTGAACTTTGTGATCATTTTTAGGGTTCCGTACCTAAAGGGTAAAACGGGAACCCTATTACTAAGGCTCCGCCGTCTGTCTGTCTGTCTGTCCGTCTGTCACCAGGCTGGATCTCATGAACCGTGTAGTTAGACAGTAGAAATTTCCACAGATGATGTATTTCTGTTGCCGCTATAACAACAAATACTAAAAAACAGAATAAAATAAATATTTAAGGGGGCTCTCATACAACAAACGTGATTTTTTTGCTCATTTTTGCTCTATATTGATAACGGCAACAGGTAGACGCTTGAAATATTCACAGAATATTAAGTTATATATTCACTTTAAAAATGAATAATTAAATTAAAATAAAACAAATATTGAAGGGGGCTCCCATACAACAAACATGATTTTTTTGCCGTTTTTATAGATAGTGGTACGGAACCCTTCGTGCGCGAGTCTGACTCGCACTCGGCCGGTTTTTTTTAATTATTATATTATTTTATTCTTTCTTTTTGTTTAAATTTGTTTTATTTGAACGTAGTAATCTTATTTTTTATTTCTCTTTTGACATGTATATTTTTTTGAGTAAATCAAATAATATCGTTTGATTAATATAATTATGTTATCAATTTTAGTAAGTCAATGACATCTATGAATATTTGTACGCCTTCTGGTATAACATAGCGAGCTTGTAATTTTTTTTTATAACAACTATTTTATTGTACCTATGTTAACAAATGAATAAATGATGATGATTTGAATGTGATTATGTAAAATGTTTTGAATTTGTTGACACGATTAGTTTCCATGTTCAACAGTGACTATTTATAGACCTAGGTAGGTATTGTATTTACATAAAATAAACTACTATAGTAATACATGATATATCGCTTTATGTTGTTAACGTGTCATTAAGTACCTTCATATTTAATTCATAGCCTGAGGCACGGTAAATCTAACTTGAGTAGGTACTTACATATACTTACTACATATATGCAGGCAAATGGTATACTTATATCATTGTAACACGGTTCTTTTTAGTATCTCTTATAAAATATAATAGTCATGTACTACTAAGCATCTGAATTTTCGTACATACATGAACACACCTCACTTTTCTAATTCGTAGTCGGCAGAAAATAAAGTGCCATAAATCTAATCACGTCATACTCTTTGCTTCATCCACGTTCATCAATCTGGTCAAATAATAGCGTCACTTATAATGAATAAGCACACATTTATCCTTTTTATTCGACTACACAAACGGATGGTAATGTTTTTGAAAGACTTCAATAGGTCCCTGCATGTCTTAGCTAGAACGTTTCGTAAGTAGGTTTCACTATCACTGAAATGAAATGAAATTTATTTGCAAGAATAGTAGTAAACTGTAAACTGTAAACGGAAGTATAGCAGTAAACTGTACATTACAGATTATTTTTTTTTAAATTTATTTATTCATTTAGTAGTACACTTACATTTTTATATATATATAAGTTGGCGTAAACATAAACTCATTAGAGTTTTATCTTGCACCTAAATCATTGACCACATAATTTAGAAAATTAAATCAAACTTAAGTTCTTAATTAGAATTAAACAACAACAAAAATAGCAACGAGGGATGAGATGGTCGGGTTTTTTATCAGTTTCTTAAACAATTCGCTAAAACTACTATGCAAAATAATTTATTGCATTAATTAGATAAATGAAGATAATACAATTGGAATATAGATCCTAGATAATATATTATTAAGAATAGAAATGTCAATCATATGTCAAATTATAATAGTTAAATGTCAGAGTGAATCTATAAAGTTTAGGTACTCATTCACATAATGGAATGTTTTCTCTATAAGCCATTTCTTTCTTTCTTATTTTTTTAATAAACGTTGCCCCACACTAGGAATTTCTCCTGTATCGTGGGTGCGTTTGCGAACATTTAAACTCACATACACAAAACAGCCAGACCCGGAACAACTACTTATAGGTCATACAAATATTTGTTCAATGCGGGAATCGAACCCGCGACATGCAGCGCAGCAGTCAATCGCTTAGCCACTGCACCAACCGTGCCGTCAATTTGAATAGTAGTAGTTCCCTGTACATAGACTGTACATGTCCGAGTTTGTAACTGAACACTGCACATGAATTGTGACTTTCTTTATAAAAACTTCCACTCTTCACCACTACTGTATATTCTCAACAAGATATTTGATATCGCTAAATGTTCTAGGTAGGGCGTCTCATGCGAGCGTCTCCACTGATATCCGTGTCTTAATAAGTTCACTCATTTTAGAACACCTTCCACCCCCTTTACCACGTCCGGATAACTATTTATACTTGAGAAAGTACAAAGAAATAACCGAAGTAACTCATAAGCACTCATAACTAAGCCAGCTAAACAGTCTGTCAAATGAAATGTAGCGGAAATTGGTTAGTACGCGGAGTAGGTACGGCGCTTTTGATCATTTGATGCTGTATGCCGTGACATACTGGCTGACGGTGGCCCTGCGGTCAGCCGACTGCTTACGGATCTATGAACGCTTTTAAGAATACCGACTGTGAAGGTAGATGCAGAAGGTTCAGTTTGTACGATGTTGTCATAATAATCATAATCATTTATTTGTCAGAATATGGTACATTTTATGGTATTAAGATTAGTCTATGGTATCATCACATTCTGCCAAGTGTGGCGTGCTAATATTAGGTACATACAATTATTAGGTTACTACTATAATTACAATTTGAGATAAGTCAGTTAAAAATAATATCATATACACACAAAATTTATTTAGGATGTCAAAGTATCATTTTAATGTCAGAGTATCAAAGAGTTAGATGTCAAAGTTTAAAATATTACAATTCAATTAGTATGTCAAAGTATAATTCAAATAAGTATCTAGTCGTGTAAATTATAATAACATTTATTACATAGCAAGTCTTTAAGTTTATTTTTAAATCCATTTATGTTTAACTCTTTGATTGTGTGAGTGTTAACTTGGTCTCACAAGAAAGAAATGTCACAGTAAATTTTCAATACTGCAAAATCTATCAGTCTTTGCTTTAGGTATTGGTAACTAATTAATGTGCCAGTTGGCATTGCGTTTAAAAATACAATCAAATATAAAGTTATTTAATAGGGAACGACGATTGTAGCCTTTTACTATTCTTGTATTCTACGACAGTCGTCGCCCTTCATCAACTTCGAAGACCGTCGCGACGTAGTTACTTACTTATCGGCTACGAAGATCGTAGCGTATCGGCTACGCCGTCCGTAGCGTATGACCTACTACGCCTACATTGGCGTAGCTGCGTAGCACGACTTCTATGCATGCGTAGCTTCAATGTTGATAGCAATTTGCCTTCTGTAGTTTTCCTGTTAAGTAGCAGCCCTGCAGTCAGCCGACTTCTTACGGATCCATGAACGCTTTCAAGACTGCCGATGTCTCACTACTGGCATATCGATATCTGTTGGTTAAGAATCGAGTTGAATCGGATTCGGGTTTCTATTCTAACTTGTGATAGATTGGGTTTAGTTATTGCAATGTCTGGACGTAATGCGGTTGACTGTAACATCCGTGTTGCGCAGCTTTTGATGTAGAATTAGCTCACGACACATTTTTTTTTGTCGCATAGAAGAAATTGGATATGTGTCCCGGCCTCCCGGGTATCATTGATTTATATCAATAGCGCGTTCCTATTGATTCGTGTCTAATAATATATTCATATTCAATAAACGCCTTTAAATCTCACCAATAAACAATAACAAAGGTAGGTTCCTTCCTAAATACTCGGAAATGTATCAAGAGGGCCATTGACAAGTTGGAACAATGAAAATTTATTAAAATGCAATAACAATAAAATTCGTGTCCGGACATTAGTGATGTTAAGTTATTCTCCAAACGCCACTTAATGAGAAGTGATGGGTTCGTCAGAAAATAAAATAAAAATACAATGTACCCACCCCGGGTTCCAACGAGGCGGGCGCATTCGGTATGCTGTGCGCATGCGCTTGAAAATACATGTCCTGTATGCAAGACATTCCTTCCACCGTTTCACTGCAATCCAGAAGAAATTATCCTCTCATCTCGAGTATTAAACTACCGCATTATGATAACCCTATTGCTGTACTTATTTATGTATGATTAATTGAAGGAACCACCTTACTCCCCCTCTGATTTAAAATCAACCTTAACTCCACCATATAGAGGCGAGAATCAAACAATGCAAGGCCTCCTAATCGATTAACAAGATCAAGAATCGATTGAAGCAATACCTAACCGAAGCGTTAAAGTAGCTTTGACCAACAATTATTTGTAGACGCAGATTCTATCTGAAAAAGATAACGTCTAAATGCTAAGATATTTACTAAGAATCATATTTGAGATTCTTAAGTGATGTTCTACTAGTTATTTGTTAGTTTGATACGACGAAATTCAAGATAGTTATTTGGCATAAGAGATAAGAAATGCCCAAAGTGTGGAAGTGGGTAATAATTATAAGCTATGGAATTTCTTACGTAAAACTTTATTTGGTTCTATATAAATGGTGAGTTTTAAAACAGTTACTTACCGTTCGTTAAATAGTTATGTTTACCGCGAGACAACAGGATTTTAATGGTATTTATTATATAGAAAGTCTATAACCGCCTCGATGTGAGTAGTCATAAATCAGAGAGACACCCACGAAGAGACGACATTCGACTGCTCGTACTCTAATCCGAGTGGGCTTAACCGATCGTGTCGTGTCGAAAATCGACTTCGCTGTAGGCGAACAGTGATGGTGAAATTTCGAAAATGTGGAAATGTGTAAGCTAATTATTACTAGATATAATTATATCTCAAAATTTTAATCATTAGTGTAATCAATTCCCACATATTCTCAGTTTTTGTAATGTTCAGAATATGACTAATGCATTTAGATTAGACACATTTCCTATTATCTAAACACTAAAACCAACATCAATTGTAATTAATAAAAATCAAGGACATTTATTTGAAATCCAAACAAAGTTTTTAATTAGCAAAATGTCAAACCGGATTATTCTTCTTCTTTTCGTTTCGACGGTACATCTATGTTTCCTAGATTGTGTCGAATCTGTCGAAGTGGCGGCGGTCGACGCGTTCGACTACGTTCGACAAGATAGCTTTTCCGTCCGCCTTCGACACTAGTTGTTATTCCCTACGTCACTTGTCACACGCCACTCGGTAGCACCCATCCGTAATAATAAGAATTGTAATATAAAAGCATTATAATCCAATCAGGAGGTAAGGTGAGGTGTGACCGCCCGTGAGCACGTTTACCATTCGGGACGCGGCTATGTCGATCATAAAATAATTTTGGGCGAAGTATTAGTAGTAAATTGCCAGTACAACTGTACAAGACACACACGGCGCTGTGGGAATGTACTTGTAAGCGTGCAGTAGGATTCGATCACTTTCGACTTCAGCTGCGGATCGCGTTCGCCCAATTCCCGACTAAGTTCATTGACGTTGTCGAACGCGAATTCGATCATTATTGCAAATGCAGGCGACATTCATAGTCGGGCCGTTTGATCAATAAAGTTTCAATCTAAAGCTCTACTTTAAGTATATGAAGCTCTTTTCAGTTAAGCCATAGTTCTCGAGGCAGAGAGTAACTAAGGACTCACTGCATAAAATGCAAAAACAAATAAGCATAATATGTAGCAACGACACTTCGCAACTGGTTTGGGTTTCACTTTTTAGGTATAAAGTTACCGAGCATCGTAAAATAAAAACATCGACCAAAATTTTTAAATAAAGGTAGGATAATAATTTATTTTATTGCTCCAAATATAATTTACATACTTTCATAATAAGGGAAATCCGGCTAATTAACGTGCGAATATTTTCCATCTGACCGCCATGGCTGGCCCGCGAACGTTCTTACTCGTTCAAATAAACGATTTTATATTTTTACTGACAATTATAAAGTTAACTGCCGTAGACTTTTGTAGCAGCAGTTGTATTATGGCAATCTTATAATCATATAAATATTTTGAATTGCATAATTCCTGCGTTAACGGGGAATCCATTTAAATAATGTTAGCCTAAATCGGAAATAACTTGTTATGCATCACGTTTATGTGTTGAATGCATAAGAAAGTATGCGTATTCTTATCATATTAATGGAAATAGTCAGTTAAACGTTACAATTCATTCGATAACAAGGTGAGAACACAACAAAAGAATCACGAGAAGTAGCTCAACTTTACCGGCAATATATTAAACCAGTAAAAAAGACAATGTTGTAAATAAATACTTTAAAAGCAAAGCAGCATTGCGACGTTAGTAGGCACCTAAAATACTCGTCGTCGATACGACGATCAATAAATTAAAATTAATTCGGCGTGCGAACGGTGAGATCCGATACGCGATACCGACGCCTACATTTATCATTCGCTAACACGTCGGACATTTCACAGGGCGCGCTCGTCGAGGGAATGTGTCCTTTATGACAACGTACATACGGATTACCGATGTCGTGACGATCGGGCACGTAATGATCCACCGCGGGAACAAAGGATAACACGTCTAAATACAATAAGTGGAAGGGATAAGATGGCGTGCGTATTGGCGTTGTAAAGGCGTTAACACACGTGCGGGCACGCAGCTCGCATGCGGATGGGGCTGATGTCACGGCGTGCAAATAAACCGCAGCAGACTGGACGACGCTGGCCGTGTGACCTTGTCGCGCCCCGGGAAAGTTCTCACGATGCCTGTCACTTCTCATTCATGAGTCAATCCCAATCAGCGAGTACATGCACAACACATACCGAGTGTTCAGAACTAAATTACTTATTTTATCAGATAAAATAGATCGTTGATCGTTGTTGATCGTTGTCCCATCTTTAACGTCATGCCCTTTTTTAATAAAACTAATTCGCTTTACTTAATTGTATTTGTAATTCATTTATTCTTTCAATTCCGCAGAAAACATAATTTGTTTCATTAAAACGCATGTAGACGGGCGCAATAAAATCACCTAACTCTAGGGCTATAATTATTACAAGTTGTAACTGTCACCGGAAGACGTCACGCCGGGCACAACACACATTATAGTTTATTACGTACATATGCACCAGTTACGAGCCACTTTGAGCCGTAAGGGGCAATTTTCGCCGCAAGCGAGGAGCATAAAGGAGGGAGCTCGGTTTCAGTGTAACCACGCCTTAACGCTTGTGTGGATGCAAGACCAAGGGGCGGGTTAATGGACTCAATGAATTTTTACGGATATCCAATATGAATGCGACAAATTTGTTGTATGTTCTCATAAGTGGGATAAAAAACCAGAAACCAGACATTTTGTTTGGTTTTTGAAATTTTTCGAAAGCTTTAGTATGCTTTGATAAGTAAATGGAAAAATGCAGTAAATTTTGGTGAATATCTAACACTTTTCCTGACAATCAGGTAGAAAATAGATTTAATACATAAGCTCCTACATACGCAGTAAAACAGAATATAAGTGGCGTATTTGCATCAACACTCACTAACTTCCAAACTCATTTTCACTACCTAATCATAAAGTTGCGAATGAGTTATCCATAGAGTTTTCACGCCACTGTCGCTACGATTTCTATGAAAATTATTCAATGACTAGCTGTGCCCCGCGGTTTCACCTGCGTAAGTCTCGTGGGAATATCGGGATAAAAAGTAGTCTATAATGTTGATTATTAATCCAGGGTGTCAGTTAATTTTATCAAAATTGGTCCAGCCGTAAAAGCATGAAGAAGTAACAAACTCACACACACACTCACAAACTTTCGCCTTTATAATATTAGTGTGATGTGATAGAACCTTCACATTTGGTCTACACTAATAAAGTACTTACTAATTCCATGGGTCTACACAGGAAGTTTATATGTCAACAGACCAAAGAGTCCCTTATTCACAAAAAAAAAGTTACCACGCTCAAAAGTGCGTTCCAGCCAGTACCTTAATTATTCTTAACCCACCCAATGAGTATGTGAAAAATTCGCAACCCGAAAAAAATCGAAGGGTTGGAAAACCGTTACAGTAAATGCATAAGGCGGGTGTACATCGTCAATTTGAACACCAGTGTTAGTGCCCTGTGGCGCGGTGATAAGATCTCTTGCTGCATCTGCCGGGGGTAGGCAAGGCAAGGGCCGGGGTTCAATTCCGGTGTTTTGTTTCGGCGCCGTCTGTGGGAACTAACGGCTTAGCTACGATTGGTTTATAATGTGATTTTCGTATTTACTTAGCTTTAATTACTGTGTGAGAAATGGGGGTTTTTACCTAATTATGATTTATTGACCCCTATGAGGTTTGGTTGGGATTGATTGGTCTGTTAACTGTAATGGACAGTTTTTGCTGAAAGAACAATACTGTTTGTTTTGCCTTATTTGTGTTATATAGCCAGCCACAAGAAGATTATATTTAGCCCTCAAAAAGAGATGGGGATAATTTGGTGAAAATTATGATCAGATTTCAGTATTTCAAATGGGTTCAGTATCGCAATCAACTAACATCATCAACAATAACATGCTAGTTTTGAAATCCCGCATCAGACCGTCACATTCGCACAGAGATCCACTGATAATGACAAAAGAGGATCTCCTAATTCAATTTCACTGTATTTACCTACTATTATGTTTATAGTTTTTATTTTCTATTAGTCCCGCGTGCTTGTAAAACACGAAATCCCATAACAATCAAGGCTTAGTGGTATACAAACTGCGTATCTAGTACAATGGCCGAAACTTGCAGCCCTCTAATGAATAAAAAGCGCCGGTGGCCACCCGGTACCACGGTATCGCCGGAAAATCTGCTTTGTTGTATTATTGTACGAGAACGGATTAAACTGTCGCATCGGAACGGCTGTTTTGGAGGAGCTTGGTAGCAGCCAGGTAGGGCATGTGGCGAGATGGTGCGATAACAGGAATTATTCATACGCGCGTTATCGGTCCGCCATCGCAGGGGCTATTGTGAACGCAGCCTAACGCGCGAGGGGTGGCTCCCGGTTGTCGCGGACGCTGTCAAAACGTTGTTGTGTGTATTCGGCCTAATGTGACGCCCGTACGGATTGATTATTGTTTTATTCCGTGTTGTTTACCGTAATGACTCGAGCGCGATGTTCGATTATTTCACTGAAGCCCGCTGCGATGTTATCGACAGTTCCACTCGTCCAACGCAATTCCGTTCAGACAAACTGGCCCTTTAAAATAATTATGATAGCTACAAGTAGAGGACTGATTGAAATCTATATGTTTCAATTGTCTCATGAATATGTCATGAGCGACTCTTTTGTGACTTTATTTTTAAAACTGTTATCAGATTTACAGTCATTACAATCTGTCAAATGATTTGGGGACACACCGGTCTGATTGAAGGTTTCAGGTGCTGTTACCTTATCTTATTCCACTAATTAAATATGTGCTTTACAACATTCAGCAGCATTCACTGTCGGTAAGGTTCATTCCCCCAGCTGGTCTAGCCGTGACTAGGCTGCAATGTACGGGTGCCCTTGTGATAACAATCGTTGATAATCTCAAACTGCGATCGACACCTGGATCGACACGATGCGGGCTTGTGTATAGATATATGTACAACATTGTTTGCGACGAATTCATTGACGCAATGATACCATTTTATAATCGGCCAGCTTTGTTTCGGAAGGTCAAGGTATTGTTTAATCTTGATAAAGCATCTGCATAGGTATTGTAAATGCACTGGGTCGAAGTCGTAGAACAATCATATCTTGTTGAAATCACATAGTATTAAACATATGCTTGGTATACCTAAGTTGAGTGTAACTACATAGTTGTTAAGTACCCGCAGTGCACCGCGGGGATGCTCGGTGTTTGGGCTCCCTGCCGCATCACCGTAGGGAATAGCGTGAAGGGATGCGCCCCTAACTGAAATCAACCAATCGCCGAACAGTTCACCAACACAGATATCATTACCGCTGCCACCCTCAGTTAATAACTGCACCCGTACGTACATATGTTTGCTTTCACTTCTATAAATAATAATTGACGAATGTTGCTTCGGAAATTAAAATGGGGAGCGAGTCTACATGAGCGTTTTAAATCCCTACTTTTTATATTCTTTAAAAAGTTCAACTGCAGCTAAATCCAAAAGTTGAGCATAATGATCAAAACATTACAAAGCGTGTATGCAAACTAATGAACACAGTGTATAATCAAAACTAACACTACTACGTACGTAATTAATGAAATTTCCAGCTGGCCTACAATTTTAATTGTTCGCTGTTGTGATACGCCGCTTTTGAAACGTTTCGGAAAAGTAAGGCCTTTTGTTCACGGACGCAGTCATCGAGACCCGCGTAATGCCTCCATTATTTGTTTATCAAATAGCCATTAGAACCCGGAATATTCATGATTACAATTACATTATTTGAGAATGAAGATGTCGTGTGAAAGACCAGTTGTTAGATACAAATGATATTAATTTAGGTGAGCTTGCTGGGGTAACAAAACGCCTCCAAATTGTCTGCTTTAATGACAACAAGTTTTGATGTTTCGGACTCGTGTTACAAAGTTACAATGACTGTCTATCGTTGGATCTCAGCTACGATAATGGTTACTTAAACGCTCATAAACATGAGAGCTTTAGGAATCAAATTGCGGAGGCATCATCACTATTAGGTATGGTCGAATTTGACAAGGTTATTTTTGTGTGCAGGTCGGACGCTGAGCGGCGGCAGCGGGCAGGTGTGCCGGCCACACTTCCACACGCCGCTGCACCCCTGGCTCGAGTCCAAGGCGCTGAGCGGCGGCGCGTGGGGCAGCGGTTTCCAGCAGGACGCGTCGCAGGCGGACAAACCCCTGTCTCCCGCGCAACACCACCACCCGCACCCCTTATTCTCATTCCCCCCGACGCCGCCAAAGGACTCGACGCCGGACTCCGTGGCTGCGGCCGCGCTCGGCCAGCAGGACTACCAGGCCGCCGTCGCGCATGCCACCGCCATGAGCGTCGCCTTCATGCAGCAGCAGCAGGAGCTGCCGCTGTGTGGCGACGTCAAGCCCATGATGGGCGCACCGCCGTCAAAGCAGCGCGAAGGTGCGCAGCCGGACTCGTGCCCCCAGGAGTCGAGCCAGCCCTCCGGGGAATACAACGCGCAGTACAACGCCGCCGGCGGCGACTACTACAACTACCAGGGCAAGGGGTATAGTGGGCAGCAGCAGAGCAAGCCGCGACCGAACAAGACGCGAACGAGCGCCGGTGAGTCCGCGGTCCGCACCGCACTGCACCGCTCCCGCTGCGTGCACTCACCACACACACCACACGCGCTTATCCGATCACTAATAACAGCATCACTGACTCAAGATATCACAGTAAGCGTTCAAATGATCTTCATCTCTCGCTCACGATACCCACTCGCATTACGCCTAGAAAAGCTTTCATTTAAATGGTCTCTAATCAGTTAATAAATCAAATACGCGACCATCCAAGGCCTAATAGAAGCCTTTACAGTATGGCAGCGGAGATATCCCGCGTAATTAGAATCTCTTCAGATTGTTTAATCGACAATTGAGATATATTAATTCGATAAACGTAGCAAGATTAATATTTCATTTGGTTTCAAAATGGCATTGTCGAGTGATATAGCGATGTGTTCGGATAAGCGCGGCTCTTGCACCAGGGGTTGTGGCGCCTCACGAGTCTCTAACACGGTACTAGGGCTTGGGATCATGTCGGTACTAACGCTTCTCTTACTAACTGCTCAACGGTGGAGGTGTTGTACTAATAATTTATAATATTGGCTCTTTGCAGTTACTGAACGTGATAAATTCTCAAAGTTGCGGGAATCGTGCTTAGTTTTTCGTTGGAAAGCGTAACTATAGTTTCAAAGCGAATTTAATCAATCTTCAGTCGGTATATGAGAGCAGGAATTCCCCAATTAACTTGTCTAATATATTTACGGTGTAATCTGGCGGACGGGCGGTGCGCACTTCATTGTTACGGCGGTACATGTGAACTGACGCGGCCTCGACTGATGTTGACCAAACAAACTAGACGTTTCTCATTATTTAATTGCGACCTGCCATTGTTTTCTAACTAGATAATTAAATAAATTCTCTTCAGTAGATTTCTATTAGGTGTCGTGACAGTCCTCTAAATTAGGAGAGACGGCACTTGTTTACTTTCACAATTAAATACGATGCTTCTTCTCTTTCTTTATTTTCAAAGGGTTTATGACTGTAACAAATTAATGCCTAATCAAATTAAGTCAAAGGTGACCTTTAATTTGTTAGATGCGTTTTCGTAACGAGAGGACTCTAAGCCATCAGCCACGTCATTGCCAACATAACACAAAGAATTACACAACACTAATTGTATTAACACCACATAATGCAGCTTTATTTTATATTTGAAAATGTAATTATATCTCCCGTACTTGTTAACTTTGACAATGGCCGGGAACTAAAATGGCGGCTTATTGTCTCATATTAGAATAATGAATGTGCAGAATTATGTACAATGACTGTTAATATAGACATACAATTAAATAGTTCCCGTTACAATTATGTTTGTTCAATATTTTGTGAAATTTCAAATGGATTAGCATGCTGGCTCACGAACGCGGTCGTAGCTAGGTTGTTATAATGGATTTCTCATGATATAATTAGAATCGTATTGAAAAAGTAGGCGCTGCGTTAATTGCGCCGGATAAAGCCATTATCTAAGTAGTCACTTATTTATTCTTTTACACTTCCGTGTATTATGAAAATGTAAATCTCTCCAAAGAATTCGTTTCGCAAATTCTTTCAAGTGTTATACAACAAGCTAATTTGTTATTATTTAAGATGTCGAAAGTAATTATGTCTATTGTCTGTTCTAACAATTCATTTTTAATTAAATATTCATAGTAGATTGAATACCATCATTGCCATTGCATCGAGAGAGAGCTGATTAAAAATGTCATTTGACATTTAGCCCTCGCCCACAGACTAAAAAGTCTCCTACAGAAAATTAGCATTCCATTTTCAAATAATGCAGATTAGGCAAAAGTATGTCAGTTGGTTAAAAAAAAAGTATTATACAGAAAGATTCTTCAGGTTTTAATCCAATTTACACAATGTCACGCGTCGTTAAGTTTTTGTTAAACCAACGTGTTCTTGATAATTGTCGTAAAAAACTCAATACACGCCCGCTATATAATGTGTGTTTGTAATTGGAAATAGTTTATTAGCTCACTTATTTAATTGATAGTCCGTCGTACACGCTGCCCGAATAATTTGTTTTTAATATATTTTTTTCATAATTAATCATCACGAAACAACGGCTTATGATGCTTTTATAATTGGTATTAACAATAACTAATTATTTTTTATTGCGTATGTACTGTTTGTGGGGATATAAATAAAAGACTAAGGATGATTTCTATTTTGGACAAGGGGAAAACTTGCTATGTAGTATTAGTTATCCTGTTAGCCAATTCGACTAACAATAGAGTGTCGAAACACACGGGAGGTGACAATAAGTGCTGACTATTAGATGCTTGAAGGCACATCAAATGTATTTGAGCCGCTGAAGTATATACTACGATGTATATATATCGGGCAGTAGGTGGCGGTTCCTTGGTGGAAGCGGTATTATGATAATGCGCGGCGGCCGGATGTGGACCATTCCATTGTGCTAGCGATCGCCTGACCTCGAGCCTCCTGCCTATTACAATATACGCGGACTTTAGGACAAATTAAAGCAGCATTTGATAGCAATGCTTGAGGACGATAAATTGCTGTTTTTGGTACAACGATAGAAGCTAATTCGATTGATAGCTGCATCAGTTCTGTTTAAGTATAGGTAGTCACTGTTTCAAAGGCAGAATGCAATAGGTTGCCAAAGTCAATTGTTAGGTAAACCAAGGTACTCAAGTAGTTCGGCTTTTCGTCCTGAACATCGGCTAATGTTATAGTATCAATTCTTTGTACATTACGAATTAATGATACAAGATTAAGTGCAGCGTAGCATTTAGACCGAACAATCGAAAAATCGTGACCTAAAACGTAGTTTGTATTTGAAGAATGTCATGGAAAGGGCAATTCGAATAATAAACGGTCAGTTCCAATGGCAACCTGTTATTATACAGGCTATTTCTTAAACAGTACCATTCAACACTTTCTAAAACAATGTTGCGTTCACTTAGACTGTATTCAAATTATTCAATGATTTTGTGTTCAATAACAATTCAAATGCAGCCGCTTTGTTCGCCTCATAGAGAACCTTGCGATTATTTTCTTACTGCCGTTGGGTAAACCCGAGAATTGAGCGTTGAGTAAGACATTTAAAGCAAGCTTTATAATATATAGCCGTCTTCGTAAATTTGACATAATAATGCGCCGGAAAACCTGCAATAAGAGTTCGTTCGCTTGAATATCTCGAGTAATCTGTGTGAAAATCAATACCTAATTAATTGGATGATGGTTAACAGTGGTAGAGAAAAGTTTGCGTGTAACATTCGGATGCGAGTCACGCGCCGTGTTGCAGCAACGCGCGCGTGTATCGGTTGCGCAACCAATTAGCGGTGACGTGCGCCCGCGCCACGGACCGCCACACAGCAGGAATGAGGCTCCGGCCAACTCTTAATATGTTATTATTTTTGCCCGACGACGCAATACTTTTTGTTATGTCCAGTATAATAATAACAGACAACACTAAATACAAATAATAAATCTTTCTCTCACGTTTCGAGTAGTACTTATACTTAGTTACTTACTAGCCAATTCATTTAATCCCAACGTATTTTAAATGAACGTTTCCAAGTTTATTGTACAAAGTTAGTGTTGGTAGGTATAGTACATACATTCGTCACGGTCTGCCGACGCGTATTGTTGCCCACAGTTGCATCAACATGAAATTTGCATTTTACGTTGGATATCCGCGGAGCTATTAATTCAATTATAAAATTAGAGGACAGAGATGTTACGTTATCTTGCTCAGCTTGTAATACATGCTGCATCCGAACGGTTCATGGTTTCATGCAAATCGAACAGTTAAAGTCTGGTTATAGCAAAAAATCATAGTGCGGACCGGTGGTAAGTGTGTGGACTTGGACATCACATGACCGGTATATAATAATTACATCGGGTTCAGTGCAAGTTGCTACTGAGCGGCATCGTATGGCTCGTCACACGTAATTATCTCGCAGTATGCTAATAACGAATGCAAATACAAGCGTCCGCCGACCGCCAACCGGCACAGCATTCGGTTCGCGCAGTGCAAGCGCCGTGAAAAATGGCTTCATTCTGATCACTGCACGTTATCAGACTGTACCTATACCAACTATCAACGGACACTAAATGACTAAACAAAAGTGAAATAGAATTAGCCAGTCAATGACTTGTAACATCCCTTTTTTTGCTTCTGAGATAATTCCTGGCAACACAATGCTCAATAAAAATAAACCTCGAGCGAGACCATCAGCTTCCATTAAATTTTTCTATTTGCATACAGGCATATAATTAAAGCGTAATAACAGCCTCTGTGGCGCAACAAAGAATAAGTTTTGAGCAATAATTTAATGGTTTGTATGCAAAATAGCTTCACCGTTACGTGTTGATGGGCCGATGCGCCGAGAGAGCGCGTCACGGTACACAAGAGCGAATTAGTCCTTCATTTAAATTACATTACCCTGGTGCACATTAACGTTATACGTGACTATGTAGGGGTTTTTACTTTGTGGTTTCATCGAGCAGTAACGGGCCGGCTTCGTTTGTTTCGAACGCATCAACATCGCTGGAGTGGCGCGCGAGTTGCACTCTCAGCTAAACGCGCCGTATGCAGTGTTTTCCCTACGCGGCGGGAGCGTGTGAAAACTTTGCGAGTTCTCAACGGGCCCGGAGTGCCTGGAGACTCTCGAAAAATAAAAACCGCCCACTCGCCTACGTAAATATGGCAGATGAAAATCTTTTATCGCGGTCACGTAGCGCCGCCGCGTCACGAGCGCACGTCACTCCGGGCTATAAAGAGCGCGCCGCATTCTAATTTTGAATAAACACTGGAATTTTTTGCTGAGCCTCATACGTTTTGCAGTAGATCAGGATAGGCAGTCTCTGTGGACTCGTACCGTTACGGATGAAATAAAATGATATCTTTATGTCGAGTCTAAATCACGTGCCGGGCGGAGCTGCCCGGGCAGCCGAGATCGTCCGTCAGGGGAAATTAAGAAATAACTCTTCGGTGTGTGAATGTATTAAAACGTTACCATTGAACCGGATCGAACAATTAAATCGGATAGTAATTAATCAGAACAGTGTTCTCTTTAATAATACGTGTAATGTCGATGTATGAGGGGCAGGCCGCTGTAAATCTTGTGAAACGTCGCCGCCCGCGGCTCCACGGGCTTTCACAAACGTTTTTACCAACAGAGACGTTACTAATGAACTAAATCCGTCTAAAGCTAGAGACACTATCATAAAACATCTCGGCTCGTGTAATATCCTGTTATTTTTTCCTAATAATCGTTATTGGTGTTTATTTATTACAAACTTCGATACAAATTACAGGTTTTATCGATGTAACAAAAAAATATAAAGGGTTAGTCCAAAAAGTGAGTCGTTGGCCCCGGTCGCAATAAGTTTTCGATAAAGTCCGGGCCATTTAATTGCTGGTTTTGATCTGGTTTTACATAAAAAAGATGAATGGCTGCACTGCCTTAAGCTCGTAAAACATTTTCGGTTCGTTTAACGTATTTTTTCTATCAGAATTTGAGTACTTTCACCTTCGTAGACGTTCCCGCGTGTTATTATTTATTCAGCGCAGCGCTCTGTGTCTGTGGACTTGGATAATCAGATCTAGATACATAATTATTACGATGCCTATTGATACACTTCCGATCGATATGCTCGGCTCAAACCAGTTCTACACAAACACTAATAGATAAGTACGGGGCGGGTGTTTGTCACGCGTCCTCTGATTTCTCACACTGATAGTAGTTAGTTTGTTATCGAATGCCTCTGAGGAGGATGCGAAGGTGTAAGCTTTTAAATTCGATCTCAGTAAATCATCGATCGTGTAATCGAGTTTAGAGAAAGATTGTGGGCGGCGCGCGCGCATCCCATATGTGAACACATCCTCTCACTAACCATGTAAGCACTTTGGTAAAAAGGTTATTGTAATCTTTAAAAATCGTATTAACAAGTTTCCCGGAGGACGGCTCATCCTGGGGTCAGATTTGCATGTATTTATAAACTTAACGCATGAGTAAATTATCGACTTAGCGTCTTATTTAGTTCTGTATTTCATCGCTTGGCTAGTTTGATGAATTAGGTGTCAAACGTAGAATTTACAAGATCGTTTTTTGTTTCGATTCGTTCACGAAGATTTGCAATTCAAGTCGGTTCATGGATGAGGGGCGATGGCTTGCGTTTGAAATTGTTTTAGACGTAGGTGTACAATTACACACAGTGAAAATTAGCATGTGGGTAATAGTTTATAGCTCTGGTTCCGCTCTGTTTAGCACTAGACGCTCACTAATGTTTTTGCAACAACTATTTATTTTTGTAGCAACTCGCTTTTGTTGTTACAGGCCAAATTATTATGCGCTATTGATCTATGATAGTTGATGATTCATTTTTTAATGTTTCCTTTTGTACAGGTTTTTTTTTTAATTATTTTGGATCTAATATTAATACTTAGTTCATCTAAATTCGTAAGTTCATTTGTTGAAAGGTTTTTCTAATTTAAATATGCAAATGATGATTTAAGGGCGTTTCTTGGTTGTCCGTCAAACTTAACTACCGATGCAAGCGTTACTTTCTCTTAGATTTCCTTCGCGTGTAAAAAATCTTGATATTTTTTCTTCAAAGTGAAACTCGTCGCGCTTTCCCTAGTTAATTGAATATTTTACTATTTTTTTCGTAGTAATTGCAACTATGTTGATGTTAAGATAAAAGTGTTTTGAAGGATGATGTAGAACATTTATGTAAGTGCTTGGTGTTAGCATGCTTTGTTAGCTAGTGAAATTCTATTTGTAATGTTTCTGAATGTGATTTTCTCTCATCTTTCCCAGCCTGCCAGGAGACAGGTAATTTCCACCCTTCCATACAATGCTAAGTTATCTATGGTTTGGAACATAAATTCGTTTTACTTGGCAGTTTTTTCGACTTTGGTTTTGGTGTTACCGATCTGCTTTACCATTATTTTTGCCTTGCTTAAATACATTTTGTTTTTAACTGTGAAATAATTAATTAAAAATGCTATTATTGTTCATTTTTAACGACATTCTCACTCATTAGCTAACTTCTTTCAAAACCTTTTTGTAAAAACAAAAAATCACAAACTCTATTATTTAAGTTTCCTAATTCAAATTCTGTCTCAACTTAAAACCTGTACACACGAATCTCACCCCCTTTTCGTGCCCCATCTGACTATTTTGTCTGCAACACAGAGGGGCGAGAATGCGTCAACTGCGGGGCGACCAGTACACCTCTCTGGCGACGCGACGGCACTGGACACTACCTCTGCAACGCCTGCGGTCTCTACTACAAGATGAACGGACAGAATCGACCCCTGATCAAGCCCAAGCGAAGATTGGTGAGTGTAAGAATCCGACCAATTTTGTTGTTTTTGATTGTCTGGGTAAACCGATTAAAAAATGAAAACGCACTGCAGAAAGTACTAAACGTTTCTTATACTTCTTTCTGGACTTAGGCCGCGATCACACCAAACGTAAAACGTAAAGTCGGCCGCCGACTTTAAGGGCCGAGGTCAAATGTAGGTTCAAAAAAATAACATCAGACTGACTGTCCGTTGTTTTTCATACATTCTCACAGTAGTAAACTATACGTTTGGAATGAACGCATCCTGAGATAAATAAAAACATTAAAATTCTTCTTCTTCATCTATAGGAATAATTTGTCAATTATGGCTACAGAGGTCACTAAAAATGAAGTCAATGTGCGTTAAACCACGAACGTCGGTGTAATAAATAATATGAATTCCAGAACGTTCAGCGTGTTATGTTTATAAAGGCATGTTAGATCGGTTTATCTAGACAAGTTCTTAGACACTTTTTGGAATTCTAACAAATTAATAGTTTTACTACTACGAGTACAACACTGAAATATCCACTATCGTTCATCATGTTTTATTTAAGTTCTAGACATCTGTTGCGTTATTCGATTCGACTCGTTAATCCCAATCAATCCCGTTTAAAACTACTTAATGTATGTGCATTCGATAACAGACTATTATAATAATTAGATTAACGTGCAACTATGATGTATTGGCTCACTACACAACTTTTTACCACGATACTTCATTTCCAAGCAGACAGTCGTAACGAAAGCGATTCATTTTACGATTGTAGATCACATCAAACACCCGTTTTATTAACATTTGGGCGCATTGTACCCACAGTGCAGCTTTTTCCGAGTCGCGTGTGTTTGAGATAACATTCCTTCATCTACAAATAGCATAGCGACACAATCTCAGAGAGAATGGGTGTTGTATACAGTTAAGGGGCAGCAATAAAAAGGCGGAGCATGCACGCCCGAGCACGACACCGCATTAAGCGCTCCCACAAATTGGGCTCTTATGAAAGTTGAACGTTTCGACGAAAGACCTCAGCGTCCACTAAACTAGCCTCTGCATGACCGCCATAAATCTTGGAGTTAACATTTAATCTAAGGTCGGGTACGCATAAAACTGAAACAATGCGACATACGGCCCGCTCGGTGTCACGTCAGCCCATGTCGGCTAACGAGTGGCCCGTGCGCGCAATTGTACGTACAATTTACCTTAATACCCGTCTCGCAGACATAAACTAGCGGAATGGCTCGGAGTATTTGCCTTTTGTTGGCCAAATTACGTAATGCGAGCGTTATGATTTCATTGCAACGTACAGCGGTATGGCTGCGGGCCACATGCGTATAAAAGCGTTCCTGTTTAACGATTAGTTAAATTGATAAAGTAAGTTAAAGTAACGTTTTTTTGTTGGTACAATAGTATAATAGGAGCGATTTTGTAGAACAACTTATACGAGAGCGAAGTCATGGTTTTTAAACCCGGATGTTCGTAACGCGGTTTTAATATTATGGTTCACTGTAGTGTGGAGAGATACCGTTAATGAGCGACGGGGAAAGATTGAATTCTCACTTTTATTTTCGTTGTGGGAAATATGAGACAATGCGCGCCTCTCGCCACTGTCCGTGCTCTAATCTTGAGGAGCGTCTGCCAGTAGCACAATGACTCTAATAACGTTATTTAGAAACCAAGATAACGTTTATTTGAATGGCGATATAATAGTGCTAACTGCTGCTAAGTACGCTACGTTTCCTTTACCGACGTAATACAAGAGCAGCTGTTACCTCTAAGCTCACTTTTGAAGTACGATATCGCAATATGAATGTATCAGGGGGCTGATCGCGCTAATTTTGAACGTTAATACCAAAACTAAACCACAACCAAAAACGTTACGTTAGACACATTTCGTATCGCGCTAATCATTTCAACGGAAACGATTTAGCTTTACTTTGGAGGAACGATCGATCGAACAATACTCTCACAAAAAATAGCGCGATACCGTTTCTTACATCAGCTAAACCAAAACCAAAAACGTTCCGTTCGAACGGTAATTACGTTGAGAAATAGCGCGATCGGCCCCCAGGTCGGGTACCTCATTTGCAATACAAACTTATCGATTTCAAAACAAAGGCCCAACTTTAACTTCGTGTCCTAGACAATAGTATTCCGAGTTTACTAACTAACCAGTTTAAACATCAATCTGCAAACATTCTTATTAGAATTAATTAAAACTAAATTGTTACACGGCAAAATGGCGGCAATTAAGGCATTAAGAAACAACGGCCTTGTTCTAACTAATTGGACAATGCGTTGAATATTTAATGCAAGCACAACAATGAATTAAAACAATAATTTCTATTCATAATAATTGGACTAGCCCAATTATAAACTGCACTTGACACAAATTAGAATTAAGTGGGAAACTTGGGACAATACATAGTTTAATGTGTAGACTAAATACAATTATTTTTCTTAATAAAATAATGGCAGTAACCTTGTATTAAGACAATAGTGTTACAGAAGTTATAACCTTTGCGTAATCACTGCGGAATATTGCACACTTTAATTAGTGAATTAGGATTATTCTTTGAACAATTATGATGCGTTATGAGCATTAAAAATCCACTAGGTATATTAATAAAAAAACACTTAGTAAAATAGCATCTTTCTCTCTTCCCCTAAAAGGTGAAAATTTAGAGGCTCCTCTTCGTGAAAATGTAACGACTATTTTTCCTCAAGCCCTCAAGCGATTTGTGAAGTGTGGTTTTAACCACATTATGTTTCCCATTAAAATATCTGCGTTAAATTAAAAACAACTAAAATATTCACGGTTTCTTTTAAGACACACTTTCTCTATGTTTTTTAGTACTTAAAACCAAGAAGATTAACATTTTAATTCAGTAAATGCAGTCCAATAAATTAAACTAAATTACGAGAACCAGAGACAAACATTAATTTCCTTACACAACTTCTGTCACTTTGCTAAATTAAAAATGCAAATAGAGTTACAACTATTTGCGGTTATGGCAAATACATAGGATTATTATGTTAAAACGTAAGATTGTTTGCGATAAAAAAATATTAGTATCAAAATAAGGCAATTTTAGTGAAATTTATATAGATTTTTATTTTTTAATAAAAAACCTCGAGAGTTTATAGTTTTTAGTAAGAAGAAGTAATTTTGTAGCTATGCAAACGAACGTGTTTAAATATGGGTTTAAAAGTATTTAAAGAGGGTAAACTTTTTGACTTATTTTGTTAATTACTGAATTATGTTTTTATATCTTTTTAATTGTTTCTGAAAATACAATTAAGTACAGTATTTTATCATGGTCCATAAGTTTTTATTTGCTTTGTTAGGTATGCATTTCGTCTTAAAAGGACTTAATACACTTGGCATATTAATATTTATGCAAAGTTTATATTTATTACACTTGACTTTTAAGTAGGTAGATACTGAATTTCATATTATTTAAAAGTCTCATGATTAATACAATCCTCCAAAAATAAATAAGAATAAAAGCAATTTTTTACATTTACGATTAAAATCCCAAGCATTTAAAAGACACAAAACTGCTTGTTATGTCTCTGCTGCAGTATAATTCATAAAAATATTTACTTTGCGCAAACTCGTAACGTCGGTAAGCTTTGTTTGTCAGTACTGACAACGTGAACAATAAATTGTATAAGTATAAAATAGAATTATGGAAAATAAAAGAGTATGCGCGTGCACCTGTATTTCTGAACACATAAGGGACCATACCCACTTGACAGAAACACGTGTTTGAACTTCAACTTTGACGTTTGACAAGTGTATTTTTAAAACATGTTAAATACTTGTCTACGAATGTATGACATGTTTTTTTTTGTCACATTATGCTTATTTTCTCCTCAAATGGTAATCAATGACGTGTCATGTCCTTTGATAAAGTTAGTCTGGAAATATTTTTTCTGATCTATGAAAAAAATTACTACATGTGTAGTTTGTTGGTTTATTATTGAATGTCAGTAAATTATAGGGACAGTTGTATAGTACAGGTCCATCTATCACGTTATAATTATACACGAAGAGACATTTAATGTAGTTGTTGATGGTATAATTTTTTATAATTTCTTGTAATTCTTAGTTTTTGTGTCACATAGGCCATTTATTAACTTGCACCTAGTATTTTCCATTCGTATTACAAGAAATATTATGCATCGTTTGAACCTCATTCATGTTGTCTGCTTCTCGACATCACTCTAATGATGCATTCCCCAATGATTGCAAAAACAAACACCTATTTTTGTGGTTTCTGGTAAATTGACATCACAATTATTACAGTTATTACCACTGTTTCTGGTTATAATCAGAGTTCATAGCTATATTAGCTCAATTTATTTTTTCATTCAAAAACAAAACTACAAAAACCGTGTCTTTTCTTTCTCGTTTTAAAATATCCTAGACAGTGTACCACCACCTTAAGTTCAAAAGCAATAAAGCTGCGCAGGCGACTATAAAGAGCTTCATACATTACGAGGGGTATCTCGCAATATATCGCCGGTCACCGAGCCGGGAGCCGACAGAAATATAAGTGGACACTAGTGTTAACGTTATGCATTTTTATTTGCATGTGGTATATGACCTTAACTACGACAATAATGTTTTTTGAATCTCTACGATTTAAGCGACCATTTCAGATTTCTATTAATTTTAAGTCCATGTTTCCAACTGTTTCTAGAAAATTAATAAAGATGCAACTAGATTGCGGTTGATACAGGTCGACCCGTCGATATTGAATTTGATAGCCACAAAACATAAACGATTAGCGATTGATGAACGAAATCCGGCTGCATTGCACCGCACTGGATCTATCTGAACGGTTGATATCATTAATCACCGTTAACTGGGTTGCTGGATTTAAAACCAGGCAAGGCATTAGGTTGTTGGATGAGAATTGCTGAGAATTTAGATGACCGGCGTGCGATTGGAGAAGCCTTTGTGCAGCAGTGGACTGCTGCAGACTGATGATGATTATGTTGTGGCCATGACGTGTATCAATCAACCAGAACTTAACTACAAATACCTTTTTAACAAGGAAAAATGCTAAGTAAAATTAACAACATTGCTGTTCTTTGCATGTATTCATGATCTGAAATGGACAGGAAAATGGTTGATTGGATTTTCCTTTAAGGAAAACCTTTGTGAAATCCAGTCGTTCAATTCAGGAATTATCAAATTGATAGTGGCGCTTCTATGATTATGATTGATAGGTATCCTGATAAAGGAAGACACGCTTTTCCTTCCTTCTTGTTTGTTTCATTTATATTTTGTTTTATGATTTCCCCTTTACACTATTTCCTCAACCATCTGTTTCCCGTATCTTGGTCAAATAATTTCGCATAATCATCATTAGTCCGTAGCAACAGCTGGTCATCTGCCTCTCCAATCAAACTACATTTAACACAATCACCTCGGCCACTGTCATCTAGCTGTTGCCAGCATAATCTTCATTCAAAGATTTAACACACAAAGTACTTACCACAATTTCTCTCACAATGCGCAAGAGTGGAATAAAGAGCGCTCTTACGAATGGCGATATATCGCACGGCGCGGGGGCAGACACAAATATAAGTGTACGGTAGTGTGGACACGTATCCTAGGCGATTATGTTACATGTGTAACTTAGCTATTTATTCACAAGCCGCGTAATGTATTTATTACTAGTGACCTTTTTGTGTAAAATTATACGCGAAAACATAAAAGTAGACTTAAAAGTTATAGGTTTTATTTCCATAGTGTAGAATGGGCCTACGAAGTGCCACGAACGACTCTAAATAATCCTATATTAAAATTGGGATCTTTAAAATTAAATTAAATTAAACTTTATTTCAGACTAAAAAGGTCCCATTTTCTAAAATTTTTGTATTTGTCTTTTATAAGTATGTAAATAATTTTGACTAGAGTACTTTTCATCTCAATATCATTTAATTTCGTAGCTACAAAAGTTATAATAGGTACTGCATTCAAATGCATATACTTACTGGGGATTATGCTCGGGTAATAAACTAAATATCAGGGATTATGTAAATTATAATAATAATACAATATATTAGCACAATTTCCGTCTGTGGTAGCTTCATACTGTTTTACAATAATACCTACCTACTGTTTTACATTTACGGGCCGTGACGAAATACTTTCTTTTTTATTCTTTCCCATAATACATACACGGATTTCAGTGTTCATCGGCTTTTGTTGCTGACCGTATCTACTACTATTCAAGGAAGATCGCGGTCCATTTCTTTCCACTCCAGCAGGCATAGCACGAGAAGCGTTTTGTATACGGATGAGTAGACAAAAATGACGTTTTCGTGTTGACAGTTGACAGTTTTCTACCGAGAATTGTAGACAAGCGATTTCAAAGCGTAGCAGATATCTGAATTTTTCGAGCATTCGTATGGATATTGTCTTTTCTCGAAAGACCCTTTAAGATCCCTTTTGCTACAGCTCAACACGGATCCAATTACTTGTACACATAGTTTAAAAATAAATGAAACTAAAATTAAGGATACACTTCAATTAATTTTTACTGCTCAACATCCGTACTTTGAATACATAATGTACCACAGTACATGTAGTACATAAATATTTAAATATAAACCAAACCGACGGTCATAGAACTTTCCTATTTGGCATTCAGGACTGGAGCCTGTGCCAAATAAACGATTACAATGAGAATTCTGTACCATAAAAGTTGAGGCAGGAATCGGTCCCACACTGTCTGCTTGTGCCTGATCTATTAATCGGCGTGATGTCATAATTAAAATAATTAAAAAAAAAAAATTATTGTGATAGGTGCCAAGTTTTCCAATTGTTTCAATGATTCCGGTTGATGAATGAGGAGGTTCAAATATGGACATATGCATATATGGTCCATTATGCTGAGATACGAGTAGGAGCCTTTTTGGCGTCGCACAAGACTTGATCGTTTTTTTTTTGTATTTTGTTCGAACAAACATCTATGTCTATTTTGTTAGTATTAAATGCTCTCTTTTAACTTTTTGTATTTCATGTCCCAAATAAAATATTTTTCATTCTTTCTTTCTTTAAATATAGCCACAGTATTGCAGATCGATGCCATTAACAGGCGGTGGGTGCACCCAATAACATAAAACAAAAATATGTAAGTACACACAATATGACTTAAAAATGTCCGAAAACTGTGAAGTTGACACGGGAACAAAAATTGTAGTTTTTTATCTCGGTACAAAATTATTTATCAACTAGCTGCTGCCAGCGGCTTGGACCGCGTGCCTTTTTCTAAAATTAAAAAGTAAGCCTAAGGTACTCCTTATAACATCAGCTATCTGCCAGTGAAAGTTCCATCAAAATTGGTTCAGCCGTGTCGAAGATAAGCCGGAACAAACGGACAGACAAACACACAAATTTTAGAAATTGTTTTTTTTCGTTATACGTACCGTATATACTTTCATATGCATTTAGTAAAATTCTGTTATTTTGACATTACAAAAAGACACTTCAATTTTATTTATTTGTATATAGATGTCTAAGGTATTCTATTCTGGAAGCCAACCCCAAGATAGCTGGGGAAAGGCTAGGCAGATGAAGATAATGGCTAAGATACTTATTATATTATATGTGATACTCTATTTGATTAAAAAGTAAGATAGAAAAGCTACTATTATCCGTCAATAAAGATCAATCCACTTACGGACAAACTTATTAGGCCATTCTTAATACCAACGAAAGTCGTACGTACTCCTACCAAAATGTAAACTGGCAGTGTAAATAAAATAAAGAAATAATTAAATTTTCGTATTTGGATCGTGGTAAAATATTTTTTGTAACATTAGGAACGGTAGTGACCGTTGTCCGTGTCTCGGTGGCCGGACAAGTCTCGCCGGTCATCGATCACCGCGCGCCGTCGAATAAATTGTGGCCGTAAGCGTGGTCCAAGATAGAGGTCACAAGCGACTTTTTCTAAATTAAAAATAAAGTAGACAAAATAATAATAAATTTATGAGAAAACGTGAGCGATCATCCTTTTGGTAACTTGGACAGGCAAAATATGGTATGGGATTACTTACATTAGTTAAAAAAAATATATTTTAAAGTTTTTTTTCGTTATGTGAGAAAAGAATAGAGTTTATCTGTCCTTTTTTTAATATTTCGTAGGTTTAAAAATGTTTCTGCTATTTCAAATTTTGACACTGTATTTTATTTGTTTTGTTGAAATAATTAAGAAACCACAGTCAAAACTTATAAATTTTAAAAACAAAAAATCCTTGTCGTATCCACAATTTATGTTACTTGAAAACTACATGTATCAATGCTTTCGCATACATTAAAAACTTTAGGGTGTCTCCACACCTCCAGATGTGAAGACAAATACAACAAATAATGACATACACTAAAAATCCCTAAATTAATTTTACCAAAACACAGCATAAGAGACCCATATGAACAATATCCAGTTTATTAGACAACCGTCTGACTCATGTCACCGGCAACTGATTGCGTACACTCACTGTTTGCGGTCACCCGCTATTACGGATTACTCTATGATATGTTGATTTGTATTATTGTTTGTGATTGAAATTATAACGGGCTGTTGAATTAATATTGCAGTTTAAGATTCGTATCGTAATCCTTGCAGACGTCTATGCACGTTTGTTTGTAAGTACGTTCAAGGTTTAATTAAAGCTTGACAGTTTACACTAATTGCCTTAGAAAAGCAGAAAGAATAGCTCATACTAATTGTTATTTGAACAGTAGAAAGATTATGTAAGTTTCGTGTAACCTTATCATGTATCTACTTGCATGCTAGTATAGATATTTGATCTAGAAAGTAATGCTCAATTTAAAAGAGTAGCCGATGGAAAGTTGCTGTATGCTAAAATAAAATGATAGCTTACCTAGGCCGTTTTGGTACGGCGCATTGTATAAGCTGATAGCGATTTTGGACATTTCCGGATTTTGTTTAGTTTCGTTTCTGACTGACTAATTTTATTAGGCACATTTTTATTTAAATATTTCGATTTGAGTGACTTTAAAAAATATGTTCTTTTATTGAATGCTGGTTCAGGTTTGATTTAATATTGCCGTTTTTTGTTACCGCAAGTGTAAATGTCGTATTTAATTCCTTACGCTTCAATATGATACTTTAAAAGGACTTCTTGGCGGGAAAGTGAAGCGTCATGTTAGCAGTTTTGTTTTATTTTCTAAAATTTGTGTTTAGCCGAATATTAATGTGTAATAGTGGTGGATTATTAACCATTAAGTGTTCGTGATCCTGCATTAATGTAGGCAAATGAAACAAAACAGTGCAACATCACTTTAAGTTCTCTCAAGAAGTCCGCGCGAGGTTTCAGTAAAGTGCCGCGTCTTTACTTAAACCCAAGGGGAGTGGGGCGGATATCATCAATCATCTTTATCATGCATTGAGTGGAGTTCATTTCATAATTATTTAAATAACTTTGTACTTGTTACCTAATTTTACATGACACTGGCTAAATGCACAAACCGTGCGAAGCCAAAAAGAAAAAAAGAAAAGAAAGATACTTTAAAATTAAAGATACAAAACTCCATCAAATTCCTTAATAATGACACGATAAACGCCAAAACATTGAGTGAGTCCGGCAAAAAATGCCCGGGCGATGGCAACGTATCCGTAAGACCGTGAGTGACACACGGGACTATTCGCGCCGCGGGGGTCGCGTTGCACTAACATTTTTACTGTTCTCGCACTCCATGCCAACCTACCTGACCGTGTGTCAGTGTGGTCGAATTGTTAGAGGTTTGGAAGGACGAGGTTTGATTCTTGGGTTAAGTTTTTGAACATTAGGTAAAAGTTTGGTACTTAAACTATATTTTTTTTACATAACATTACGCCTGCAATCCTCGAAGGGTTAGGTAGAGGTGTACCCATAGTACACCAACATTTCGCCAGTTATGTTTAAGTCCCATGTAATAGGGGGCGAGCCTATTGCCAGCAACCGGGCACAAATCCAGACTCCGGACTGCTACTGAGAAACAATAGCGCTTTGCCCGACCTCGGAATCGAACCCAGTACTTATTATATTATTTAGGGGATTTTTTCTATAGGTACTCTAGTATTTTGATTATGTAATAACTTGCTTGTTTCGTCAGTAGTTGGAGTAGAAAATGTGTAACGAACGATAAGAATATAAATCATTTTTTTATGCGCTTACCTATAAAGTCTAATTGCATTATAACTGCTGGCTACGATCAATCAAAAACTAACTGAAAAACCTTAACAAAAACACTAGAAAACTTAAACAAATATCCACTTAAAACAAGTGAAGCTACGGAGGGGTAGAGCCGGGCAGCGCCCGCGCAACGCTCGCTTCTCTTTTATTGCATTTCCATAAACACGGACCCTTTTTTCATCCCACGGCCTGTACGAGGAAAAAAATACACTTTTGTCAACGCCTTGATTGATACGGTAACCCTCCCTTGTTTTAGCAATAACCCAAAGTCTTTAGTTTTGTTTTTTTCTACATCGCTTCGTACATTTTTATTTGCTACGTCGAACAGGTTTGACATATCACTAAATTTCGTAAGAAAAATTACTATTCTCAGGATTTTTATACCGGTGGCCGGGGTGTTATAAATTTTGGAGTTTTTTTTTTTCACCTGACTCACCGTTCATTGTGTGGGGAATTGAACGTTTTTGTACGTACTTTTATAGTTTTTTTTTTGTACCTGCGCTAGGCGCCAGTGGCCATGACATTTATGGTCAGGATATTGGGACACAATTAATGTTGATATTAATAACGAGGAAACAGACATTGTGGGGGCCATAAATTCTGATGATGGAGTGTAGCGGAGGAACATGCCCATTTCTTGTCAATATATCGTTTGACATTTTTTTGTTGCATATTATTTTGTTTGTTTTATCTTTATTCAGGTTCACTTTGGGTTTAACGCAAACCCACTGAAAAAAATTAATAGTTACAGTCACCCTCCTTAAACTTTTCATCCAAGCCATAACTTACTGGTAATTTTTAACCGACTTCTAAAAACGGAGGAGGTTCTCAATTCGGATGTTTGTATTTTTTTTTAATGTTTGTTCGCGCAATGTATCTAAATTGTCTAAATTAACGATCTTTTCGTTTACTCTGCATTGCGTTTTTTGTTCGCGCATAGCTCCGTCATTTACGAACCGATTTGGAAAATTCTTTTTCGGCACTAAAAAGTCAAAAAATAAAAAACTTTTTACATAAAAACAAATAACCGACTTCCAAAAAAACACTACAAAGTCAAAAATAACTTTAATTTCGTAGTCGGTGGCATAAAACTAAAATACAGATCCAAAGACACCGACTTCCCAAATTAAACTTATTTTCCACTTTGTAGTGTTTTTTTGGAAGTCGGTTATTTTTATTTTGTAAAAAGTTTTTAATAGATAATCTCAAATCACTTCCACTCCTTATCTGCAACAAAAACAACGATACATGTTTAGTCGGTATCGATTTATCGAATAAGGGTTTGTGTAATCGAATCAGGCGGTCGAGTAAATGGCGATCGATTGTAAATGAGAGCGCGCGCCCGATTTCACGCGGCGAAGCAGGGAGAATCGATTCTTCGGTTTGAACGTGCCTCCATTCACGAGCATGGGAGCCCAGTAACTAGGCCTGCACATGTCAAGCTAATAGAACACACACTAATACCTATTACCTTTTTAATTAAACGATAGAATTTATAAACAGAACGTGTATTAGATTCGTAATTAATGGCCATTGAGTAGAGAATTCATTGCAGTATTTTTTGTTAGTTGCCTATGAGTGATTCTAATAAAAATGGTTGAGGAATGTATCTGCAAATTAAATGATAATTTCTAAGCATCATTAAAGCTTTTAGCAAAACCAATCTAAAAAAATCAACGAACACAGCACCTTTTCTTAATGCTCTCCAACTTGACATTCGGCATTATTAATGTTCAGTGGCATAATAGCTTAATAAAAGCTGTATTGCAGTTAAAAATGAATGATTCTCTTGTTACACTAATCGTCTCGCGGCTCCGCTGTTATTTATCAGTAGCTGCTGGCAGAAGCGAAACGTCCCCAATGATTTAGAGCCTCAAATTGCACGGCGCGGGATTACCGGAGCAATCATCTCGATTTAACATCATGTGCAATCAACACTTCTATACCTTTTATATGCGAAGCAGGTACAGGTATCGTGTTTGTATGATGCAGAACTTTAATTAAAAATAATATTTATTTAGAATTAAATTACATTCCACAGAAAAACACTTTAAACAAATCAAGCCGCTTAGAACATTAAAATCGAACTTGTATCTAGATGTTATCTTATACTCAAAAAAAAACAAGCCCGTGAGCAAGTGTCTAATCGTTTGCGATTAATCGTCGAAAAAAATCTTATCCGTGAGTGTCAAAAATTCGTCACTAGCTTTTTGTTAGTCGTCCAGCAATTAAATGCATTAAGCATTCACTTGAATGGCACAACAGACAAGCGAACTACTGTATTACGTTATAATCTGGACTAAGCCTCGGGTAGACTGACAGACGGGTAAGTGCTGCTACCGAACGTGACGCAAGAAAACAAAACCAAAACTCGATGTAATAAATAATGCGATGCGCCCGCGCCTATTGACTTCCTCTACACAATTAACATAGCAGGAAGCTCGGGCTGTCATTAACCCGTCAGCGCGCGGCACCACCAACTGTTCCAAAAAGCATTACTCGAATCACAGTTTACGTTCACCGCCAATATAATTAGGATTCGAATGCTTTATAAATACAAATAAATAAAAGTAGCGGTCGAGGTGGCAACCCGCAATTTACTGGTGCGTTCGGCGAGTGCGCGCCGCGCTCAAATTGTCGGGTTGAGCGCGGTGTCTCCCTGACTAATGACGCGACTCCCGAACAATGCCAACACCGTGTTATAAGCATATTTAATAAGTTCGCTTTTCAATTACTGATATCTGCAACATATGCCGCGGGACACGAAAACCTCTGTTTTGATTTTATTCATTCACTTTAATTGTATGTTTTATAATGTTATTTATCAATGTGAAAAATCGGTACAAATTAATCTTAGTGTGCATGCGAGTTTGCGATCTCGAAGCGCGTATAATTCCATTTAAATGTATTCTTGAAACGTTAATACTGGGTAAAGGCGAGTGTTTTGTCAATGTTGTAATGTCGTCCCACGCAGGCGGTGTACAAGCCACCGGGACCTACTTGGGGTCTCCGGTCACTTCCGTGTCTCGCTACTGCTCCGCTAAATGGAACAAACGACACTCCCGCCGCCCGGTCAAATTAGAATCTGATAGCTCGCTCCCGCTCTCTTATTGGTGACAGTTATATGTCGATTAAATTATAATAAGGTCCCTACCATTTTCAGACTTAACAATGTACAACTCTAAATCCAAAATGTAAGGATAGAAACATTCTAATGGAGCAAGTCTCATCAATCAGGATGATATGAAAAGTTAACGCTACTATTCTAACGGTTAATCTTAATAAAATGAGAGCAGCTCGGTAGTGGCAGGGTTAGTACTGGCATTTATTATGGAGAACACTGCGTGGCTAGATGGTTTTATTATGTAAGAAAACCTAACGGAATCGCTGTAGAATACTGCAGATGATTCATGCAGTACATGAGTATACAATAAATCTATAATTTACCACTAAACAAGCCTTTAATAACGATTCGTATTTCTTTGAGGACCACTAAATCCTCGGTTACTATTAGTGGGATTGTTGTGCTTTTTTATTTTATGATTCGTATTGTAAAGCGGTTGTACACAGTATTCTACTCGTCCGCTAAATAAAGGTCGTTGCATACAATACATTTGTATGTATCGCGCGATCGAGGCGGATCGCGTAATTGACGCAATCCGATATTATCCGCGATGTAAGATCACGCATCGCGATGCGATAGCCTTATCGACTGTGACAGTATTTACCCGTGAATTGTTTAATGAGCTTCGGATTAGCATAATTGTTTTTATTACTAGCTCTACTGTATTTCGTGGAACAGTTAGCATAGATATGTCATATTAAAATGGTAATTTTTCGCACTTCAGTGCGAATAAATGATTTTGACGCCAGCGTCGTTTGAACTAAGAACAAAAATACAACGAATTAAGTATCTAAATTAAACATAAAGCCGTCAAAACGGGAAAATATACCAATCAACATTAGAATTAACTCCATTTCAAACCACGCCCCAAAACACATTTAAATATACGCAAAGAAATAGGCTCTACAATTAAAACAGGTCGGTGAGCTAATATCTCTAAAACGAGCTATGTTTCACCGTGTGGAAGATGAACGGCTACTATGTATAGAGTGATCATTGTCCGAGCGTGTTAAAGACCGGTTGGACGGCGTCTTAACGAGCGTTTCGTATACAATAGACCTTTTAGCGTCATGTGCTCGGACGTCAATCGCGCCAAGACGCGGCGTGTCGCCTCTGAGCGCGAGCCTTTATTGTCTTACTGATATTCTATCTCAGCTACAGTTACTTTTAATCAGTCTCGTGAAATTTCTTGTGATCTGATACAAAATGACGAATAGCCGACCTATGCCATGAACGTTAAACTTATAGACGTTTCTAAACTCGTTTCGTTGCGCATTTCTTGAGTTTCATAATCTAGGCTGCGTTGGATAGAAATAACTTATGAATATTAATTTTGCTATCTAGTACCCATCTGTTAAATATTTCATGAAATTATGTATCGGTTATAGTAATAAACAAAGCTTAGATGTGATTCTAAAAACATTATTTTGAAATGTTATTGGAATGTTAGCGACGACTAAACGAATAAATTTATTATCCAAAGCTCACAATAAAATTAAAAGCCCAACAAAGGATCACACGATAAACAATTATAAAAATATCCGTATTAGGTACGAGACTCGGTTACAACAACTATGATAACAAAAAACAAGTCGAGTCAGTCCGATTCGTATGAAAATAAAACACATCCAGGGACTGACGTGCGTCCGGCGTCACTTAGCAGCGCTGGAATGATGTGACAGCCCTTGCCGAACCGAATACCTTTTTTATATTTAAAATTAAAAATAAAACAAGAAAATCGACAAACTTTCTGAATCTGTTCCATTGTGTTCACGTTTTGGAAAAATTTAAATGACCGAGCACTGGCCGCTTTTTTGAGAATCGGAATCTCGAATTCGGCGTTTAAATACATACGGATTCGCGGTTTAGCGCCATGTTTTTTCCATTTTCTGCACATTTTGGCGCGCCGAATGCGACGCGCTGCGGTAGATTTTGCGCGATTAAACGCGGGAGGTCGATAGAATAAGTTGTTAGTGTTAACGATCTAAATCGTTCGCAAACACCTCAGCCGATGTGATTTTATATGGATAATAGTGGTTACGAACTGGCATTGCTGTCGCGGGGACGAATTAGATAGTTTTTATGGGCGTTGTCGTAGATGCTGGTCAGTGCTGATGCTGAGAATTAAAGAGCTGCGCCATAATGAATTCTGGAACAAATAAAACGTAATAATGTGTTGTTTAATGGATGATCGTTTTTTTGTGGTGCGTCGGCATTTGAGAGGCGTACGGAGCATCGATCGCAGATATTTAGAGTGGCAATATGAATGTATTTATTCAGGGCTGAGGGCGGCCTCCGCCTAACAATGCTACGCTTGTCGCTGCCGCCACGCCGCTCGCACAGGGCTGGCTCAACAAGTTTCACAACATGTGCGATTGTTGTTGCGAATAATGGGACTCAGGTACTAACTGAGCAAACTCACTGAAAAAGGCTTACAACATACCGCTTTTGCAGTTAAAGGCTCGTACAGACTGTCGCGATATCGTGGGCGCGACAAGAGTCGCGCTGACTGCCGCGACCTGTAACAGCCTTGCCTTGTTCTCATTAACTAATAGTAAAACTGCCCATGGTTATTATTGAACAATCATGCTTCTGCAGAAATTCTTACAAATTGTTACCTAACCAATTATTTACCTAAAACTGCCGATCCCAATCATCATCAACGTGACCATACAACATACGGTCTAATGACTGCAATTTTTTCATAGTATAGGTATAATCGCCAACCCTAAGTTATACGTCAGTGAATCAAGGGCTGACACCGCAGCTTGGTGGTCCGCGCGTCACAGCACGCGCGTGCTCCGCGGCGTTCGCATGTATTTCAACCCTAAACATTTACATACAGAGCCCCACATGTAGGCAGCTCCAACAATTGTTTTCATACGAGTAGTCATTAGCTGAAAGTATCTAAGTATGGGAAAAAGATGTTACAGAAACTTTCCTTTAAGGTTGAAGTTCATGTTTATATGTATGGATAATTAAAGCAAATTGCTTGTTTGTAAGCTGTGTTTGGTAGTAACAAACTCTATTAAAGTAATTAATCGTTTGGTACATTTCTGCCGCAGTCTGCATGTGTACGAGCATATCTCGCGGCGCGGGCGCTCCACTTTTGCTCATTTTGCACCCGTTTCCCATTGTGTTTACCGCTTTTACCATTGTTCGGGGGCCCGGGGCCCATATAAATTGGACCGCGACGTTCTACACTCGTGACAGGTATATTTGAGTCGTCGATTTCGGCCGATAATTAATCCGTATTGTTAACTGAAACGGGCCACCCTTGTTTACCAATCGAACATCCCGACCCTTTGTCCTGTTACCATACTTTTAATTTGTGCATCCTTTTTGTTCTTCCTTCTGAATTCATGATACATTCTCTCTCTCTATATATATAAATCTAAGGAATTTAATACGCTAATAAAACGTCAATAGGCGTACGTGAAATAAAGAATACGATTCCAATTAGACTTTAATTAAAACTGATGTATTCCGCTATTCGCACAGTATTAAATTTTATGAATAGCATGCGCATGCGATGGTTTAAACTACAACATAAATTGAATAACACCCCATCTTTTAAAGTTCTTTGCGAAAAAATGTGGGATTAAACGGAGTCTAATGTTTCGCTCATTAATTGGATAGTGAGGTATGTGCAGCGCAGGCTCACGTGTTGCGGGCGCAAAAACTGAAAATATGTTCGTTTTTATTAAACAAATAAACATTATGTTATTCGAATGTCATTTCACGGTCATTTGGGGCGCGCGGAGGTTGATTCAATTAGTTATTATTGTATTAGTGAACGAACACTGACACGAGTATCCTTTTTTAATTAAGTTTAGAGAGGTTTAAATTAATTGCGCTTCAGTAATAAGTAGTTCAGTAATTGTTGCGCGGACGCATTATTTTGTTCTGTAGATTTGTCTTCACATTGTTATCGTAGATAGTGTAATATTTATTGGATAATTTACAGTGACCTTTGTAATAAGTGTGCTGTTACAGATAAATACTATTACGTTAATCAGGAGTTAACTAACTCACGGGGGCACGTTTGGGCTCGGGGAAGTAAACATATTTATAAACTGCTATTATTGAGTATCGTATTTTCAAACATTTTATAAAAGTCTTCCGTAGTTTTTTTTTATTTGAACTCACGGATGTGTGGATATTTTTATAACTACAAAACTAATAGAAAATTAATTTCTGTCAAAACTCAGCGTAAATCTTTCAGTTATTATATTTTATGATATTACTGTAATTGTGATACCTTTTTATAGTCATTTAGGTACAAGTTTTCTTCGTGTATTTTTATTATTCATTATCATTTATCATCATTTATTATTCATTACATATCTTTAATTAAAAAAAAAGTCAGTCATGTAGGTCATTTAGCAATTATTAAAGTAATGAAATTTTAGGTACCTACTTTAATTAGTATTTTTCTTAATTATGTCGTACCTAACGTAGTTACGATGTTTTTTGCGAGTATGTTTAGTTCACCTACTTAAGAAAAGTGCATTGGTTTTGCTAGATCGAGTAAACAAGATAATTAAATAATTTACTTTAACGACCATGTATTTTTATCCATACGAACAGTGTTTTGCAGAGCTAATGATAAGTATTTGTGAGTGTTTTTAGTTTATAAATATCTAGGTTTTGCTCGCGGTTTCGTCCGTGTGGAGGTCGGAAAAAGACCAATAAAAACTTTCTCCGTGAAAAAATACAAACGTGCCTGATTCATGGTGATCGGTCAACCGGTGTTGGAGTTTATCAATCTCATATTATACCAACTTCCATTGTTATGTAGGTATATATCGTCGCCTTAGAGTGAAAACCTCGTATATGCGAAAAAGGTAACTTTACAGGAGAACGAAAAGCCGCGCCCTGTAAAATTTTATTACCGCAGTTTCTTCAAATATGTGTATTTTATTGCGCAATTTGGATACATTTACAGATGCATAAGATACTTATTTCATTTTATTATCGTAAAAGCTTAAAATGCTACTTGTGAGCTTTTCTTAAAAAACTCATGGTTTGCTGGTAGCAGTTACAAGTTTTTCAATTGAAACATTAAAGAATAAAAATCTATATACTTCTTATAATCCGTTTTATTTCGTTGCCTTACTTAACTATAACTTATAATAATAAGTAACACTGGAAGTGTGTGGCAAATAATCATCAAAAAAGTCATAAACATAATTATTATTTAAAAAATTCTATGTAGGTATTGGTAAATTTAAAACCTCTTAGGTACGTTCGTTTGCGAGTTTTTCAAACTCGTCATAGATGACGTTACAGGTTACTTAACATTTTTTGTGTGAAACTGTGCGTCGCGAGGTTTTCTTTCCAAAAATCTAATAAAATAAAAATGACCAAAATTGCATTCCGAGGTTTTCACTCTAAGGCGACGATATGTACACAACGTGCTCCTTTCGATGTCCCATAACTTTAAGTTTATAAGCTATAAGTAAAAACAATATAAAAAGTCCTAGAACAAGTGTTCCAAAAGTACATAGTTTCGAAAATAACATCATTAATATTATACAAACACTAGACTCTCTATGTGTGTATCTAAGTTTCACTGATAAGTACGAGTAAATCATTTTCATTTAAACCAATCATTCATATTTAGCGCTGACAAAATGCGACGTTGTCATATTTCACGTAAAAGTGTTTTACATAAATAATCGTGACTTTATCGAATTATTTTCTATAAAAAATTAAAACAAAAAAAAGTACGTTGTATAAAACATATGCCAGTTGATTCTTTGACATAGTCTCATAAATACCCTAGAGTTATTATATATAAAATTACATTTATTTTTATTACAATACGGAACATTCTGTATATTTTCTAGAGCACACCATTCCCATAGTTAAGACAGTTGTAATTTATTTATAACCCTTTTCCTTGAGGCTATGTGTTGGTCAATAACTAAGCGACTTATTATTTAAAGTAATTTATTATTGTGCTACTGGCTGGCTTGAACACAAATAAGAGACGTGTTAGGAATCTTACGATCTGTTTCATTGTAAAAATTGCTCATTGAATAAGCAATTTTCCAGAAACAGCAAAAAAAAATACTACTAAATATGCACCCCACATGACTGTATGAATAAAATAGAGTAATTTACACCAAATTCCTGAAATTACCAAAGAAATGCGACATTATACTACAGATTAATTCAGAGGCACCTGTTCAAAACAAATACGCGTGCTCATCGTCACCGCTATTCAACATTATTGGATGTAAGTAACCCGCACTAAATGAGGGCGATAAACCAAAATGCCATCCACCTTGAACGACCTACGGCACCCACCTGCCCTTGTACCTTTCTACTATACGACGATACTAAATCAGCCGGTCTGCCTATGTACTATTGTGACGACATTTAAAAAAACAAATGAATATCGAACGAATTGGAATGTTTTTTAAATAAATTCTCGTCTCTTTGGCCAGTGTTTACACACTGGTAAACACTGGCCATTCGGTGGACCTCTATAGTCTCATGTATGGCAGGGTAAAACAAACAGCTTTGACATACCTAGTGGGAAATAACAAAGACAAACAAAACTCAAACCACTTAATTGAAATAAATGCTTTGAGTTTGTCAAAGCATTTATTTCAATTAAACCAATTACAGGCACTTTTGAATTGTCAAAGAGTCGGTCAGTTAGTCAGAAAGTTGAAGCTAAACGTAGATCTCTATGGAGAAGAACAGGCAAGAAACTCCAAGGACACTCTTTTAAATCAAGATATTACAAAATCCTGGGTACATTATTCTTGTCGCTTCTATATGTGAAAACAATGTAAAAAAATAAATTATTTAAAAACAATTCAAAATATAAGATTAAAAGATTAGAAATAAGCCCTGGCAATTAAGAGATGACCAGTCTCAACTGACGGCGCCCGTTCACGAACATGACGCGTGGATCAGCACCATCCAGCTCAACCATTTTGTAGGGAACCGAATGATCGAACACACGCGCCACCATCAGCGAGACATTTAAGTGAGCATGACATACTCTCAACCGCCAGGCTTTTTTAAGTTAACATACATCATAACATAATAAATGGCTCCATGGTACTCACATTAACAAAATTAAAAAATGCTTTTAAAATATGCAAAACTATAGCTTGCAATGTAATTCAAAGATTAATACAATTTTACTAGCAAAAGGAAAACAAAGCAATAATAACAACAATATTATAACAACAACAACAATAATATTTCAAAGATAAACTAGATATTTAATCATCGGGACTTGCAATAGGCTTAATACAAACGACCAAATTGAAGTTGGTGTATAGTCAGAATGCAGCTCATATATGTTGCAAGTCAGGATGCTGCTCATATATATTAAATTGACACTCACTGCCAATTCCGTTTTTTGCCTTTGATGTTCAATACTCAATACTTTATTGCATTTCACAATGTATATGCTTAGGTGGTAAACATTGGCTTTAGAACAATCGTGGACCATTTCGGGCATAGCAAAAGAAAGATTGTAGGTAGAGATGAGGACTTACCGTTTTTCTTATATCTCACTTAATCTTTTTTTATGTATTTTATATATGTTTTATGGATTTATCATATAAATATTCGTTTAAACTGTAATAACATAACATTTACTTATTAATAGTTTTTTTTTAATTTAATCGTGAATGGATGGAGTTCTTTTTATTTTGTTATTGATTTGGATAACTTATTATATATTTTTATTGACCAGACTTGTTGGACTTGGTTGGCTTGTTGAATGTATTTTTAATCGGGATATTGGTAAGCTTAGTCGTGTTTTGTATCGGAGTGTGTATCTTGTTTGTATATTTTCTAGTTTAGTGTAAAAGTCTTGGATGTGTTGAATGTTTGATTGTTTATGCCTTATTTTACACCAAAATCCACCGCCACCACCACTGAGGAAAATTATTCATAGTAGGCTGTTACGGTAAAGTTTATCCCTAAAGTTAAATAAACCTCGCAAATCCTTTGTACTACAGAAATACTAGGACATCAAAATCCTGTTCATTCATCATATTTAACAAAACATGCAGTAGCTTTTAACATTAACATAAAGTCGGGTCGGATCAATAAATTCAGTACAAATGTATTTATTAAGTACTATATTTTATCTTTATATTACCAACGTTTAGTTGCAATCGAAATAAAGCGGTTTTATTGAATTATTTATCAATTAACACTACCACAGTTTTGATACATAATCGATTAATAGATAAATGCCTATCATGTTGATAAGAATGCTAAACTACATGTGTGTATTTCGCTTAGTAAGATTTATGTTGTAGATTTGAATAGAAATATGGCAATCTTTATAATATCTAGTGATCATTGAGTTTACTATAGGCGAACAGTATACAAGATTATTTAAGTCTTACAGAGGGAGCTTGTCAACGTTTTTAATATGTTTTATGACTGAGGAAGCGTAAAGCCGTGTCCGCTGAGCCATGTTTTTGTGTTATAAATAAAACCTAATATCGTTACCGATTCGCCAAATCGGTTAGGTAACGATGTTAGGTGTTTATTGGAAAGGTTTATGATTTATTCAACTAGATTAACCTATTCTTCATTAACATAATAAATCACAGATTTTATTGTTGCTTTAAGTCTGTCATAGTCACCATTAGAATTAAAATGGCCGTAACAAGCATTCTAAATTCAAATTATTATTTGTTAATTATTCGTTAATTTAATATAAACACTGGCCAGCAACGCGAACCCCAACAAAAATCAAACGGAGAACAGAAAAAAAACCTCCTCACTTACGCACTGCGCACCGTCGGCAAAGAGAATGATTAAAAAAGTACACTCATCAACATTATGTCTACCCGATGAGCTGTCAGGAGTGAAGGCTACCAACCGACGGCAGCTCACGTGGAAACCATGACCTTTGGGTTAAGTCGGGCAATGATGGGGTACAGTTGATACGGGTTTTGTGGTGGGTGATGATTTTGAGACGATTTTTTTTTAATATTTGTTGAGTAGGGGAACAACTATTTAGCAAAATTGTATGGCTATGTGAGTTCTACTTTACTGAAATTAAAAAGTTATTATGGTCAAAATGTTCAGAAGGGTTGCTCACTGTTGTTTAAAGATCATGATTGTAGCTTTTATGGAGCTTTGTCAGTCGTTACGGGTCATCAGAAGCCCGAAAGTCTGACAGCCAGTCTTACTAAGGGGTCTCGTATTACCCAGTTACTGGGTTGTGAAGGTCGACAGATAGTGAGTCGCCCCATGTAAAATTTTCAGCTACATCCGGTAAAATATTCAGCTACATCCGGTTAGACTGGAAGCCGACCCCAACATAGTTGGAAAAAGGCTAGGCGGAAAGACGTCCACTGTTGGACATAGGCCTCCCCCAGGCACCGCCAATTCGACCGGTTCTGTGCTTCCCGCATCCAGCGGATGTCTGCGGCCTTTACAAGGTCATCGGTCCACCTTGGAGGAGGCCTTCCAACGCTATGTCTTCGGGGACACGGTCGCCACTCCAGAACCTTTCGGGCCCATCGGCGATCAGTTCTACGGGCAATGTTCTATGCCCACTGCCACTTAAGTTTGGCAATTCTTTGGGTTATGTTGGTTACCTAGCGTGGTCGCTAGGTCGCCCAGCGTGCTATGGAGCCGGCTATGCTTGGAGTCTCTTTGAAGGATAAGATCAGGAATGAAATTATCCGGAAAAGAACTGGAGTTACCGACGTAGCTTGCAGAGTAAGCAAACTGAAGTGGCAGTGGGCTGGCCATGTTTGTCGAAGGACCGATGGCCGATGAAGCAGACGAGTCCTGGAGTGGAGACCGCGTATCGGCAAGCGTAGTGTGGGACGCCCCCCAGCTAGATGGACCGACGACCTTAACAAGATGGCTGGGACAGACTGGATGCGGAAGGCGGAGGACAGGGTGTTGTGACGCAGCCTGGGAGAGGCCTATGTCCAGCAGTGGACTGCGATAGGCTGAGTTGATTGATGTCGGTTACCTTGGTTCGCCTGCCAATAAATTAACATGGCTTTGTTCGTCATGCGGTGACACCGCGTTTGATGCAGTGCAACACTAGCAGAATAATCTGTCGTTTTCCAATAATATTGGAGTCATCTGTCAGTCTAATCAGCTACTACTGAATACAGTGAAGACTATGAGAAAACTGAAATGTGATTCCTCATACGATACCTTCAAATTTTTGAAGATTGGTAGTTGTGTTCTTGAATTTTTGTTAGTTACTCTCTCTCATAAACAAATTTATAATTTACGCGTTCAATTCGTTTCTTTCATAGTACATTTCTCTATGTTCAACGGGCCCGATCCCCGTCAACCAACCTGAATTATGTTAATAAAAACATTAAATTATTAACATTCTTACCAAATTACAATAAGTTTATTAGAAAACATCAGTGGAACTAAATTTTGACACGACGTAACAGTGTGGGACTGAGTTTAATGCTTGTCTACTTTGATCATCTCACATGTTACGCGTGACGTTTGTGTTCACATTCCAACTGTGAGAACCGATTATAAAGAGTCAAAAGGCCTCCCGTAGACTGTGGAAGCTTTCACCGTACACCCCTGAGAAACCTTTCGTACCAAAAATACAGGCTCAACAACATTCTGCAATAAATTTTCGAGATCGATTGAACCGCGTAATGATCTCGTCTTACCCGTGATCGAATGTTATCATTTCTCGTTAAAAAATGATCCAATTAAAAGGTCCCGCAGCTTCAATAAGTTACCGAAAGCGAGTTTAAAATCTCTCGCACACCCATTGTAATAACGCATGCGCCCTCAATATTAAATTTTAACAAGGTATTAATTAAAAAAACTAAAGCGAAATATCTTTAAATTTTCTCAGGACGCGCTCGCCCCCTCGCGTTATTTTATTTTTAATTCATTTTATTCGGCGCTGGTCGAGCGGTTCGGTACGCCCACCGGTGATTTAAAATTTTGATTTATCGGCGCGGGCGCTGCGCGGGAGAGTGCATAGCGCGCATGCGCCCGCCTGCCGTAATTATAAATATGACGCGGTGCTAAACTGTGCGAACTGACCCGCCGACCCTGCGGGACCAGCGTTCGCACTCCTGCGCAATGTGCTACGTGCGTACTCACATCTAGCGTGTGTTTTATCAAAACGACCCTTAACATAAAGTGTTAAATCAGATAAACCGACGATTCAATCTAAGAACGCCTTTACAAGCTTTTGTTTTAAGCATTGCAGTTTAGTTTTGTTCTACAGCATGTTAACGAACTTCTTGTTCGAATTTGATGTTCATTTGCACATTTTGTACAATTTCTATACAAATGTCAAATCATCAAGAAGGTAGAACTGTATATTAAGGGGTTTGGCGAGGGGCAGCTGCCATCGTATTTACGACTTCCACAGGCGCGGGCGCAGCTTTACAACACAACCCGGGGCATTCGCTCACTTGCACTGTTTTATGCACCTGTTTCACTTGATTAATTGCTACAACCAATCGGCCTGTCATATAATTGTATCATTATCTACACGTTAAGAAAGAACACTTTGATGTGGAATGTTTTTTTGAAGAACCACCGCTGCTGTATTACTATTTTTTACGATGACAGGTTGAATTTATTCTTGGTATAATTCAAAAGCCTAATGAAAGATACATATTTATTGCAAATCCTAGGCAACAGCTGACCTTAAACTCATTTTTTATAAAAATAGAAGCCATTTCAAAGTATTATTATCACTGTTTCGTAAATTTTTCTAATGACTAGCAATATCAACGACTCTACGACTGCAACCACTCTCCTCCTAACAATGGGCTATTACCCACAACTGTTTTTCTATTGTAATATCACGTCTAAGCCATATGACTTTGTTAAAATATTCATCTCATTTCATATTCAACAAATATGAATTACGTCATTTTGAATAAAGTGTTTGCTAAGCTAAATCAAAGCTCGAACGGCAGTCGTGAAGCCTACATTCGGGTAGTACATTCCCAAATAGTTTTCCAGCTACATGTGCATAAGAAACACGGTGTTCGAGGATGAGATGTGAGATACACGGCAAGGTGGTACACAGAATTCTGTGTGTGTCAGTTTTGTAAACGCCCGCAGTGTCCTTTGCCATTCAATGCAAATTCATACGTTATAAGAAGCGTTTCGAGGTAGAATTACTAGCGTTTAGTCGCCTCCAGGACATAATTCCCGAGTTACTTTGTAATTTCGCAGGACTGACGCCTTGTTTGTGTAATTTAGAAGTTGCTTGTATTTATTTTTAAGTGTTACACCTGTCTTTTATATGAGGTAACGTTTAACTTGTGGCTTGCTAACTGAATTATTAGATTATATGTAAATGTGGTGTGTTTTCTGCGGTTTTTAAATGAGTATTTTATGATGAATGGGAAGTCTGATCGTGTATGAAATAATTGTTAGCTAGATAGCTTCTGAACGTGCTGATACACAGGGTAAACAAATTGCTGCCTTATGTGGTATTATTTAAAGATCCTTATAACCTGAAATTAGTAATTTATCACTTTGAGTACTGCCTATTAATTTATGAAACAAGGCTGCAAGTGGGCTCATCACAATAGTTTACTGAGAACGGATCTAAGCTCACGACCTATCGATTAGAAGTTCATATCCTTGCCGCTGGGCTTCTAACATCACTTAATAGGTTGCTTTATACAATAAATAGGTTTTTATTTATATTACTTACAACGGTACCTACATATATATATATTTATGTCTACTACTTATACATACTTAGGTATGTATAAGTAGTAGACATAAATATTATGTTAATATCATACAACTAATTAAAATACAAAAATTAACATCAACGAACTAAAACTATTTGTTTTCCTAGAAAAACTCATAGAGATAAACTCTTCTTTTTTTAAAATTATCATAGCTATGTGCTAAAAATATGCTAAAATGTTTAACCGAATATGCTGATTGTTAGTGATATACGATTATATCTCTAGAGTTAGTGGCATTCTGTTTCAATTTATGAACTCAGTTTCAGACACACACTCACATAACAAATGTGTGTATGTGTGTGCATAGCTGCCCACTAAATTCAAATACACACACTCATACCTACCTACTTATAATTATACAATACAAGGTAAGACAATTTGTAATAGAACACAACGAGAATTACTTATGTAAGATGCCTATCAGTATTGTTTTGTTAAATTCATGCTATAAATTTTAACAGCTATTAACATGTACATCTATCAAGTATCAAGATAGGTCCTTCACCTGGTGACACCGTAGTTATAATGCACTGACGCCTGCGCAACTGTCATCCATCTTGGATGCGCCTGAGCACATCCTTCATTCATGTTCTGTGGAAGATAGCGAATAGGTTATTTTGTTTGACGTTTGTCATTATCGTGAAAAGGAATGGATGGGTTTGTGGATGAGGAATTGGCTTTATTAATAATGTTTGAGTACTGAAGTGGCTTTTACTAAGCGATAATGGTGTAGGTAGTGCACTTAAAGGTGAACTGGTACCTATGCTCAAGAAAAAATCGACTTATTTTTTTATCAGCTGAAATTACTGCTGTAAACTTTACAATGAGAGCAAAACCTTTTGGATAAACCAAAAGGTTTTCTAGCCAGGCTTCATGCAACTGTAGTTACTGTTGCTCGGGTTAATTTGGGCTGTCAAATTTAATGGTAAGTATAAGTAACATGCCTAATAAAAATAGACCAAGCCTAACCTTGATCTTAGGATTCATCGCTATTTCTTTACCGGTTAGAAGTAGTCACATATGCGTTCGCTAAATTATACTAGAGCTCCACTTCCGTGGAGATTGTAGACTTTAATAATAAAAAAAAGGTGTGTGTGTGTGTGTTAGCTCCGACGCAGGACTGGAGTCTCCTTGAAAGGTGTGCAAGGTACCTACGTAGAGAAGAAAAACGTAACGCTTGTACTTGTAATTTCACTCCTCATAATATTTCCATACCGGGGGGCCTTATATGAAAATCAACTCCAAAAAATGTGTTTATTTTTCTCTAATTTATTCCTCATGGTGAATTGATTTTAAATTATTTACCTACCTGCTGTGCTAATGAGACAGTAGTGTGACTCGACAGCAGTAGCAATATGTAAATTATCAATCAACGTCGGAACAAGATAATTATTGCGTTTTATACTGCCCATCTAATTGTAAATGACATAATGTTCGCATTGCGACTTTACGCCATCATTATATTCATGAAGCCGTCCGTTCTAGGTGTCAGAGATATAAAATTAATATTTATCTTGAAATCTTAACTAGGATATTTCTATTATTGAGCTCGAATAAGGATGCACGGAGAGATATTTGGCAGCATCAATGAGGCGGAGCGTGACGTCGGCGTGTCGGAGGCGAATGTATTTCGATGGTAATCTCAACGAGCGACTGGCGGTTTGATGTGTCAATCCGAGCGAGCGTCGATCGCTATCAACCGATAGCTCCTATTGGGCAACCGCCACGCTTTGTTATCCTAACGGACTTATAAAATTCGACGGCCCATGAACAGATACCGAGCGGACAATACCGGCCGCCTTTCCAATAAATATATCCGTGAAGCCTCAATTTACATAGACAAACGACCGCAACAATTAAAGGTCTCGAATGAGTTTCACGCGTCCTATTTCTGCTTGTAACACGGCAATCGAGGACGCGGCCGGCCGGCGCTACGATCCGCACACAAATAAATCGTTAAGCGAATTTCCCAACATGGCTTCCGCGGATACGGCCAATGGGAGGCAGGGGGCGGCGCGGGGCGGGGGCGGCGCGACGCTGCATCTTCGTGTGAAAATTTAAAAAATTACGAGCACCGCTTTTATTTTTATGACCGCTTCGACGATGCTCGCAGGCGCCCGCCGACCGACGTGATAAACTTCCACTGAGACACGATCGACAAGTTGTAAATTACTTTATAGCTACACACAATATTCGTACACTGAAATTACTGGTCTTCCAAGCACAATCAACGTTCAATTTCAACAATTTCAGCTGCAGACTGTACCTACATTAATCAATCATCAACAAACACATTTACGAACGATATCACAGTCTACAAGTCTGTCTAGTCTTTTTATGGATATTAAATACTTCAAAAGATACTTAATCAACAACGCCACCAACAATGTATGTACTTTATGAATAAATAGGTACGATATCAACCTCGAAAGAACCTACACACAACATCAAAGTTTTGTCGACCCCCGCTCTATTCGGAGAGCCCTTCCGTCTATACGTCCCCGTTCCTATGTGGACGACACACAACGACATCGCTATTACATTTACATTACTACACGGCTGAAACTACCGTGGTGTGAGTGAACACGATGAAAATCTTTATTTTCACGCTCTATCTCTCTTTATCTAATCGCCCCGGTCAGATAAGGACGGAGCGCCGGAAAAACTGGCGCGGGGCGAGGGGTAAAGGCTACATCGATTCCGCGCTTTCACTGCTAGGGGCCGTGTAAACCTTTAAAAACATTGCTTTTGCCGCGCGATTGTCATCTCTAACTTTATATGGATAAGAGGAAATTTTCAGTGCGGTGTCGGGTCTGGTAAATGGATTGCCTCCCCCTTGGGGGTTCTCATAGTGGGATCTAGATGGTGTAGATATGCTGATAGGCGGCGGAGTGTGCGCGTGATGTGACTGCGTCGTGTCTGTGTGTGTGCGCATAGCTTTGTGTTTTCCGGCTCCAAAATTGTGTAGGTATGTATTGTAAGAGGGCTGCTTCCGGGCTGGATAAATTTTGCTTGTGTTAGCAAATATATGAGGGGACGTAGGTATCCCTTTTTGCAATATAATTTTACGTTGTACCATAGATAGGTAGATAGATTAGGCAAGACGGAGGCTGTGATTTGATTTGATTAGGAGGTGTTTGCAGCAGGGATGGGGGAGATAACGCTGATTGGATCGCTCGGGGGGCATGGCTTTATGGAAATATGTTTTTAATGTGGGTGGTTTATTGAATTAGTGGGAGTTAGTGTGAAGCGACGCGGGAGTAATCCGTTTGATGTGTCGCTGTTGATAATTAACTTGATGTTCAATGATTCGGTAATATAATTTAGATATTTAATACGTGCTCTAATCACTTTCTAACCACAGGAATTTTGTTTGGAATGTTGTTTTTATGAAACAGCTGTGTTAAAGTTTAGAAAAAACGAGGATTTAAAAAAAATAGGTATTAACTATTGTGCAGTGTCCACTTGATACGGTCAGCTTACATCTTTATGCTATAATTCCGCTTGTAAAAGTACAAAAGCGGTGTTTTTGTTCGTGTCACAATCACAATAGAGTAATCTGTTGTCACAGCTCTTAAGTTTACACTACAGTGGAAATTAAAGTGGCCAATAAAATGTACTGTCTGTTCGTGATGCTTTTTATCTTTGTCGGCGTTTGTTTGATATTTTTTTGGCGTGTATGTAAGATATCGATCCAAGAGGAATGTCGTTGACAGTGAAATGGGTTTAACAATTAATAAACCTCTCTGATATAGAGGACAAGTGTTTGAATACTCGGGATTCTTTGTATTTTATTTAGCCGTATCGTTTTTTAAGTGGGAATGCTATGTAATCAGGAAGGTAGCTATGATTAATCACTGCAGTGCAGGCATTCAGATTCAGATAAAGATTTTGTATCACAAAAACAATACATTTTATCGACGATAATAAACAAACCTTTATTTTATTCTGGGTCATCCAAATACAGCGTTTTCACTGGCAAGGTCCGCACAATAAAAAATGACCCAAATAAAAAATAATCCGACTCGTAAAATTTACGACGTTTTCCAGCCATTTCAGCGTTTGAGGAGAGAAAGTAATTCGTCCATAAAATTACGAGTAAACAGCCGTTTTTCCACTGGAATAAAACCGGGGGTGACTGGGGCCGGTTATGGGTTGACTCCTGTAATCGGCTTACCATTGAACCCCTCTGATTTGACCCCCTTTTCCCTTGGGATCATGCGTGATGCACCAACAGATATAACTTGATGGGAACTCTTATCTCGCTTAATATAATCGGATTCTGGTAATTGAGTTGTAAACTAGTGCAGTTAATTTTGATATTAAGCTGATATGAGTTACGAAGTTATATTAGCAATATTTGCATAGGTACACTGGATTGGACATGCCTAAGGAGTATCCTGAAGTTAGTTTAAGTTAGAGAAGGTCCTTATAATTCTAACAGCATCTTGCAGGTTATTGTGGAGAAATTAGATTCTCCAACTAGGAAGGCGTTCGTCCGGGTTTTGATCGAATAACCTCTCAGTAGGATATTCGATCGAAACCAAAATGAATTGTCCTAAATGTATTTTTCAATTTATGCTAAAGTTCTTACTAACATAGTGTATAAGTCAAATTGTTACTAACAAAGTGGACTAAATGTCTGAAATAAAGAATTTGATTTGATTTTGATAGTCCCAAACATAATTTTTCCAAAGAAAATCTATATTTGACTGAGTCGATTTCGAATTACTTTGTTGCACTGAGTTTTAAATAGGTAGGTACTACATAGCACTTTAACCTACTTTGATATTATTATACAAATTGACTAAACTAGGTATTATGTTGGTCTCTGTTTTCATTTAACCCAACATACATCCTAAAACATTGGTTGGTCCCAGCTGACATTTGTAGATCTTTGACAGTTGTTACGGGTAGTCAGAATCCCGAAAGTCTGACAACCACTCTTACCAAGGGGTATCGTGTTACCCAGTAACTGGGTTGTGAAGGTCAGCTAGGCAGTCGCTCGATGTAAAATACTGGTATTAAGCTGCATCCGGTTAGACTGGAAGCCGACCCCAACAAAGTTGGGAAAAGGCTGGACAGATGATGATGATACATCTTTAGACAGCACATCTGTCACATCGTAACATATTTATATTTATTTAAAGCATCTCTCAATAAGACACAAAAAGTCACAAAAACAACTAAAAAGCCCGCAGCTCGTATGTCACAAATGGAACTTCATTCGAGTTTACAATGAGAAGAAAAAGTGTGTGTTATAGGCCCGGCTAATATGGCCAACTCTAATCTTATACGCTGGCACAAAGGAGCTGCCATGACGCGGCAGATATTGACGCAAACCATTTAATATTTAGGTATTCCAATATGCAAGTACTGACGGGTGGAACGGTGGTTACTGTAAACATTTGATTAATAATGTAGGCTCTTAATTTTTTATTAGATAATTTATCATTAATAATAAAAAAAAACAAGGAAAATCCTTGGTTTTTAATCGAGGGAATGTTGATCAAATCCTCATCATAAAACCTTTTCACTCAAATATGTTTTAAAAATTAAACTTTACAGTTTGTGAAGAGTAACTTATCTAACATAAAAGTGCCAAGGGCACTTAGGGACAGATTAGGGGGAAATTTTCAATAAAATTCTTAGAAAACTGCTAAATGAAAATGTATGTTGTATACTAATGGATACCTGTCTAAAGTGATAACAATTTGAATCAATTACATTACATTAGCTGCATGTACATGATTTACAAATTAGTTCTTTTATTTGACATGATTAAATATTTTTAACGATATAGCGAAGGCCATGACAAAGATACTGTTATCATAAAATCAAAATTGTGTTAAGCATAATTGATAAAATGATTGAATGTTACATTATCTGAAAGATAATGCTTATAGTGGATTAAAAATAACTATAGAGGAGCGCTGATTTGGTATTACGCAGTACGTTCAATACCTACGTGTTTGTTCTATAGTTACTGCCTTGTTGGTCTAGTTGTTACAAGCGCTACTGCTCAGCATGAAGCCCTGGGTTCGATTCTCAAGTCGGGCAAAGTGTTATTGGGTTTTTCCATTAGGAGTTTCTCAGTAGCAGCCCGTAGTCTGGATTTGTGCCCAGTTGATGGGAATAGGCTCGCCCCCTATTAAATGGGACTTAAACAGAACTGGCGAAATGTGGATGAAAACTTTATGAGCTATTATAGAAGTATTCCCGTTTGAACACCTATTTTTTGATTACCTACCTATGCATTGAGCACCAAAGGTATTTCCATTTGAGAATACCTTTGGTGCTCGATGCGTAGGTGCTCAAACGGGAATACTTCATTAAATATACTTTTAGCCACTCGCGTGCAAATTTAGAGAAATCGTAAAGTTTTGCGCGTACAGTACATAATATGGGTACTGCCTAACCCTTCGGGGAAACAATTGTCAAAACTACGTCTTATTTTCGTCTTCTCTCTGTTTTTGTTATTAAAAAAAAAAAAACATTTATTTTCAGGTTACAAAGACCCACATCTATTTTTAGACAGCACATTTGTCACATCGTAAAATATTTATATTTATTGAAAGCATCTCTCAATAAGACACAAAATACCACAAAAAGACACAAAAAAAAAATGCTCATAGTGGATTAAAATTAACCATATAGGATCACTGATTTGGTATTGCGCAGTACGTTAAATACATACATGTTGGTTCTATAGTAATATTCTGTCTTTAAAGCCTTCTGTGCTCGCATGTCCCGATGAGGCCGACACAGTCACTTACGATATTAAATCGGACAATACGGCCGCGGTGCGGTCACGATAATCTTTGGTAGGATTCGATTCTAGTTACCGAGAACCTCCGCCGCTGTCCCGCGTAGTTCCTCTCTTAATGTTTTACGACCTCAATACTTTTTATTCGATAAATGACATGACAAATTAATGGATTTATTATGAGTCGGATTGCGCCGGCTCTTTTTATTTTGGTGTCGGTTTAGGACGAATGCATTTTTAATTGAGTGAGGCACTTTTGTGGACTGTATAAAACGGCCACCGCATGCCGTGGATATTTTTTGTCTGATTGACGGGTAGTAATGGGCAGGTGCGTAAGAGACCCGCTGATAGCTACCTCGCTTTTTCGTTTCGATATTCGAATATTCACTTTTTGTCGGTCGAGTCGTTTTGCGACTCAATGGGGAAAGTATTTTATGTTGATTGTTTTAACGTACATTAATAGGGTACAAAATTTTCGCTCTATAATGTTTTCGGTAATATTTGGACACACACATTTTGTTTTAATAGCTTTTCAAAAATTATTGTACTCTGCAGGGTGGTTAATTTATTCATTTGTATGTGGACCTACATTCATGTTTTAGTATCGTCATTCAGTTGTCATTGCATATATCCTTTTATGAAATCAACATAATCATAAATTGTCTACATCTGTGGAACTTTAAACGCTTCGTATTCAACAATTTCTGTCGCGTATTCTTATTTTTATCTTTATTCTGCGATTGCCCTTTCAAAAATTGTACTTAAAATAATAAACGCATTACTGTCACTTTACTGCATAATAACTTCTTCTACGGGTACAATTAATAACAAAAGTGTTGTAATACAATAAAATTAAAATTCGTTTCCATGTAGGTAAGTGTGCGAATTGATCAGCTGTTTCATATACAGCATACGTAAAAGAACACCGAAGGAAATACAATATCATTATTCTCCGAACTTATGGTTTCATAAAATCCATCAATATGACACTTGCCATGACCCTTTTAGCTAGGTATACCAACTTGCGATGGCCACCAAAGCAGTAGCTCTGATAAATGGATTTTCGTTGATTCTTTTGTAACTAGCAACCAATTGGTAACCTCCTTTAACAAAATATAAATCTTTAGCGTCACTTAATCTCTAAATGGTAATATAAAAAAAAAAACAAGCGAGCCTTACAATAGTCGCATAATACGATGTGTAACATCTGACATCTCCCCTTGGTAATAAGCAACTGAGCAGCGACAGACATTAACCTCAAAATTTAAAAAGTTAAATACTTAAATAATTATTCAGTACTAGTGATCGCCCACTGATCGAAGTTCGACCCCTCTAATTACACCCCTACCCCTTCCCTTTTATATTGTACTTACTAATTCCATGAGTACACTAATACTATGCTATTCTATAATACTTACTTATTCCATGCTCAAGCTGTCACTTCCTGTTACGCACTTCCGTCCCTTTTCACGAAATTACTCCTATAGAATGCGAGACGGAAGATGTTACTCATCAAAAAACAACTATATTGTAGCGGCATCAACATCGCCACATGTGAACTACGCGTCACACTGACGTCACGCAAATCCTGCATCGCGCAAGCAGAGTTTACCGCGCAACTAGCATATATACAACGTCCCGACATCAACCGTCGGGCAGTTGCCCACCAGACACAACACCCGTGTGGTCGGAGGATCCTCCCTTTTCTATAGTGGATGAGTGAACCCTGTTCCTCATGCCACCAAAATATCGAAAGCATGGGTTGATTGAAAACAGTAGTCGCAGCACCACTATTTTTCTTGCTTTCTTGCCCTTCACCCTTTGTAGGTACCTACTCTCTGTCAAGGTACCACGCTCACCTTTGTACCTGTACTCCTAACCACAGTCCTTCACTTCTTTTATTAATATGGGGACAATAGTCTAGGTTACAATATGTTTAGTTATTTTGGTTTAAGGATTTCTTGTATTTTAGCATGTTACTGTTTTTTGTCCCTAATGAATAAAATAAAATAAATATTTGTTTGGTTTTACCCTCATACAGCACGAACTATGTCCACCAACATACTGTACTATGTCTTTGTGTGTGTGTGTGTGTGTGTGTGTGTATGTGTAATATGTGTGTGTACCATTGAATAATAAAGCTAACCTTTCTATATCTTTGTTACAGTCGCTACAAAGCGCAGCTCGGCGGGCAGGCACCTCGTGTGCCAACTGCAAGACGACGACGACGACGCTGTGGCGACGCAACCAGAACGGGGAGCCGGTCTGCAATGCGTGCGGCCTTTACTACAAACTACATAATGTGAGTACAGACTTGTGTTAACACTGCAAAATGTACAGTACCAGGCCGTCAACATAGCACATAGAACTTTGGAAAAAGACAGATACTACCGCCACTGTACTGTTTGTAATCCGTGCGAGCAGAAGTTTCAATAAACTTTCTAGTGAACACTATTTGGATATATTCAATACCAGTGTTTCTCGGCTTAAGCATTTGTTAGTGAAAAGATTCTTTACGGAAAAGTAATTGTTTGCGTCTAAACGATTTTTAGTTTGTATTAGTCGATCGTGTACTATTTAATTCCTAGTTTATGATATAGGTATTTTGTACCGACCTTTTATTTTCATTTTTTTTAGTTTCTTATCAGTGGAAATTTGTAAAGGCTGGCTTTCAATGTCATATTGTTTAAGGACACTGTACAAGTTAGCTGTAATTTTCCCGGATACGACGATGCTTTACAAGTAGATCTTTTTCTAATCGGTGTGTGTTCTATAAGGGATATAGATAGATAGAACATGCATTATTATAGGTGCGTCAAAATTTAACAAAGCTCATTTACTAAACCACCAAGGCATAATGAAACGTTTGCGTACTGTACCGTATATTACGGACTTTATAGGCAGGAATTCTTTCCCAGAAATGGTATACGTGAAAGTCTTAAAAGAACCATTATTAACACGATTCTTTTCGTCTTTCTAAACATGGCAATAACTTATACTTACTGTCTCTATATGTTTGCACACGTATTCTTGAAATAGCTTCTATGTTAGGCCTTATGTGATATAAATTATGTTGGGTTTAAAAATATTAACCAAAATCGGCTCTTTAAGGGTGGAGTGCCGCTGCCTTTGGCCATACTCACGCTGCGCCACCGCTGCCATGGTTCAGTTTCATAAGGAATATTAATTTTTAGTAACGAAAATATGAATATTTGAAAAAAATCACACAGAATTATAGATCGTTCATACAAAATAAAATCATGAACATATCTTAATTTGTTCGAAAGTAATATCGTTTTTATGCTATGCTTTGGGTAGACATTACTTCGTGAATTTATTTCATAAAGTATTTTCCTACTATACTTAAATATTCACATACATTATTAATGTGTATGCGTTTTTGTTTAACATACATTTTTTGCATAACTTATTTGCATTATAAGAAGGCGTAATAATAGATTTAAAAGTCACTAAAATCATATATCTGCGCTTTAAATTTCCGAAAACATCAGGTTACAGAATTCTAAAAATAAGTAAAGTCTACATGATTGTTATCAATTATGTCAATGGTTGATAAAACATTACATTACATTACATTGAAAAGAAAAGCATTACACTTTTCGTAGCATAGATAATGAAAATTTTGAACGTTGTAACTTCTTATAACTTTTGAAATAGATTTACTATAAATTTTGCACTCGGTGAGTAATTTAATTTCGTCGAACTCATCTATATGTGTGCTAACGCTAAGACACGTAGTTACAATGGTCATATGAAAGTATTAGCCAAAACAACTAAAAGTGAAGCACTTTTTGTAGAAAAGTAGATAATAATAAAACCATGTAATTTCTATAAAATGGAATATAACATTTGAAATAGAATAATTGTAGATAGCACGGTAAGTAATAATTTGGTTGTAGGCGTTTAGATGTGCTACGAAATAATGGTCATAACTACGTTAACCAAAGTAAAAAAAAAGCGTAGCACATTTTGTAGCAAACAAATTGTCAACATAGAAAATAAAGTATAGTAAACATCGTTTATTTAACATAAAAATTACAATATTGAGATAGCGTTGGTCCCAAACTAGGCACAGCCTGTATCTTGGGCACCATTACTTATAGACATTTTTTTTTTAATTGAAATTGGCGTCAGTTGAACAAGTTAGTAGAAATAGATGAACTTTAAAAAGCCGGATATAACATTTGATATAGATGTAATATATGCACGCGGTAATTATAATTCAGTCACACGAGTCTAGAATTCACTTCTAGTTCTAAACATATGCCTGGCTAAGCTCCAATGATCGACTGGTTCCAAAATGGCACAAATATCAAATTCCGTAAAAGGAAATTATTTAAATTCAAGTATTCAAAACAATATCATTAAATACCAGATTTACTGTAGGTAATGGATATGTGTAGTTGATATCAAGGCTCTTTAAAATTTTTGGGGTAGGCAGAAACTACAAAATGTTCCAAGCTTCGATTCTGTTATAAGTAATAGGTAGGTAGAGATAGTTTAATATAAAACTGCACGCCCCTCCATGGCTTGTTGCATACATATTTCAAATGTTTGTTTATAATATTTTTTGTGGAGGGGCGTGCAGTTTTAAATTAGATGTTCTCTACTACGTTTGCTTCGTCTATTTATGATAAGATCCGCTCACAGATATAATTAAAATATTTTACACCCTAGCTGGTGGAAACACCCTTTAATAACCCTAAATATCAAACCCAACTCCTTCAAGTATAAATAACACCCCAACCCCAGAATTCAAATTAAAAATCAAATCGTCTATAACCAGAATAAAATAACTCTAATAACGTCCCAAATCTAAATCGGTCCCTCGCCGGTTAATCCCGGGGTGTCCCGGGGCGTCCCGCGACCCCCCCGGGACAGTTGACGGTATCTTGGTGACAGATAACTGGGGGTAAGCTGGGCTTGTAATGCGTCATAAAAGGCTATACGACTGTCGCAGATGAATTACGATTGAGATACCGTCTCTAAACTGATAAATAAAGTCATGTTAGTGTTTGGGGGATGATTAATTTGTGAATTACGGGTAGTTTTTTAGTTTAAGACCTATATATAAAGTTCGTTTTTAAATCCCAGGTAGTAATTTGACATTTCAAATCTTTTTTGTTTGGTTTTTCCATTTGGGGTTTGAAATTTGCACCTGTCAAATTACTATCTAGGACAAACTAACTTTAAGTTTAAGGTTTAAGTTCTAATAGCAAACTTAGGGACATAAATACGGTAACGAGGATCAATTCTGGCATAATAAAATGGCGTAATAAAAAAAAAAAATTCAGTTGTTTTTAGGGTTCCGTACCGCAAAAGAAAAAACGGAACCCCTATAGGATCCCTCGTGTGTCTGTCTGACCGTCTGTCACATTCTTGTCTTGTCGATTTGCTCCAAATCTAAATTCAGTACACATATGAAATTCTGTGTCCCAAACACGAACGTGTAACGTAATAAAATTAATTTTGAATATGGGATTCACTCTAAATTTGCTTTGTGATAAGTTTATTTTTCTAGTTTAACAATAAAGCCATTAATTAATAGACTTATAGCTATCTGATGCGGGATGATCAACTTATTGAAGCTAAGATGTATACGTGCATTGTATTAGCACCGAATATGGTGTAGACGGTATCTGTATTTTGTAGAATTAAAGAAATACCAGGTTTTCCTGATATCGCCATTCATGGAAAACTCCATAAAGAAATTAGGTACCTTAGTAAAGTACAACTCTACATAGTTTCAAATGTATTTTTAATAAGTGAATTGAGCGAGTAGAGGAAAAAGTATTAAATAAAATAACAAAAGACTGGTTTCATTGTAAGGTTATTCAATTAGCCGTATTACATAAGACGAGGTAGACAGTGGCACAAAAATTAAATGAACCGAGATTTCGTCGCAAGATAGTTAATAGATAAAGTGTTACCGAACACTTTGAACAACGGTAACGTTTCCAATATCCGGCTGCGCCTGCAAAAATAGAACTCGTTTTATCGTAGATTTAACAAGATGTTAAGTTTAAATGTCAAGCAGTACTAAGTAACAATTCTCACGACTCTCACAGCCCGTCGAAACAATGAGCATAAACCCTCACGCGATCCCAGCCGCTGTACATTCGTACGAAAAAAGTACAAACACCACGCGGGACCAACAATGACAAAAATTAACTGTCAAAGCGACCCTTCGCTAAGGACTCTCCAGATTTTTTTACGTTGAAATGTATACTTTATTGCCGACTACAAGTATCAGAGCAACAATTTGTTTGCTCTAATTATTCGGAAGGATCGACAAAGGAGCAAATGGGAGTGCCTGCTACTTCAGACGTTGAAGGCATAATGACGGGGGCACAATACGGGAATGGCAGTAGCATTGTCAAGGGCCTGTGCCCGCCTCTTCATACATATTTATACACGGCTCACTTACACATTCGCTACAGATTCCATGGCCTTTAAGACACAGATTCGAAATGCAATAAATAATTAATCTAATACACTCGCCAAAACCATGTTTTTTGCGTATACATAAATAGTAATGAAGACAGGTATTCAAATTTTGACATTAGTTGTTGACACATAAAATTGATACCTGGATTGTAAACTCGCACTGTTTAAATACTACAGTTTATTCAACAAAGTAGAATAATTTAGCAATTATTTTATGCTTATGCATAAATATATATCTATCTCACGTGTGTATAATATAATTTAATGGGATAATAAATTAGGTGTTATGTCGTGTGAACAAGGCTTAGAAAATGTCTTGGTCTTAATTTGAGATGATCTGCGTTCGTGGATATTTATTACGATATTCTAATAAACCTGCTACAATGTATATCTCAAAACTACAAATTTTTTGCTTAATAATGATCAAATTATGTGAGAAAATTGCATCGGGACCAAACGCCACACATAAATCTATTTTTTATACTCTGCGCAGGTATAAAGCGGTTTCGGAAGCCGATTGCTTATGTATAAAGATTTTAAAAGAAAATTTAAAGTAACAATGTGTAAATAAATACAGTATAATATTGCCCAGCCCCCGAGGCGGACACGTCGTGATCGATTTCACTCAAAAAACGCAATTCATATAACAAAGCACGAGCGCATTGTGATTTCGAGCCAACGTCACCCTCCCACGTGGGAATTAATCGTCTTGATACTGTATGAATAAATCAAAAAATATTTTTGTTAGCTCAAGAAAATAATGGGAAAAAGTTTAAGTCATTTTAATAAAATATATCTTCAATAAGTTGCTAAATTATTCTTTCAACATGATTAGACCTAAGAAATTATGAGCAACAAGATTTAAAACAGCTTATGAAATGCTTTTAAATTAGCTGGTACTGTAACTGTAAAATTAAACTCCTAAATTAAATTCCTAGCAACGTTTTTAGAAAAAAAAAAAAACTTATTTTATAAATTGTATTTTTTATATAGCATGCCTTATAGCCGGTCTATTCCTCTTACCATATAAAGATATTATTCTTTCATGCTAAAAATACCAAAAAGGTCAAATATCAACATCGGTCGGACGGCATATTGTTCAAACAATGCTCAAGTATGTTTACTCAAAATATATCCTTTAGTGGCCCTATTTGGTTGTGTAACTTAACTATAAATGCCCATAAGCGCTCAAATTGGCTTCATACAGGCCATATAGACCCGAGAAGCCGACAAGGGTCTTGTTATTTCGGCCTGAGAGGCCATAACGCTTTGTGTTATTGTTTTTAATAAGAACATTTATTGGATTGTGATACTATTTTGTTTGATTGATGTGGGAAACTAATTGAATGGTTTTGGAAATGTAATTTTTTTATAGGCATTGACACTTTTAGTTTTTAACTAAATGTTCGTTGGGTACGTTTATTACATACCGTTTTAACACCTAAATAAACTCAGGATTAAAGTAGATTTGTACCCCAAAAAATATGACAATGAATTGCAATATTTGCCAACACGGATGAGTTGACAAACTGTTACAGCTCCCAAGGGCTCCGAACTTAACTCAGTAGGTACCAATAAATACGTGATTGAAAATAAATTATTTATTTGGCCATCCACAATGGCCGGTTAATAGGATTACAGTACGGAGCGTGGGTTCGAGTCCCGTACCTGCCCACCGCAACAAACCGATCCATCCGTATGTTCGACTCACTTTTTATAAATTTGTTTATTTAATTTATCACGCTCGTTTATACGTTACTTCCTTCGTGTTATAGCCGATTAGCTTTTTGTGGTTTGTATTCAATTTTTTTCTACCAACCTTTTGCTCCCAATGAATTGGTATTAACTTTTTGCGGTACCATCGATTGTTTTCGATTTCTTGCTTGGTTAGCCGACGGCGTGGTAAAGGGAAGTTAAGTTTCATTTCAAGCTTCTTATAGGCAATAATCAACGATATTTTTTCTATGTAAATTGCTTGTCATACTTCGTAGACCCAATAAAGAAGACGAGCCTTGTAATATCGCTAATAACTATCATCCTGTACACTCTAAAACATTTGTAACGACGTGTAGTACAATTTTAATTCAATAAGTTTCTTAAGCTCTAGCCAATAAAACACTAAACAAATTAATACCTTATTACACATCGGACGTTTCGTTCCTAGAGCGGTGCGTTAAGTGCCTGCCATACAAAAGTATTGGATTACCAGTTTGTATGGAGCTAGAGAGAGAGGGACCATAATAACAGCTCAAATGATACATTTGGAATACAATGGGGCGATCAATTCAATTTTTGAATCGAGAACGCTCTTCTAGTTTTCTTTTTTTTATCGTCTAAAGTGCTGTTTTGTTCAGCCAACATCCGAGGGAATTTGACAGTCACTGTTTTTTCACCCGGGTTTCTCTGACATTACATTTAATGCTAGGCTATGGATACAATGTGTTTGAGATAAGGATATCTTCACGAACTTGTCCGCTACTCATTTTGTTAGCAAGATGTTTATTTGTCTAGACTCGATACTGTAAAACTGAGTAACAAAACGCTCACGAAAGCACAATCCTTGTCTAGTCGAAGAGAAATCTTAGTAAGCAGTTTGCATTTGAGACGCGTAATCTATGATTTAGTTCCTTACTGCGCTACAAGTCTCGCAAAATGAAGTTTGCATTTCCAAGCTGACTTTAGTTAATCGCAGCGAACATGCGAAAGTTAGGCTTGTTAAAATTCTCTTCGCAACCGCCAAACATTGTGGAACATGGCCACCGGTGGTAGAAGTCAGGCAGCCAGGCTTTAACTCGCGTGTGAGATAAAAAAACGAGGTACGTTTAATTTACTCATTACGTTACATTACATATTCGTCGGTGCGGCTGGCTGCCGGCCAAACGGCCGACGCGTTTGGCCGAATGTTATAATGACATCAATTTGAATATTCAACATTGAACAGCTATCCCATTTACATAAGTTCGACCGTTGAATTTTGTGGCGATGCAAATGCTATTCGCTACACTAATTGTGATGTTCAAAGTTCCAGTTAACATTTTCAATGTTAGTTCATTATGCTTACTGTTTTTAACTAGTTAACTTCTTTCATGGCTTTATATTTGGCAATTCTCAAATCGGTGATTCTGTTTGTATAGGTCAGCTTTATGGCTTCTGTGTGCTTACATGTCCAACAAGTATTATTACTCACTGCTAACATTGAAGAACGTATCCCTCATCTGTATAAACCCATCCTAAGGGCAGCACAAGTTGAACAACGTAACTTTAAACGGTATTTCAAAAGGTTGCATAGGATTAAACGCTTTTTAAATTTCAGTTGTAGATGTTCCAAATATCAATCATTAAACCCTTGGTTATATGTTTTTCAATAAAACAATACGCTTCTTTTTTTAACAAATGTGTATAATTTTGCCAAAAAGTGATCACATAAAATAAAAGGAATAAAAGCGGGCGTTCGCGCAGTAGGCCGGAAAGATTTTATCTGTTGGCAATACAGAAAAAATGGCGCCCACCGGAAGTGTCCGAGCGGCGCGCGGCGCGTTACTATTTTTTCTTTTTTTGTTTTAAATGGCTTTTTCCCGGCAGCGTTCGGCCGGAAATGCGTTTGCGTAGAACTACCTTACATTACCGAAAAGCGTTATGTCCAATATAGTTTATAAGCAATTTTGACCCTTGCGACTGATATATTTAGGATAACGTATCGCGTATCAAGCTTCTGGTCAGATGTTTCGGTACACTTGAGGACGTGGTGAGTGTAGCGCTAAATAGGATGTTTTTATTCATGAGCCTTAAGCTCCCATTTTGTTTAGTGAGCGGGCCCCAGCTGATTTACTGTCTTGGATATAAATTTTGTGAAAATGTGAGAATTATTCACGAAACTGCGCAAAAGCAATTAAATTCTATTTTAAGTACATAATAAACGAATATGTTTTGGAAACTAGGTGGGAGTTCCCAGGCTTGTAATTTAATCTTTTTAACGTGTTATTGTCTAAAAATCTAGAATACCCGATTAAATGAAATTAGGTACCTGTAATTAGCATTTATCCTTATATAGTTCTGGGTCAAACATTAACAATTATCGCCCTGAATCACTCCGGCTCCAATGAAATCTAAATTATGTAAAACCACCAGCCCTTATTTTGTAAAATAAAACTATCGAAAGATATCAAAGTCTTAATAAATTGTTGGCAAGTGCAACATTTTTAATTAAAAAAAAAAAACATGAGTAGGTACTTACCAACGTAACGGTTAAACCAATTTCCATTTCCACTAGTTCCATGGGGATATTTAAAAAAGGAACCGAAATAGCAGCTGCACGTCACTCGACGATCGTTGGTGCGATAACTCGATGTGTCCTACAAAACAATTACTTGGGCTTGCACCGAGAGTTTCGCAATACTCATTGTACGCAAGCTTTTGTCACGATATTTGTTACTATCGATAGATATTTCGAGTGCTATTTTCATTTCGTTCGGGACTTTTTATTTGATCCTGTGTATCGATTACGTTGTTCTTCTTTTGAATATTTCTGGCCAGTAAGAAATCTATCTTCAATTTTCATTTCAGTTAGGTCAAAACCATTTGCATTATTGAGGTATATTGGATTATTAATAACTATGGTAATAGTCAAAAGCTTTGAACAAAACCTTGTCTTGATTTTTAAATCAAAATTATCATTTTGAAAAACAAAAATAACATTAGAATTGTAGAAGGCTGAAGGACGTCATTATTTATGTTAGATGGCAATCACAGCGACCTACATGACATTTAACAAAACAGTCATTAGCTAAACTCAAAAAAAAAACTATTAGGTATAGGAAAGATGTATTCTCTGATAACCGAGGTTAGTAACGTGAACGTCTTGTAATTAGGCGATGAAACGCCGGGGATGAGATGATCGCAGATCTGGCGCTGCGCCACACTATCAGCGCCATCTAGCGTGATCTACGAGCACAGGAATAATCCGCACGTTCCTGTACATTAGAATTTTATTTTTAAAGCGATTATTTCACTGGTACTCTAAAAAAAGAGTGGTATATGACAGCGATACGTAAAACAAAGCACATAATTAACGGACAGTCTATCAAGCGTATTAGTGTTGTACGGTTGATTGCTTCCATGAGATGTTCGGTCCGTTACCCCTCCAGTACATCTGTAAACATCTTCCCGATAAGCATCTGACGTTTGACACAAAGCGCGGTTGCGGGAGATAGTATCTCAAAACTATCGTACCCACCCCCCCCGCGCCGCGCCCCCAACTTCCTCTCCTCCGTCTAATTATTTATTTATGTCCTCCTATCACACCATCGATGCGCTTGAGTGCAAAACTGTGCGGGCATTACACGAATTCATATTTAGAACTCCGTTTCGTTATCATGTAGGTAATCTCGGTGACAGTTTAAAACCGAAATTAGCGCAATGTCTTAGTTTTTTTGGGTCGTTTTGTAAACCCGGGATTTGCTCTCGACTCGAGTGCTACTGTTTGTGACAAACGTTGTGTTAATCTGTTTCTATTGTCCCGTATGTAAATACAAAGAAATGTCTTTGTTAGTATTCAGTATTTGACAATACGTTATCTTAATCCTTAAATACTTGCTCACTTGAATTTTTGTTTGAGATTATTTTTACGTTTCTACGGTGCCAAAAAGTTGTGACAAAAAATGAGGAGCATTTCAGTTGACCCCAAATACTTCAAAATTAATAATAATTGATAATATTTCATTTTACACCGGCACGCAACCGTCGTAATATAATTGGACTTAAAAAAAAACTTTTATGACATCTCACTCGTACAAAGTGGCCAGCCCAAGGTGTAATTTGATTGAAAGCACCAAAAAACTCTCGTAATCATATAATAAGTGGTGGAATAATTAGTGGGGGTTTAGGAGCAGGTGTCTTGCGCACGCGTCGATACGAGCCGCTTTTACTGCTGACCGAACGAAAGACAAATGACTATTACATGATATAAGATAGTGGTTTTTGTTCTTTAGTTCGTTATATGACGGTTTATTATACGGCTGTATAAAATGTGGTGGATTAAGTATTGGTAAGTTGTAAAAGCACAGGCAGCTTTCGTAGTTTTAAAATGTAGGTTATTTTATTAGTATTAAAATTTATAATCTATGTACCTATATTAAATGATTAAAAAGTAATTAAAACACAAATAAGTTTAAAATAACTGTACTCAAAACTTCCGTGTTCAATACCAACTTATTCAGGTGTACACAATATTAGTGTTGGGAAGCAGAAGTTATCGATAATCGAGAAGCTGTTAAAGTTTGTGTCGGCGTGGACAGTTACGAGGTCTCGTTGGCGGGCTGCGGGCTCGTATGAATTAGTGTAGCGTGGTAGCATCGTGAGATTTAGTGCGGACGCCGCCAGACTCTAATTGGACCGGGTTCACTGCCACAGGCGCGAAACATTTAAATTTATTGGTTTCCATAATTGTTTTTGAGATGTGAAGTTGGTGCTCCTGCCACATATACTATCTTCATTGCAAATATGGTTTTTAGTTATACCGTTACGTCGATGCCTCAATCGAATAGTAACTAGACTATTGTTAAATGAAATTACGTTATTAAAATAATAACATTCTCATTTGAAAGAGATCGTGACAATTCAATGCGGTACTTAACGTCTTGCACAACTGACAGACTTTGTATTTCTTAATCCTTATCTAGAGTGTTAATAAAGCGACAAACATAACTTCATTATCAACTCACTAAATTGGAAATGTCGATATTTTTATCGATACCTGATAATTGACTTAATAATAATTTGTGAAATCCGTGCCACAAAATATACTAGTACTTAATAAGATAAGGATAAATCATAATGATACTTTTGTAAAGAAACGATTTAATTTCACTAGATATCTACGGCAACTAATCTACTACAATAATTGCATTTCACTGATTGTCTCGTCCAAATGATAATCACTAAGTGACATTTTAATTGCATTGTTTAATTACTTATAGTTATTGAGAAACCGTATACTTCACGAATTAATCTTTATTTGAATCGTGTTATACGTGAAATGATCGAGAGCATAGCAAAAATTAAACGTTACAATAATAACCGATGCATAAGGCCTCGCTCACACTATAAATCGTGGATGTCGATAAATTTGGCGGGTGTATAAATCGTCGTTTCAATTATCCCCCGGAGTAGCAGCTGTCGGCGCACTCCTGACTACTGCCCGGAGTATTTATTTTAATCACGTGCACATATCAAACACGACCGTGTTTTATCGACATGTCTTGCAACACATCCTTAATTATGAAATTTACTTATTTTAGTTCTTCAATTTCTATTTCACTTAAATTGCATACACGTAAAGTGCATGTTGGGTGATTCGCTATAAAAGGAGAAATTGCATAAATACACTGCTATAGTGTGACGTTACGGTCGTTATTTTTCCTAATTAAATTAGTTGCGGGATCAGGCGTTAGATGGTGTAAAACAGTTGAGGCGCCACATGATTAAAGGCGTCCTATTTGATTCATTGCCACACGCGCATATAAAGTATCAGAACCTACTCTGTCCTTTACAAGGAATACTTAAAAGGCTGTTAATTAAAGTTAGCTGAGAACGTTTAGTGCACCATGTATGTGAGTCCGAGTTAAAAAGTGGAATTCAAATAGAAAAATACTGGTATTTTCTAATGACTTACTCTTTCGTTGAAAGGGAGTAAAAAGTGATGTCTACCTTGGTTATTTTCGAAAGATTGTGGATGAATAATGATCTGGATTACTTTTTGTTAAATCAAAGATTTAATCAGTTTAACGAATAAAGAAGACTACCTCGTTGGTCTAGTGGTTGTAAGCGCCAAAGCTGAGCATGAGGTCTTGGGTTCGATTCCCAGGTCGGGAAAAGTATTATTGGGATTTTCAATTAAGAAATTTTTAGTAGCAGTCCGGAGTCTGGATTTATGCCTGGTTGATAGCAATAGGCTCGCCCCCTATTAAACGGGACTTAAACATAACTGGCCAATGGGGGTGTACCTCCGCCTCTGCCTTATCCTTTGGGGATTTCAGGCGTGATTTTATGTTATGTTATGTTAAAAGTAAGACGTTGACGTAAGACAAGTTCTTTTTCCCTATATTCAGTTACATTTTTATTTTTGCCGCTATAGCTCCATACCACGGGGTTTTCAGTAGCTTGCGCAGGCGCCGGGCACGGTTGATTGCGGCGCGGACTAACTATGCGGAACTAATTCACCAGAGACATTACCGCAGCCGCTTTTTGTCATTAGTTCATTGCACACGTCAACGAAAATATACTTTTTTGAGTTATGTTCTCTAAGAAAAAAGGATCTATTTCTAGGGTTGTTTTTAGAACCCTTTAAGTTACACTAGGTTAATTTTCGCTGAAGCGTTTAGCTGAAAGGAACCGATAACAAAAATATGTTTTTCGAAGTTCTAACAGAAATAACTTTACAAAGCACCTACATATGGTGCATTTTTCGAAATAAGAATGCATCATAATATTCTCATGCAACAGGTGCAATTCTGAAAATTACAATATTTTACCTTGCAATATTTCAGCTCTCATGGGCTACTCGGTAAATATCAAGCAAAATGATGCACAGTTGTACACTGTACAGTGTTGCCACAAAAAAACACGCCCACGATTATTTTTAATAACTTTTCAACAGTCCACATGATTCCCCGTAGTATCTGTGTGGCCTCCGCTGGCGTTCGCTGCGGCCAATTGACAACGGCTTGTTTGTTTGTGCTCCATCCAGCCTCCACGCTACATCTCCTACACTGCTCTTAATTGCAACTTTCGACATGATTGTCGGGGCTACGTTTTCTTGGTCGGTCGTGCATTTCTCGTTAATGTTTTTTGAAAATGTATCAAATGTTAGTAGTTATTACCTACAGAAAAGTTTCGATTACTTTTGAGTTGACCCATCTATTGCCTGTACACCTTATTTTAAAGGTAATTCTACAGTTTGTTTTGCTTAGCTTGCCAGGTAAATGAGCACTAGGATCTATTCGTTTTGAATAAGTTAGGCACTTCTTAAGTCTTGTGTGCATGATGAACTGTATTTGGCTTGATATAATCAAGTAGATATGTCTAGGAAATTCTGTGTCACAAACCGGATTGTCTTTTTCATATCCTTGTCTGATCAGTTCCGTGCAAGCTTTCAAATCTGAGCAATTCTAGCACTGTTTTCAAAATGTCAATTCTGAAAATTAAACTGATTTCCATTTTCAAAGCTAAGACCGATTACATAAACACTATCAAGATTCGAGTAACGAGTTATGGCCAACTAGTTAATATCCTATTGCGAGATAGAAGCTTCCTAGAAATTATCAGTTTAGCGAGAAGTTACTGAATATGTTGGTGTTTAGGTTGATGGCATCGGCGAGATTAGTTCGTTACGATTGGAGATTTAAGTCAATTGGTAGAGAAATGAACTGATTTCATCTGTTTCGCAAGAGCTGAGCTGATCAGCTGCTCCTTTATTTAAAAAGAAAAAGTAAAAGATCCTGAGGATTTAGCATGTTGTTCACTTAAAAATTAAATGAATGCTTCAATTGATAAAGCTTCTGGTGACGAATATAGTAACGAGAAGATAGTTATTGCTATGCCAAAAAGTGGTAGTCCTAGACACCTCAGAACGTCTTTTGATGAAATTTTAACAACAAAAATATTACGTGTTTCAGGAAACATTTTAGTAGCTGCTTTACGTAAACGAGTCTTTTTAATTCAGATGACGATTAACAATCTTTCCAATTAACAAAACGAATCTTTTTGATTCAGATGCCAATCGAATCTATTTAATTGGTATCTGAATTAAAAATATTTGTTCAAAGCAACTACTGGATTGTTTAAATGTGGATCAGAATCATTCAGTATCCCAGTACTAAATTCAAAGAAGCCACTGGGCCTCATAAAACTAGGTGCGCAAACGCAATATTTATTTCGTTACCAACCAGTTTTAATGTGTAAGAAATGTGCAAAAATCAAACGCGACACGTAAGATGCCAATTAAATTATCCCTGACCGCAGGTTTAAGGATAATAAATTCTGCCACTTATACAGTATATTAAACGAATTCTTTCTTGAATTTTTTTATTAGGGACATATCGTATAGTGAATTTAATTATGGAAGGGAAAGAAAAAGAGTTTTTTAGTAATTGCAAAAAACTAATTAGTTTACTGTTTTCTGTCACGATAATTTTAGTTTAGTTAAATCTACTATTCAAATTAATTGACCCTTCGAGAATAGTTTCAATCAAGATAAAGAAATCATCCCCTACAGTCTATGAAACCAAATAAAATCCAATTACATATCTTTGGCGAAAACATATTTATTTATTACTACCTCCTTTCATCGTTATCTCCTCACTGTAACACGTCCATAATCCCCGCAATTTATTTAAAGCTACCGGTACATTGCTGATCGTAAACTATTTAACACTTTCTCTGCTACTTTGGAACTGTCAAACGTTGCTCTCACAATTCACACGTTTCGTGAAAATGCACACCGAGCTGTATTTCTTACTATAATGAGTTGAAATATAAATCGCGCTTGAAAAACTCGCACGCGATGCTTAAGGTGTCGCCAGCTCGCGGCAAATTAATAAGACAATGCATCGGAATGGCATACAATTATTTATAGTTTCACGTACACCTAACCACGTCACAATCGCTTTAGTATCATACGAACTTTTTGTTAAACTTATCACAATCACACGCTAAATACTCAATGACGTTTTGAAAGATTGATTCAAATTAAGAGTGCTTTTTAAATTTCGAAGTTGAAAGCCCTTTTTAATGCAGCGATTTTAGTTGTGAGAGTGAGTGGTGTGATTTAAAAGGAAAAAAATAAAGGGCTTTATTCCAGCGCTGTAGACGTTGTCGCCTTAACGATCTTAAGTGAAGTGTCACTAATAACTCCACTAAATGATACGGACAGACAGTGCGCATAACTACTGAAAACTGTTTTTTATCACTGATATTGGAGTGACACCTGTCTGGTTTTTGTTAATTGCAAACTTTCTTGCTGAGCGAACGTCTGATATGCATGTTATCAATCTTTAAGTTACTTTTGTTCAGTACAATTACTTTTACATTTGTTTATTTTCCGTGAAATGGTCTTTCAATTACAATATTTAAACGAAATATGATCATTGCCCACTCCCATTATTTTCAATTAAATTCTTCGTTATGCAAAAAACATCTGCTTATTTTGCATATACTATACACTAAGCTGGAATTCAGAATTTTAGATCATATTCATATATTGGAACTAGAAACTCAATGTTGATTGAAACATTATTAAAGTTGATAAATAAGTACTTTGTTGCGATAATATATACAAGAACAGAAGGTCAGTAGGTAATAAATATGATTCCCGTACTTGATCAACATTTCATAAACACAATAATTCGTGCAACTCCAAGTAAAACTACAAATGAAGTTGTACCGCTGTCAAAACCCATAACATTTACGTTTTTTTTAACACCAATTTATCATTAGATACACTCTTGTAGCTATAAATCACTCGTCAAGTAACTAATAGGTGCATTGCAGACGAAAAAACAGGCAACTTATCATCAGAACATGAAAAAGTTAATCGTGTAACAATTACTAACGACTAACAGCAGGTTACTGTAACCAACTACTACCTAGTCGTTATTTAGGTAAACATTGACAACGCTTATTTGAGATAAAAACTAAAGTCTCACAGGGTAATAGCGTCATCGGTTTCAATACGGCAATTTACTAGTTTTTGCCCGTTAATAGGTGTATAGTGTTTTTGCTGTATAATTGGTGATAATTCTTAAAGCACGTGGTATTGCTGGCTTTAATGTTTATTGGATCTTTATCTATTGATTTACGTGAACTTGACGCTCTAACTTTTCATAGCTTTGGTGTCTGCATATGGAAAATGCAGTATTGAATTGCAAAAAAAATATAACGTAGAGCAGAAATTCTTAACGCGCAAATAATGTCAAAAGCGTAGTTACAGTCAAACTAAATCAAGATTGTAAACCTAAAAAGCTTTTTATAAGAAGTCGTTTAAAGATGCATTTGTTTAAGTGCTACCTGCGTTTATATTACCTTCATGATTGATATCAATATAATCGCTATCTCGGTTACTTAACCTATCTAGACATGGGGTTAAGGTGGCTACATCTCGTTTACAGCTCTTTGTTTCTTAACAATAACGTGTCACTTTTGTTTTATCGAACATTACAGCACAATTTTACTGCTCTGCGATTGGTTCGTACGTCCCTGCTCCGTTTCATTACAATATTTATGTCCAATAAAAGGCATGTTCGCCGTTTTCCAACAATTAACGACATAATAAAGCTTTCTAGCGGTTGGAAAAAATTACAGCGAGAGGCCGTGAGCAACATTTTCCATGGCATTGTGGTATGAGCCTGTTATTTTCCCATTTGAGCGGTTTTATGGCTGTGTTTGTGCAGATGAGCGCAGATAGCGTAATAAGCGCACTCTCCGTCCTAGAAACATAACGCAATTATTCGCACGCACAACGAGACGTACTACGCGTTTGTTCTTCGCGATTATTTCGCCTTGTCACGCCACCATTGCACTGTTTTTTCATACGTATTACACCCTATCCGATGTTAACAGTCGATGTAATGCGTACAGTACCACAAAAACGGTATGGTCTCACAGTTTGATTGCGTAAATTGGTGCATGTATGCGTTAAATGCACGGTAGCAGTCGCATATAGTTTTATGTTAGTTATATTTTACTGGCACGTCCATAATGCGTACCTAGGTATATTTTTATAAAGTAATGAGTGCTTTTCTAAATAGTTTTCTAATTAGTGCAGTATAGTTTAAACGCCGCTTAATAATATAGCAAGAAATCAATAATTAAAAAGAAACCATTTACAAACCTAGTTTAAATTGGTCCTCATGCTACTTTATACTGGATGTAGTAAGTGCAGGTAGGTACAGTTCATAGTTTATTCAGCATAGCGTGTTCAGGCGATATTACATTGACAACTAGATGCATGTTGTGCATGCCGACTGTACCTACCCGCTGTTTTACTAACCCTGAACTGTATTGCACGAAACTCCATCGAATGACAGAAGTGGAATTTTAAATCGAAATTACTAGTTACGTTTTTATTTTTGTTTTTAGTTACCTACTGGTATTCTGTTTAACTTTATGACTGTAAATTGTCCTATATTTTGTCTCATGAAATTATTTTGCAATTTACGTATACTCCATTTATTATAACATTAAAACAAAAATAACGGTTATCACCCTCTCGTTATTTAGATATAATAAGATCCGTTATTTCACAATAAATACAAATTTACCATTTACATTAAAAAAATAACTTTAAAGTGCATTAATTCCAACAATATTACACAATAACTGTTGTTATTTTCCCGTTATTTTTGTAATGCTAATAAATGGAGTATAGTTATAATGAATTTATCCTGATTTATCCAAGACGAGCCAAAAACAAATCTTATTAAATAAATTTCTTTACGAGTATAGTAGTACGGTAAAAATCAATAATGCAATGATAAATTATAAACTTTTATATTATCTAAAGTCTTAACTCCTATGTGGAAGAAAAGGGCGAAAAACTTCAGGAAACCTCACTCTTTTCAATCTAGATGTTCGAAATTGTTTAACCTTGTTTTCCAAGATAACGTCATGATAGTTCTGTTGTTAACATAACTTAATACAATATGTCCTCCATAATTCTACCTACTACATAATATTTGGATTTCTACAAATAAAATTCATGTAACCTACTACCACCACTACTACGTATGTATGTTTGGTACAATTTACAAGAACGGGCGCAAACAGTAATGAGTTTGGTGCACGCTACGGTTCACTTGAAGATTGCTTCCATTTGTACACTAGATATTTCGAATCTTCTGAAACTAGGGTCTCTTGTATTTTCTATACTGATCTGGGTATTAGAAAGGCCTTCGTTGGTATAAATTAATATGAAAATTAGATAAACTTCTACGTAGCTACACCACGAATAGATTAAATTCAATATTGAGTTAAACTTGCCTTTGCACATTCTTTTAATTAAACTGCTAGAATGTAATTTATTTTGTGTAAAATAAACTACTTTTTTATAAATAATTTATTTACCGGAAACGAAGAGTAGCCTCTAGGTTTACTAATGTTTCACCAAAACACCGTTGGTACATTTTTAGTTTACAACCAACATTTCATAAACTATTTATTTCACAAACAACTTATTCCGCAAATGTTTTATTTTATAAACAAATGCTTTACAAACATTTATTTGGCAAATTCTTCTCTTTACAAATGTTATTGTATGTCATTTAATCATTCATAATTTTTTCATTTAATGTTTAGATTATTTTGGAAAAATCACGTATATACTTATTTTAAATTTTCTAAACCAGTCACAAAGTGATCATGACAGTATTGTTTTGCATAATTTTATTGAAATACCTAAAACTATTATTGCACTGATATTCGAAGTAAGGAGATGTTTGTGAAGTGAAAAGGACATGTCCAGTGGGTTAATGAACGATTGCCTAGGTAGTCAAAAATGAATGTTCAATAAAGATGTTATATTTTTATAACCGCTATATTTTCTAGTTTGTCAATTATTAACCTTTCGGGGTCAGGAACTTATGAAAACTGATCAAAATATGGTTTATACTCCCAAGATTTAAGTATGTTTGTTGTACTATAACGCCATCTGTGAGTGAACATATATACTAACTGGTGGAACTCTGGGAGATCAGAGAAACATTTTATATTTTGTTGGCCTGACCAGATTTTGCAGATCTTTGTTTCACTTTTTTTATTGTAAAGCGAAGAATTTATTGTAGAAACCATTGTAGAAATATAATATACTTTTTTAATGTACTTTTTCTATATTTCAATGAAGTACAACCCAAATCTACATCAAATATAAATCTTTGTTTCATCGCGAACAGGTTCCTCAATAAGTACCTACCTACCCATTTCTATTTGTCTCTCACTATTTGTTCCTACTGACTTAGGATTAAAGTAAGTATTTATTGTAAGCAAACAGAAAGTAACTTGTTGTCAATGCCAACATTAAACATAAAACATAATTCCGTCATTTATTTCAGGAAGAGGGTATTTAAAAAAATACACGTTTATGTGGTAAACAAATGTTTTAGTACCTAATCTTGGCGTATTTTACACGTAATTACGTTAATATATTCCTTTGATCTAAAATAAACGACTTATAGTTATTTTTCACACACTTTAAAGGCAATTACAGGATAAAGTAGAACGTCAAAACATCGAAAGCTATATTGTTTTTGTTTTAGAATATTCTTCCGTAAGCCTAAAAAGATTTATAAATCCAAATAAATACAGAGAAATTTAAATCTTAATTTTTAATACACATAACATAACATAACATCACGCCTGTAATCCCCGAAGGGTTAGGCAGAGGTGTACCTAATAGTACACCCACACTTCGCCAGTTATGTTTAAGTCCCATGTAATAGGGGGCGCGCCTATTGCCATCAACCGGGCACAAATCCAGACTCCGGGCTACTTCTGAGAAATTCCTAATGGAAAATCCCAATATCACTTTGCCCGACCTTTTTTTTTTTTTTTTTTTTTTGGGTGGGAAATTATCAATTAACTTCTCCCGCTCTGGGTGGAGCGGGAGGGAGTGTCAGACTTTTACTGACTAAAACCCACCGTGTTCCTTCAGATGCCTGTGTGCCAGGGCCACGATATCCCTTTCGGACAGGCTCGTAACCCTGGCAGGCATTGGCCCTTTCGGACCCCGTCAATTGGTGCTGACGTCTCTTTGAGGCGCGCGTGGAACACAACGCGCCGTCGACCCGGGCTTGGTCCTTATCGGACGGTGAGCTACCCATCGCTCACCGTCCGCAAGCCCGCGCCTACGGTGGCCGGGAATCGGCCTTTGCCCGACCTGGGAATCGAACCCGGGACCTATTGCTCTTGATTTTTAATTTATACTGTAAAACCCGCAATCCTGAACATTACCCGTAGCCAGAGGACAGTAACTGGTCATGTCCTTTGTAAATTAATTGCCAGGGATATAATGACAGGACAGTCTCTATCTATGGCGTCCAGTTCTCTATGGCGTAGCAGAACTACCTTATTCGTAGACATATAAATCAATTCACTAGAGCAGCTAGTGTTCAAGCAGTAAAATATATAAGTTCTAATTGAAACATTTTCATATTACCAAACAATCATCATTGTTATCAAAAGGATCCTTATTATAGCCGACCCACATTCGTTCTGATTACGTCTCCTGCGTATCGTTGCATGCAAAGACCGTGTATTGTCAGATTCATAGCCGTATGACCGCTGTATTTCTGACCGTAATTATGAGTCCGTGGAAACTTTGCGCTGATAACGTTAAGCGCATACTAAGTAGCTATGAGGAATATGGAACGCAAAAATTGGATGAGGAAGTTGCTTATACTAAAGGGTTAACGGTTGAAACACGTCTGTTGTTAGGTACTATAAGTAGCAGGTATGTTATATACCTATTATACGACCATGTATCCACTTATCTTGTTACGCCTCTTTTTGGGTGGGAAATTGTCAAATAACTTCTCCCGCTCTGGGCGGAGCTACTTTTACTGACTAAAACCCACCTGTGTTCCTTCAGTTGCCTGTGTGCCAGGGCCACGATATCCCTTTCAGACAAACTCGCAATCCTGGCAGGCATTGGCCCTAACGGACCCCGCCAGTTCATGCTGACATCTCTTTGAGGCGCGCGTGGAATAAGAGGTCTTAATCGACCGGCGAGCTACCCATCACTCACCGTCCGCAAACCCGCACCTGAGGTGGCCGCGAATCGGTCTGCGATTCCCGACGCCCAAGGCGTCTCCCGCGGTGACATAGGAGCGCGAATTTTGCCTATCTTGTTACGCCTGTGATCCCATAAACAGGCATAATAGAATCGATGGTAATAACTCGAATAGAGTCTAGGGCAGTAGGTATTCAAAATAGGAGGCGGATCTATCCCAATATCAGAGAAGTCTCGTGAAAAGAATTGACCCACGTAATTTTTATTTTCCCTCAGTTCTATTTGTGCCTATTTCCTCAGTTTTAATGTTCCTAAAATATTAGAACTTGCTGTAGGTTATGCCTCTAAATATCGATTCAGAATATTCACAAACCCATGTACCTACCTACACAGTACCTATTTCCTTATACGATCCACTGGGTACATGTAGGTACAGCATAACACACATTCACCCGTCTAACTACAGCACGGAGAGTGGGAACAGGCAGACGTAATTACCTGGCATAAAGGCCAGTTATTAAGCAATTTCTGCACGAACGAGGCGGATGTCTTGTCAGCTACATACCCCGCTACTTCTGCCCTCGTCCGCTACCCAGCTATGGATGAACGTAATCCATAGATTCTATTGTCTCTCTGAATAACTAATCCATGCCTATTCAGTACTCCACTACGTTTATAGACATGTGAATTACTTCAACAGTCAAAGCCGTTTCATTATAATGTTATTAATTTATTACTGAAATAGAATTCATTAGCGGATCGTATTACAAATTGCTTGGCATTCAATATTTATTCATGCGATAAAAAAAGCTAAAACACATAATCAGGACTATGAGATGATCTTTATCTCTAGTCACCTTGTTTACGCAACTATTCACGTTTCATTCGTATATTATTTCTTCTACACACATTTTTATTACTGGTACAGCACGTACGTACTTTCTAACAGGGAACTAATTTGCAATAATTGATACGGAAAAATAAAAGCTACCAGACCGTTTTACGTGTGCGCGCTCGACTGGGCAATTAAGAAAAAATATAGCAAAGGCTTCGCAATGACCTAATTTGGTTGCAGTCTAAATCTGCCGGCATGCAGTGATGTTAATGCATTTTATATTGGTTCAATTGGGAGGAGAGACGCGCGCCGGCGCGGTATGCACGCTGTGTGGGCGATTCGCGGGAATGCATTAGGGACGCCGGGATCTGGCACGCACTGAGCTACGCACTACTTTAGCAACAGATTAATGAAGTTTTATCACTGTCCGTCTGGAGAAATTGCACTTTGTACTGCGTTTGAGGATTTGTTTATCCTATTGAGTCTAGATACAGTCACAACACGTGTCTTGACTAGATTAGATAAGACTAAGCCAAATTTTCGAGAAGAACATCGCGGTGATCGCTCATCATTCTTCATTTTGCAAATTTTAAAACATTCAAACTGCCATTAATTTAACCACAAAAGCCGACGACACAAGTAAACTCAATTGCACATCGCCAAAAACAAACACAAACAAGGGCAGGTCATGCGCATGGGCTGCGTTCGCGCAGGCGCAATGCAATCGTGCGTTTAGGGCCCACATGCCGCCGCCAAGTTCCCTGGAAGGCGATGAATAACTCATTGTCCGTCCGTCCGTCCGTCGTGACGCACGGTTCTAAGAACAACACGATGCAAAGCAGAAGTGACCGACATAGTTGACCCGAGAATTTGGCAGAGAAATTGCACAATTATGGAAATGTATATGAGCTTATCTGATAGGGAAAGCACGTTGCGGACTTTATAATTACGTAATCATGCAAAAGACAGAGATGCGGTTCCTTAATTTCAGTAAATGTAAATAAATAAACAGCCTCCTTGTTGCCTATCCCTTCATTGTACAAGATTATCTTTACGCATCGCAGATTTTCTTTACCAGGTCAGGTCAAATGAGGTTGCACCCATTTTCAGACAGGAAATTCGCGATCCATATAGTGTGAGGACCTTAACCTCAAACTACGCGTCACCGCAGTTTCCCACCAAACGCGTACGAGACCAGGCACAGTGCATCGCTGCACTAATTAGGATGCACAGTGTGACGCCGACGGCGGCGGCATCGGACACCAAACAGCTGAATATTCGCACACAACTATTGTGATACCATTTTATGGTTTCGGCTTGCCTTTATACTCCGTAGTTAGCATTCTAAATTGGTACCGCAGACGTTTTTTCATACCGCTAAATGTCGTGTCAGAGCAATAAAATGGAATACTGACGGTCAACAAAATTGTGTGATTCAACAAGGGACAATTACGACTTATTAGCCTCGTACAGAATATTGTGATGGGTCAATTAAGCGAAATATTATATTCAGAGTGAACAATTTGGTCGATACGTGATTTGCTTGTTCAAGTAAATCCTAGTTGCTTTGTTTTATTTATGTAAATGGTAGCTGCACGTTATAATGTCGTTCTCATTCAGGACAATGATAGTTGGCGTGCGTCTTTTGTTTTTGCAATTATGATAATGTTTTTCCCTATTGTGGTACCTTTTAACATCATTCATTCTGAGGCTGAAATCTGTGCTCGTTTTGATTTCCATTTTGTTATCCTTTCCCAAACCATTCGATATGATCTAAATCATTGAGCAAAATCATAATAGATACAGAAGAACCCCCTTTATAACCATCACACTAAACCCCAAAATCCCTTATCAACAGGTGAACCGACCCCTTACAATGAAGAAAGAAGGTATTCAAACAAGAAACCGCAAGCTAAGTAGTAAGAGTAAGAAGAAGAAGGGTGGAATGGGCATGGGAGGAGGCGGTGCTTGTGCTCTAGCCCTCGGAGGAGTCATGGGAGACATGATCAAGCCTCTGGGAGACGGCAGCAAGGGCTTCGGAGGGTCCGCCTTCCCCTCTGCCATGGACTTCGGTAAGTACTGTAAGTTGTTAAGTGAGGTTAAGTAAGTTAGTTCATATAAGGTAGTATAAATAGTGGCATGTGTTTAAGTAAGAAAAATGTGATGATCAAATAAAAAAAAAAAAAATCAAATCATCTTTGAAACTTTATACTATTAACGTTACAAACGTAATAGCAAAGGTAAAAAGTACCTACTTTAAATGTGGGTTTAGTACCTGCTACTAATCCCACATTTTGCCTGCGATGTGATCAAGTCCTATGTAATAGGAGGCGCCTTTAAACGGGACAAATCCAGAGCTCCATGCTGTTACTGAGGGTTCAATCTGCCTAGCCTTTGCCCAACTATGTTTGGGGTCGGCTTCCAGTCTAACCGAATGCAGCTGAATACCGGAGCGACTGCCTATCTGATCTCCACAACCCAGTAACTGGGTAATACGATACCCCTTGGTAACTGGTTGTCAGATTTTCGGGCTTCTAACGACCCGTACGGACTGTCAAAGATCCACGAATGACAGCCAGGACCAACGGCTTAATGTGCTTTCCGAGGCACGGAGGAGTCTCGGTATGTAAAGATGGTAACCCATCTACGGGCCAACACCGGCAAGCGTAGCTTACCCTGATAGATCGACCCGAGTGGCTGATAATACTTAGCCAAGAGCTATATATACTGAGAGGTGTCATCTTGTAATACCCAGCAACACTGTTCGACCCAGGTATTGAATGAGGATGTCACGCTCAGCAGTAAAGGCTCCCGCAGACAAGCACGTTGCAACTCCGGTAAAACAATGTCCATGAAGTTTTCATACAAATTGTTCCAATGGAGTCGCGTCACGCCTGTCTGCGGGAGCCTTAATGCTAGCGACCAATAAGCTATCAATCGGTGAGACAATTGCGTTAGTCAGACACACAAAACACATTAGTAATGTGACACAACCGTCTAAGGATCAAAGATGTTTATTTATATTATTTTAATGATAACCACACGTGTAAGAATTTATTATCAACCCTATATTGCCTACTAATACATATTCATGATGCATCTAAAAAATATTAAGTCTTAGTTAATGGTTATATAACATCAATATTTATTATATAATATAAAATTATTGTTTTTTTTTCCTCGATGTCGGAACAAAAACATAACCACGCTGTTTTATGACATTTTTGCAATAAACATCGTCATTATTTAAATTTATATCAATTTTCAAAGTCGACAGACAATTTAGAGTTTACAACTGGGGCTATCATTTATGTGTTTATTAAAATATTGATGGTAATCCGTCTATATATTTGTCTATGCAATTAACAGATTTAAAATGTTACAATTTGCACGAGCCGTTGGATTGGCAGTCCAGTTAATTTTAACTGAATATCTCACCTCACTTAAGTCTAATTATGTTCAAAACTATGCATAATAAGATGCAAAGCAGTTGGAATGGTATACCTAGTTATTTTTCGCTCAAGAATAATAATTAGAAAATGCAGCAGGTACAGTCAGTCACCTGCATAACATGAACCCACTTCCAGTCATCGTCTTTGTAAGAGCAGATAATGCAGGTTACTGACTGTACCTATACGACAACAGTTCCTGCCATCTTTATAAGAAAGAGAGGGAGGATATTAGTTGAAAAATTCAGTATCATCAAAATATTTTATTTCACATAAACCTACATGTCACTTATGAAACGTCAGAAGCTAGGTGCACGGTTCCAATTGGTCGTTTCCTATGGAGTAGAGCTGGCAAGAAACTCCACGGTTACTCTTTTAAAAATAATGGGCTTTAACAATGTTTTCAAATTACAGTGTTAATAGGTATGGGAGGACAGTGTAGGCCCGTCAACAAGTACCCAGGTACTTAACAAAATAGTTTACAAAGCTACAGTCTATTTTAAGCCTACAACGTTCTCACATTCACAAATGAAAAAAGAATTTATATAAAATATTACTAAAATAATAATTTATGATCATTATCCACAGCCTGACTTCACCCACTACTGGGCATCTATATGCCTCTCTTTGTTTGTCGAGAAATACAAATTCTTTAAAAAATACCTTACCATCACATCACACTAACATTATAAAGGCGAAAATTTGTGAGTGTGTGTGTGTGTTTGTTACTTCTTCACGCTCAAACGGTTGGACGAATTTTGATAAAATTGTATGGAGGTAGCTGACACCCTGGATTAAGACATAGGCTACTTTTTATCCCGATATTCTCATGGGATCGAGACTTACGTGGGCGAAACCACGGGGCGCAGCTAGTTCTAAATAAAAAAATGTCCTAATTACTTTTATAATCCGCCCATTCGCTCCAAGTTAAAGCCAAACAGTTCTCCAATCTTTAACTCGCAAGTAAAAAACCTTACAGTATTAACTTAATTAAGACTTAACTAAGTAATGAGTTAATGAAGGGAAAATATTAAGCGTATCAGCGAGTTATCTGGGAGCGCATAGAGATGAATAGGTTCTGAGTTGCAGACTGGTTTGCAGACCATTACTTGTAATCTGTAAATAAATTCTACCGAGACTTTATATTTTATGCAAGTTAAATACTGAAAGGAAATCAGGAGCATTGACTTAAGTAATATTGATTATAAACTTTAGGGGTGTCAGTCATGTCCGTATTCTGCTAGTTTGAATCGATTTGGAGGAATAGATTAGGAAATCTTATATTGTTTTTCTTTCTTGATGGCCTTCTCCATAACATATCATTATGACAATCATAGAATTGACATACGGATACAGAAACCAAAAGATGTTTTCATAGAAATATTTAAAATCTTTTGTAAAACATTACGGATGTGTCTTAGTAGTTTTAGAGCCGTAAACGCTGACTCTAGTTCCATTCTCAGTTCAGGCAGTGTACGTAATTGGGTTTTTATGCCGCCGCGACTAGGAGCACTGGTGGCCCAGTGGAAATGGCCACGACATACAAGTTGTACGTCGTAGGTTCAAACCCAGACAGGCGCTTTACTTTGTGCAAATTATTTCATCACCGCTGCTCTCAAAACGGTGAAGTAAAACATCGTGAGGAAACCGGCGTGTCCTAGAACCAAAAATCCGCACTGGGCCCGCGTTGTAGATTACGGCTCACTCCCTCTCACCGAGAGGAGGCCTGTGTCCCAGCAGTGGGAAGTTCGTTAAATTAATGAATGTCTGTTTTGTCCACCAGGTCAGCACCAAGTGGGTCTGGTGCACCCGGCGGCGGCGCACATGTCGCACTGGTACGGAGCGCCGCACCAGGGCTTCGCCCCCCCGCCTGCCTCGCACAACCCCTACCATCATCACCACCTCGCGCAGCTCAATTCTATGGTAAGTTTCAATTGCAAATGATAAATGATGATAAGTAAATGGTATTTACTTCTGGTAATAGGGTTATACAAACTCGTCAATAAAATAAAATTAAATTCAGAACTTTTTGATATTGAATCGATTCGAAATTGTCTGGAGCAATATTTATGTTTTATAAAAACAATTAGGTATTTGTGATGCGTCTGATATGAAGTAAATTTTTCTTGAGATTCTGAATCGGGGGACAGTTATTTACTTTTTAATTTTAATAAAAACAAAGGAGAGTCTGGTATGATCATATATATGCCTGTAGGTATAGTTCAGTTTAAGTATAATTCCTTATTAAATAATTCGCCCTGACACGTATCGTGTAACACCGTACCTATCTTAAAAAAATGATGACGTTTATACCGTATAAGGATCCACGAAAAATTGCCTACATCATTTATGTAATATTTTAAAATCTCTCTTTTCGTGGTTTTCCCACAAAATTCGTTTCTATTTCGTCCGTAATAGAGTAGGTATGTATTATTCAGATTATGTAGATTAATAAAATATGTAAAACTAGCTGCGGATCACTGTTTCACCTACATAAGTCTCGATCCCGTGGGAATATTGGGATAAAATGTTTCTTATGTCCAAACCAGGTCATGGTCTACCCATGAGCCAAATTTCATCCTAATCCGTTCAGCCGTTTTAGCGTGAAAGCGTAACAAACAAACAAACTCACTTTCGCTTTTATAATATAATAAAATTTCGGCCATTTACATTTAAGCTCAACACACATGAAACGCGTGCACGGGTCGGGCGCGCAGCAGGTCGGTGGCGGGAGCCACGCCCGCGTTTGGTGTGTTGTCATTCATATAAATACAGATAATTCAGCCCGCCCGCCGTACTGCCGTCCCGACCCGCGCCCGAACCGCACCCACTGCCTGTGTGTGTTGAGCTTTAGAATGTTCTAATCAAGATTTTGAAGGCAATGGAAAAAAATCAATCAATCTGCCTAGCCTTTTCCCAACTATGTTGGGGTCGGCTTCCAGTCTAACCAGATGCAGCTGAATACCAGTATTTTACATGGAGCGACTGCATATCTGACCTCCACAACCTAGTAACTCGGTAATACGATACCCCTTGGTAAGACTGGTTATCAGACTTTCGGGCTTCTGACGACCCGTAACGACTGTCAAAGATCCACGAATGATAACCGGGACCAACGGCTTAACGTACTTTCCGAGGCACGGAGGAGTCTCGGTATGTAAAGATGGTCACCCATCCACGGACCAACCCCGGCAAGCGTAGGTTAAACGGATGGATCGACATATGCGGCTGTTATTACTCAGCCACGAGCTCCTCTCAGGAAAAAAATATTAACACTTAAAAAATGTCAATAAATACTGTTTTTAGGGTTTCGTACCCAAAGGGTAAAACGGGAACCCTATTACTAAGGCTCCGCCGTTTGTCTGTCTGTCCGTCTGTCACCAGGCTGTATCTCATGAACCGTGATAGCTAGACAGTTGAAATTTTCACAGATGATGTATTTCTGTTGCCGCTATAACAACAAATACTAAAAAAAACAGAATAAAATAAATATTTAAGGGGGCTCCCATACAACAAACGTGGTTGTTTTGCTCGTTTTTGCTCGATATTGATAACGGCAACAGGTAGACGCTTAAAATATTCACAGAATATTTAGATATATATTCACTTTAAAAATAAATAATTAAATTAAAATAAAACAAGTATAGGGGGGCTCCCATAAAATAAACGTGATTTTTTTGCCATTTTTATAGATAATGGTACGGAACCCTTCGTGCGCGAGTCGGACTCGCACTTAGCCGGATTTTTTTGGTTTTAAAAATTATATTGTCATATCTATAAATATTTATGTAATAGAATCTCGTAAATAATGTAATGCGTAGGTATATTATGTAGTTTCGTAAGAAAAGTAGGATGTAATGTAAAATGATGCCGTATATTAATGTTTTACCGACGGTTATTGGTTGAATAATGCTCTCGTATCTTCGCCAGTATCGAAGCGTAGGTTATATAGCTTAGCATAAAATACCTTTTTATCTTTTTTTATTTTTATTTATTTAATCCATAATTTTAACATAACATCTGCCAAACTACAAAGCAATTTATCGGCAGTAGGTACTCGTGGAATTTGCACGAATATTTACCTGATTATACATTAAAATTAAAACAAAGTTATTTAAAAGCACATAACACTATAATTTTCGAGTGCTTACATTCCGATTGCGAATGTAAGTTTACCTATATGCACAATGTTGAGAGATTTACAATGTTTTTTTAAGACCACAGACTTCTGATAGGTTTTCCTGTAATGTAACTATTTTATGAATATTTTTTAAAATTTTTAGGCTCAGTAGTTTCGGAGGTAATGGTCAATTTTCATCTATTTTCTTAAATATCTTTAAATTAATTTATTTTAAAATTATAAAAAAAAAATATCTCGAACTCTTATAACAAGCCCTTTCATTTAATCACACGGAGCAGATTGCAAAGCATTTTTTTTAAAGTTTCAAATTTCCCCCCAAAGACGCGTCCGTGTTTTTGGGGCACAGAAATTCATTTGTGTACTAAATTTCAACTTAATCGGTCCAGTAGATTCGGAGAAAATTGGCTGTGACAGACGGGCAGACATACAGACACACGAGTAATACTATAAGGGTTCCGTTTTTTCCTTTTGAGGTACGGAACCCTAAATACCATATTTATTTAGGTGTTTCTGTAAAAAAAAAACAATAGATACAATACAGCTTTAATACATTTTCAGCTGCAGACCAAATACAGGAGGGCTTGTATAAATGAATCATGAAAAAATATCATGTTAGGCATATCTTTTTTGGGGACCTTTACTTGAATAACATAATTAACGACATTTTCTTCTTTACAGACTGGCTGGAGGAGTGAGTACACGTGATAAGTCAACCAAACCCAGGAGAATGCAGTTATTAAAATAATGTCTTTCGTAAACAAGCGTCTCGTCCCCAACGGACGGACAAAATGACCTTACAAAGAAATCAGAGGCAACAAAACACGCTGTGATTTCGTAATTATGAGTATTCCACTCATAGGTAATAAACTAGACACATCACATTATTAATAAATAAGACTGTTGAACAGAATTGACGTTTACATCTATACAAACTAGGCTGAGGTGGCAACGAGAGCGGAAAGCGACGGCGAACACACTGTGATTGACGAGGCTTTTGAACGCAAGAAAAGAGCAGCGATTGAATCGATCCTTGAGGCTCCCCTGTTGAGGCAAAGCCGTCGCACTCTCCGCCGCTTACTGTCGCACCTCGCCTTACAGTTTGAATTGAACTGAACATATCCTGATTTTGAACACAATGAAACTTTGTCCCAGTTTATCGTTCCCCAATGAAAGACTTTGATATACCGCGATCAGTTTCCTACAAGTATTAAATTAAGAGTGTTTTACAAGAAGTAACTAGCGAAATTGTACAGTATTATAATATTAGGTAAGGTCGGTTGCGAAGTCTTAATAATAAGTATAGTTCAAAAAAATAAGAAATAATTTTGTGTATTTGTACATATCTCTATAAGTTATATTCCGTTCCTGTGTACATTGTTTTTATTTTTTTAATATTTAATTCGAACGTTTCGTTTCGCTATAGGAATTGTGATGTGTTCAGGAAGATAAAGCGAAGATGTTTTTTTTTGTACATTTTATTATTTGTGTAGATGTTATATGAATGAAATGCAATAGTAATTTATGTAATAGTTATACATGCAATTTGTAAATAAATAGCAGTTTTGAATAGTGACATTTCGCAGAACTGATTTTGTTAGCGCATTAACCATGATTTCGTTAAATAAATTATTCAAGTGGTCACTAAATCGAATTAGCTATTGGATATTTATGTATAAAAATAAATTTGTTTGTCACAAAGTGTATTATAAAGTTTTGTATCACATTACCGTTGTAAAATTAAGAATATTGAGTGGCCATAAATTTAAAAATTACGGGGCTGTGTCTGTGGATGTAACATATTATTATGGCTTAAACAAAATAAAGTTATTTTTCGCAAGGTGGTTGGTTGTAACACAATATTTCAATATTACAAGCACATTGTACAAACATGGTGTACCTACTCTGGTTCATTATTTTTTTAATCCATGGGTTATTATCAGTGTTCGGAATAGTAGAGCTAATATTCCTAAATTTCTAAGAACAAAGTCAAAAAAGTGGAGACTTCCTTACAACAATTTTTTATTCCGAATATTTATTATTTATATGTTAAGTTGGTTTTTTTTTACTTAAATTCATGTAAGCGTGGTGCTTGCATGAGGGTGACACAGACCCAGGGTTAAATTTCTGTAATTTTTTGCCTAGGACGCACCGTTTTCGAGAAATTTGAATTTCATAATTATAATGAAATTTAAATATCTCGAAAACGGTGCGTCAAAAAAAATGACGTATGGAAGTCTCCACTTTGTCCCTGTTCTTTTTCGAACTTTAGGTATTTTAGCACACCTTTTCCAATCACTGGTTATTATATTACGATCCAGTAAAAACTAACCGCATTAGCCGATTCATGACCATTGAAAATAATTACAAGTTACAACCACAAACATATTCCTGTACCCCAAAATATGTAAATATGGAATGTAAATGAAACATGTAGAAAATAAATGAAATCATTATAAGACTCAGATTTAAAAGATGTAAATTAGAGATCACTGCAAAACAGCCTATAACGATATCCCGTACCTAAAGTTTTTAGTTTATTAAACAAAACATTGTGAAGTTGTGTATTTTAAATGAAATTGTGAATAAATTATCAATATTGATATTAAAACGTTTATTTCATTTCCCTCTCTACAATTCCTGCACACAAAGCGCAGTTAAGCTCATTGAATTGATAAACATGCACGTAATTCCTGCTGTCCATATGAAAGGAACGAAGGTCCCTTTAAATTGGAAAGCAGATCAATTGACCATCCAATTACGTCGTCTTATACGTCGTCCGCCATAAGTCACAGGATCAATTCCGCTATTCTGCAGAAAAAGTCGTCCAAAAGTCGCGCTTATCTCGCGGCAAATTGAAAATGCAGCCGGCCGTGTGATTGTGACGCAACGGGCCCGATGCCGGCGACATATGGACCTATTCAATTTTAATCGCATTTCAGAAGAATGGACACTGGATAAAAGTACGTATAAAATGGTTCCCGGGCCACGATAGGCCTTACTTAATAACTTGGTTTTATTTGCGGTTCATTCCGACGGATTTTAAGGGTGCCATTGTTGGTACACAATTATTGTTTGCTTTTGATCTTTTTAAGTTGCACGGTTATTTTGCGGCCGCTTAGCGTTCATGCATCAGTGATCCGTGATCGTACGACTTGACATTTGTAAAGATTTCTGTTGCAGACTTCCTTATGAATTTTGATACATTCTTTGTTGATGTTTGTAGTGGAACCACGTTGTGGTTACCTGATGTCAGAAGGTAAACAGAATTGTTTGTGTAAATTTGGTAGGAAGGGACACATTACTGACACTAGTTTACTGGAGAACACGACAGGACGATACCACAGGACTCTCTTCTTCTATTATAAGTTTATACAGGATGTCAGGTAAAGAACGGATAGGATAGTAGATCTTATGGCCGTTCGATTTTTATTTTTTTTGTTTTATCCCAAGTTGTACATAAGATAAAAAAAAACAATACTTTCTTCTTCACCACGCCCTCAAATGGATGAATTCCATCGGTTATATGTTGTTATAATATGGTACGTTGACTAACAGACAGGCAGTAAAAAGTGTGACTAGGAAATGCAGTTTTTTTTTTAAACGTACCTATCATAAGTACTAAATAGGATATTTTTTTTCGTATTTTATTTAGAGCGGCCATAAGTCGATTATATACGATTTCAAGGTTATCCATTCTTTACCGGACACCCTGTTGATGAATAGTGATAGTGGTTTGGCTACCAATTCGAGATGAGCCTAAGGAAGAGGAAAATTCCTCAATAATAAGCTTAGAAAAACATTTGTGTAAAATTCGTTGTAGACCAACAGACAGGAGTTATTTAAACAGAACTAAGACAAAGATCTTCCTCTACTCCTATAGTTACTTATATCCTTTATATCCTTTCCCAGAACAAAACGAGAAGTGGCTTGTTTGTAGTTTTTAAAATGAAACGGCATTTTGCTCGGGAGTGGAGCGGGCATAAGTCACCGGCCAGCGCGGCGTGGCAGCGTGGCCAGTCCACCGTAGTGATAAATGCACCGCTAGCGCGGGAAAAAATGTCGCCAGGCAAAAACCGCGGCATCACTCCCTGCGATTTATTGCACACGGCAACACCGCGGAATATTCGAGAGCCGACACTTGGACGAATATTCTTACACCTAAAGCGGTATGCGACGTACCCCCCGATGTGACGGAACTTCGCACTTGGCAAAATTACGAGCGTTAACGTACGCCGGTATGTTCGCACCGTACGATTTATTTGTTTAATTTTATTGAATGACGCGTAATATATCGTGTAATTGTCGAATGGGCACGCGTAGCGGTTGCTGTCAATAAAGTTGAAAAATCATTCAGCAAAATAAACGATTCAATCAGATTGACTTCGATTGATTCTGAAACTGACAGTCAAAAATGCTCTGACTAAGAAGTTATGAAATCAATTTCACTTCCATCCATCACAAATGAGCTCACATTCTCTTAATGTTAAGGCTCCGTACACGAAAATAACCCTTTTTCGTCAATTTCTTATCTAATTGTGAGAAAGCTTGAAATAATTGAAACATTAAGTCTGTGTAACTATACAAGTATAGTTTTCGTGGTGCTAAACCATTCGTGTCAGTCACAGCACCTGTTAATAGTTTCATCACTTTTGTGCTCTTGAAAATATAGTATTTTGCGGCTTTGATTTACTTAATGAAGATATTGTGTAATCATAAAATAAAATTTTGATTTTATCTCAAGGATTACTGAAGTCCAGTGTGGGATTTTTAAATTTCTTGATATGGTTTGCTAAATAATAGGAAAAAATACATTAATGACTGAGTTTTTATCAAACATTATTTTACTGCTATATTTTGTATAGAAGTTGAAAAAAGTGCTTCCCCACATGCAAGTAGACCATATAATAATGTTAATTATATTTTTTAATTTTTAAAATTAAAGGTAGTGTCTTGTAAAAAGATGATCAAACGTCAGTCTCGCGTCATTTTTCGGAAAACTTGTTGCAAATATAAGTGATTTTCCATAAATACTTAATCTATTTGAAAAATCCCTTTCCGCCACATGCAAAACAAAGAACTCGATATTTCAAATCACAAAAATTTTGTTTAAATTCTGTTTTCCTTTCTCATGAACAATGAACAAAATTGATCAAAATCAGCCGATCTCATGCACGGCCTCTTAACTCGTAGCAACAAAAGCAACAAAACATGCGTAAGCCTTTAAACTAGATAATAATTGCAATTAAAAAGTAGGCTCACGTTCACACGGCTAAGGAGCAACATTAACCAAATAGGTTACAAATGTGAACACAATTCATTTTAGACAAATTGCAAGAGCCTGTGAGAGAAAATTGAAATGGCCCATTGTATCATTTCTGGTTTCCACAGCACTAGGAAGACGGCACACTTGTGGGGTAACTGTCTGAAAAAGCTTTTGACAATAGTTACGCGGCTCCCAAACTATCGAGACGGAAATAATTGGTTGTTTATTAAATGTGTACCTATCATCTTTAGTTTATTTCGATTTATAGGTAATCTACCTATTAGAAAGTTTGAGTACCTGTTTGTTTCATTTTAAATTAGACAATAGTTATTAGAAAGAGATCATGATTCTATGATCGTTGTGAAAGTCAATTATGATAAAATATCCTGCATCTTTCACTTTTGATAGGTTGGCACTCCTGAATAGATAACTGGAATTGGAAAGATCAACGAAAGTTACTTACCACGAAATCTAAGAAATCGAACTTATTGGGTGCTATAAAATAAAAGTGCCATTTTTTTGCACTTGCTATACAAAAACTAAAATGAAGAATTGAAACGTTATCTACACTTTATTGTACAGTCGCCAGCACATCAAGTTACCACAAACTGTCAAATTTTCTCATTCGATTTTGAACTTAACTATCAACATTTTAAGATTTAAAATCATTTGGAGAATTTTGACAGTTTAGTATAACCTGATGTGCTGGCGACTGTACATACATACATAGATTGATGCACATTGGGTTACCTAGAGTAGAGCAAATGAATCAATGCCATCGGAAGACCTAATGGACACTATTTTACTTCAGTTTTAATAAAATATTAGAAAGTATAAGATTATATTACATTATTTTGCTCCCACCTGTAGCTTTCAGCTGTTGTATAACCGCATGCGCACATTTCCCGTCACCGCCACATCCAGCAAGATAAAACATTATAAGTAAAAGCACAACATAAAATAAAGCCTCTGAATTTAAAGAAGTAAATGTAACTCCACAAATCCTTAGGGACGCCTCATAGTCACCGAGTCGTGAGTAAGGGATCGTACACACTTGAGAGCCCGCGACTATCCGGCTGATCCGGGAATCAATCCGGGACTTAGACGGCGTTATCTCGCTGACCCCGCGCCGTGTCACGACGCGTTTGATTTGCTTTTCAATTTTGTACTGGCTATTCTTTCTGCCGCTTCATTGAGTCTGGATTAAAGGTACGCAAAGTGATTTTTATTATCGGGGTAACCAGAAAGAAGGGTTGGTGTTGACCGTTGATGTTTGTTTGGGTGTAGAGATATCACAAATTTTGCAAAAGGACCGTATTCGGATACAAAACGATCTCGATTTGATACATTAGTGTTACTACCTCATCTGCAAGTAACAATTTTTTATGGAGTACTGTTAATTATTTATGAGTTCAAAATTAAAGGATTTGAATTGACAGTCACAGGAGATAAAAACAGTTATACCTACTATTTTACTATTATTATTTTACCTACTGGCATTCTGACAGACATCCATGATCACAATTCTCATGTAATTTAAATAGCTTTTTCCAAAAATACTAACTTTATTCGAATTAGGCAGTAAATCAAGTTAGGTACCTAACCTACCTAAGTATAGGTAATCAGTAAATCTCAAACACTTTGCAATGTACCCAGTTACTAAATGAGCTATTAATCTTTATGGCGGGGCCATAACTACCGTTTCTATTTTCTGCATCTAATTATTAAAGCAACGTTTTCATAAACGATATGAATCTCATAAACGTCAACCTACCTACCGTTTGGTATACTTATTCTATGAACTATGCAAACATTAATTTGACAACACAAATTAGGAAGAACATTATTTAATCGAATTAAAAAAAAAGTGGTACTTAAAAATCATTACAAAAGGTGCATGCAGATCCACTCAAGTGTGCACACTCCTTAATAACGTCGCCAAATAAAGCCCAATGTTTTGAACAGTTTTTAAAACTTATTTTCACGACTGATACTTGAGACGTAACTTTGTAACTTTTGATATCGATTTACAGTAACTTAAAACATAACATAAAAATGTTTAATATTTTAAACTCGATCATTAAACTGTGTAACAAATGATGACGGAACCAGTTCCACAACACGCTGGAATCAGAACATTCAGTTCCTGGAACTACTCCTATTAGATAACAGATCAAAGATCATTTAAATTAAACAGAAACGATTAACTCCCAGACGGAATTCAACTGAGAGGCGAAGGCGACATTAGGAATAAAATACCTATTTGAAATGACGTGGCGGCGAAGACTCGTCGACAACCAAACGCAGCGTAGAGCATACGTAAGTTATTAGTGTTATTACATCTTATAGTATGTTATTTAGGTACGCGGCTCATAATAATAAACAAAGTGTGTGGGTATTGAGTATCTGTAACTTAATAACGTTGGATGCACCTGCCCGCTCCCTCCCTCGCACATTAATATTATAATATATACAAAGAAAACGACCCTTTAATGCATTCGGCAGACGAACTGCTGTAATTATTATTTGGTGTAAACGTATTGAATATTAAGTCCAGTATTGGGGGCGAGTAATAATCTTTTTTTGAGGCCAAAGTATGCTAATCGCAGCGGTAGTAACGGACGTTGTACAAGGGTCTTAAGACAGGTGACATGACGACAAAAACTGCCGGAATTTTGATGAAATGATGCAGTCATATTTTTGAATTGTTTATTGCGATATGAATGAACAAAAACGGTTGGTATCGAATTTTGTAACAATGTGAACTGTAACTTTGAAGGCTCTGTTTTGAATTGTACAGTAGGAATTTGAAAAGTTTAAATTTTTTAAAGGATTATTTTGTTGTGCAGTTTGAATGATTTTAGTTGCAATTTGTGAAAATAGTATTTTATCAGTTGTATTAACTTTATGATTATTAATCATGCTTGTGATGCAGACTAGAGAATCCCATTAGAGTTTTATTTTTTTAGTGTTGTTTTGTTGAGTTTTTTATTAGAGGTTTAGTTTAGTGAGGTAGGAAAACTACATTAAGTCAAGCATATATTAATTCATCTTTTTTTTTTTTAATATTTGCTTTTTTCCTCTCCCTTTTTGTGGGAGGGATTTCTTGAAAAGGGACGGAAAAGTGTAACAGGAAGTGACAGCTTGATCATGGAATAAGTAAGTACTTTATAATAGCATGGAATTAGTGTACCTACTCATGGAATTAGTACCTAAGTACTTTATAGATTATAAGTGGAATTTTGACCAGTTGGCGACCAGTAATTAATAATTATTTGAATAAATATTTCAATATTTAGCTTTTTTAAATTTTGAGGTTAATTTCTGTCGTTGCTCAGTTGCTTATTACCAAGGTGAGATGTCTGATGCTACACATCTTATGTGACTACTGTAACGCCCACTCGTCTTTGTTTTTTATTTAATAATACTTATAATGAACATGGCTGCTTTCCTAGAATAATCTCTACGTAGGCTTTACAAGACTGAAAAGTATGTAAAGTCAAATCTTTTATCCTGTATGAAGCAGTCAGCAGTGCCAGCAAGTTTCAAACTTTTACAATAGATTGTTTCCTAGAAGAGATTACTGAAAGATCTCTATCTAGGCTTTAGAAGATTGCACATCTCTGGGCTTATTAGGAACAGCAATAATTATTCTTCTAATGTTATGAGTCCGATACGACACCTTTTCTTAAGGTGAATCCGCAGCTGTAGCCCGCGAAATTTGCAAGTCAGTGTCAGGTTGTATCTTGATCAAAATATTCGCGGCTATAACAGATATGTATTTATAGAATAATATTTTTTAGAATCATTAATACATCTCTCTAAGTTAGATTTGTTCCATTGAATGGCTTTTTCATGAAATCATGACATTGGGGAACAAATCTAAGATAGATTTGTTCGATAGGGATGTATTGATTTTTACGGGCTGCAGCTACGGATTCACCTTAAATAAGAATCTGCTATCAAAAAGTGTAGTAGAAATCGGTATAAGCCAAAACCATTCAGCCAACCACCACAAAACCAACCAGCCAACATTTGAAGAAACTTCATCTTTCAACTTACAAAAAGAAAACAACCTTTCAAAATTATTTGAACTGTAAATTGAGGTATCCATTCAATTACAAAGTACCTTCAGCTTGTTTTCGAAAACGTCACGTAGTTATTTGCTATTCTAATTAGGTATGTTGTCAGAATTTCATTAAGCCATGCCATGCGGGTGTGCTTACAGGAATGTCACAATGTTTGAACAATCGGGGCTCTGAAAGGTGAGCTGAGCCCTCTGTATATGAGACCTCGTTTTAGTATTAAGCTTTAATTTAATAGTAATTTTACATACAGAAAGCAAATTTTCTTAAATAATTTGTTCCCATTTGAAACCAGTGGGCCTAGCATGAACGCGCAGAGTAACGTAAATTAGTAGAAATTAAAATGTTATTTATTTTTTATTTAAAATTTAGATAGTAGAAAATAAGTAGGTAGAGGTTATCCAATTTAAAATTGCATGCCCCTCCATTTCTTGTTACATTTCAAATGTTTGTACCTATAGCAATTTTTATGGGCGTACAGTTTTAAATTATACGATCTCTGCTCGTTTCGCACACAATAATAACTTAGTTTGGAGTCTTTATTCATATTTATGGGTGATAATAATTGTGCCTTTCGCAAAAAAAAACCTAAACCAAAATACTATAGGATAGTTGTATTTTCTACTAACTGTTACCCGCAACTTCGTCTGCGATCCAGGTTCCAAAACTAGCCTATGTCCTTCTCCATGTTCCAGGCTACCTATCTGTCAAATTTCTTCGAAATCCGTTCAGCCGTTTAAGCGGGAAACCGTAATAAACAAACTCACTTTAACATTTATGAAATTAGCTATGAAGTTATTATTAGAAATCGTTCGGATTAACTTTGCGTTTACGAGCCTTCATGTGTTATGTATATTTGAGGCCCTACCTCAAATAAACGTTTGACGAGTTACTTGATAGATTCTCATAGGTTTATTGTGCTTTGCCAGTTTAACAAACCCTTGAATATAAATGTTTATTCTTTTTGTGTTGTGAACTGAGTTGTAGATTACAGTCTTACCAAGAGGTATCGTGTTACCCAGTAACTGGGTTGTGGAGGTCAGATAGGCAGTCGCTCCGTGTAAAATACTGGTATTCAGCTGCATCTGGTAAGACTAGAAGCCGACTACAATATGATTGGGAAAAGGGTAGGCAGATGATGAAAGATTTAATAAAAGAATAGACATGTTAAGAAAAAGAAAATGAAGAGGCAGTTTGTTTTTGTACCTTTGCTAGTCTTAGCATTAGGTACCTGCCTCTGATTCACAAAATTTTTAGCGATTAAACAATTTCAGGTATAAAAACTTAGAGGCAAACATACTTTGTCTTTACGAGGATGTCAAAAAAAGAATTTATGCCAACAGTTGAAACATGTATTTATTTTGTTTTTTGATTTCGAAACAAAAGTAAATTGGAATGTTTCAAGTTTCAGCTGCTTGTCATTTGTTAGTCATAAACATCGAAGGGGACAGTTGTACTTTAGTTAGTAGTGACATTACCAAGATCCTAGCCTTTTCCCAACCATGTTGGGGTCGGCTTCCAGTCTTACCAGATGCAGCTGAATACCAGTATTTTACATGGAGCGACTATCTGACCTCTACAATCCAGATACTGGGTAATACAATACCCCTTGGTAAGACTGGTTGTCAGACTTTCGGGCTTCTGAATACCCGTAACGACTGTCAAAGATCTATGAATGACAGTGACCAACGGCTTAAGGTGCTTTCCGAGGCACGGAAGGGTCTCAACGTATAATAGATGGTCACCCATCCACGAACTGACAGCGGCAAGCGTAGCTTAGCCTTCCATGGACCTGTAAGACTGTTTCATCATTTAGCCATGAGCTGTTTTTCTTTTTTAGATCACTAAGAAGTAACTGCCTCTTTGGTCGCAAGCTCTACTGCCGAAAATGAGGTCCTGGGTTCAATTCCCGGGTTGGGCAAAAGTGTTATTGGATTTTGCCATCTGGAATTTCTCATGTGCCCGGTTGATGGCAATAGGCTCGCCCCCTAATACCATATTGGACTTAAACATACCTGGCGAAATGTGGGTGTACTGTAGGTACACGTCTGCCTAACCCTTCAGGGAATAATCCCTGAAGGGTTAGACTGGCGTGATGTTATGTATGTAAAAAAGTAAAATGCTTGTTAAAAATGAGGCACAGGTATTCTTAGCACCTGTGCCAGGTATATTACTGCCCGCTTTATGTGCCAATCGAAAGCACCCTCACTTCCGACCCTCTAGCGGAAGTACTACGCACCTTTTAATGCCTACTATACAGTTTTGACCTGGTTACATTACAGCGTTTGTGTTTTCATAGTAAGATGCCAAAGCCTTATGTTTTTTCTTGTTGTGGGTTCAGGCGTTTTGTAACATACATATAAAACAAAGTTTGTAGTGGATTAATAGAAGAAACTAGGTAGTTTATTTTTAACTAGCTTCACGCGACTTCGTTCGCGTAGATGTCGTATGATCATAGAAATATAAAAACAGATATTTATGCGTATGATACACAATATACTAAATAAGAGCCACATTTTTATAACACTCCCTCGGCCCCCCACCCCCCGCGTCGTATCGCACCGCCCACCCGCTCTCGTTTTGGCTTAGCGTTATTTGAGAAGTTTTTTTTTCTTTTTGCACTGCTTCTAAGGGTCCTAGCGTGATGTTAAATAGCCTATATCATTCATTAATAATTGGGCTAACGAATGCATGAATAATTTTTCAAATGCGACAGGTACTTCCAGGGATAAGTGCGATCAACAAAAAAAAAATCTTTAAGTTTATTATACTTATTAGTAACCATAGATTTTAATTCTGATTAGCAATGTAGATATTCTGTCTATTATTCGTGAATATACCGACTAAGTTGGACCTATAGAAATTGTTAGTAAAGTATAATACACACCTACCTAAGTTATTCTTACTACATGACGTCCACTGATGGACATAGGCCTCTCTTAAGGTGGGGCGGGGGGTTCCAATCGCCACGCCCGGCAAGCGGTTTGGCGATCGCAGTATGGTGTTAAAATGCACAGGGAACGCTGCTGCCCATTCTCTAGTAAGTCCCTTAGTCGCCTTTTACGACACCCACGGGAAGAGATGGGATGGTGCTATTCTTTAAGGCACACATACTCACATGATAACATGATACTCTCATCATTATCTTAACTAAGAAACCACCTAATACTTTTAGCTAGGTAGGCTGGCTTCTGGCTTAAACTCTTCAGCTTCCCATTACACGTTTCACCACATAGTCAAGAGTTTCATTCAAGAATCTGTAAAATTAAGTATGTATAATGTGATACACAATATGCCACGGGAATATAATCTTTCAGAAAGCCAAATAATTATACAAACTGCAACACGTAGTACAAGAAACTTTATACTTCATAGTAATAAGCGATGTGATAAGGGCCCTCGAGATAATAGCCAATATCTTCACAGTTTTAGCACCGTCAGAAAACACTAAATTTAAATATGCATTTTTAATGATTGGTTATATTTTTATTTCATATTTATGTAAATAAGAAGTTAGTTTAATCCAATTATGGACGACTAGAAGCAGGTGAGTAACTTTTTGATCTGTAACATCATTCCTCTGGCTTTCTGTGGGAGTGATTTCGTGAAAAGGGACGGAAGTGTGTAACAGGAAGTGAAAACTTGAGCATAGAATAAGTAAGTCCTTTTAATAGCATGGAATTAGTAAGTACTTCATAATAGCATGGAATTATTGTACTCATGGAATTAGTAAGTACTATATAGATTGTAAGTAGAGGGGGTCGAATTTCGACCAGTGGGCGACCACTACACTAGTAATGAATAAATATTCGAATAGATATTTCAGTCTTTAGCTTTTTTATATTTTGAGGTTAATTTCTGTCGCTGCTCAGTTTTTTATTACCAAGGTGAGATATCAAATGCTACACGTCATATGCGACTGCTGCAAGGCTCATTTGTTTTTAGGGTTCCGTACCCAAAGGGTACGAAACGGGAACCCTATTACTAAGGCTCCGCCGTCTGTCTGTCTGTCCGTCTGTCACCAGGCTGTATCTCATGAACCGTGATAGTTTGACAGTTGAAATTTTCACTAATACTAAAAACAGAATAAAATAAATATTTAAGGGGGCTCCCATACAACAAACGTGATTTTTTTTGCTCGTTTTTGCTCGATATTGATAACGGCAACAGGTAGACGCTTGAAATATTCAGAGAATATTAATTTATATATTCATTTTAAAAATAAATAATTAAATTAAAATAAAAAATAATTAAAAAGGGGGCTCCCATACAACAAACGTGATATTTTTGCCATTTTTATAGATAATGGTACAGAACCCTTCGTGCGCGAGTCTGACTCGCACTTGTTTTTAAATAATTAGTATGTACATAGTAACTGAGGTAGGTTGTAGGCTAATGAAAAGGCGGAGAAAGGTAAGTATGGTGTAGCGCAAATAAAAAACATAATTGTTTTTGTCTCGAGTTCGAAACCAAGCCACGTATCTCTGACTTTTCGTATAATTATCACTTGCTTACAAAACGGCGAAGGAAAACATCGTGAGGAAACTGCCTGAAAGATATTTCTCGACGGCATGTGAAGCCAAGTCAGAGGCCCATGGGCGGCATAAAAACTTTGACACCAGGTTAGTCACTAACTACGAAAAAGAAGAATAATAAGATTGTTTTTATTAGTTAGTAAGTAGACATAATACGGTACTAAGGTCTTGAGAGAAAATACTAACAATCATTCAGTTTCACAGCCGTTTTGGTCTTACTTTACTAAATATCATATTTGTTTTTTTTTTTTTTTTGTTTTTTTATTCTATTCGAGAAACTTACAGCTAACTTATACAGTGTTCTTATACAATATAAAATTGAAGTCCATTTACAACTTTCCACTAATAAACACTAAAAACAAAAACGAGAAAAAAAATGTCGGTACAAAATACATTTAGGTAACATAAATTAATAAATAAATAGTACTCAAACAATTATTTTACCGTAAAGAAGCGTTTCACCAACAAATGAAAAAATAAATTGTAGCCGTCACGGGACGCCTGACAGATGTGAAACATCGAAATTATTTACACACTACTACATATAGACTGTATAGTAGCGACGAATCGCCACGCGGTATGCGTCGCCCCGCCAGCAATCGGTTTTACGTGCGCCTATAGACGTTTCACATCAAAAATGGATGATGAACGAATGATCTGTTTTGTGATGTTTGATATTACTTTATGCTAAATCCGCCTGATCATAACTAGAAGAGTAAACTAATAACTAACTAAGTAAACTAACTAGACAAACATACAAACTCTAGACAAAATCAAACTGGTTGCTATTTTTATTGTAAAATTTGTTATTTGTATGATATTGATTTTACATTCTGTGATAACCTATACTCACACACTGACTTATTTTTTTATTTTTTTAGAAAAACATTCTTTTTGATGTTTGTAAATATGTGATCCATGTATCTCTAAGTCAAAGTCAAAGTCAAATTATTTATTTCAAATAGGCACATAGATGGCATTTTTAAACGTCAAAATTTACAAATAAAATAGAATTGATTCTAGTCGCCCCTTCCAAAAGGTATGGAGAAGAATGGGCAAGAAACTCCACCGTTACTCTTTTAAAATGTTTAACAATATTTTGTATAGGTACATCAATTATATAATGATATGTGAAGACGATGCACCTAGAATAAAATTACTATACCACAATAGGTAAAAAGAATTAATAATGAAGCAATGACGGATAAATTAATTATGTGATAGATACATGGTGCTCACATATTTACAAACATTGTAAAAAACGTTTTCCTAAAATAATCAGTGTGTGAGTTAAGGTAACTCCATGTATCTATCTCATAATTAAGTTATTTTTCATTGCTTAGTTTTTAATTCTTTTTACCAATTATGGTATAGTAATTTGATTGATTTATTCCAGAAATCCCCACTGGTTCTAGGTGCATCGTCTTCACATATAATCATATAATAATGTACTTACTCAAACAAAATATTGTAAAACATTTTAAAAGAGTAACGGGTGGAGTTTCTTGCCTATTCTTCTCCATACGAAACTACCTTTTGGAAGGGGCAACTAGAATCAATTCTATTTTTTTGTAAATTTTAACGTTCAAAAGTGCATCTCATGTGCCTATTTGAAATAAATGGTTTGACTTTGACTAACTAACTAGCTGAGTAACTAATCAAGTAAAGGTGATTTCAAGGTTTTGTAGGCTTCTAAAAATGATGAACTATTTGCTGGTATGAAACCACATATTTTCCTACGTTTCTTTGACTGTAAAAAATATGATTCAATCTGCGTAGCCTTTTCCCAACTATGTTGGGGTCGGCTTCCAGTCTAACCGGATGCAGCTGAATACCAGTATTTGCATGGAGCGACTGCCTATCTGACAACCCAGTAACTGGATGCAGAGAAGTCAAGAAAGAAAATGCAATATAAATAAAAACTTAAAAAGGTCTCTGACTATGTCAGGGGGACACTTAGAAAGGCAGGAGTGTGGTTTTAGACAGTAATTGTAAGTATTTCCCACACCTGCCAAACAAAAAAACAAGTACCTAACTGGGCAATACGATACCCCTTGGTAAGACTGGTTGTCAAACTTTTCGGCTTATGACGACTCCAAAGATCCACGAATGACAGCCGGGGCCAACGGCTTAACGTGCTTTCCGAGGCACGGAGGAGTCTCGGTATGTAAAGATGGTCACCCATCTCCGGAACAACGCCGGCAAGCTTGGATTTACCCGATGACCTGTGCCGCTGTTATAACTTAGCCACGAGATCCTTTTAAACTTAAAAAAAAATGATTCCATTTCAATACTTTAGCATAAAAATTAAACAAGACCTCTACCTACTTACTGCAGTCAGCCTAGTATTTTAATTGCATGTTCGTACAACTAATGCCATTATAATCTGCAGTAATTAATAACTGTGGTGTAATCTTTGTCGTTAGCTCGGTGACAACGTGTGCACCTGCCCTTTAACACCTTTATATCTATGGTGAATCTATTAGTTATAATTAGGCAAATGTAGCACTGAAGCTTTCTCATAGTTTAAGGGCAATTGTACAAAAAGTCTGGACTTGTGATCGGTGAGTGGCAATAGGTCCTTTGCTAATAATATCGTTTTAACATACCTACCTAATTGGCAAATTTCACATGTAGTTTCATCACCTCCACCTATTAAGTGTCAGTCTGTGAAACCACGCATGATTAAGTGTCCAAAACCACATTAAGCAGCTTGAATTTTACTTATCAATTGTGATTAGGTAGCACCTACTTTCTGGTCATTTACGAGAATAATTTCTTTTCAAAATCAAAATATTTTATTTCACATAAACCTAACATGGGCATTTATGAAACGTCAGAAGCTAGGTGCACGGTTCCAATTGATCGTTTCCTATGGAGAAGAACCAGCAAGAAACTCCACGGTTACTTTTTAAAAATGATGGGCTTTAACAATATTTTCAAGTTACAGTGTTAATAGGTATGGGAGGACAGTGTAGGCAAGTCAATAAGTAGTAGGTACTTAACAAAATTGAAAATGGTTTATAAAGCTACAGACTATTAAGCCTACAACGTTCTCACATTCACAAATTAAAAAAGAATTTATATAAAATATTACTAAAATAATAATTTATGATCATTATCCACAGCTTGACTTCACCCACTATTGGGCACCTATATGCCTCTGTACGAGAAAATACAAATTCTTTAAAAAAATCTACAGTCTATTTCAATTTTATTCTTTCCTTTCCTATTCTGAATAAATTCCTCAGACCCGTGACAGAAAAAAAGAAAGAAGAAAGACAATACATTTATTTTTAGTAAACATAACGCAAAGAAAAAAAAACAAACACGAAAGAACAAGTTGAGGGAAAATATGCGTCACATTCACGCAAAATGATCATCGCTCAGCATAATGTTGCGATCCTAGGCGAGACAGAGCCCTAGCGCTGGTATTCAGCGACAGCCAGCATAGTAAATAGTATTAGAGTTGGAATAAAACGCACGTAAACTCAGGTGTAAACTGAACTAAAATAACATTAATAATATAAAACAGACTATCCTCTTTCACCACAAATTAGTGAGTATAATGTAAGGTAACGCGATACAAGCTGCGCTCGCGCCGTCACCCGGTGAGATTACACATGGATCAACGCACCCGGGACGCGTGCGACGCACCTGCTCGAATTACGATAGGAATTCGACTATGGGCTTATGATTTCAACCACCAAATAAACTTAGCTAAAGTATTGTTTTCTTTCGAAATAACACCAATGATAACAAGGTTTGAACTTCTATAGAAGTCTTCTGCAACTCCTAACATGCAACCTGAAAACTAGATGTTAGTTCACTGTATTTGTCATCACTCATCTTAATCAGCATATAATGTTACTGGGACACAGGCCTCCTCTCTTCGAGAGGGAGTGGGTAATCCACCACGCGGGCCCAGGAGAGGTTGGTAGACGTCACATGTCTTCGACTTTTTTGGTTCTAGGACATGCCGGTTTCCTCACGATGTTTTCCTTCACCGTTTTGAGAGCAGTGTTGATGTAATTATTTATACAAAGTAAAGCGCTTGCCTGGGTTCGAACCCACGACCTACAACTCGTAAGTCGGGCACGTTACCACTACGCCACAGCTGCTTTCAGTTGTCATCACTATGGAAGTCAAAAAGGAAAACGGGTAAAACCTTAAACATTTTATAGTCATTCAGGACTTATTCAGTTTGTTAAACTGAATATATGTCTACTCCTGGATGTTAGCTTTTTCACCGCGCACATTTTCTCTCCGTCTCGTTCTTTCATTAGGTATCTTTTCTCTAGAATTTATCAAGATCAGTTACTAAAACAACATTATTTAGGTACTAAAACCATACTACTAATAATACCAGTACCGAATTGTCCTTTCCAACCCTGTATTCATACTTTTTTAGAAGCTGTAACTTATTAGAAACTAGATTTTGCCCGCAACTTCGCTCGCGTTCGGGAGTCGCAGGCCGATTCCCGGCCACTGTAGGCGTGGGCTTGCGGACGGTAAGCGATGGGTAGCTTGCCGTCCGCTATGGACCAGGCCCGGGTCGACTCTATGAGGCGTGTTGCGTTCCACACGTGCCTCAAAGAGATGTCAGCATCAACTGACGGGGTCCGCCAGGGCGAAAGCCTGCCAGGGTTGTGAGTTTGTCCGAAAGGGATATCGTGGCCCTGGCACACAGGCAACGGAAGGAACACGGGTGGGTTTTAGTCAGTAACAGTCTTACACGCCCTCCCGCTCAGCCCAGAGCGGAAGAAATTATTTGATAATTTCCCACCCCAAAAACTGGTAGTCGGAAATGAACACGGAAACGTACTACCGGGATAAAAAGTATTGTATGTTTTAACCCATGTCATGGTCTACCTATGTGCCAAATTTCATCCAAATCCGTTCAGCCATTTTAGCGTGAAAGCGTGGCAAACTTACTTTCGCATTTATAATGGTAAAAGCTAATTCGCATTTCTACTACCTTACGTAGTGAAATAAAGGTTTGTGTCTTTCGGTTCTAGTATTGCATTGATACAATAGCAATATATATATTTCACAATAGTAAATTCACAAAAAGTCGGAAATATCTATTTTTTTAATTAACTTCATTCGAATGATGTTTAAACAAATACACCTGATCAATGGCTTTCGGTGCACCTTGCCCCAAACTTTAAATGTTGCCATAACAAAGTAGTGTCACAGAAGGATAAATTTGAATAAATAGGATCCTATTTGGAAATGGAGTGGTGTTACCACGTAAGTTAACGGGTGAGTTTAGCCCTCAATTTTTTTTATACAAAGAAACAGACATTTATTCGTCGGATATGATAGGTACAAAGATGTTTAGTAAGTTATGTTCAGGACACATCCGCCACTAAAAGCAGCGTAAGAATATTTATAATACATTATACATACGAATATATATTTTACATATTATACAATAATACACAATTAAGTACAAAAAAAGATTTTAGTTAAAAACACAAAAAAAGATTCCTCAGTTCTAATATCTGTATCTAATAGATACAAATGAAGTTTTAAAAACCAAATAGAAAATTATACCGAAAAGGTTCTCCTCTGTATTCATGCTTCAGAACGACACTTCTGACTTCTGCAAATCTGCACGCATTGTGAAAGATACATCTGTTTCACTCATTTACATGATTATTACAGCTTACTATCTCCTTCTAACTTCGGTTCTACTGGTTTCATGTAAATATGGAAAAATGGTTGCACCTGTGCAAAACATAGCTATCGTCTAAGTAGAATTAATCCACTCCAAACTTTTTGATTGGGTCTATGGACTGCACTATACTTACTGGAGATTTTCGATTTTCTAATAACTTAATTAACGGTCTTATAAGATCAGGAAATTAGATATCATTTTTTTTGGTATTTTCCAAGACTCATTTACCACAATTAATCTAACCCTGTGTTACATTAAGGCTGCCGCAGACAGGCGCGATGCGACACTAGTAGCACAATTTATATGAGAAGTTCATGGAAAGTCCGCCTTCGATATCGCGCCAGTCTGTACGATCCTTTATGGTGTGTCTTATCGTTTAGAACAGATCTTGAGGTCTCCAGGATTAGTTAGCCAACTGCGATTATCTGATATAGAAAATGTTAAATGCAATTGCATAATTTGCTGTAAGTAATACAAAATAAAGTTATTTAATAAGGCGTTGGGGACGATAAAAGTTCACATACAACAACCCAATTTTTTCTATTACACTGAAACCCATCCACTTATTGGAATATTTTGAGAAAAGAAATTGAAAAGTTACACTGTAACAAGCTTCGAGAATGTAGCGAATTTAATTTCATTTATTTAAAAATAAAAACTCCATAAGTCTTTGTCCATTCGTACTTTGAATTGTTTCACCTTATTACGGGCACGAATATCACCAACATTTCTTGAATTTTATGCTTATTTAGCAATCAAAAATCAACTATACCACGCTGGATATAGAGTTAAATTTTCAAACACTAATCATGCATGCTGGCTTCCGTCGAAGACGGTAACTATACAAAATTCGACTCAAAAGTTCGGGCTAGAAATTTCTGAATTGCCTGATTTTATATCTGCCCTGATTATGAGGAATATCGCAATAGAATTTGTACTTTAAAGCTGAAAACATAAAGAATAAAGTTCTTTGAATACCGTAGAATTTCTTAGGTGTGAAAACACAAGCTGGCCGTTTGTTCGGACGTAGGGTGAATGCGACAATTTTGCTCATTCGAATACAGAAGTGGGACTAATGGTTCGCTATTTTTATGTTACCAATTAAATTGTATCCAGTTATCGGACTATACCGGTTTTGGAAATTTAAATGGTAAAAAATATGATACCAGTATGTATATTATGCATTTTTTTTTCATTGAGTTCTCGAGAGCTCTAAATTCAGCGTCATTTTTTTGTGCTTATTTTAATAAAATAATTTGATATCTTACCTACATAGTTGTAACTCAGGTCATCATTATGTCGTGTCAGCGACAAATTATCACTCAGACGCAAACTCTATAACTTAATTAACGATATGACAGAAACTAAAACTGTCACACAATTTAATTAATTGAGAAGTTTCACTAGATGCGTGTAAAATTTGCATATACACAGCGTTCGCTATCGCAAAACAAAAACACGATTTTGAACTCGAGGCTCACATGAAATAAATCGAATAAAAAAATCGATTTTAAACGTTCGATCTGCGTCGGAGTGGGTGCAATTAAAGAGTTCTGAGAATCGATGCTCGGGAGTGCACGGAGCCCGCACGAATATAGTTACGCCATTCGTATGAACAGGGGATAAAAATAATTGTATCTATAATATATGTAACGCATTGCACATTATATGCTTGAGTCGTGATGTTTACTGAACTAATATTTTTTCTCAGAGCTCATGTGGCTGCTAAAAAAATTATATCCAAAACCGTAAGGTGGTGGTATATTATGTTTAATGTTTTGTAAGTCTTTCAGGTTTACATTTTGGTCTTCAAAAACGCTAGAGATTCAAATTATAATAACCTTTATAAACTTTCATATGCCAGGGATGCTTAGTGATGAGGATGACGCAAAACCGTTTGTTGTCTTGGAAGCCCAAGTACCTACCTACAAAAGTGAACGATTTTAATCAATATTGCATACTTATCAATAAAAAGTCTGATCCGATTAAATAAATGTTCCATAATGTCAATTATATCAAAATTACGGCATTCATCCGAATGGTAGTTGCAATATAATCGAAGATAACTAAACAAACCCAATAAAATTAAAAAAAACAAAAAAAAAGATTGCATCTCATTTCCAACATTTATCTCAAAAACGCCTCCATAAAAATCATCATAACCGAAACCTAATGAAACCCAATATCGATTACAATCGATAAAGCATTACAAAACTTTATCGATAACAAAAGAGCTAAACAAGGTGTTTACGATTCCGATTTTGATCTCGAAAAACGTGCCACAAGACAAAATCCTTAGCGAATAAATTATATAGAGAGTCGGTTGGTCGTTGTCGGGCCCTTAATTGGGCCATGTACAGACCGACGGAAAAAACGTAACATTTGTTAGGTATTCCGGGAATTATACACTTGTTGGACTCTGGAAGGGACGGGTTTATTTTCAGTGTCCCGTAATGAATGGTCTAACGAGATAGATAGATGATATCGTATTGCTTCTCCGTATTTCGTTGGAGTTTAGTTTCGATAAATAGTCATGAAAATGTAGGCCTAGCCTTATTAGTTGTAACTACGTTTTTGTTTTTGAATCAGGTTTTATTATGTTATCATGTAGCCACACTAAGTAATACCAATATATTATTTTGTGTATAATAGCAAAGTGAGCACAGTGTGCGCGTGTGCATGCCTGTGTGTGCATGTGTGTGTCACACTACAATTAGTGTGTGACAACAAGCTGGTGTGTTGTATTGATGGCTATTATCAATTAAAATAATTAAACAAGAAATAAACTCGTTTAGTTTATAAGTTGAGTACAAAAGGTAAAATCTTTTATAGTTGACTAGTAAGTATCTACCGACTGTTTAAAATCATAATTATTTGCCTTACCATCTTTCATATTATGTGATTGTGATATGACTCAAATCGGTATCAACACTGTTTCAACTTCAAACTTATTACTGCACCTAGGTATATTTAATTACAAAAAAACTGCTAGTGCAAACATGAGCACTGGACATTATACATGGCACAGTCCACCTGTATTACTAATGACTGCCGCTGGCGACTGTCCCGTAATCCCGGGATTACACGCGGGATTGGGCCAATCGAGCGCCGGTCAATGTGCCGGGACAAATTAATTTGTAAAAACTAGTGGCTAATATAAGAGAGAAAATAACTTTGAACTTAACTACCTTTTGGAAGCAACAACTAGAATCAATTTTATTTTTTTGTAAATTTTGACATTCAAATGTGCCTAATGAGGGTTTTCGGAAATGGCGTTCACAGCACTGAGACGTCAGCTCCGGGCACCTATCAAAAGTGTCATAGCACCTATGTTTTCTTTAGTCATGACTGAATGATGAACGAATGATGAACGATAACATATTTATTTTATATTCATTGTCGAAATAGAAGACCTCTTGTCAAAGTGGCGGCGACTAGTGGCATGAATTTTCATGAAAACCCTAATTGATTACATTGATATACATTTGACAAAGTCAAAGTCAAATCATTTATTGATTTGACTTTGACTTTGTGAAATGCATATAATTTGTTCGAGAAAAGCCTATATGTTTTTTTTTAATGGATAAAGATAGGTGCTGTGAAACATGGACCATCTTTACAAAAACAATGAAATGTAATGTAGTGGAGTTGTATTCGCTTATACATGGCCCAACAATATAACAACAAAGAACGATGTTAAATTATTTTGCAATTATCATCACGCATGTCCTTTCTTTGGGATTCTTAGTCGAATCGTTGAGCTCCATACGTTTCGAGTTGAGCTGCACGATTACCTACTGACAAATGCGTGCCCTGACTGGACAGGTCCACTCTATTTATGTGGTTCTTTCATCAAAATACCATTTCAGACACCAATCTACATGGTTTTCACTTGATCTGACCAAGATTATGTCTGGACTTTAAAAGAGCCTGGAACCTCTGAGTTTGCTTGGCCTTTCTTCTCAGAGTAGTCAGATAGGAAACGCCGACCTCATCTAGTTTTTGAAATATGATTGACGTATTCAAGTGTTTGTACAAACCTACTTAAAGCTATAAAATAATTTATCATTTATTTATGATAAATGAACAAGTGATTGCAGTGTAATGTGAACATATATCTACTGCTTTTCATCCTCTTGAGATAATTCTCCATTCATTCTATCACTGTAACTGTCATAAGTCACCGTATGTAAGAGGCTCAATGGCTGGACAGGTTCTTCTTCACCGGGCTTAACCTTGTCTCTTTGATTTCTTACTGATGTGATCAAAGTGATACTGATGATGTTACTTGAGTTGTTGAATTTACTGGGGCAGAAGATGTCTCGTAGACAACACGTGTAAAACACTCTTTTCACACCAATCTGCACCATGAGCCTCGTTTTCTTAATCAACATTCCACTCAAAGAGTTACCCATCGCAATTATTTTTTTATATTCCACCCATATTATCTACAAGGGGAAGCAGATTTCTTTGAAAAAATAGCGTTGTAAAGTTCTCAGCTAATACGAAAGGTGATGCGACAGAGGCGGAGCGTGTCGGTGAACGTAAATTGTTTATTATTTTTTATGGGATTTTCATGAGGACGATCGTCCCGGACTCGTTAAAGGTGGTTATGAAGTAATGAGGATGGAGTGAATGGAGTCTTAACTCTGAAGAATTTTTGGCATGTGTGTTAAAAACATACAACAGAAATGAAAATTCTATAATAAAATAATCGTATTTGAAAAACAAACTTTAAAACGCGCTTTATAGAGAAGTCCTGGAGTAAATTTTATTTTCTTGGTTGGAAACGACACTTAAAAAAAAAAATATTTTGGGTTTGGGTTATATTGAACGCAGGGAACCTGCTTTTGGACAATACATGGCTGGAAATTCATTGTAAATGGTAAAAAAACGCATGTTTTTTTTTTGAGATGTGACATTATTTGATTTGTCCATTTTAAAATTGAACACAGTAGAATTAAAACTTTTTAAAATGTCGGTAAAAAAATAACTAAGCACTCCATTTCACCATAATCCATGGCAGCTATAAAGGATATTGTATGTCACTGGAAATATTAGCCTTTGTTTAAGATTTTTTGGCATTTTTTAAATAATACCTCACTGTTCAAACTATTATACACGGCAAGGTGCAAGTACATTGGTATTTATATTTTTGAAGCGTGACTAATTGCCGAAATCCCGAAAAGTTGTCGGTGTGCAAATTTTAATTTTGAATTATATTATATTATTAAAGTCAAGTCACTAATATATTCGTTGTTTAATGGTAACAAGTAATATTGAGAAAACTATAATTTAAATAAAACCGGCCAAGTACGAGTCAGACTCGCGCACAAAGGGTTCCGTACCATTATCTATAAAAACCGGCAAAAAAATCACGTTTGTTGTATGGGAGCCCCCTTAAATATTTGTTTTATTTTATTTTAATTAAATGTATTATTAAAGTGAATATATAAGTAAATATTGAGTGTAAATCATAGTTGCGAAGTTCATTACCGCGATGTACGTTACTGCGAATGTTTACTATCGCGACGTTCATTGTAGTACCTAGTGTGCCATATACTTAGACAGGTACCTACAAGAATTTTGTTTTTGTTGATTTTTTTGTTCCAATTACAAGTCTACTTAGATAGGTACCTAAATGTTTTTTTTTCCTGATTTTATTATTATTATCTTTTGGTCCAATTATAATTAAATGTGCTTGTGTTTTTTGTTCATTTATTAGTCATGTCCAACAATATAATATTTCCACTATCACCAGTATCAGCAACCCTCCTACATGACCTTCATCACAATACTGTGTTATCGAAACTGCAATCATTGCAGTAAAGAACTTTCGCGACAACATACGTCGCAATGGTAAACTTTCGCAGTAAAGAACTTTTGCGACAACGAATGTCGCAATGATAAACTTTCGTAGTAACGTACATCGCAGTGAAGAACTTTCGCGACGACGTACGTCGCAATGGTAAACTTTCGCAGTAAAGAACTTTCGCAACAACGAACGTCGCAATAGTAAACTTTCGCAGTAACGTACATCGCGGTAATGAACTTCGCAACTATGATTTACACTCGTAAATATTCTGTGAATATTTCAAGCGTCTACCTGTTGCCGTTATCAATATCGAGCAAAAACGAGAAAAAAATCACGTTTGTTGTATGGGAGCCCCTTAAATATTTATTTTATTTTGTTTTTTAGTATTTGTTATTATAGCGGCAACAGAAATACATCATCTGTGAAAATTTTAACTGTCTTACTATCACGGTTCATGAGATACAGCCTGGTGACTGACGGACAGACAGACATACAGACAGACAAACGGCGGAGCCTTAGTAATAGGGTTCCCGTTTCCCTTTGGTTACGGAACCCTAAAAAGGAAAATAATTCACTGATCTTCTAAAATCTTATTGACCTTCTAATTAAGTACGCTTTTTAAGTTAATAGAATAGAATTTTCTTTATTCGAGTAACCAAGACTCAACAAGATTGTTAGTAAAATTTACGACTATGTTAGCAAGCAGAGGCGCTAAACAAAAACCATATAAGAAATAACGGTTGGTCACCGTTGCGACATTCCATGAGAGACGGAACAGTGACCCACGTATACAGGCGACTCGCAACCATGCTTAAGACACTGTTGGAGCTGCCCCACACCCTGCGCGCCAGGGAAGCGCACCTTTTACGAATTGTTGCATAAAAGCAATCTACATACACATCCCTGACGCACTACAGAAACGGGGCAGCCCCACCAGTATCTCTAAATGCATTGTTATATTAAACGCGGAGAGCGCTGTACGATCTTTGCGTTTGTCTAGCCCACAGGCTGCACGTGTCAAAAACAGGACAGTAGGCTCGGAACTCGAAAGAGTGTTATATTTACAGCAAGTGATCATCGTGCAAACCTGCGAGCCAGTATGTTCGCTCTAATCGACAACGCCCGCCGCTCCCGTTCAATGTCATCATCGTCTTTAAGGTTGGGAGTCAATATATGACCAAGGTACTTAAACCTGTAGACTCTCTGCAAAGGTGTACCATAAAGTAGTACAGGCGGTACTGCATCAGGACTTTTACCCCCAGCCTCAAAGACCATGACCTCCGAATTCTTGGTGTCGTATGCCAAGCCATGAACTTTAGCATGGCCTCACATTGAGCAACCAATTCATTAATTGGTTGGTGGAGCGTAAAAAGTTATTAGAGGTTCATTAACCTATAAAAAAAAATTACGCTTCTAATGACGCACACTTTTTAATAAGTAAGTCTCTTTTAACTTTCTGGTCTTTTTTCACAGTTTGGCGCATTTACTAAGTTAGCGCATCCCGACCAAATGAGTAAGGCTAGGTTAGAACTGTGACAAACCGAGCACGAGCCAAGCGACCGAGGCAAGCGCTACATCCAAGTTGGTCGCTGTTACTGGGCTATTTAGTATTTTTAGGACCCCAAAAAAGGAATTATTTGATGGTCACAAAAAGAGGCGCATTCATAATAATAGAGTGTTCAATAATATTTTTATGAAAGCAAAATGGGAATTATTTGAATTATTTACGATTAAACTAAAAAATCGCCTTTAAAATACGAAAAAAAAATGTTTGGACCTCTACCAGTTTACGTTCACGTAGGTTTAATTAAATGAAAACTATTACAAAGATGATTAGCTTATGCAAATAAATTTCTTTACTGGTAGAGACACGAAAATTGGAGGCATGACAAGAAAAGCAGCAGTTCACAACAATCCATCCACAACCACTTCTTAAAGACCATCGAACGAACAACAATCCAACCTACCTGTAGGCACCTACTCAATTCAAAACCCAACTTAGCCAGCTCGTTGGAACACAAAAGCGAACCCGAACACGACGAACATTTAGCTATCGGAGCGTCTCTCATAACACCGCATTTTCCACTTTTCCCCAGATTTCCCGAGGTGAAATCGCTAAGCGTCGCCCTGATGTTTGAGGATGAGAAATGAACGGAAGGGGGATGGAAGCCAAGGGGGGATGTATTGTAAACACAATTACCACCCTACGTCGCTCCCAGGGCAACAAATGGTGGCTAAACGACCCATTCGCCTGTGATTTGTTAGCAATATGCTTGAGATTTGGAACAGAAATGACTTTAAAATTCGTTTTGCGTACTTGTGTAACTACATGCCTTTGCTGGCTCTTGTGTCGTGGGTGTTCATTTAGATTGTTATATTGCATGAATTATTTTTGTTGTTTGTCATGGTCATGTTTGTAGCCTAGCTTAAGGCTTGTTTAACTTAAGATAGTTAAGTTTCAGTATGGAAAGCTGTTACTTACTACTTTACTTTCCGTTAAAAGTTTCAGTCGTATCAAAAATAATATTTAATTTAAATACATAAACTTACACTTACTTGGCTCGGTGTGGTGCCGAACTTAAAGAATAGCACCATTCTATTTCTTCCCGTGGGTGTCGTAAAAAGCGACTAAGGGACTTCCTAGAGAATGGGCAGCACCGTTCTCTATGCATTTTAACACCATACTGCGATCGCCAACCCGCCTGCCAAGCGTGGCGATTATGGCACCCCCCCCCCCTTTTGCGGGATGGCTATGTCCAGCAGTGGACGTCTTTCGGCTAAAATGATGATACATAAACTTATGCCTTCTTCCCATGGGGGTAGGCAGAAACAATAGAACGCCACCTGCTACACTCCTTACACACTCCTTTTGCTTCGCTCGACACCCTAATTGCGTACCATAGTTTGAATCAGAATAGGAATGATATTGAAGTATATTGCTGATCCATTGCTTAATATTATATGTTAGAAAAATTTGTCTGCTCAACAACTTGAACTGTCAAATTGAAACCGATTCCTACTGATAGTGTGTTACGCAATTAGCTCGCTGATCATACACGCACGCCGGTTGCGAATACTACGCACCTGACCTTTCTGAAGAATATCACCAATTAGTCATTATTTATTTCTCACATGAAAAAAGGTATACATTTCAGTCAGAGGCTTGATCATGGTTTTATAGAATCGGAAGAAGGAATATGTTAAAGCAAATCTCTGAAAATAAGTTAAACGTACTTGTGCGGCTTTTTGGTGACGATTTCGTGTCATAGTGCCTTTTAGTGTACTTTATTACGAAAATATAGTTTAAAAAAAATTCTACTGACGAGGTAGACTGAGAAACGATTGCAAACACGTAAATGATTGTAGCTATTTATATCTTCGTTAAATTCTTGTTGTTAGTTTGGAAAAATCTGATCTGATTAGTTCTATTGAAAGCCTTTGTAGATTCTTTAATCATTGCATTCAAGAATATCTACTGAAATCTAAAGCAATATAGAGAATTGAAAGCCATGATCACTCTTTAACCACGTAAGTGTAAATTCGATTACCGATTTATAAGATACCTGACCTAGGAAATTGACCAGAACATATGACGGCATAGTGCATAGAATTGAATGAGGCATAAACTAGCTTTTGACGGTGTTACACAACCAACACCTAATTATATATCAAAAAGATGAACAACTTGTACAGAAATTCCCATCAAAATCGAATCCAACACACAACAAAACCTTTTATAAGTGTAACATACTACAATACAAGATCCTCGTTAATCCCTTACGGTCATAACGAGGCGGGCGCTAGAGGGCGGAGCCCCGGCCTCCACTGGCGTCCCGAAGCATGCGGCATAAACAACTCAAGTTACAACATTTAATTATCGCTGTTTATTAAACCAGGCTCACCTCGCGAGATATGAATCATGGTTAAATGATAACACTGGTGAGGATGAAAGAAATTATCATTCACACCTAGAGGTTGGATGTTGGGTACCTACACCTTGGACAGAATTTGGGCTTGTATGGTTTGAAGGATGGGGTGCCAAAATCGTGATACATTTTGTTGACCACCGCACTTCATGAGTCAAATTATTTCGGTAAAGGACTATGGCATGCTGAAACATCTTTTAATATTTTGTCAGTTAGTCTCATACGGTTGGTAAGAATGCCTAGTTAGGTTACCATAGTTCCAACAAGCTATAATAATAATAAATCATTTATACAACATTCTTTTAAGTATATGCGAAACCTGAATATAGTTTGTTCAGAATAAGGAACTGAATCGATTTCAATAATTGGTACACCATGTTATATTTTGTCCCAAAATTATTTAAGTGTGATGGAAAGTGTTATCACCATTTAATTACTTACAATAAAATGGCCACGGTTCGGTACCGACTGCCAAATTATTACCAATGAGCGCAAGACGACCCTGGAGGCGCGGGGGCGCCGTTAGCATGTTTTTGTATGGACAACTCGGTAACATAACCACCTTATAACTTTGTGATTTTTGATGATACAGTTTTGAAATTTTGTACATAGAGTCTTTACATAAAAATACTAGACACGTGTTTCGGGTTTCGCATATACTAAAACTAGTATAGTATAAGACATGGTATACAATGGTGTTAAAATACAATTATAATAGCACAAACATGTCTAGCTCGAATAAAACATCTATCACGCAAAATTTCAGTTTTTGAAACAATCTTACATCAACATTTTTTATCCATAAATTCTTTCACACTATAGAAGCTACACTCAAACAACCACTTTATCTTAAATAATCTAGAATTTAATGTCTTGATTTGGCTTGACATCCCATTATAAATACGCACGCACATTGCTAGTATTGCGGATTAGGAAAATGATAGTAGGGTCGAGTGTTACCTTAAAATAAAATAAAAAAGCATTTAATTTCAACTACCCTAACACAATAATTAGTATAGATGACTGTCTTATCACACTATCACTTTTTAAACCTATTATACACCTATTAATTATTTATATATATTTATAAAACTATATTTATGTAGTTGTCGCCTCTGTGGCGTAGGCCTCCCCTAAATCTTTCCACTTGTCCCTCTCACGCGCCTTCCTCATCCAGTCTGGTCCGCATTGCTGGGTGAAAATGTCTCTCCATCTCATTCTGGGTCTCCCTTTCTTCCTCTTACATTTAATTGGTATCCATTCCGTAGCCTTTTTTGCCCACCTAACACTTTCCAGTCTGCAAATGTGTCCAGCCCAACTCCATTTTAACGACCTTATTCTCCTCTTTACATCTGCTATTTTTGTCCTATTCCTTAATATCTTATTGTTTACTTTGTCTGAGATTTTCAAACCCAGTATGCTTCTCTCCATTCTCCTCTGACATACAGCTAGCCTTTCCTCGTCTTCCTTTCTCAATGACCATGTCTGGCAACCATATGTTAAGCATGGTAGTATTGCCATTTCAAAAACTTTATTTTTTATGTATATGTTGATATTTTTGTTTTTCATTATTTGCTTGAGACCCCAGTACTTTTACGAGTGTTACCTTACGTGTTATTAATGCGTCAAAAATTGTACAACAGACATTTAATAACTCGAATGATAGCAGAAGTCGGTAGTAATGTTGGTACTATCTTGACACTCTACCCAAATCACATAATATTTGCAAGCGTACGGCATTTGCTATGGACATTTAAAGTTTGCTTTGCTACGACAACACAAAATGTCTATGACAAGGACTAGAGCTGAGATGAAGAAAATGACCGAAGTACTCTAGTCTGAGCGGTAAACAGAAATACAAGTAATGAGCAACCATTTTCCTTGTGTAGCAATTGACACGAATTCTTGTTCCATAAAATTGATGGAACTACATCATGTATGTACATAGACACATAATAACTGGAATTACTGGAATCATTTTTAGGGTTCCGTAACCAAAGGGTAAAACGGGAACCCTATTACTAAGGCTCCGCCGTCTGTCTGTCTGTCAGTCTGTCCGTCTGTCACCAGGCTGTATCTCATGAACCGTGATAGTTAGACAGTAGAAGTTTTCACAGATGATGTATTTCTGTTGCAGCTATAACAACATATACTAAAAAACTTAATAAAATAAATATTTAAGGGGCTCCCATACAAGAAACGTGATTTTTTCTCGTTTTTGCTCGATATTGATAACGGCAACAGGTAGACGCTTGAAATATTCACAGAATATTTAATTATATATTCACTTTAATAATACATAATTAAATTAAAATAAAACAAATACTCCCATACAACAAACGTGATTTTTTAGCCGTTTTTATAGATAGTGGTACGGAACCCTTTGTGCGCGAGTCTGACTCGCACTTGGCCGGTTTTTAAATATAAATGTACATTACGTAAATCTAAGCTGCTGAAAAGTGGAGTGTCCTAATGCAGGCATTTATTTCCTTAAAAGGACACTTCTATCACTAGCTATGTAGTACAAAGCTTTTTAAAGAAAATAAACTATTTGTGTTTTATTTCTATTTCCACCGACTGTAGGTACCCACTATATAACATGAAAGATTAATCCAATCGCAGCCGCATAAGGATATTACTCCTCGCAAATATATTAGAGGTGCAAAGTTTATTCTGATTTACGATCTTCCAACAGCCTTGTAAGTTGTAGATGTAATTTAACAAGCTTTCTATTGTTACTATTATTCACACGCCCCCTATATTTATCACCAAGGTTATGCATGTATATAAAACTTTGATATTTATGCTGTAAGCCGTAATAAGCATGTATCCATATCTAGCTATTTCAAGACAAATATCCACCATTGCTCAAACGCTAGTGATAAAAAGCAAATCAGGTATCGACTTTTAGTTAAGGGTAGTTTTTACTAAACGAGCAAAAGATTCATAGAACCGAACAATTATAACGAATAGAGTTGTGAAAAGACTATTCTTTCTTCTCTAAATCACATCTTATAAACTAATGATAACGCAATCAATTAATCACTGAATTAGATAATTACTAAATGTTTTTAAAGGTTATAATTTTTTCAAGGGCTATCTATTCCTTATGTCATGAATAGATTGTATGGAATTGTATTACGAGTGCCGATTTACATCAAAATATTGAGTCATTAAATTAACCAGCACCAGCGAGTTTAGATAGGTCTGTGCTTAAAACGCTTTCCCTTAAGATAGCACTTTAAACCAAACCGACAACTGCAACATCCATGCTTATTTGAAACCGTTTTTCCAAAGAAAACCGCTCAGCCAGTGGAACGCTCCCAGCACTCATAACAAAAGTGCGCAAAGCAGAGCATGCGCCGGCGGCGGCGCTCGGACGGGCCATTTATCGCACGCGCTCGCCCCGCGCCGCCCCCCGCCCGCGGCACCTGCACGACCACCACGCCCTATGCAGGAACGGAACTGGAGTGCGTGGTGGTACTAAAAAGGCAACGCTTTCGTCCAGGCAAAAGGCACGAAAAACCTCAGTCAAGACTCAAGTTGTACGAGCCAATAAATGTGGGAATTAGTATCCACTAATAACGAGAAAAGCCCCAACACAAGTTTTCTCCGTGAGACAGTTCGGGGGAGAGTCAAGAGTTTCAAAAAGCTCAGTTTTCCAACGAAGCTCCTGAAATATCGAAATCAATCATCCAAATCAATCAAATATTGACCAATGAATAAACTCATGGAACATCCGAGTAACGCGTTCGTTAAATAACATTTGTCTGCAGATTTGTAACGTCATAATGTGGGAGTGTGGGAGCAGATCAGCGGTGAGATATTGGTTGGTGGGCCAAGTTGTAAGTTTATCATCATCATTTCAGCCGAAATATGTACATAGGCTTCCCCAAGGGGGGGGGGGGTTAGTACGTTCAGCACCACACGGAGCCAAGTAATTGTAAGTACATAACAAGGTGAAAAGCCAAATATATTTTCAGGCGATGGACATAATATATATATTATGTCCTGTATTAGGTATGTATACCTATAACGTATTGCATTGCTATCATGATATATGGGTAAAGAGTATGCTACTGTTGTTGCAGTTTAAGGTACCTACTCCTTTATGAAGAAACTTTATTTTTACACATTTAATATTTCATTGCATGGTGATCTAACTACGGCCCTGCGCGCGCGCCCCAAAGCGCGAGGGCGCGCGAAATACCGAACGATCTGTTGTGGAGCCGCCATTATAATGAGACGTTATTTATTGGACAATCCCACTACTAATCACCTTGGACACGCTTTATTCATATTATATTATGAAATGTGCGATGGTAACGGCTGGAAATACCTAAGGTAATACCTATACAGTGTTGAAATACAGTGTATCTTTAGTAAAGCCGAAAATGCGCATGTAAACTATAACGTAGGCGTAATTTCAGTTTGTTTTTTCCATAACTGGGCAAAAAGCACATAATTCATCTCTGTACCCATGTGAGTTTTGCCCAGTAGTGGGATCTATGGATCACAAAATCAATCCGTCGAGCCTTTTCCCAAGTATGTTGGGGTCGGCTTCCAGTCTAACCGGATGCAGTTGAATACCTCCCTCCAGAACCCAGCTACTGGGTAACATGAAACCGCTTGGAAAGAGTGGTTGTCAGTCTTTTGAGCTTCTGACTTCCCGTAATGACTGACATAAATCTAAGAATGACTGGGACTAATGGCAGAATATTCACAATGTTTGCATGAAACATTTTGCAACTTACCCATTATTTGAAAAAAAGTTTTCCTCATTTTCTTTTTGAGATAAGCTTTTGTCCGGCGAGTTCTGAAAGCATTATTTCGTTTTTATTCAATTAAATTAACCGAAGGTTAACCGGTATATGAAAAGTGAACATCCTGTGTAAGACACAACTCGTAATTACAACACTTAAAACATAATTAATAAAACTTATTTAATTTCATACTCCTTACATTTTTATCATCTACTGACAACCCCATTCGCCTTTAGCCGCCATCCACATTTTAACGCCAAATTAAATATTATTTTAATTCGAAAACAACGTTTTCGAATACATAACTAGCGTAAAGGCTCTCATGCACTTTATCGTAACGGATCGGTGTTCATACCATTAGGCAAACATCTACAACCGTAGCCGTAGGTTAAAAAAATCACATTTGAGAAGAAAATTCTGATGCTTCTCATTCTGAAAGATGTGAAAAGCTGTGTGAGCTTTTCACTGATTTGCTACGTCATTAAATGCATTGTGTAAATAATGTGTTGCTCTATGTTTCGATTATTAATAAATATGGCCCACCAATATCGGCAAGACGAAGGGTCTTGTGGAAAATTTGCGGTGAAAATCACCGCACTTTGGAGACTAAAAGGTGATTTCAGTATATTTGTGATAATAATATAGGAAATAATACCAGCCTATGAATGCTGCCGCGCGTCTGCCATGTTCATGGAGGCACGCACAGATGGTTTCGCGGCAATTCTACGCAAGAAGGCGGCGTCACTGTTGCATACTGCGTGTGAGTAGCAACAGTATCCTGAGTGTGATAGCGGACAGGTATGACTGTCCGTTCTTCAAACATTGTATGCCTTTATGTGTGAACTAACATAGTTATAAGCACTATTTTTAATAACAAATTTTTTTGCATGCCCGAAAAAAAAAAAAAATTGAGCAGTCACGGGACGCCTGGCAGATGTAAAACATCGAAATTATTTACACACTACTACATATAGACTGTATAGTAGCGACGCGTCGCCACATGGCATGCATCGCCACGCGGAATGCGTCGCCCCGCCAGGTTTTTACGTGCGCCTATAAATGATAAATGATTTTTATTTCTGTAAGTAGGTTTGTACAAACACTTTTACACGTCAATCATATTTTTAAAACTAGATGAGGTCGGCATTTCCTACCTGACTACTTTGAGAAGAAAGGCCGAAACAAACTCAGAGGTCACAGTCTCTTTAAAGTCCAGACATAATCTTGGTCAGATCATGTGAAGGCCATGTAGATTGGTGTCTGAAATGGTCTTTTGACGGAAGAACCACACAGATTGAGTGGACCTGACCAGTCAGTGCACGCATTTGTCATTAATCGTGCAGCTCTACTCGTTCTGAGTAGAGCTGCACGATTAATGACAAAAAAAAGGAGCTCAACGATGCGACGATCAATACCAAAAAAAGGACATTTGGGTAGGCCGCATAAATGACTCAAACTGCCATACCATGATTAACACTAACTGAGAATAATAGACAAAGGGAAAATAAAGATAAATAAAAAGAAAAGCAATAACCCACATAGTCTTCACATTCACAATAATTAAAATAATATAATACTTTACAAGTAAATTTTTATGTCATTACGTTTGATAGATGTTTCACATCAATAATTATTGTCCCACTGCAAAGCAAAAGGCTCTTCTAAAACAGAGAAGGCACGAGCATTGATCACCACGATTGCACAAAACGGGTTGGCGATTTCCGACTTATATTAACTACCTACTTATAAGTCCAGGTTTCCTCATCCTCACCTTTAAGAAATCCGAGGCTGAATATAATTGGGGTGTTTTATTATTTATTGACAACTAAACAGTACAACAGTACAGTGTCTGTGTGGTGCCGGGCGTAAAGAATAGCACCAACCTATTTCTTCCCGTGGGTGTCATAAAAGGCGACTAAAAGATTTACTAGAAAATAGGCAGCAGCGTTCTCTATACATTTTAACATCATGCTGCGATAGCCAACCCGCCTAGGCGCCAAGCGTGGTGATTATGGCAAGCCCCGCCCCCCCTTTGAGGGAGCCCTATATCCAGCAGTGGACATCTTTCAGCTGAAATGATGATGATGAAATAGTACAATACCTATCAGTGTTTTTCATAAAATTTTCTCCAAAAATGCATTTAACAATTTTAAACAGTAAGTCGCTTTGCTCTTATAAATGTGTATCCAGCCCCTAACTTCGTACAGATAGTAGTAACAAGCTCCACTATCGATGATCACACTCGATCATTAACTATGAACCATTACGAGTTTATGACTTATTAACATCACAGCTTCGTCTGACAGCTGCTTAAGAAAATTAATCTTGGAATGAAAAATGATAAAATTGCTGGTCTGACCTACCTTACGTGGATGTCCATTTATTTTCGTATCGCTCACATTTCCTTTTGGTAATAACTTTAAGTATATGGAATTTAGTGTCTAATTGAAGTGATATATAAAAATGTATAAGTAATTTAAAGCTTTGCATAAATGTCTAACTTAAGCTGCTTAAGATAATTAATCTTGGAATGAAAAATGATAAAATTGCTGGTCTGACCTACCTTACGTGGATGTCCATTTAATTTCGTATCGCTCATGTTTCCTTTTGGTAATAACTTTAAGTATATGGAATTTAGTGTCTAATTGAGGTGATATATAAAAAAATATATGTAATTTAAAAGCTTTGCATAAATGTCTAACTTAAAAATAATAATAAATTATTAATTGAAATAATTTGAAATACTCTAGCGCCGCCATTGACCAGCTTAATAGCTAAATAATAAATTGTCTGTTAATGTGACTATGTCTTTAAATTGTAATACTTTTTAACCGGGTGAAACGATTTAATTAAATAAATTTTACCCAACATATCGCATACGAGCCGCCATAAAATTTGACGCGTACTATAGGTACCATCGTTTTTCCTGGTTTTATAGAAATTTTTGAAAAAGTTTCTAATTATAAAAACGTCATACAGTTATTGTTGCGGTATCACCATCAGTTAAATGTTCTCCTACCAAATATGCAAGCAAAGAAGGAACAAAACAAAACATACGAGTATTAACTACCAAAGAAAAATTAAAAGACTAACACCACAATATCTGACTGTGAGTTCCGCAATCCTCCATAGTAATTCTAATTCTCCTCACGTTTACGCACAAACGTATAATTTTTTGTCTTTGAAACTTAAGACACCAGCGCAGCGGGCCGAGCACGGGCGTGCCACGACGTGTGTGACAAGACATGATAAATTATGTCATGTCAATTTGTACTAGCATTTTATGACAAAACAGTTTTATCGCTCAAACTGTGATAAAATGTGTGACTCAAGTCATGTCACAGTAGGCCGTGCTCGCCCCGCAACATCCTAATTGCGTCACACCATCCAATCACAATCAGAACGATTATGAAGATATTGCAAATCCATTGCTTCATTTAAGTTCGAAAAAAATGTGCTCTCAACGTAAATATCGCAATGAATGTTGTTGAACAGTGAAAATAAAACCCATTGCTACTGCTGGACTTTTCAGTAGAGTTGTATGAAAGAGGTCTTACACTGACATAATTCAGCCATCGTCATCTGCATCATCTAAGAGTCTGCAGAGTCTGACCAGATGCAGCTGAATACCAGTATTTTACATGGGGCGACTGCCAATCTGACCCACACAACAAAGCTACTGGGTAATACAATACCCCTCAGTGAGACTGGTTGTCAGACTTTCGAGTTTCAGACTACCTGTAACGGCTGCCAAAGATCCACAAATGTCAGCTGGGACCAACGGCTTAACGTGCTTTCCGAGGCACGGAGGGTCTTGGTATGTAAAGATGGTCACCCGTCTACGGACCAACCGCGGCAAGCGTAGCTTAACCTAATCAATCGAACCGTGCGGCTGTTATTTCCAGAAATAAACTGTTCACTTGAGACTGGAAGACTCTAGGAGTCTTCCAGCCTCAAGTGAACAGTTTATTTAGAGTTATCCAATAGCTCTAACTATTGGATAACACAAACTCCGGTAAGAAGTTCTACTCCTTAGCGGTGCGCACCATGAATGTGCTGCCAAAAGTTTTGTGTGTACGAGAGGTATATCCAGCATACCGCAGTGTCGCCGTAACCATAGTCTGTTTCAAAAATATCAGATGAAAATGTTAACAAATGGTTTAGAAAACATACCTGAAGATGCCAATTTCTAGCGCCACTTAAAAATTGAGTGCTTTGATTAAATTATTTGAATACTTAACCACGAAATTCTAATTTAAATCACCCTAAAGATGTCTTTCATTTGACAGTTTGAGGTTAATTTTATAACCTTAATTTTCGTCGATGATTTTTCAATTTCAATTTGATAATGTTGTTCAAACAATGATTGTTGGAAAAAGTGGTCAAAGTCAAAATCAAATTATTTATTTCAAATAAGCACATAACAGGCACTTTTGAACGTCAAAATTTACAAAAAAATAAATAATTGATTCTAGTCCAAAAAACTATCCCAAAAACAGTCAGAAACCCCACCGTTACTCCTTTAAAATGTTTTACAATATTTTGTATATGTAAAGTAATTTTATGATTTTAAGTGAAGCACCTAGAATAAAATTACTATAAGTACCACAGTAGGTAAAAATAATTAATATATTGGTGGTGAGATATTTAATGGTGAGATATATAATTATACAGATGAATCGTCCTTTTCCCAGATGAATGTGTAACTAATTTATTTAATGAGAGATTGCATAAGAATTTAACATGAACCTAAAAAAGGGTCTGTTTACACTTTCATAAATAAACTAGGTAATTACCATTAATACCTACGTCTAGTCGTCCAACTTAATCTTCATAAGAAATACTTATACTACTTTTCCATCTAAAATCATAACAATAACAAATTCTGTTAAGTAACTGTGTTCAGCTTCATCATATTTATGACAATCACTTCCCGTCATTCCGCGGCTCTTAATAAGGTCACAACGCGGATGTAGAGGTTTCCTAGAAGAGATATTTTATTGTTGTTGGATCTAGGCCTTAGACCTATTGAATAGGAGCGAATACACTGGAAGATAATGGACTACTTACGATGATTAATTGTTAATTCATTTGTTAATACGATTGCCTGTCTATATACCTGCCTGCACAAATTAAAAGATCTCAACTGCCTGTAAATTTTAGGAATTATTTGCCCAGGGCTGGACGTCTCCGGTTAAAGAGAAAGAAAAAGTGGTAAATGCACATGATAAATGTTATTCGTGACCTCAATACACATTATATAACCAAATTTTACCTACTATAAATATTTTGACTTTGTTAGCTTAGTTGTTAACGTTACTGTTAACGTTATTGTGCATGCTGTGGTCTCCTATAAGTGAAGGGATACGCCTACTTAATACCTTATGTTACCCTTTATTTATGTGTCATGTATTGTGTACATCTTTAGACCAAACTGTCAAATATCTCCAAATGATTTTTAACTTTACAATAATTGATGGTTAAGTTCAAAATCGAATGAGAAAATTTGACAGTTTGTGGTGCGTGCTGGCTGAACAATAAACGCACTAAATACAAACCATCCAAATAAACACGGACATCATTCACCAAAACCTACTAAAAGTTACAGGTATTACCAATCCCTGTGGCTATTCCAAAATTCGGTACGTAACCTACCTCTTCCACAAATTCTATGACCACGATCAACCAATTCGGCTACATCACTACAACCAACAAAAAATAACATGGATTACAGGAGAATTAAATGGAGCTAATTAAAACTGATCCGAAGAACTGTTTAGCAAGCTGCATAGTTTTGTTACCATACAGGATGTAAGGCAAAAATGAATCGATGGTGAACTTGAAAATTTTGATAAATTAATGAGAACTTTTTGGGATTCAGTTTCTAGAGCACTTTAAATTTTGTGGTATGACATTTCATCATTCAGTCTACTACCTAATTATAAAGAACGTAAAAATCTATCTTTCAGCATTTCATGATTAAGGTCAATTACAAAATCAACTCCAAAAGATCCTGCCAACCAACCAACCGCTGATTTACAGCTTCCAAACAACTCACATAAGTCCCAAATATATTCAAGAGCTTAAAACAAATCCCCAAAAGTTCACAGTACAGAATGTTTCTGAGATGATAGGCCATTCAATGAGTCAGCAGCATACGTTTCTCATGTTCGCCGCTAGACGGGGTTCCATACATACTAATTCGATGTTTCGTTGTACCACGCGGCCATTCAACTCTTTGTTTTTTTGCCGATGACACATTACAATCAGAGACGTGTAAGTAGGCTATATGTGGGTACAAAGAGGCAGAAAACGGATGTACACCGCGTTAGGTCTGGTCCGACGAACGGACGCTTTGATTTTTTGCGGTGCATTATGTATATGTAGTTAGATAGGCCTACCGCTTCATATTTTTGGCAGGAATACAATTTGCTCATGTGCCTATGAACCTACCTAGTAGCTACTTACCTTCAGTACCTTTATTAATAATGCTTTGATTGGTCCGTATAGGTGAATGTGCATTTTAAAAATCATCCGTTGTGATGAAAAAACTAGTGTAGTAAAAAAGTAGTATTTTTTTACTGCTTTTAAAGATTGTTTTTGGGTAGCATGTACTTAATTTGTACTGAAACCGTCTGGGTACTCATGCTCTTGTAGAACCTCTATAAAACTTTTAAATACACATCGTGATGGATGAAAACGATAAGTCTTCTCTCTTATCATATTAGGAGTTAACACTTTCATCTACAGAATGTGGGTGTACAAACGCAACCTCCGCCTACTCTATACCTCAGTTTACATCGAACGTTTATGTCAGCATATTGCCAGAGGCATATGATTGTAAATATCAAGTACTAAAATAGAACTGATCGTTTATAATGTTTTACGATTAATCATGGATTTATTTCAGTCCTTTCCTGATTGTTATAGAAAGCTTTTTTCGATCAGCATACATTTTACTGAGGTGGACATTATTTGTTTGGATCAATACCGTCCCTGCCAGTAAGTTTTAACTTTTACAGAGTTCAGTTTATTATTTCAAATAGTAAGGTCTGTAGCATGCATGGTTTGTTGAAAATAGGTAGGTATCTTTATCTAAACAACGAAGGAAGGTTACTTAGTTAAGAATTAATTTGGAGACGGGGTGCTAAGTACTAGCAGTTTGGTTTACATAGTCAGTATATAATGTTCCCACTGCTCTGACACAGGCCTCCTGTCTGTGAGAGGAAGTGGGTCGTAATCCACCACGCAGGCCCAGTGCGGGTTGGTAGATGTCACACGTCTTTGAATTTTTGGTACTGGGACATTCCGGTTTCTTCACGATGTTTGCCTTCACCGTTTTAAGAGCAGTTTGGCTTACTAGCAATTAAATTCAAAAGACTCGATCATAACATGAGAAAATCTACCAAACGCAACTTAACCCCTAAACGTTCCCATAGACCTACAGTCACAACAAACATAAACGCAATATCCATTCACAAAACCTATTATGTTAATTTAAAACACATCAGAGTGTCGATAAGATCGGCTCGTTCACACCACACCTCCCAAAACAATAGTTAATAAGATGATTTATATCGATCTGAGATAGGCGTTCGACACGTCTCGACATCGCCTTAGCATAATCTGTGGTTCGATCGAGTGCTATATCGATCGGTACAGATGTTTGCGGCGCCCGGTTATGAGTCCCCGTGTATTGGTGTGAACTAGGGATGGATCTAGTGGGTTGTTGCTGATATCCTTGCTTCGGTGTTGATGTAGTGATGTTCCTTTTTTAGTGAGGTCGTAGTGTAAGGATTGGTTTTGTTACTATGATAACACAAAATGTGATTTTTGTATGTGGATATGAGATTCTTGTCATTTCTTTGTTTTTATGCTATTCTATAGTTGAAACGATATTATCATTTAAGCCGAAAGATGTCCACTGCTGGACATATGCCTGCCCCAAAAGGAGGGGGAAGCCATAATCGCCACGCTTAGCAGGTGGTTGGCGACCGCAACATGGTGTTAAAATGCATAGAGAACGGTGCTGCCTATTTTCTAGTAAGTCCCTTAGTCGCCTTTTACGACACCCACGGAAAGAAATAGGATGGAGCTATTCTTTACGTCCGGCACCACATGAGACGATATTATGTGTATTAAAAGAGGTTAAGTATTGTAAATTCATATCGTTAAGTAAAGTACTAGTTGCTTTTTTCTCAGGTTAATAAACATCTTCAAAGTTATTAAAATTTATGTCGTTCAATCCACTTTCATAAAGTAAAACAGGAAAAAGTCGTGTAAGGTATTCGTTTAAATGTAATTGAATTGAAATCGAATTTAAATAAAAATGCGTCATGTTGATGGAAATCCCCGGGTACTTTCTATATGACATGAACCATACGAATTCTGTGAAAAGTATTGTTCATTGTGACCGCAGACCATGCCAAAATCGTAAAAGGATGGATCTAAGAATGATTGTATTAAGTCAAGACGATAAAGAACAGACTGGAACTTTACACATTACATAACATCACGGTGTGCCTAGGTACACCCATTTCTCCAGTTATGTTTAAGTCCTATGTAACGGGGAGCGAGCCTATAAACTTAAATGAATTTTAATACATTGTGTAGAAGACCCAAATTTTGGATCGATCAGATAAAATCCAAGTCTTCTAACAATAAGTAGCGGATCTAGCGTTTCTGCGAAGCGACAATAAGCCGATTGACTCGGTCCAGTTTGACGTTACCGCCCAGAATGGGGCAATTAATTCGGTAAGAGTTGCTTATTTGCCGTGGGTCGGCAGCATGACATGGTGGTTTCACTCGCCCTCTATTCGAGTTATTATAAAATAATGAAAGGCGAACCGCCCGCTGGGTTCTACAATTGCCCTGCTTAGCCGCCTCACCACCGGCCGTTTAGCTATTTTAATTTTTAGTTTGTCTACTAACGGTGTATTTCGTAAGACGGTATCGGAAAGCAATCATCGGATTCTGCGCTTCAAGTCCGCCTACGTACGGCCTGACCGTTTGTTACAATATTAATTTAATTTGAGAGCTGCTAAGCCTCGTATGTAACACTCCTAGATGTTTGATTGCCCTCTTGTTCTCAGATTCATTATGTGATGTAAAACAGCACCTCCCTTCATTGTTACGGAGAACTTGTGATACGGCCGTGTTGTTGGAATTGATTAAGTTTGAGAATCATGTAGCAAAATGATGAGAAGGAAGATTTCAGCTCTGATGGACAGATTTATCGCGAATATTCAAGACTTATAGACAGTAGACCTAATAAACAAGTACACTGGAGTGGGCTATGGAAAAAGTTTAGTTTGATCGTATAATTTGGGTTCTGCAAGAACTTAGTCTTAGAAATTAATTTTCAATGATAGCTCACATTGTAGGATATCTAATAAGAATTAACGTCACGTAGAAATCACAGTTTCAAACAAGGTAACGACTACACAGTCTAAATATTATGTTAATTCTATCTGGTTGCGTAAGTACGTGCGTGATTTGTTTCGAGAATACGTAATATGAGGAAACTCTAACATGTTTGAAATCTGCCTTCAGTAAGCTAGAACTTTGATGAGGAAAGAACGCCCATCATTTATTTCTAACTTTAAGAACTCTAACTGAAAATTTAGCGCACTAGATTAAGTGCAGGCAGTCTAAATCAAATTTCAATCACAAGCTCCGCCCTTCGCTCCCCGCCACTCCGTTATGTGCTAAACGCTAATACATCAGTAATAAAGTTGAATATCGCGTGCGGTCATTGATCGTGTTCGAGCACGAAACTAAATAGCGTAAGTCTCAATTCTTATTTCGTTTATAATAACTAAAGTAATAATTGATCTAGAGACAAAATATCTTGTGTCGGATAATAATCCCGATACAAGATAAGAGGTATTTTTTCTCCTCTACTTTTTTTTTCTTTAACTATATTTTTTGCTGTGAATATTTATTTTAGAAGTAAAAGCTAAACAATCTTGTTTTTTTTATAATTATCTTTAAAAAAGACACGATTTTCGAATAAGTTTATTGAGAGAAAATATTACAATTATGTAACTGTCTTCAACATGGAAAGAAAAAGATAAAATCAATCATATACTAAAGTTTCATTTTGCTTGTATGTGTGACTGTTTCAGAATATTCATGCAAATTAACATACAAATAGGGAGCCTCCTCTTAAGCAATGTTTTATAAACCTTTTGATAATTTAATCAGGAGTAATAAACTTGTGATGCTGGTGAGAAATCCCGCTACCACTGACATGAAATCAAATGGCACAGCTATGAAATGAGTAGCTTAGGTAGGTTATTTCAAAACGCAAATTATATTAAAATTAACCCAATATTTTTATGTAGTACTAACAAACAAATTTAAACAGCAGAAATTGAAATAAAAGGAAAGTAAATATAGCTCCCCAGAAAGTTTTGAGTAATTTCGCAAGTGTGACACGCAAGCGCGGCGAGGTGCGACCGCGCGGCGCAGGCGCACCGTCATGTGGCCGGCGGTTGTTGCCAGCTGAATATTAAAGTACAGAAGGGTAACTAAAGTATAGAGTATGGGAGGAAGCTCCGCGTTACATGAAGGAAAAGGAAATGCAGGAAACATGTCAACTTTCTTCAGAATATGGTGTATCCTAAAGTCAGACAGATTCGTGAACTACAGGGACAGTTTATTGAATTTAATATTAATTAATCTAAACTACCCTACTAAATCTGTAAATACTTAATTTATTCATACAAATTGCTTCTGAATGTAACTCAAAAATTTGTACGCCGCTGGCAAAACATAGAGTCAACTGAATTGTTACTGGAGACCAAATGTCATCTGTTTTTAACAAATAAATACTCATTCATTCATTCATTCGTGAACTAAAAATATCTATGGTAAGAATCCTGGATCTGTCATTTGCAAACCACCTCAGAGTGGTGAGGCATTCAGTTTTAAAGGGCAGTTAGGTACCTACATAATGTTCAAAAACTCATCAGGATTAAAGAATTTAAAGAGTAGTGAAGACATTGATGCTGAACAGAGCAAAACAGTTAAAGAAGTGCAAACTTAAGGTAACCATAAGAAAAAAAACCAGCCAAGTGCGTATCGGACCAGGAATAATGAACGGTTCTGTAGTTGGGATAAATTATCCCAAGAACAAACTTAACATTGTAGTTGTTTTCCCATACATTCCAACTGCAAATGTAAGTTTGTACGCACATTGAGAGATTTACCATGTTATTTTAACACCATGGACTTCTTATTGGTATTCCTGTAATATATAAGTATCTATAGAACTATTTTCTGTATTTTTTTTTAATTTTGAATGGTCAATTTTCATCTATTATCTTAAATTAAAACTATTTGTTTACGGTAATGTGACCACCATATTCAAAATTAATTTGTTTACGTTATAAGTACGTCCTTGAGTCACAGAAATTCATATGTAGGTATACCAAATTTCAACTAAATCGGTCCATTAGATTCAGAGTATATTGGTCGTGACAGACATACAAACAGACAGACACTCGAGTGTAAGGGTCGAGTTTTTTCATTCGGATGAACGGAACCCTGAAAAACCCTGGTTTAAAGCTTAAAACATTGTATGTGATGCTGCTCTACACCGCTGCTACAGCGTCTTGGATGTGATCGAGGTTTGTCAGTATTTATATGTGTATTCCTAAGGAAAAGACAAGCCACGAGTGATCCTTTTGTTCCTTACTACGTCATGTGCACGGCCGGCGCGGCGGTTGCTATCGCGGTATCTTTACGCCGCGTGCGCCGTGCGTGCGGACCGCGGTCCCCTTCCACAGCTAAGTTGATTAGTTAGGAAGCTGCTTAATAACCAATCGGGAAGGGGTTTTGGCCAGTGGTGAAATTAATTAAAAAGTAATTTTTGGAAATCAATTTGAAGAGGAAGTTATTATTTTTAAATTAATTTTTTAGATGGGTAACACACTCAGCAGTACACACATTTGTTTGTAGCATATCACAACAGTAAATATTTACGCAATGACAATAATTAATTACAGCCTTCTTTTTGAAATAGAAGCTTTTCCATATTGTCAGCTCGAAAATAATGGATTCAAGACTTTCAGACATACTTCCTTCTCCGAGAAGGAATAAGATTTAGGAACATAATACTCCAACATTTTAGAACAAACCCAATTCAAACAAACAATCCCACAACATAACACACGAAGTTCCACGCAAACTAACAAACAACCCGAGCAGTTTCTTCCTTAGAAACAAATTCACAAATCAGAGAGAACGTGCGGTTAACATGAACTTTAATCAATGAAGTTATGTCGGCGTCTTTATGGTTTAACTAAGCGAACACATTGAGAGAGTACCTACTGAGAATGGATGTGGTATGGACGAGATGGCGGGTTGCTGTTTGAAAATTATTAGTGTAGGTTTAAATTTCTAAGTTGTTCTCTTAAGATTTGTGTTGTAATGTCTTTTATGGAAATTGTTTGTGTTAAATTATAGGAACTTATAATGGCTGGAGAATTAATGAATATTTAAAGAATATCTTGGTAGTTGTTGCAGAATTATGAGTATACCTATTGGCTAACCAGCAGTGTCAGTTTGCAGTGTCTCGAGACGAAAGTCTTTGACCAGTGCGTGTTGCCAGTGATGACCTATAGCAATGAAACGTGGTCACTAACAATGGGCCTTATCAAAAGGCTAAAAGTCACCCAAAGGGCAATGGCGAGGGCTATGCTTGGAGTTTCCCTACGTGATCGAATCAGAAATTAGGAGATCAGCAGGCAAACCAAAGTGAAGAATTGCCAAACTTGCAGTGACTTGCTTGGCAGTGAGCAGGGCACATTGCTCGCAGAACTGATAGCCGATGGGGCCGAAAGGTTCTGGAGTGACGACCGCGGACCGGAAGACTTAGCGTTGGAAGGCCTCTTACAAGGAAGACCGATGACTTTGTGAAGGCTGCAGGTATCCGCTGGATGCGGGAAGCACATAACCGGTCGAAGTGGCGGTGCTTGGGGGAGGCCTATGTCCAGCAGTGGACGTCTTTCGGCTGAAATGATGATGATGATGATAAGCTATCCTAAATAATATAAAAATAAGAACCGACTACCAAAAATAACACTACAAAGTGAAAAATAACTTTAATTTCGGAAGTCGGTGTCTTTGGATCTATATTAGAGTTCATTTCCACCGACTTCCGAAATTAAAGTTATTTTTCACTTTGTAGTGTTATTTTTGGTAGTCGGTTCTTATTTTTTTGTAAAAAGTTCGTTATTTTTCACTTTTTAGTGGATCAGTTTTAAATTTATCTAATTTACAATAGCCTAATGTTAACTGCTCATCACCTTTTACAAAATATTGCTATTCCCGATGCTGGGACGTTGACTGTTGAGGAGTTCTCCTGGTAAGAACCAGGAGAACTGCCACTCACCATATGCATAGTGACGAGCATAAATTGCTTAATCGCAACCCGTTAAATAGGGGGGGGGGTCATTATGATACTGTTCCGGTGGTCTCCATCATCAGTTCCACTTCACCAAATGGTGCTTTACGAGAACAAATGCACAAGTTACTATAAAAAATACCCAATAAGTTGCCTATAAAATTTTAGGGTTGCCCTCGATTTCCATGGGATACCATCATCTGATTCTGATTTGGTGGCAATGGGACTACCCTTTCAGACAAAAAAAGAATTTTCAAAATCGGTTCATAATTAACGGAGTAATCGCGTAACAAACATACAAAAAAAAAACATATATACCGCCGAATTAAGAACCACCTCCTTTTTGGAAGTCGGTTAAAAATATAATTTACCTACAATACAACGCGTTTTACGACATTTTCCGAGATCTCAATAATATAGCAAATAAGCATTAGGTCACATTCTACGTGAAAATATATGGTACGAGGTGACGAGGAGCTTGTGGCTAAATAATAACTGCCGCACGGGTCGATCGATCAGGTTAAGCTACGCTTGCCGCGGTTGGTCCGTGGATGAGTGACCATCTTTTCATACCAAGATTCCTCCGTGCTTCGGAAAGCACGTTAAGCCGTTGGTCCCGGCTGTCATTTGTAGATCTTTAACAGTTGTTACGGGTCGTCAGAAGCCCATAAGTCTGACAACCAGTCTCACCAAGGGATATCGTGTTACCCAGTAACTGGGTTGTGGAGATCAGATAGGCAGTCGCTCCATGTAAAATACTGGTATTCAGCTGCATCCGGTTAGACTGGAAGCCGACCCCAACATAGTTGGGAAAAGGCTAGGCAGATGATGAGGTGACAAATATATTACTTAGTTAGTTAAATGAGTCATAATTTCTTATAAATAGCCTCTACCGTACGCAAAATAAGCTCTAGGACGTGGAGTTGCTGACACCAGCCCGTCTCACTAGTACTTACTACATAGTATCTACGATAATTCTAGAAAGCGCAACATCTATATTGCAAGCCTCAATAAACATAGGTATCAAAAGTCACCTTGCTGTAAATGGCAGAGGTTAGAAACATAGGAAAGTTTTCCTAAAAAAAGGAACATTTAAATAAAATTACGGCTACAAGTTAGGCACTTAAGTGTTCTAGTCCTTCCTATGTAGTTCTCGAAAATGTATATTCTCTTATCTTTGTTATAAAAGAGACTGTACTGAACTTAGCTAATTTAGAAACTTTTTTTTTGAAGTTTGCTCCCGAAACTAATTTAAAACTTTTGGTCTGGATGGAACTGAAACAATATTTGCGTGAATTTCAGTAACGATAAATTAATTTCAATGAAGATTAAGAAAAGGCGGTAAAGTGCTTATAGTCATTTTGAAAAATCTAGTAGGATTTTTTACTTTACCACAAGCAAGCAAATTAACATTTTAATCTACTTACACGTTAATATCATGACATATCTACTTATGAATATAAATTGAACAACCTAAACGCGTGCACCAGCGAACTAAGGAATTAGTTTTATTTAGAAACTAGTGACCCACCCCTGCTTCATACGGTTTTTCCGACTAGACAAAACATCGACATGTCTTAATTATATTATATGTAAGTTTAATATTAATGTGGTCCTTCCGGAATAAATTCTCTGAATTATGTTGAAAACCGCATGAGAATCCGTTGTGGAGTTTAGAAAAACAACGCAGTCACACAGACAAACACGAAAAACGGTCCAACCCCCAACCAACCCCCATTGGGCCCGCGGGGTGGATTATGGCCTAATCCTTCTCACAGAGAAGAGGCCTGTGTCCCAGCGGTGGGAACAGAAGATGTCTGTAAAGCAAGAAAACCCTTGAAATTAATTTATATTAGATCTAAAAAGCTTTTGAACTTTTGTTTTATTTTTTCACAACCAATTCAGCCTATACGTAATGCTCTTTCAGCCGTTTTCCTGCTTCTCATTTATAAGAAACATCACGGTACACACGCTGATCTATAAATATTTTTCCAGTTTGTCTGTGTGACCGTGTTGTTCTTCTAAAACTACGCAACGGATTTTGATACGGTTTTCACAAAAATTTTGAGCATTTATGTCTAAAGGTTTATGAATATAATACATAAATATGAAATTTACATAAAATAACAAAATTTCCATGTTTTGTCAAGGCATAAAAACGTGCGATGCAGAGGCAGGTCACTAGTTTCTCAATAAAACTAATTTCTTAGTTCGCTGGCGCACGCGTCTAGTTACTGGCTTCGATACTTGCTGAGTCAGCATCTACTCTTTAACTCTTCCCACTGATTGTTCCATTCGGCATTGTCTGTCAATATACCTCCCCCCTCCTCCCCGCACTATGGTAGGCAGGTTAATTACTTTTGATTAGACAATAAGCTTCATGTTTGGTAGATGGCGTTGTGAAATCTTCTTGAAAATGTGTCTTGACTTTGTGAAGATGTTTGTATTGAAACAATCTGTTGGGAAAGAGTTCACTGCTCCTAGGTTCTCCAATTTTAGAAGACACTCATTCGTTGACAAATAATTAAAAAAAAATACGACATTTTGACTTGTTTGATTGCTATTGCTCGCTGTTAAAATATTAGCAACGAAGCCCGTCTGATTAGCTGCTGCTACAAAAAGATCATTATAATTAAAGAAATACAATGCAAATTGCAATTCACACGTACTACGTTTTGTACTACAATATGACCTTTCCAAACAACTTCATTGCCTGAAAATCTTTGTAGGTAAATTCCAGAAAGAGATTATAAAAATATGAAGAATGGGTTCTTCATTCACAAAGATTTCCCTCTGCAATTACAAAATTATAGTAAGCAATTTCATAATTGTGTTTGTAATAAAGTTATCTTTGTAATACAAATTATTTGCAAACTAACAATAGAAATCGCCTTTCCTAATCAGGTCTCTTTTAATAACCAATCACCGGTCAGCCAGGTCAGCAGTACCCCTGCTGATTTGTTATTCACCTCGCTGTTCATCACCTTGGAGTCATAGGTTGAAGGTAATCATTAGTGAAAGGGAAACATCATTGTATTACAAAGTCATCAATGACTGGAATTATAAAGTTGTGTCGCAGGTTTATTTGGCGAGGTTGTGTGTTGATCTCTGTTTGTTACGTGATTTGCTTATAATTTTGGTACCTATACAACTAAGTTTGAAAATACACTTACCCTCAAAACTAAGTGTGTGTGTGTGTGAGAGTCGCACACGTATTTTTATTTATTTTATAATATTGCAGCTCTTATCATCAGCCTTCATGCTTGTCATTAATTTCAATTGCACACTTGTGACCTAAAAGGACCTTGGTTTTTCTATAGATACTATTGAAATGTAATGAAAACGTTTATTCTGTAAATAGGATATCAGAATCACTTTTACACGTCATATTAAAAAGTAAAAAATAAGCTAGATGTAGTCGACGTTTCCTATCTGACTACCCCTGAGAAGAAATGGCGAAACAAACCCAGGGTCAAAGTCTCTTTTAAAGTGCAGACATAAATTTGGTCAGATCATGTGAGGACCATGTAGATCCGTGTCTGAAATGGTCTTTTGAGGAAAGAACCACATAAATTTGAGTGGACCTGTCCAATCAGTGCAAGCATTTGTCAGTAATCATGCAGCTCAACTCAAGACTTAAGGAGGTCAACGACTCGACGAACAATACCAAAGAAAGGACATTTGGGTAGGCCGCATAAAGTGCTCAAAATGCCAGACCATCATTAAAACTGAGATAAAGAAAAAAAAGAAGGAAAATATTTAAAGAAAAAAAAAAAGACCCATGTAGTGCTCACATTCACAATGAATTAAAGCAGTAAATATAATACTTTTGAAAGTTAATATTCTGCAATGTCAATATGTATCGTATTATTAATTAAAATGTCGAGTTTTCCAGTTTCACCACAATGTGTTTTCTGTACTTACGCATCCAGCGGATTCCTGCGGGCTTCACAAGGTCATCGGTCCACCTTGTAGGAGGCCTACCAACGCTACGTCTTCTGGTACGCGGTCGCCACTCCAAAATCTTTCAGCCTCATCAACCCAGTTACAACCCAATAACATAAAACCAAACTGCCTCTCATTTCACCTATTAAAAACAGAACACATGAAGTCGAAAGCCAACACCGTCGATCACCGAATCCTTATCTATACATCGTGTAGACACACATAACTATCACGACCACTAAACTCGGGGGTACAGCAGTCGTGTCGCTACGACATTACGTTCTTGTATTTGCATAGTAATCGTTCGACCAGCTTTTAATTATGCTGGGTAGAAGACAGCTACATTTTAAGAGAACATTGAAAAGGTTCACTTCTAACGAACGGTGATCAAGAGCTATTGTGGATACATTGTTGCTAACCGGAATTCAGCATAATTATGTGCTCAGAAGATTTTAGTACGAGTACAAGATAAGTTTAGGTCCATTAATAGACAATGAGCCCACTGATATTTTCTGGACAATTTCCGAACCAAAATACGGCGTTATTGAACGCCGTATTTTGGTTCGGAATTCCGATCATTGGATCGGAATTTCAGAAAAATAACACTAACTGCCATTACGGTTCTAAAACCGTAACGTAACATAGCATAAGAAGGAAATTCATGAGTACAAACTGTTTGCGCGGTTCGATTCTTTGGATGCATGTGCGTCTGCCAGATATACTGACATGTCGAATAGTGTAGTGGAGCTTTTGTTTTTAGACCTGTCTAGTGTGTGAGTTACCGTTCGGACCCGACACAACCGGGCTTCGTTTTTGGTCGTATAAGTAGTTTTATTGTTTTCCTAGACATAAAATAAACTTTTAATACGCCGCTGTAATTGGTGGATAATTATTTCGGTTGCGTGTTTTTTTATTTATTGGTGGAAAGGGTTTGAGGAATATTAATTAAGTGGGTTTGTTGTCTAGTGCGTCGATAATAATTCTAGAGGGAATAAACATTTTCGTAGCATTTGCTACGAAATCTCGTAGCTCATCATCTATGCATATAATTCATATCCAAAATTAAATCAGACTAAAAAACTGTTTTTTTTGATGTCATAGCATTTTGGATTTGTGAAAGCAGTTGACTTATGCATTTAGCTCTTTTTTTTCGATTGCTACGATAAACATGTCTAATATCTGTCTGTTTTAGGTAAAAATTAAGGCTTGGAAATGTACTGTGTACCTACCGTGTAAACGCGTGTGTACATACTGTGTTCCAGCCATCTAAAGCAATAAACACCACTATTAAAAATACCTAACATTAAATTCCAAACCATCCCCTATCCAAAAAATCCGAAACAAATAAAAAGCCATTTCTAACGTTAGGTTTAAAGTGATTAAACCGAAAATTTATCTTCAGCTCCTTCGTGACAATGCCTATTGTAAGTAGGTGACTCTAAGGGTGTATTCATGTATAACGCTGGTAACCGGCACCGATATGGCAGCGCTTCTCGGCGCCGACAAGCGCTGATTGTCAACGCTGATCGGCGCTGGCAGTTTTCATACTTTTTGCCAAATCAGCGTCCACCGTCACCGATACCAGTGTTGACAACCAGTGCTTATCGGCGCCGAGAAGCACTGGTTGTCAACGCTGATCGGCGCTGGCAGTTTTCATACTTTTTGCCAAATCAGCGTGACCGTCGCCGATACCAGTGTTGACAACTAGCGCTTCTCGCAAGAAGCGCTGGTATATCGGCGCCGGTTACCAGCGTTCTACATGAATACACCCTAAGGCTTTCATGCCAGTTAGCCATTGAAGTACATGGTGGAGGCAATAACAATTAATTAGAACAATGTATGGTCGCCTTATGGGCACTTGGAGCAAGCCGGCTCAATGTCAAAAGGTGGTAAAATACTAGTTCTTAGAATTTTCCAGTGACGTATGTAAAGTGGTATGGAGTTTGTGGTTTAGTGTTTTGGTTTATTGAATTTTGTTGTTACCCAGTTATTTTTATTAGGTATGCCGTATGGTTCATTTATAATGTGTGTTGGACTTCGCTAACACACAACACTAGTAGTTCTGCGAACAGTAGACCTCGCGAACACAAACTTTTTGACAACAATTAATATACCATTGAAGTTATTTAAAACGGGATATTTACCATGTTTATTGTTTTTATTGTAGTGAAATTAATTTCATATTATTTTTTATATTTTCGTGGTTACCAGTGAAAATATTTTATTCTACCAACGCTCATCTATGATTTGAGAGCGACTGACCTACTTTTTTCCTATTCAAAAAACATGACTGATGTTGAATATTTAAAAACAAGAAAAATTATGAGTAAAAATTTATAGGCCTTCTAGAAAAATTAACTAATACGCTTTAATTGACAGAAGTAACGCTGCAGCCTAGTTTTGTGATGAGAAGTTGGTCCCTGGTGCTCCATCGATCTCTCTAGTAGTTAAGGGGCCGATTCCACTGTTATAAATCTAAAAGTGAGCAATTTAGTGCATTTTGTGGAGCTATTCTGCTTAACACATCGAAGATCCTCATCAGTTCTTCGTCAAATTTCTATGACACGAATTTAAAGTTACTACCTTTCAAATAAAAAAGAATCATCGAAATAGGATCTCATAAGGCGGAGATATCCAGTAGCCCCCTTTTTCTGGAGGAAGTACCCCTCCAATTAAAAATATCCAACGACAAAAAAACTATAAAGTCGTTCAACCTGTATACCAAGTTTCGTCCAGATCGGTTGTAAATTACGACCTGTAGCGGAGTAGCAACCAACTGACAGAGGAAAGCAAATTTTGCCAGACTTGGAGCAGAGACGCTTCGCTCGCTCGGTTCGTAACATGACGCCTGTAATCCCCGAAGGGTTAGTAGTGTATCTATAGTACACCACGTTTCGCCAGTTATGTGTAGGTCCAATGTAATAGAGGGCAAGCCTATTGCCACCAACCGGGCACAAATTCAGACTCCGGGCTGCTACTGACAAATTCCTGACTGATGAGTTATAACTTATCCAATGGGCATAGATGCCTTTGAAGTTTGCGTCTCTTCAAGGTTCTATTTTTTATCCTTTCGTTATTTCTAGGTTTCGTTAGGTCTTGACTCTTGCTACAACAAAATTAGACACAGTTTGAAACGTTTGCAAACGTTATTTTTAATAGTTTTGTTAAAATCATAAAACACAGTTTTTCCGAACACATCCGGAAAAATTAGCTTAAATAAACTCAACGAATTCTTAATTGAAATTGCTAATCCAGTAAAAGAAAGAAAACTACCGTATAATATAAGGTGTACAGAGTCATTAATGAAGCTTTTTAAAGCACTTAATCATTTTAAAATAATGATAATTTAATAATTAAATAATAAGTGTATCAGTGACAAACATGACGCCACCCTGTCGACACTGTAGGCCGATTTACAATGTCGGTGAGCATCACGGTGTGAACTGACGATAACTGGTCCACTGCGAAACGCACCTACCAATGGTTATACTTATTTAAAAAATCATGTGCCTTTCACAGTCATACGAGAGAACGATTTGAATATCGAAAACTGAAAGATTTCAACAGTCTTTTTTTAGCAGATTTTCGTAGCAGAGATTGTGTAGCATAAACGATTTTCCTAGCTTGGTGCTGATTATAAGTAAAGGCTGCACACCTGCATATTTTAAATAATATTTGGAAGTAATATAAAGACAATGATATTCAACAAAAATATATATAAATCTAAACTCCATCCAGTCCGTTACCGATTCGGTAGGTAGCTTGAATGAATGCTTTCAAAATCATCATAAAAAATTAAAACTACGCACAAAATTCAAATACCCGTCCCCCACAAATCACAATCTCGGACAGCCATACATCACCGATGCACAGTCCTACATAAGTATGGTATACGCAAGTACGGGACGGGTCGGTCCCGCCTCTCTACGTGAAAAATGCGAATTACTTTTGAAGATGGCCAGCGAGTCAGAAACTCATTGTTGTTCCGATAACGAAATTCAACGATGCGATGCGATGCCAGTTGCCACTCGTGTCGGCGGCTCGTGAAATTATTATGGCTGGAAAAGTGGCTTGTGTACGTAAATATCGGTTGTTATGTACTTTTGCGATATGATAGGAGGGTTTTATTGTTAACTTCGTATGGATACAAGGTGGGTCTGTATGGTTGTACTATGGAATTAGTATGTATTATATATTAAGCTACTTCGGTTGTAAGTACTGAGTACGCAAACGGAATAGGTTCATACTTCAAATTAAATGTCAATTGAAATTTTGAATGTATTGTGAAATTTACTAGTAGACACTGCATAAATAAAGAGGACATTTTTCATATAAAACACCTAAGGTTGAAAAACATACATTCACTTTGATACCTACTTAGTACAAAATCTTTTATTCCGAATTTTTAAAGTCAACGATGTTGAATAATTGACAAATGTATCAAATAGCCAACAGAAAACCAAAGTGAAATAATGTTCCTTCTGATTTGTGTCTTAATAAAATAAAATATCTGTTCGTTAACAGTAATAATATATTTCGCAAATTAACTTATCCTAAAACAAAACATATTTTCAATATTTGATCAAATCCAGCATAGATTGAGTGCGTGCGCTCGCTCTAAACAGAATTGCAGAAATTCGGATGAACGGTATCGGGCAGCGGACACGAGCCCGCCAACCGGGACCTCGAATACACTACAAAATTCTACGCAGTATATGCAAACGTTTAGATGAACTTGAAATAGTTACAGCTTGTTGTAAAGTGTTAATTTTTACAATAGTGAGATGTCGGTACAGTTGTACAGTATGATCTGGTTAGACTGGAAGCCGACTCCAACATGTTGGGACCCATCTGGGAATATGCAGATAATGATGATAATGGTTTACGATAAAAATATGATGTGTTATTTTGAAATATCTATAATTTGAGGACGTTCCATGTACAAATAATGAAATTATAAAATCCACCGATCTTAATAATCTAATTCATTACTACAAGTTATTATTTGTTTCTTACTAGTTTAAAAGTAACATTTCTTTTAGACAAAATATTTGGAGATGCCTATAGGTATTATCTACCTAAATCAATTGGACACAAATCAATTATTGTTTTAGTTTCCATTATTCTATCTGAAAATAAGCCTCTTTATTAAATGAATAGAAACCAATCACTCAGTGAATAAAAACCCAAAGCGCTTTTCTGTGTAACCTATAACAAAAATTATTTCGCCACATTTGTTCTGAACTTTTGTCATATACTGCGTTATCAGTCGGTTCTGTTCCACGTGTCCCGGCCGATCGTTAATTGACTTTCGGCTCCAAGTGTTTCGGCCAGTCATCGCTCTAGTTTTGTATTTTTGGCGCCTATTCCATTCCTAACAGCCCTCTATATTTTTTTACATGGCAGATCAATTATGATTTCGAATTGGTTTGATGAATCTGAATAAAATCCCATTGCTGTTGTTTAATTGCCTTGTTGGTTGTTTGAAAAATGGTTTAATCAATATAAACGTTTTGTATAGGCTACAAATAGAGGTGGGCTCTGCCTCACAAACAATAGTGGTAGTTTTTGTCCCTTTTGTGATCTAAAATTAACTTGTACGTATTAGATTTCTAGAGCGAAAATTAAATAGAAATGAATTAAGGTTTAATGGAGGTTTCAAGTGAACCGAATGACATTGGTAACTTTTGTTTTGAATTCTACTTGTATTCTAGAAAAAACTAAATTAAGCATTTGTTTACCTCAAATGGTTTATCGTAGCGATGTTTATCGCCACGCACTTTCCTTAATGCTCGTCAAAGTAACGACTTACAAGTTCAGCGCCCAAGGTTACGACGTTTTAAAACGTAAGTATCGAAAATAAAACATTTTTTTATATTCTCACGCGCAACTTTTGAACATACTTATCGAGCGTCGTATAAAAATATTTTAACATAATGAAGTACTATTGCGCATTTTAATTGGACATGCGCTTTGAACATGCGTGTACCTACGCACCAGCCGAACGGACGCGGCGCAGCCGTAAAAAAAATTCAATTTCAATGCAAATAACTACGAAAATTACTTTAAAACGAGCATTTTCGCTTTCGAATTCGCGATTCCATCGGTTAATTGTCGCATATCTCTGTATCGGTGTTTGTAAAAACGTAACGGTGCATCCCTGCGTGCAGCTCTTGATATAAATTGCGATAAATTATAACAAACTTCCTTCTTAGAACTAACAAGCTTTGAAGTGTGGGGGAAAGAACTAACTGTGCCTAACCTGGGAATATCGAATGATTCGATTGAATCTTTTAGTGTTCATTAGCGATAAGCAAAAAAATAGCATGACACGCGAAAATGCCGATAGCAACTTCTTCGTCCACAAATAAAGAACAAAGCATATCTTGGACACTATCATTAGAAAATTTAAGGTTGGTGCCTTCAATGTTTAACCGACTTCCAAAAAGGAGGAGGTTATATGTTATATAAATTCTTTTTTTGTTTGAAAGGGTATGCTCCCGAGGTGGTCCCATTGTCAACAAATCAGAATCTGATGAGGGGATCCCATGGAAACCGAGGGCAATCTTAAAATTTTATAGGCACACCTATATCGTTTTCAGTATTTTTTATAGTAACTCGGAAAGCACCATTTGGTGAAGTGGAACTTATGATTAAGACCACAGATGGCCACCAGAACTACTTAATAATAACTATATCACTGTTGCAATTCGATTAGACCCTTTAATATGGTTGCTAAGCAATTTATGCTCCTCACAATGCATATGGTGAAGTCACCATCAGTTCCAGTTCTCCTGGTTCTTACCAGGAGAACTCCTCAACTATTAACGCCCCTGCATTGGGAAAAGCAATATTTTGTAGAAAGTGATGAGCGGTTGACATTAGGCTAATGTAACTTAGATAAATTGCAAACTGACCAGCTAAAAAGTGAAAAATAAAAAAAGCTTTTTACTTTTTTAGCTTTTTTTTGTATAAAGCTTTTTTTTATTAATGATAGCGTCCAAGATAGTCTATAAGAAGGTGCGGGAATAACTTAATTGGAATTGAACTGATCTAGTAAGATTAATTTCAACAGGGGGTTATGGCAATATTAGGATCTTTCAGTTGTTGTTTTTGTTGTTGGCATTAGAAGCCTAATAATATGTACAAGCAGTAGGCAATTAGGTATATGACGCAACATTAAATAATGAGGAACAGATCGATTAGGCTACAATTTCAAGTCTTCAACACAGTGTATCTGAAACTAAGTATTATACGATGAAGGGAATACGAAAACCCTTTACCTACTGAAAGAACTTCAAAACTTAAAGGCTCATGACATCACCTTTAAGGTCCTAACTATACAAATTGACAATCAAGATTTAGAAGTTTCGTTGTCCAATTAGTCAAAGGTTAGGCTTTGATACCCCACAGATGGTGTAATAGATAGACCGACGAGCCGATAGATCTAGGCAAAGAAAGTTAAGGAAAATCTAGATGTTAATCTAGGAAAGATATTAATGTTAGTCTATAAAAGGGGATGGAGACATTGCAGATATTTTATGAGTAAAACGTATCTTAGACTCGGTCTCCTTTGATGGTAAACAGAAAATATTGCGGAAGCGGATGTCATGTGGGTTTGGATGCTTCTCTTGAATGAGAAAACTGTGAAGGAAACGTGGAAATAGAAATTATTTCGTGATCATTCCTGACCTTGGCGATAGGTTATATGCCCTGTGCATAAATAAACATGAACTAAGTAGTGAAGTACTTATAATATGCTGCAGTGAAATCATTTCATACAATAAATTAAAATTATCTTTATTTCCAAAAAACACATACAGATAATTGTACCATATGTTTACAATTTATGAATTTATGGTAGCGAACAATCACATAAACATAAAACATTTGGATGCTGCAGAAATCTGTACACAATAGATCAAACTCTGTCTCTTAAACTAGGGTATCCTGTATCTTAAGAGACAGTAGTGTACTTACGATACAAAGCCAATAAAAGCAATCAGCTTGAAAAATGGAATATTATGCACCTACTTATCTAGGAATGTGTGGAAAGCAACTTATTTTTTCCTGTTAAAATGGTGGTAAAGTGTCTTTTAAAATAAAATATGTAGATTACCTAAACGAACACTTTACACTCGTATCCATAAAAACCAATAAGAACGTGTCTACATTTTAATTATAACTCAATTACGGAGCATTAGATATTAATATCATAATTATTGCATTACATACTCGAGCGTATGTGTGTATTGTTAATGTGTGTATTACATGTTGCGTGTGAATTGTGCGAGCGTAGCAGTTGAGTTGGAACGTCGCGCAGGGGCGCAAGGCAGACGATACAATCGCTCAACTCGTACCGACAGCAATGTAGGGTTCGGAAATATTTCAAAGAGAAACCTTTTAATTTTAAGCAGAAATAACAGAATAAATTAGTGACATGTGCTGACGTAAATATTAGAATTAAGTATGATAAGAAATCGTTACCTGGTGGTCCTCAGAACATTCTTGGTAAAAACTTAGAAGTTGACACATACATGTCATATCCTAAAAATGTAAATGTCGAAAGGCTATGCTGCAAAATAATAAATAACTGCAATTTTATTATGTATTCACTTAATTTTGTTTTTTTCTCCTACAAATTATTATTAACTTGTTTTTATTTGTAACTTGCTTTAGCTTGCTTGGCAACAACAAAAAATACCAAATTACCAAATCAAATAGGAATAAGTAAAAATACCCGGTCTTTAAACTTGTCACTTGATAAGTGCTCCGAAATATCTTGATAATTAATTCGATTCGAAGTTTGAACTTCCAATTCTTAAACCTACTAAGAACTGTTCGAGAATCTACGGACGTTTTCACTGGCGTGGCGTTTTCACTGGTGTTAGTCTGTGCCCTTTTGAAATGATCACTGCTGTACTATGGCTCAAATAAATTTTGGTACTTAGCTGGACAGTCTTCTGCCTTTCATATATAGTATCAAAATACAACCAACGGGCAAAAGAATCGTATTCTTATAAGTATCAAACAATTTTTTTAAGCCAGCAATTTCACAATATTCCTGTAAGTTATTTTGTTCTACCTACGTTGCTGTCCCTACTCGCGCAAAAAGCTTGGCAAGTTCCGATATTATCAACAGCACACGTAGCTACGTATGATTAATTAAAAACAATAATAATTTTAATCAGCCAGCGTCGACCACTCCACTTTGCTCTATATCTCTTAATAGAGCCTATTCAGGTGTGAACAATGTACTGCCAAGTGATGCCAACATACATTTACTACCCACCCAACTGGATTTCCACCCTAAAATTGGGACCGTAAGATACAAAATTGATTGGGAATATTTTTGGTGCAATTTTGTAAATAGATAATTAGTGGCTACGTCATAAGTGGACAAGCAGGTGTCGGCACCTTCAGTCTTTAAGGATATTATCACAATAATTGTAGGTACGAAATAATTGTATATCTGACTGTCATTTTAAGATTAATTGATTAACAACGCGCCTCGATTATGACATAATCTACGTGTTATTTGCACTCGAGTGTATCGAATATGAGTTAATTTATTGGGTTATTGACGGTACTTCTTTTTATACTGACTTGTTTGTGGGTCATTAGACCGCTGGTCAATGAATAACTTAATCAACTTTGGGGTATTTAACTAGTCAATAATTTTGCATACTATCATCCATCATCGCCTCCATCAAATATCAAATGATGTGGTGGATGTGGGTACAGATTCCTAATTGACTGAGACAAAATATATGTAATTCAATGTACTTCTCTAGAATGTAGTTATTGTGGCCAAAATGAAATTCTTGAAAGATTTGGTATTTAAATTCAATTATTTTAATTGTAGGCGCAGCTGGTTGCGTCTTTTTTCATATTAATTGAAAAAAAAACTTTTATAACTTTGCTTTGCCGTTGCCAGCACACTTGCTGAAAATTCTGAAAACTCTTTTGAAAACAACCATCTATGTAACAACACTGCAGTGTAACTTTAACTTTGACGTTTATAAGTGTTCAAAAATAAATAAACAAATTGAACATTTCTAACCACCGTTTTCAAAAAACCATGTCATTAAAGTAGGAACACAGATAGGAAATGATCGATCAGCAGTAGATTAGCCAGTATATTGAACACCGGTTGTTTCAACCACAGTGCCGACTTGATGACTGCTCGCGTGATCAACACGATCAACTTGATCAACACGAGCCCTAACCGCAAGAGCCGAGATCAGACCTGTTGGTGAATCAATTACCTATGTTGAATTTATTAAAAAATGGGTTGATTTTTTTGGAATATTGTGTAGATATTTAGACTGCGGTTTGTATGGACGTGATTAAATAGCAAAAGTGATTATAGATAAAGGGATTGAAGATCACTTTGAAGATGGTGGCCAAGAAAGCAGTGTTCTATAAAATTAGGTTCTCAAATGAAGTGATAAAGTTAGGCGAAGCTGTTTTTTAAGAATGCTGGGATAAAGAAGAAGAAAACAGACTTATATATGAATAAGTACTTAATCAGCCTATAATGTTCTCCCTGCTGGAACACAGGCCTCCTCTCTGTGAGAGGGAGTGGGCTGTAATCCACCACGCGGGTCCAGTGCGGGTTGGTAGATGTCACATATCTTCGATTTTTTGGTTCTAGGACATGGCGGTTTCCTCATGATGTTTTCCTTCACCGTTTATAATATGCATTTGTGATATTCAAAATGCAATTTTCAACTAACTTTCCATTTATGAGGAGTCGAAAAGCGAAAGATGCAAACGCAGAGCTAATTTACTAGGTACGCTGGTACCTAGTATATTAGCTCTGCGTTTGCATCGTTCAATCATGCTAAAACAAGTAAAAATACCTTTCTACCAAACAATACGTCACCCAATAAATCCAAGAACTCAAAAGTATAATGCTAATAAGTACTATCAAGGAATGCAATTAGACATAACATGCGTGTTTCCAAATGAACATTACAACAAGCGATCGCATAATTCATCCACGTCGTTCATAAATTACCCAACTATTTCGATAACACGGCAAATTTAAATTTATGCCGAGTATGCATTTTATACGTGTAAAGGCGGGCTTCGACTAAAAACAACGCAAGACGAACAATCTCACGTGATCTTGGTCTCGTTTGGTCGTCCTTAGACATCCACTTTTTACCGCTGATTGGATTGTGCGAGTTTTATTCTGTATTGATCGCGTTTGTGTAAAGCGTGTGATAATGGGAAAGAATGGCCGGAATTTTGTGGACTTTTTTCTTTATTTCGTGTCTACTATTACAGTTTTTTTAAGTTTGCTGCCTATGCATGTTTAAAGGGCTTTGAACAAACACAAGGCGGCTTTAAATCTCACGAGATCTCGGTCTGAGTTTCTTCTGGTTTTTTAAGATATCTGTGTCTGCCGCCATTTTTTCTGCAGATGGGATAGTAAGTCACAAGTTGTACGAGTATCTACGTGAAAGTCTGGAATGTGGCAATAAACAATGTGGGTTCTACGGAATACTTGATGATTTTGTAAACTGAAAGTAGATTTGGGTAAGAGCTCTAAATGTAATAGGTATTTTATTTACACCGCCGCACCGTGCACCTAGCTTCTGACGTTTCATAAGTGCCCATATTATGTGAAATATAATAATTATGATTTTTGATTTTGACATCTGTTTGATCTAACTACTGTGTAATAGTAGATTACCGCCTCGAGCAGAAACTGACTTCTTGTTGCATCGAGTGGTCGAGGGTGCGTAATCCTGTTTTTCTTTCAACTATTTTAAATATATATATTTAATATTTTTAATTATAAAGTTCGCGCCAATTCATTTTCTTCTTTTTTATTATTATTTCTTTACAGCCAGCACGTATTATTTTTAAATCTCTTTGGATATCTTCGTACATTTTTAAAACTTTTTGGTCAATGAAAAAGTTTAAAAAAGTAACTACAAAGCAGCAATGAAAAACATACACTCATTTCCGCATCGTTTTAGCGATGCAATAATGAAAATATATCCAATCATTTCAGCACTGTCTTAGTGACGCAGAAATGTTCAAGTTATTATTAGGTAGTTGCAAGAAAAAAAAATCATCCCCATTTTAAATTGATTCCACTGATACCTCGTTGGTGTATGGGTGGTTTCAAGAAGAGTATAAATAGGCTCTGATTTAAGCAACATTGTGAATGGTGTAAATAGCTCTGACCTTTTTGCTTCACTACCCACAAATTAATCAATTTCCACAATTCAAATAAGAATTCTAACAAGACATACAAACCACTAACATAAATAAACAATGTTTTGATAGAAATTGATGCATCGTTTTCCAAAGAGAAATTAATTGAATCCTATCTATGTAGGTGCCTATAATTTATTCCTACAATGACGAATATAGGCCCAGTTCAGTTTGCAGCTAATATTTTTAATGTAGTCGCTTCATTATCGATATGATGGCGATCTGTGTGACGAAACACGAAGCAAATATGATGCATTGGCACGATCAACGATAACAGTCGCACCGTTTAAACTATATCGGTAGTAGGCAATGAAACTGATAAACAAGCGAATATCAACCTTATTTTATCTACAATAAGGAGAGCCAAAGTACCAAGGGAGGTTCGTAAAATGCACGTATAAAGTGGTGCTTGTTTCGCTATCGCAATTAGTAATGTAGGAAAATCAATGAGGGCTCATTTTGTAGATTACTTGGCTGCGCGAAATGAATGATCGGACCTTTGTATTGATGTACGACTATCTTTTTGAAAAGTTATACGTGAAATTTATCTAGCAATACGGTTACTTGCAATCATGCAGGTAGTTTTTTATAGACGCATAAAATATCATTAAGTGTCAATTGGATATTGTTTATGGGACATAGTTCCTCATCTAAATATGGATTCACAATACCATAACTCACAAATCGGAGACATAATGGACACAGATTAAATAATACAATAACATTAAGATCTTAATCAAATTTCATCACAGCCATATTCTCAAAGCCTGCACATAAACATCCACAAAACAGATTTGTCACACGACCTCCCAGTTAGAATTTAAATACGTAATTAAAAACAGAATGAGTTAGGCCTAGACAGACTGATGAAATATTCTAATCAGTCACTAGTCATTGTAAAAAGTGTGGTGGTTTGCCGTGCGATGGGCGATAAGGCCGTGTCACACGGACGCGGGGCACAAACGAGCGATTGTGCGCCCGCACACGGCGCCTTCGCGCTTTGCATAACAAAGGGCGCAATTTGGAGGAAAAATGGCCACGATCTCGGGATATCTCGGACGAATTCGGGTTAGTTCGGATGGTGCTCGTGTCTATGGATATAATTTTGAAGTATGGTGTTCTCACGATATTTGTCGAATTTAGTCGAAAAGAAGAGCTTTTATAAAGAGATATGCATAATGTGTTTTGTGATTCTGTTGTTAATCAGATTGTACTTATAGGTACAAATTTTCGTGAATTTGGATTTTCTTGGATTTTCATAGATTTACCTAGCTTTAGATAAAAATGAGTATATCAAATTTCACACCCCCTCAAAAAAGCACAAAGCTTTATAAGTGATTATTTTTTTTAATAATAGGTATCCTGACTAAAATTACCCATGTCTCACTTATTCGAGATCAGAATGAAATTTTGATATGTTTCCACATCGTGACGGCCAGGTCAGATTTCAGATCCTATTTTCGGTATAATTCCAAGCACGTTTGAACTGATATAGATTAAAATATGACGATATCAATCTAGATATTTATTATTCATCTCTTGCGCTGCACGACTTGCATTTCACCTAATGAATATTTTACAGTGTTTCTGTATAAATATGAAACACGACTTTTGTATTATCTATGGTTGAGATGGAAAAGTCCTTGCATGGGTCTAATGGTTCCAAACATGGTGAAAAAGGAAAACTGTACAGACAGTACCGAATGGTGCAATCACAGTAGGTCGTTAGCCCGCATTCGGGTATCCGAATGACTTTACCCGAATTCGGGGAACCTACGCGTTAATTTCACTATCAGACTTGATGGATTCGGGTGTCTATGGAATTGGACAATGAAGGTATTCGGTGGCAGATATGAAATTACAGAAATAAAGACAAAAAGAAAAAACTGGTATTCAGCTGCATCCGGTTAGACTGGAAGCCGACCCCAACATAGTTGGGAAAAGGCTAGGTAGATGATGACATAGAATGAATGTAGTACACACGGCTACACATCAAGCTATACATTTTCATTATAAGCTGATCTCGCATTGTATAGGATTTCCGTACAATGGGAGGTCAGCGTATACTGGAATTGTATAGCTTGATGTGTTGCCGTGTGTACTTGACCATTAATATCTTTTAAATTCTCCCGAACTGCCGCTAGCCTAAATGCAAGACCGAGATAACAAAACCATAAAGTGCAAAGACATTAGGTAACTAAATCTTACGAAAATCAGTCGTTCCTGATTTCAGAAAGCTTAATCAAAACAGATTTCCCAACCGTACACCATAAACTGCTATTTATTAATTTTTAAAGAGTGTCCGTGGAGTTTCTTGCCCGTTCTTCTCTATAGGAACCTACTACTCTTTGGAATGTGCAACTAGCTTCTTATTTCTAACTGACCGACTCCTTGACAATTCAAAAGTGCCGAGTTTGAGTTTGAGTTTATCCACACAAATAAACACTTATAACAAAACAACAATGTGTGGATCGATCTATCTACGACGTTAGCTACGTTTGACGGTGTCATGGCTTGGACGAATGATCATTCTTTACTGATCGAGCCCTTCGTGCTTTGGAGTCAACTCTCAATCTATGTCAAACGAGATGGATATCTGCGTATAAAAAACCTGAATAGGTAGGTATGTACTATATTATAGTTACAGGTAGACAACTCGTAACATAAATATGTGGGTATTAGTATACGTACAACAGATTCAGCTAATTCTAAAAAAATCCAAAAATGAGTAAGTATTTCTGTAGAGAGGGGAGTTGTCATAATCGCCACGCTTGGCAGGTGGGTTGGCGATCGCAGTATGGTGTTTTAAAATAGAGAACGCTGCTGCCCATTCTCTAGTACTTACTAGATCCTTAGTCACCTTTTACGATACCCACGGGAAGAAATAGGATGGTTCTATTCTTTACGTCCGGCACCACACGGAATACCACTATCTTTCAGTAGCAAGATCTTACAAAAACCAGTGCATAGAGAACTATTAATAATTATAATATCTTGGAATTGATGAAAGATCATAACATACTTGGTCTTTTTCCAGCGTCTTCTTCTTGTGAACGTCAAATAAAGGAATGACGGAAGCTAATGAGTTTTACAGAACAGTTACTACTCTATCTTTTTATGAGAAAATGTACAGTCGCCAGCACTTTAAGTTACCACAAACTGTCAAATTTTCTCATTCGATTTTGAATTTAACCATCGACATTTTAAGGTTTAAAACCATTTGGAGAAATTTGACAGTATGGCATAACCTGATTTGCTGGCGACTAGGTACGTCCTATAGCAATTGGATTGAACATTTCAAAACTAAGAACTTGAATACGCTCTTAAAGATGGATTTGTAATGGAAGTCGGTATCCCCACTTATGTAAAGGTATAAAAATGTATTCCCACGGTACACTTAGAGTACTTAAATTAAAAGAAAATGTGGAAATGTTTGTCACAGGATTGTTTCGTTGTTTCGTCGGCTGCAGACAATTAGCATAAAGTTTTATTGAATATAGATAAGTATTATAATGAGGGCTTAATGTAAATGTTATCTCGAACAGGCAAGAAATGTTCAGTTGTACTGTGAGTGGTGACGCCTATTGTCATCGCACAATGCGTCCGTATCTCGTTAATTACATTCACGCTGCGAGCCGAGCCTTCCTATTGCCGAGTAGTTGCAACAACCTGCGTGCTTGTTTTTCATAACAATCGCTTGTTTTTACAATATTTGCATGCGCCAGCAGAAACAATACGCGGAGGAGTCGACTTGTTAATATCACTGAGAATTAACCGGCAGCGGATTGTCGCGCACTCGACCACAGTAAACAATACAAAACGTCGCCGAGCAAAAACAAACTATAGAAACGGAGCCACAACAAGAAGAATAGGAAAATTGCTTTTGTTTAAAAAAATCTATTTGTTCGTGTCTCGAGATGAACGCGCCTACGGTGCGTCGGCGGGCGACCAATCGCGCGCAGGCCGCTTCCCGCCCCCGCCGGCCGGGCCAATGGCGGCGCGCGCGAACGCCGCAAGAGCAGTTTCCTTTTTTAAAAGTTTCGCCCTCGACTTCCATCCGATTTCCCGCCTCGGCTCCTTAAGTTATGGACGGTGAAAAAATACGTTGATTTATTTATTAAGACGCGAGTTTTTGCGATGTTAAATTATGATGTTGGCTGAAGCAGCTCCCAGCACTGCTGAATGGTTCACAGTTTTTACGGAGAGCTCGGGTGCGCCCGCGACTCTCATATATTTTCATTTCATTGGATTTTTATTGTATGAAACGTGCTCGCAATGAGCAAAGTGTCAAGATACAAGTTATTCACCACTTACTTGGTTTCATTCTCACATTAAACTCATCGATAGGTTAAGCACATTGATTCAGGTTGCAGTCAAGTTGTAAACCGTTGATTTATTTCTTAACTACACCTCTATATTTATCTCCATTAAATACATTAACGGGCATGGCTAATTGATAAAGAAGTCTGTTTGTATAATTAATTAAATAATAATTGGAAAACGTTTAGATTAGATATCTACCTATCTAGAAGCTGAAATTGTTTACTTCACTTTCCACAATTCTTGAACTTAATTTAAGGCTTTCAAAATGTATGTAGATACTTACAGCACCACTAGGTACAGAAATAAGAAACTGAAAGACCTGACAGTCTTAACCTGTGAAATTAATATTAATGTTTATTAGACGAAGGAATGTTAACACTTTAGCAAAAATTTACAAGCCATAACAAGAAGGTATGTATGTACCTACTTAGCACTAAGCTATTAAATAAATTCGTACTCACTTATATGTTAATATGAGACTTGAAGTAAGTACGTAGGTACTCTAATAGCAATTTGTCTACAGAAATTAAACTTTGCATACGAGTAAAAATAACTAAGCCCTATTCACTTAATGACAGTATCATAAAATAATATCTACTGATGGATAAGATAAGAAGATAGGAAGTAGCATTCCGCATTGCAGGCTTTTTTGTTATAAGTACCTAGTTGGTGATTTGATTAAACAATTAGAAACAACTCGTAGTTACTTATATGTGAATTTAAAAGCAGACCATGTTTTCCGAAAATAAAGTTGTACGAACTTCCTCTTAGATTTAGTCTAGGAGGAGGCTCTTGCATGATTCACTATAAACTTTAGATCAGGGGTCTTCAACTTTTTTGAAGTCAAGGGCCGAGAATACTTTGAATTTGGTTCGGTGGGCCGCAACACAAGGGAAATTGATTATATCCCTTTTTAAACTTGTATTAAGGTAAGTAATTAAAAAACAACACTCACTACAGTTATTTATTAAACAATTTTACAATGCTCTAGCATGCTTTTTAGATATTTGACATTGTTTACTGTTAGGTAACTAATTTATCAATATCTGCCCCAATATTGGTTGTTGCAATTCTCAAACTGTATCCGCGCGTTAGTGTAAGTACCTGTTGATTTTGTTATAATTTCTAGTCATGAATAATAAATGAATGGTGCCAAGCTATTGCCGGCCGCCAAAGAAGCCACCGCGGGCCGCAGGCGGCCCGGGGGCCGCGGGTTGAAGACCTTTGCTTTAGATAATGACCAATGGTGGTGGTCAAGAGCCATCCCTTAATAAAACAAGTGTAACTTCTAACTACCCAGATCTTCTCTATTGAGAAGATCTGGGTAGTTAGAAGTTACACTTACACTCAACTTAGACTTTACACTCAACTTTATTAAGTTGAGTGTGCACGTTATTAATACGACTAGCATAGCATAATCAGCCTATAATGTTCCCACTGCTGGGACACATAAAGAAAAGAAAGAAAGAAAGAAAATATATTTATTTAGCACAGACTAAACGGCTTACAATATAATACCTATGCAGAAAAATAAAAAAACAATTAAAAAGTGTAAAGTGCGATGTAAGAAACACATGCCTCCTCTCTGTGAGAGGGTAAGCCCTAATCCACCACGCGGGCCCAGTGCGGGTTGGTGGATACAATAGACTAAAACCCATAAGAATAAAGCTATTACATTTTCCTACCTGTCTGACGACAGACACGACAGATATAATGACCATAAATAACGGTAATGTTTTATGATATAAAATAAGAGTGAGATAATACGTAAGTACTTATAAAACAATGAGCAGCAGCTTCCTTTCATGTAACACCACGAACTTTAAAAACTATCTGTCTGCTAAGGATGGTGATGTGGCATTTTGCCCCAAAGCCTTAGAGATTACACATAATTAACAGTGAACATTAAAGGTGGTCCGCGAAATTCTGATTCAGAATTCGTCTATTGAATGACTTTTTCATGAAATCATGACATTTGAGAACAATTCTAACTTAGAGAGATGTAATTATAGTCCTGTAAATACATAGGTATTTGTAATGGTCGCCAATTATATTAGGATCAAGATACAACCTGATTTGAATTTCACAGGCTACCTTTGCGCATCCATCTTATGGGATCATATATTATGATGATTAAACTTTTTGAGGAGCAAAAATGAAGAGGAAATATTTACCTACTGGTCTAATATCTAGGCTCGATTTATTAATATCAAACTAACAATGCGATATTTATTTACACGAAAAAATTATCATATTTGTTTTCTCGACAGATGCTGTTTATTAAAGCAGAAAATGTATGAAAGAAACTACACATTGTCACTTGTCACCCGTCGCCTGTCAGGTTTATTAAATAGGCCCCAAGACTAATACCTACCTATGTCCACACTGCAGAAAGAATCGTAAATCCCACTGCATTCGAGCCTCCTGAAAGCACTATTTACCTTACTAAAACTGGTTAGAAATCATCAAGTAAGCATATAGGTACGACCTTAGGCTGTCTGACTACATCGGGTCCAAAAAGATGCTTTCCGTAAAAATGTGATGGAAGAAAAACGACATGATCATAGAGAATCATTATCATCATCACTTTAATCATTGTAACGTCACGCTAAGTGGCAGTAAAAAACAAAACTCTTAAATAAATTAGGAAGTCTCTGACTCTTTGCGTTGGATTGTACGTCATTATCTATTTCTATTTTAGCGTCAATCATGCCCATACGCAAATATTCTGTAAAATTTCTCCATTTCTTATTTCCTGTTTAGGCATCTTGGCTTCTCTTTGATACTTTTTTTTTTCTAGAATCGAAGCAGAAAGTGTTATTAACGCGGGAGTCAGGTGATGTAGGCGGGGGTGATGATGTTCCCTTGACGAGGGAATTTAATTGAAACCACTTTCAGCACTTTTTAAAACGTTATATTTGCTATTTACACACACAATAGTTTAACACGAATTTAAATCACATACGTAAGGTTAGTTAATTGCACACAACACGGAAATACAGTCAAATAAGCATAAAGGATCATTAAAGAGTACACGGAAATACACAATAATAGAAAAGTAAAATAATCCTAAGCTATGATAACTTGACTGCCCTGAGCTATTTATAGAAAATTCGCGACTTGTAAAGCTAACAGTTATGAGGAGCTGTTACTTCACCGGAGACTTGTTGAAGACTGCACTTGCTGACACAATAAGAACTTTTAGAACTGTAAGAACTTTTAAGCGTTTAGAACTTAATTTAATTTGAATTTCTTCTGTATATATGATTTTTGTCATTAGCTCAAGTAGCGTGTGGGCCCTGAAGGGTTTTAAATTTTCTTCCATACAATAATGCAGGTTACCAAAGCGTGGCTGGGTTTGGCCTTGAGTCAGGTCGCCACCTCAGAATCGTGTTGCAACTTGATCAATCTTACGCAATTGACAATATTATTGCGTAAGATTGATCATGCATGTTTCAACCCGAGTTTTTACCTCGCATTATTACGATCATTATCCAAATGATGATGTTATCAAAATACATGTTATGTTACAATGTTGTTATCATGTAAAGTGATACGTAACACAATCTGTTACAGCATATCTGACTATGGCATGCTATAGGTAAATAAAACATAGTTACAACTCATGTTGTTGTATTATCAAATCATGGTGCTTCGCCTACATTCCACCCCCTGTAACAGGGTTCAACCGTATTACATTTCTTGGTCTGTGGGAAGCACGATGATCTTAGCTACAGGCCGACGCAGGACCCCGTTTGTAGTTTTAATGTCTACTACACGGATGATGCCGTCACTCCCGTGGTACACTGTTTTTATAACTCCTTTAGTCCACGCACTACGTTGTTTGTTATTGTCGGCTATTATCACAACGTCGCCGACACGCACATTTGGCACATTATCTGCCCACTTTTCGCGACGTTGCAGCGTTGGGAGATATTCCCGCAGCCAGCGCCGCCAGAACATGTCGGCGAGCGCGTTTACACGCCGCCATTGCCGGCGCGAGTCGACGTCGTCGACGTCGGCTGGAGCCATCGGAGTACTCCCGGACGCCGTGCCCAGGAGCAAATGGTTCGGAGTCAGGACCACGGGCTGGTGGTGGTCGTCGTACACGTAGCTCAATGGTCGGCTGCTCACGATCAGCTTGGCCTCTGTGAGGAGGGTGTAAAGGACCTCCTCACGAGGCGGTCGCTCCTTGAGCGTACTTCGGAGCACGTTGAGGCGGGTGAGTGCACGCGCCATAGCGCGTTGTATGCGCGCCTTGGCGCATTGTATGCACACCACAGCTCGTCGCATGCGCACCTTAGCGCGTTGTATGAGCGCCTTGGTGCGTTGTAAGCGCACCATAGCGCATCGTATGCGCGCCACAGCTCGTCGCAGGCGCACCATAGCACGTTGTATGCGCGCCATAGCGCGTTGTAAGCGCACTTTAGCGCGTTGTATGCGCGCCATAGCGCATCGTATGCGCACCTTAGCGCGTTGTATGCGCGCCTTAGTGCGTTGTAAGCGCACCATAGCGCATCGTATGCGCGCCACAGCTCGTTGTATGCGCGCCACAGCGCGTTGTATGCGCGCCATAGCTCGCTGAATGCGTGCCTTAGAGCGTTGCATGCATGCCACAGCGCGTTGTATGCGCGCCACAGCTCGTTGCATGCGCACCATAGCACGTTGTATGCGCGCCACAGCTCGTTGTAAGCGCACTTTAGCGCGTTGTATGCGCGCCATAGCGCATCGTATGCGCACCTTAGCGCGTTGTATGCGCGCCTTAGTGCGTTGTAAGCGCACCATAGCGCATCGTATGCGCGCCACAGCTCGTTGTATGCGCGCCACAGCGCGTTGTATGCGCGCCATAGCTCGCTGAATGCGTGCCTTAGAGCGTTGCATGCATGCCACAGCGCGTTGTATGCGCACCATAGCGTGTTGTACGCGCGCCCACGATGAATAGCGCTTGTAGTTCAGGGGTGGCGCCACAGGCGCTGTCGTTGCACAGACTGGCTGGCTGCACTCGGGGTCTGCGTTCATCGCCTTGGACTCGCGACACGCCAGCTGCTGCTCCTGTGGACCACGTGGAAAAGAGGGGCCCGAGAGCCAACCTGCATGGCTATCGGGCCAACACAACCTGGTCGCTCGGACAGCTGGGTCGTTCCCCCAGGGTACCCAGCGCCAGTTGCCTCTAGGCGGTGCTACTCGCGCTTTCCCTAGCTTCATGACAATCTCCCTCTGTCTTACGGAGTTATTGCCTACTGGGTGTATGAGCGCAGGGTAGCCTAACTTCTTATTGGTCAGTGACCTTATCGAACCTAGGGTCGCCTCTATTGTGCCTATTCCCTGTTTAAGGGCCACTATGTTAGGCACGTTAATTGCTGTGCTAGGTGATGAGGCTGCACCTAGTTTTACGGAACTTGTTTTATATTTATATGGTTCCCTGTGGGGCTTCGCGCCTCGCCACAAAAATAATCGAGCACCTTGACCTTTTGCCCTAATTCGTACCTTTAGGGACTTGTCAGCGATGCCGCCTGAAAAGGCTATAGGGCCTATTCTAGATTTTATTAAAATACTAGATTTTGTTAATAAGTCAGGTCCGGTCGGCAGGTTGTAATTGAGGCACGTTCTATCGGTACCGTACAACCTCTGCCGGGCCTGATTGTAATTGTTAGGTAATTGTGTGTCATTTTGTTTCCACAATATACCTACTTCACATTGCGACTTATCTGTGGTGTGATGGCTAGTGCTGTCCGACACTTGTACCGCCTTTTCAACATCCCTACGTTTGCGCTTATTTTCTGAAATACCTATTGACTCTAGCTCAAACTGTGACCTAACTGAGTTATGTAAGTCAGGGAGGGAGACTGTCATGCAATTGACTACTGCATTAGTACTAGAGTTATTAAATGGTCCATGTATGACCCAACCTAATCTAGTAAGAGAGGCAACTGGCTTACCGGATCGTCCCTGCCGGATGTACCGGCCGTGGAGTAGCTCCCAGTTGTCCTGCCCGAGGAGCAGCAGCGGCTTCGCGCCCCTCATCTCCACGCAACCCAAGTCGCTGAGATGGGCATTGTCGCCTATCACTGAGGCGGACACTGTCTGCGTTGGTAGGTTTATGTCTACCATTGTGTGACACTTTATTTTGTGGCACTGACCATTGGGCCCCTTTACGCGCACTTGTACCATTCGCGAGGTTAGGTCCGTCACTCCGTGGCCGCCCGCGGTGTTCAGCGAAAGAGGTACACACGGACCCTCTAGGTCGGTAGCGAGAGAACTGTCTATCAACGATACCGTCGCACCATCGTCTAATAATGCGTAACATTGTTTATTGTCGCTGATTGATACCGGCACTATTTTTAATAACGCGGTTGCTCGCCACTCTCCTATGTTCGTGATGCTTTCTGTTTTCTCAGTTTTCGGCTGTTTATCCTCCTTCGGCTGCTTGTCCGCGTGCAACAACAGGTGATGCCCGTAGCCGCACTTTTCGCATCTACTTGCGCGGCAAAACCTCTTAGGGTGTTTTCTCACCAGGCACTTGAAACACGTGTTTTTATCTTTGATTGTGTCCCAACGCTGTTGCACAGTCAGCTTTTTAAACTGTTCACACTCTTCAATGGTGTGTTTCTTCTGGCATATTATGCACTCTTTAGGTGCGAGGGATTCGTCACTTTGCGTGTTCACCTTTTGAACCCACGGTGGCCTGCTGGCAGCGGGGCGTGCATTGGTCACTGGTCGGGTTTGACCGGCGCCATGCTTTTGTTGCTTCGCAAGTTGTTTGGGTGGACTCGACTCGAACATGTTAGCTTGCGCGTAGTATGATGCCGAGCGTGTCAGGTGTGTCAGGAATTCCGAGAACATTTCTAAGTTCGGTGACACTCTTAAATCCACCCCCTGCGCGTTATCTAGGCCCATCGCAAAGTCACCGTACTTCGTACGTTGTACCGGTGTTAACTTGCTCAGCAGGTCACTCACTAATTGTGGGTTATTTATGTAGCCCTCTGCGTGTATGTTTTTTAATAATGATACACAATTTCTTACTGTAGAAGAGAATTTACCTAGCTCCCGGCAACTCTCCGTCACTCTAGGTAAATCTCGTACTTTCTTCAGTACGCACTGTAGCACTAAGGTCGGGTGACCAAACTCGTCCTCTAACGCACGCATTATATCAGTGGGATCCGTCGACGTCCTTAATAAATCCTCCACTGATATCTTTGCCTCGCCTTGTAATGAGGTTTTTAACCGTGCTAAGTTTTCATGCGCTTTAAATTCGTATTGCCGGGTCGTATCCCAATACATATTTCTATAAGATATCCAGTCGGATGGGTCCCCATTAAAATATGGCAATTCGTAAGCTTGTCTTGGTACCGGCCGTGGTCGTGCCATGCTTGAGATTGCCTCTGCCAGTCTGTCGATTTTGCTGTCTCTGTCTCCCGACGATTCTCGCCGTCTCTCTCTTTCACCCGCTCCGTACTGCGTCTGCCGCCGTGTATCCGACTCAAGTGTTGATACTTGAGGTACACTTGCGACCGGAGTGGTAAAGACGGGATAATATTCGGGTAGACGAAATCTCACACCTTCTGTTGACACTGGCACGTATGATGGCGTACTCGGTACCGTTATGTTACGTAACGGTACTGGCTCAGATGCCCTTGTTATACGCGACACATTTTCATTAGGCACTGACGACGCACGGTATGTATTCGGTACGCGATTCACTCTACTTACAGTTTCAGATGGTTCACGGGGCGCAGCCATTTCAGTGGTCGCGCCTGACACAGCCGGTGTGCGCAATACTTCGTTCAATTGCGGCACCTGGGGCGTTGTATTCACCCACTCTTCCACGCGCTGTGTCGTACTCACATCTGAGTGAGAGTCATCGCTGTCAGCAGCCGCCTCTATTTCGGCGATGTCAGCTTCTAGTCTCTTTTTGACTAAGTTCTCCTTCATTTGCACCAACTCGCGCTCAGCTTCGTATTCGACTCTTTTCCTTAAGTAATCGACTCGGCTATGTTTAGACGAGCCTTTGCTTCGCGGCGATCTATGTCGGTCTTTAGTGGCTGTCTGTCCTCCCTGTGGTCCCTCTGGCGTACTCCTACTGAAGTCGACTACTCGACCACCCGTCAGTGGGATATTGAGGGCAGACGTGGATGCCATCGTTGGTGCAACAGACGGTGACTCTGGTGCCCTTTCGGTGGTCACACCTGAGTCAGAGACCATCTCTTGATGTCTACGAACACTCATTTCCTCCGTTAGCTTACGTAGTTTACTGCGTGTGGTTATTTCGCTCCTTAAACTCATTATTATGTGGTTTTTTTAATTAATTTATTATTTATTATTATTTATTAATTCCCTCTAGTTGAACCTGATCCGGCTCGACAGGACCAAAATGTTATTAACGCGGGAGTCAGGTGATGTAGGCGGGGGTGATGATGTTCCCTTGACGAGGGAATTTAATTGAAACCACTTTCAGCACTTTTTAAAACGTTATATTTGCTATTTACACACACAATAGTTTAACACGAATTTAAATCACATACGTAAGGTTAGTTAATTGCACACAACACGGAAATACAGTCAAATAAGCATAAAGGATCATTAAAGAGTACACGGAAATACACAATAATAGAAAAGTAAAATAATCCTAAGCTATGATAACTTGACTGCCCTGAGCTATTTATAGAAAATTCGCGACTTGTAAAGCTAACAGTTATGAGGAGCTGTTACTTCACCGGAGACTTGTTGAAGACTGCACTTGCTGACACAATAAGAACTTTTAGAACTGTAAGAACTTTTAAGCGTTTAGAACTTAATTTAATTTGAATTTCTTCTGTATATATGATTTTTGTCATTAGCTCAAGTAGCGTGTGGGCCCTGAAGGGTTTTAAATTTTCTTCCATACAATAATGCAGGTTACCAAAGCGTGGCTGGGTTTGGCCTTGAGTCAGGTCGCCACCTCAGAATCGTGTTGCAACTTGATCAATCTTACGCAATTGACAATATTATTGCGTAAGATTGATCATGCATGTTTCAACCCGAGTTTTTACCTCGCATTATTACGATCATTATCCAAATGATGATGTTATCAAAATACATGTTATGTTACAATGTTGTTATCATGTAAAGTGATACGTAACACAATCTGTTACAGCATATCTGACTATGGCATGCTATAGGTAAATAAAACATAGTTACAACTCATGTTGTTGTATTATCAAATCATGGTGCTTCGCCTACAGAAAGCTTATGTGTTAAAAAGAGTTACGACTACCCAATCACTAAGATTAACAGCAAAGCTTGCCTATCCAGTTGTTGTAAGTTTGCCTTGTAACGTAGGTACAGTAATTTTATAAAGCTTGTCACGAATGTCAAACTATACCCATAACTAACTGTTCAGTAAATAAATAAATCTATCCAACAGGCCACAACGGAGTCAGAAAAGTTATGCACAAACAACATGATAATAATGAGCTATAAAATAATGCCAAACTATTATAAAACAATCTAAAACAAAATTATCTATTTTATCAGCGTAACTGAAAGTTATCAGTCGACATCAATCACAACACGAATATAAATCAATCAACAATAGTGCAGGCTATCACGCGTCGATCTTTACCAGAAAACACATATCATTTGCCTAATTAGATTGGGCGTTAAATCGCCAAACAACCATTTATAATCTGTTCATTTAAAAATAATGCCGCATAAAAAACTCGTCAAAGATATTGTCAGGAGATACCGGCCAAACTCTGTTCGCAGGCATCGCTTAAAAAACTCGAAAAAAACTTACTCGAGGCGATCCGTGACTCCTATTTTTTTGTTTTATTATTTTTAATTCATATTATCGTACGGCTATCCCCTTTAATTTTGTTTTTAAGTATGGCCCTCGGTATGCTGGCAGCTACGTTTATGGATATTCAGAATTCCGTGGCGTATCGTCCACGGGGCGATTTCATTTTATGTAAATGTGATGTTTGAGTGCGCCTGCGCCGGCGCAGGTGCGGCCTGTAATTGTGACAGATGTAACGAACTCACCTAACCGATAATTTATTTACAATAAATGTTTAGGCACGAAGTAGCACTAAACTGCGCCAGTAACTAGGCTCTGAATCCCCACAATTATCCGTTGTAAAGCGGTAAAAGTAATTTTCAGGAATAAAATAAATTCAAAACTACTATAATTTGAACGGTGCTGAATCTGTTGGCTTAAAAAAGTCGTAACTGCAACATAAAAACAGATGTTAATAAAAAAAAAAAACATTTAATTAACAAGCCCATTCCGAGCGAAAGCGTCACAATTCCAATTTAAGGCGAGGTTGCAGTACTTTTTAACTTTTTTAAACCTCTGTACATCTGGCAAAATATAAATTTTGTGCAAAAAGAAAATATTTTAATAAAATTAAACATATTATATATATATATACAAGCACTGTGTGAAGATAGAAACATGAATTAAATTAATTGGCTTGAAAAAAAAAAATCACGAAGATGACACTAAATCGCTATTTAAAACGTGTATCTTGAAGATACTACTTCATTAAACCATGTAAAAGTTATACCAAAAGATAGGCCTTATTGTTTTTTAGTACTTGGTGAGAACACATTTTATAATTTCCGTACTATTTTTTTCTATGGAGCAAATATACACAAAATCTAACAGTTCAAGAGCTCGCAACGGCCGGCCAGTTACAGCCGGCTACACACCGCACTACAAGACGGCCTTAAAAGCCATTAGTATAAACAATCGCTAAGCATCAATTTCATAAATACACATTCAATATTCATTCATACGCGTAATGCGTAGTGTGGGGCGCCCCCCAGCTAGATGGACCGACGACCTTAAAAAGGTCGCTGGGACGGACTGGATGCGGAAGGCGGAGGACAGGGTGTTGTGGCGCAGCCTGGGAGAGGCCTATGTCCAGCAGTGGACTGCTATAGGCTGAGTTGATTGATTGATTGATTCATTCATACATTCATGGCGTTTTTTTACTCTTGGTCACACAAGTGACGCGCGCGCCGCTTCGCGACATCAAAATACTATACCAGAAAAGTAATGCACCTACATGTTACATAATATCTTTCCAAACCATGGAACATCCAATCACTACAAAATATGTTAATAAGCTTCAACTTCCTCGACAGTAATACAAATGTATTCAGTAGTTTTTTCTTCAGATTACAAAGATAGAACCGCACCTGGCAGATTAGACACCTCACTATTAAGTAGGTATACACTGTATATTCACCTTGTGCCAGTAATATAAAGAATAGATATTTCCTGGAAATGACCTTAGGTTCGACTGATTCGTCTTAATTGTAATTTTAATGCTGAAATTAATGATGAGAGCAATCACCGGAAAATCTTAATTTTTTTTTGTTTCCTAACTGTTCTAGCTAGAGAATCATTGGTATTTTTTTCTGTTTTATTATTCGCTCATTACATGACTTAGTAGAAAAAATAATAATTTTAGAACATCATTTATTGCAAATGGACATCAACATTTTTCATAATTTATTAAAACTGAATTAACAACTGAAAACATTTTTCATGATTTATCCTGAAAAAACAACCGATTAAGTTACAGATTAAAATAATTTTTCTGTACCCATATGTTCTAAGTTTGTTTACAGTACCGGCAAGCAAAAAGAGAACAGTGTATACGAGCTTAGCATGAGTCACTAATTAGAATTCAAAACTAACAAGCAACCGCTCCTAACCGGTGTCGTGTACATCAACTTCTGTAATTGCTTTTTTATACGATTAAAATATTTTAAATAGACTTGACTGACATATTCTAGTGCTTCTTAAGCTTTGATTAAGCTGCGTTTAGTTACAGTGGACCTAAGTTGAAGATTGATATTATTAATGTATTTTTATGTCTCGCAGCTTGGCTACCATTTGGCCACCCAAGTTATTAAATCAAATGTAAGTACGTATGTATGAGTTCTTAATGGCAATGGTGATAATTTACAAATGTAACACAACTAATATATTATGCCATATTTAGATCTCCCGGATGAGAGCTGCTTATACACTCAGACTCTTTTAATAAACGTCTTATAGACCTATTTTAGTTAAAATTTTGCTAAAATTCGTTTGACCTTATTTGTCACTTTGACCTTTGTGTTTGTTAGAAAGTGACAAAATCTATTTTAACTAAAATTGATTTTAGATGTGCGATAACTTTTTATGAAGAAGACCGTAGGTATATAGTTAGGAAATTATAACCTGAAAAAGTGTTTAGTGTATAAATTCAACTCGATATTTTATTTTGGATATAAAAGGGCTATTCATTATTTGTAATTCATAAAGATTAAGAGTCTCCTCTAACAGTAAAGCTGATAACCAATACCTACGTTAGAGTTGGTGACTGAATATTATCTTATTTATGAAGAGCTTTCCCCAAAACTTTACAATAGTGTAATAACCTCTACTACTTACCTATGTTGAATATGAAAGGAAAAACAGGCAGACAGGCGTACCACGACGGTGCGACACGATTCTAGTAGAACAATTTCCATGAAGTCGCGTCGCGCTGTCTGGTCGCGCCTGTCTGCGGGAGCTTTAAGATATGCTATTAAAATTCCTATTTAAACACTATTATTGTAAGTAGATATCGTTAAACCTATTTACTATAATGATAAATCCACCATTTCAGCAACAAGAGCGAACCGTGTAATTGCGTAGTTTGTGTAAATAGTATTTCCTTGTAACTGGGTAAGTAGCTGTTTTAATTAGCTAATTATTATCAGATAACGGGCCATGTGCGCATGCGTAGCATGTAGTTATGTTATGTATCTTAGTTTAATCTAAAAACGTTGGAGTTCGTTTGTGTGTTTTTTTTTAATTAATAGATTTTGCTTGTTTAGTAGAAAAAGTTTATACTTAAAAAAAACATGATGAAAATGATTTCCGCTTTTAAAAATGAGTCTTCATAGTCCCTTCAATACCAGGGCCACAAGTCTGCTATTACAATAGTGTCAGAATGGTCGATCATTGATTTCATCAACATGAGGCAACTGACACTACATTGAAAGAAATTGCAAAGAAAATGATCGACCATTATGAATTTACCAGATTACGAACTTTTAGCAAAATGACAATGGCATGACAATGGGATCGTGTTGGAATGACTGAATTTATAAAAATAGCAGACTTGGGCCCCAGTAACAGTGTTACAATTGCCTTGCAAAGCAAACGAGTTGGTGATTGTAGTAGGTACTTAATGTAGGTACCTGTACTAAAGAATCTGGATGTTTCTCCATGAAACCCTTTAGCTACTAATAAAATAAGTACAAGAAAAATATTAATTCCTGAAAGCATCATCATTACTATTTGTAATTGGCTTTCTGTTGACTATGGTTTCGTTTTTTTTTCTGTTTCTATTAGCTGTAAGTGTTCCATGTACTAAAATAAATATTGATATCCTAACTAATATTATAAATAAAATTTAGAACACAGGTCGAAAAAAAAAGGGAGACCATGACCTGGGTTACGACATAGGATACTTTTTATCCCGGTAGTACGTTCCCGTGGGCAAAACCTAGTTTAATGTTAAAATTTTAAGGTCCCAAGCACGCAACCCACAAAATCTCAAGAGTCATTGTGTTAGTATGTAGGTATTTCTTGCAACTTCTGTAACTTATTTCTTGTGTCATTTTGTATTTGTATATAGCATATAGTTTGTCACCACTTAATTTTTATACGTTTCGTTCTTACCTTAGGTTCTTACCCAACCCTGTATTTGAGAATGTTGTTCACCTGTTATTGGCAACTGTATAAGCCCATGACTGTTATCTACTGTTATTTGATATTTTGTATACAGAAGCAGTTGGTGTACCTACCTTTATAAATAAATAAATAGTTGATAAATGAATTGCCACATGGTTACGTATATGACAATCCTGCAGTATGAAATCTCCAGTAAGACATATTATTATGTATAGTTCAATGTACCAGAATCATAGTATGAGAATGAAAACTAACTTTAATTAGTATTCTGATAAAATTTACACCAACCTTTGGTTAGATCTGGCAATAATGTTTTATTCAGTTTACTGAAATATTCATTTCTTATTTGATACGTCCCTGCTCACAGCTGTGTTCTATGTGCGCCTAGAGATAGTTAAAAATAATAAGCTCGTCTTTCCAACCAATAATGTCACCTGTACATAATATTACAGCTAGTAAACTAGTTACATTACTGCTACAGAGGAAGTAAACTGATGTTCGTTGTTCACAGATACTGTTACAGATAAAAGGATGCCGTGCATTCGGGAAATCAACAATTTTTTAATACCCGCCCGATAGTCATCTACATAGATTTCTACATTTTCGTTACTTAACAAACTAAACTAAAAGCTGCTTAACATGTACAATTGTGGGTAGGTATCTATCTAAATACGATAACACTCTTGCTTATAGTGTTTTATATCGACAAGAAAATGTAAAATCTTTTAGAGAATCCAATAACCAATTACCGTATTTATTTCCTTTAGGTACTTAGTACTTTAACATTATTTTTTAAGTACTGTTGACTAGCTCACTTGCCTCTAGTGTTTTATATCGACATGGAAATGTGAAATTTTTCTAAGAATCCAATAACCAATTTTAACGTATTTATTTCTTTTAGGTCAGGGACCATTTTGGTTACCCATTGAAAGGGTTTTTCTAAGCGGTTAAACAAAAACCCATACGATATGGGTAACCCTTTTAAACGGCTTAAATTAAATTTTGGTTACCCGTTGAAAGGGTTTTCGATAAAAACCCATACGGTATAGGTAACTCTTTTGAACGGCTTACTTTAAGTCATTCAAAATTACCCACACCGTATGGGTTTTTGATTAACTGCTTAGAAAAACCCTATCGAAAACCCGTTCCATTGAAAGTGTTTTCGATAGGGTTTTCTAAAATGGTAACCAAAATGGTCCCTGGGTAGAATAGAGATAGAATTGGTCATGCTACGCGTGTTGGGCGGATATCGAAATAAAATAATATTATGATTTTTTCATGTCAGTGGGTTTCAAGTAGGTATAGAACCCATTGAATGGGTTATCATGTAACCCTTTCACTGGGTTTCAAGTATAAAACCCATTCAATGGGTTATCATGTAACCCTTTCATTGGGTTTCTAGTATAAAACCCATTCAATGGGTTACATCATGATAAAGGTAACCCATTGAATGGGTTACCCTTTCGAAAGGCTTAACCCTTAACCGGGGTCCCTGCTTTAGGTACGTAGTACTTCAACACAGAGAGGGGCTTGTGGCTAAGTCACAAACACTCTTACACGTCAATGATATTTTTAAAACTAGATCGCCGTTTCCTATCTGACTACTCTGACAAAAAAGGCCGAAACAAACTCAGAGGTCTCAGTCTCTTTTAAAGTCCAGACATAATCTTGGTCAGATCATGTGAAGGCCATGTAGATAGGTGTCTGAAATGGTATATTGAGGAAAGAACCACACAGATTGAGTGGACCCTACCAGTCAGTGCACGCATTTTTTTTTCAACGATGCGACGGTCAATTCCAAAGAAAGGACATTTGGGTAGGCCGCATAAATTACTCAAACTGCCAGACCATGATTAACACTAACTGAGAATAAAAGACAAAGGGGGAAAAAAAAAGCAATAACCCACAACAATTAAAACAACACATTCACAATAATTAAAATAATATAATACTTTACAAGTAAATATTCATGTCATTACGTTTGAAAAATCATTAAATATATAAAATAATAAAAGTTAGCAAAAAACATCAAACAATAAAAATAAACCACTTCAATAAGTAAAAATTGGAGCAGCTCAATCCCAGGCCTTTTTGTCCTCAATATAATCTTTAACGGTATAAAAGGCTTTCTGGCAACACTTACGTTTAATTAATGAGTGATTTGAATTTATTAAGGCTTAGATCTTGAACGTGGCTTGGAAGTTTATTATAAAAGCGTATACATTGACATCGGAACGAGCCACCTATTTTCTTGAGCCTTGTTGTAGGTACAACAAATTTATGTTTGTTGTTTGTTACGATAACATCCGCACGGGTCGATCAATCAGATTAAGCTACGCTTGCCGCGGTTGGTCCGTGGATGGGTCTTCTTTCTCTTTATATACCAAGACACCTCAGTGCCTCGGAAAGCATGTTAATCCGTTTGTCCTGGCTGTCAATCGTGGAAATCTCCCAGAAATCGTGAAATCGTGGAAATCTTACCATAACCAGTGGTATTAGGAAGAACTTGTCTATGATAATGTTAAGTAAGTATTTTCGTAAAATCTCAAGCTTTATGGTAAGTTATAAGCAACGACAAAGCTTTGACCCAAGAACCAAGCACATCGAACAAAACGAATGCAAAATCATTGAAGCCTTATGTTCTACACATCGTTACTAACATAACACGTATAAAGCCGATGCGAAAACATGGCGCCTTATAAAATATTGTTAATGCAATATTAACGAGATCTCGGTTATGTAAAGCTGCAATATTTTGCATTTAATAAGGGCCGTACATAGCTGGCCGCGTGGCCGTCGGCGAGAGATGGATCCTCAGATACTGAAGCTCTTCGATCGAGGCTCGTTCACTATGAAATTATTGGGAAACTCGATTCGTGCGCGATGCATCTGCCGACGACGCGCCAGCCTCGCTAATGTTCCTTGCAAACGATCCGAGAAAGCCGAGTAGGTTTTAGAGATAAATCTGAGAGATAGGGAAAAGACTTTCTTACTTCTACGTACTCGTTGCATATGGTTAAGAAGTTTGCAGTGATATTTATTTGAATTTTAAAATCTCGCCTGCTTTATTCTGTTTCTATTATAAGTATGTGAAATGCTTTACGTATGGTGATAATAAATTAATGAAAGAGTATTCAAGGTATCTTTGCGCCCGACACGTAAGTGTGTAGGCCTGAGGGAGGGGCGTGACGCGGCACCTGTACAGATCGTTTGAATATTCCTCCCAAATCGATATTTCATGTGATCGCCGCTCATCTGTAATTAAGTTTGGATAAAAGTTCTCGAGTCGCTAGGCGCTATAATCGTCACTTTTGTTGGTCGTGCGTGTTATTTGTTTTGGGGCAATGACAATGGAATTACATTTTGGGTGGTAGTGTCAATCTACTCGTATAATCTTTGATAATGTGCCTTTTGGTTACCGTTCAGAGATCAGATGGTGTAATGGACAGTAATTGAAGCTACCTACTTAAATTATGTTATCTCGGTATACTATTTTTATCAATTACAGAAGCTTTCTGAAAGCAATGTTTATTCTAGACCATCCAATACTATTCTCTTTGGGTGCATTCAATAGATGCCTTCCTTTCTTTTATTCAAATCAATCTGCCTAGCCTTTTCCCAACTATGTTGGGGTCGGCTTCCAGTCTGACCTTCACAACCCGGTAACTATGTAATACGATACCCCTTGGCAAGACTGGTTGTCAAACTTTTGGGCTTCTGACGACTCCTAACGACTGTCAAAGATAAATAATTGCCTAAATAATTGAAACTGTATTTACCTGAAAGCATAAATAATACCACCTGGAAGCTATCGTAGTGGTATCCCATTTCCCAGAAAATAAATTTTCACCAACCTCCGCTGAGAGTCACTACCCAGGAATGGTGGGCCACGTCGCATACAATAAACATGCTCATAAATAAATAAATAAGGCCGAATTTAATAACAAGCCCGGGCCTAAGTAATGGCCGCCAGAAGGCACCGGTACATATATTATAGCCCACCATTTTATAAACTTTTACGCACATTCTTAGCGTTGTATTAAAATGTTTGAACACTATAATTTGGGAACGAGATCTTAACAACTTTTTTTAGAGGAGTCAAATATTTGGGGAGTTTAGAGACGGTTATGAACTTATGATCGATAACAGTCAAGCCGTGCTGATCTAAGTAAATATCTGCTGTGTCGTAAGTTCTTGTATCCGTCTACCGTGATGAACTAAAACTAGATACTGGGATACTTACTTGCTCAAACGAACTATTATGAGTGAAACGAGTAAATAAGGTAAAAATATTTTGCGTTTATAGCTCTATGATCAAAAGCTCTAGGATGTGTCAAAGTCAAATTATTTATTTCAAATAGGCACATAAGAGGCACTTTTGAACGTCAAAAAGTACAAAAAAATTGAGTTGATTCTAGTTGCCCCTTCCAAAAGGTAGTTTCGTATGGAAGAAGAATGGGCAAGAAACTCCACCGTTACTCTTTTAAAAATGTTTTACAATATTTTGTTTAAGTACATTAATTATATGTGAAGACGATGCACCTAGATAAAATTACTATACCACAATAGGTAAAAATAAATAAAAATGAAGACAGATAATTTGATTATGAGATAAGTAGATACATAGGTAGTGCTCGTAAAAGTATGTTTCCTAAAAAAAAAAAAAAGTTAGTTTGTGAGATAAGGTAATCACAGAATGTAAAATCAATATCATACAAATAATAAACATTATAAAATTATAATAGCATCCAGTTTGATTTTTTCGAGATGTAAAAATTACAAGCCTTGTTTTCCACTAAGCGTTCATTTTCATAATGTTGTTTGTTGTGTTGTTTGTTAATGTAGTGTTGTTGTTGTTGTATTCTCGTATGAACAATAATACAGATAATAGAGGAAAGTGAACAATCAAAGACAAAAGTAACACATTTTAAAATTCTTTGATTCATAACAACTTCATAACGAGAACACCTAAACGTGAACCAAAAACATTAATATCGAAGCGATTCGACAAATTACCTATCAACGAATACGTGCAGCGATAAAATTACAATACACACCTCGGTTATGTGTGCCAGCCCATAACGGCCACTCGACTTAATATTGTAGAAAAAGCAGGAATGCGCCAACATGGGCCATGCTGTGCCATATTCGACACGGCTGGTGACGAATCCTGGGCCACAAGAAACAATGTTATAGCATTCCGGGGAAAACAATTGGACTTCTTACGCCTTGTCGTGCCATTTGTGAATAATTTTAGGACAACAGAAAGGTTTGAATGCTGTCGTTACACAGATAAAATGTTGTAGACCGTACGTGAGAGGATGGTATGAATTAGTGATGCCAAGCGTGTGAGAAAAACTTTATAGTAGTGTCGATGCTATGCCGATAATCTGTTTAGTGGTTATTAATATTTGGGAGCGAAAAACTGGTGGTGTGGTCATGTTCGTGCGGTTGATTCTTTGAAGCTGACTTGGTTGGTTCGTTCGTATTCAATACAGCGACAAAATAGAATTTGACCGATGCTTTAATTATCGATTGTCATGTTGGAATAGTACTTTACTGGTGCATTATTGACGGTAGTCCTAGTGCTACGCATGGCGTAGCTCTACGCCGCATGTCTACGAGAGGTGCTTGCGTAATTACGTAATGTAGCTAAATTTTTTTTTAAAGTGTCGACGTCTGTTGTCATTTATCAAAAGCTTCATGTACAGACGCCAGCAGGTCAAGCTACCCGAAACTGTCAAATTTTCCCAATCAACCTTTAAAGATAAAGTAAAAAATCTTTTAAAGAAATTTGACAGATAGTAGTAGCTTGATGTGCAAGCGTCTGTACATACATTATAGGTATAACATAATCAGTCTATAACGATCCCACTGCTGGAACATAGATCTCCTCTCTGCGAGAGGAAGTGGGCCGTAATCCACCACGCGAGCGCAGGGCGGCAAGGCATCTACATACTTATGTCTATAACTTCTTAATAATATTAAAACTCCGTATTTTCACTCAATGATCATCTTTTTCCCTTAGCAAGAGATTGGATGGCACCATCCTGCTTTCGCTCTAAAACGCGATACCAGATAGCACACGTCTATTGAAGCGCAATGTTCAAACACGCTCTCATAGACACTGCCAGTGATTACAAATCGAACATACTTTACAGCTCTCAAAGCTTAAAACAAATGCGGTACGCAGTAAATTAAGCCATCGACAGTGTTGCTAGGATGCCTTCACGAGCGCACGCTGAATAGTTTGCGATTGCGCTGCGTTTTTCAAAGGCATACCTGGCGCGGGTGCAAACGTCGTGTGTGACGACTTTATCCGTCGAGTGCACGTCTTTGGTGAGCGGACGCCGCGATCTAGATCAGCGGCGCCGACTCGCGGCGGCGCGATGCTATCGTAAAACAACCGCGCGACAATTGCTAACACCGGCGCCGAACAACAACGCGAATTATTCAAAGAGAGGCATCCAGCGTGTGTCTGTGCCGCCGCCGACTGACCGCCCCGCGCCCTGCGCCCTGCTGCCATTGTTGACATACCGATTTCTAAGAACGTGTAATTTTAGCGCTCATTTCGCTGATGCATTCGACTCGTTGCACGCAGTTTGAGCTTTCAATCTTTATGACCTATGTTCACGACTTGAACAAAATGTCGTCTTTGTTTATCTTAGTGGATAGAATATTTACTTGAAATTATTAACCCTACATGGTCAGACATGTAACTCAACAGGTACATTTGATATCCTTATTAGTTTATTCACGGAACGGGTCGTAAAAATGCCAGAGCACAGTCATCTAGGCGAGATAAAGCTGGACTCGAAACGACTCACGCACGCCCCATTCCGGAGTAGCGTTAGACTTGTACTTAGACGTGGGGACACGTCGGCTGCTCTCGAATGCTTTCAGATGCTCTGTTTCTGGGAAGACGAGGAGAAGGAGGGGTCGAGGGGGGCGGGATTCCGTCACGTGCGCCCGCACATCTGATAGCGGCCGCAGCGGGGAATGTTGCACGTTCGGGCAAGCCCAGCACGCAAATGCTGTGCCGAATTGCGATCTGTGAGTTGCGAAATTGTAGCCACTTCAAGATCTAGGCAACATGAAGTCAGTTTAGGTACCAGTTCATGTCACCTGAGACAGTTAGCAAGAATGGTATTTTCCGCAAAGTTGGTTTCATTGGAGACATGCAAGTATTTTCAGAAATATTATTACTAGTATTCCTGAAGTAGTTGCTGTTGAGGAGCTCATGACAAAATAATAACAGCCGCACGAGTCGGTCCATCAAGTTAAGCTACGCTAGCCGGGGTTGGTCCGTGGATGGGTGACCATCTTTACATACCGAGACTCCTCCGTGTCTCGGAAAGCACGTTAAGCCGTTGGTCCCGGCTGTCATTCGTGGATTTTTGACAGTTGTTACAGGTCGTCAGAAGCCCAAAAGTCTGACAACCAGTCTTACCAAGGGGTATATTACCCAGTTATTGGGTTGTGAAGGTCAGATAGGCAGTCGCTCCATGTAAAATACTGGTATTCAGCTGCATCCGGTTAGACTGGAAGCCGACCCCAACATAGTTGGGAAAAGGCTAGGCAGATTGATTTGATTCCTGAAAAAGTTGTAAGCTAAACTAAACGGAAAATGTCTGCTCTCGATTGATTTATTCAACGTTGATCCTATGAGGTTCAGATAAATACCTAAAGGCTTAGTCTGAAAAGAAAATTAAAAAAAAAATACATCAACGCGTTAGATAGATATTGATGGATGTTGCTGTAAGGTATCGAACTCCTTAAATTTTACTAACAAACAGAAATCATACTAATATTCCCAAGACAATGGCACTAAAACGATTTGTTAATACACAAAATAGAAACAAAACTCGTGCTTCTAAATATGAATTTGGCCAAAAAGCGTCACGGCATACGCATGCGCGGAGACCGCCGGGCGCGCTTGCCGCCCGCGCATTCCCGCCTTTTTGCCTGTCACCGCCAGACGTATTTATTGCAACATGGCTGTTAGTGTTGCCACATTCGATACTCCTAAGTATAGGACATTAATTTTTGGATATACAGTTTTCCTTTTAGAAAAACTTGGCATACTTAGTAAAAATCGTATCCAAGGAATGACTCGCTGAACTTACCTGCTCAACGCTCTGATGATGACCTCTGCAGGGTAGGAGCAGACAGGATAAACATCTAAATCAAAGAAGAACCCTTTAGTTATAGTGACTGGGAAAACTTTTTCCGCAAATTTTTAGGAAAATCTTCAAGTTTTCAGGATTTGGCAAAAATATGTAACTCGTCCTGAAGCTAAATATTTTTAATTAAATTACTCTTTGCACACCTTGAATTAATTTTTAATAATTCAATCGGAATAAAGTAAAAACCTACCAAAAACAAAGTTATGAAATAAATTAGGTAGAAATCCACAATGACCATCAAGCTACATTTCTCTAGCACGGCAACCCTGATTTCGAAGGATATAAAAATTTGAGAACTATCCTCTCAGCTCTGATACTAAAGCCTATTGTATCAGGTTTTGTTTTATTTTATCCCTTTTTCATATTCGTTCGCGCTACAATTCATACACGGGAGCTTCTCTGTTGGAACAATAGAATATCATAAGATTCTTACAAAAAGCCGTGGTTATGATACATGCCGTTAAGCCGGCAAAAAGCCTATCATTATTATTACATAGATACTGGTACTAGGTGGCTACTGTACAGTAGGTACAAAGTCGAATTATTTCTTTCAAATAAGCACATAAGAGGCGCTTTTAAACGTCAAAACTTACAAAAAAAAAAATAGAATTGGTTCTAGTTGCCCTTTCCAAAAGCTAGTTTCGTATTGAGAAGAATGGACAAGAAACTCCACCGTTAATCTTTAAAAAAATAAGTTTTACAATATTTTGTTTAAGATAATTAATTATATGTGAGGACGATGCATCTAGGAGTGTAATAAAATAACTATACAACAACTGGTAAAAAAAATGAAGCAACAGATAATTTTTTCTTAACAAAAAGCGCCTTCAACCTCTCTCCTATTAAAAATTAACTTTGCTGTGCCCGACAGGGTCCATAATTGATTCTATGTTTAACATACCAACTGTTATATTATGTACACATTATGGAATGCAATAAAGTATTGAGTATTGAGTATATTTACAAACATCGTAAAAATAATGTTTTCCTAAAAAAAAAAAAAAAAAGTGTGTGAGTGAAGGTAATCACAGAATGTAAAATCAATGTCATACAAATAATAAATTATACAATAGCAACCAGTTTGATTTAGTCTAGACTCTAGGACCAGCATGTTTCCAAGGATTCTTATCCTGGATATAATCCTCTAACTTGTAATATGCTTGTTTACAAAGTGTACTTTTAATATGTGTTTTAAATTCTCTTTCATTTAATTGCAATATATCACAAGGTATTTTGTAACACAGTACCCATTAAAAGATGTATGTACTTTAGATAATCAAAAAAATGGTTGATCTATTTTATCTTTATTTCTAGTATTAAAATTATGTCTATCACTTATCTTGTTAAAAAGATGTAGATTTTTCGTTACATACATAATATTATGACGTAGATTTTTCCTTACGTACAGGCTAAGGTATAAGACTTGCCAAAGTCAAAGGTTTGTTAAAAAAATTCGTACCACGTCAAACCACCACCACCTTTAAGTGTGTTGATAACTAATCCTTTGTGGCCTTTTTGGCGCAGCCGTGCTTTCCTGCTAATTTCTTACATCGCACTTTACTAGTTTTGATGAGTTACACCTTTCCTCTCGGTCTCTGTGGGAGATAATTTCGTGAAAAGGGACGGATGTCTGTAACAGGAAGTGACAGCTTGAACATAGAATTAGTGTACTCATGGAATTAGTAAGTACTATACAGCGTGGCGCTATGGTGGCGACATTAATTTAACTCACGTATACGGTTTCGCCTTTACGTTTTATGAAGTTACTAGCTGCGCCCCGCGGTTTCACCCGCGTAAGTCTTGATCCCGTGGGAATATCGGGATAAAAAGTAACCTATGTCCTTATCCAGGGTGTCAGCTACCTCCATACAAAATTTTATCAAAATTGGTCCAGCCGTTTGAGCGTGAAGAAGTAACAAACATACACACACACACAAACTTTCGCCTTTATAATATTAGTGTGATTTTAATTTCATGAAAGGTTGTTATTTATTGATTTATTTACAATTTTCTAAAATAGCATCTTGGAGCAACCTGTACTTAAAGAACTGTAGCGCAAAGGGCATTTGCCGGGATCACGGATTATAACATCGCATCAATTAAATTAAAACGAATAACGTGCAAGGAGTAGGCAAATTGAAGGAAGGAGAGAGCTTTAAAATTTAGTTTGTTTGAAAAAAAAATATTCTGCAATTTATAATTATTTTATCTTATTATATTTTTTATAAAAATTTGCAATAAATTATTTTTATTTATTTTTTATTTTTATTTTATAATTACTGGCACTAGCCGCCCTACCCGTATCTTGAATTATTGTCGCTATTATAGCGGCACGTTGTATAAATTGCACCTAAGTAGAACTGAGTGACATTAAGTGAGTAGACTGGTCGAATTTCGACCAGTGGGCGACCACTAATATGAATAAATTCTAATAAATATTTCAGTATTTCGCTTTTTAAATTTTGATGTTAAATTCTGTCGCTGCTCAGTTGCTTATTATCAAGGTGAAATGTCAGATGTTACACATCCTAAGCGACTACTATAAGGCTCGCGAGTTTTTTTTTAAATCTGCTCTTTAATAAATTTTGTGCCTTTTAGTCTGTGCTAAACAAACGTATTTTCTTTATTTCATAATCAGGAGTCATTTTCTTAGTAGGTACAACACTTACACGATGTAATTGCACGAAACTTATATGTAACCTATAAAATTCTGTGGCATACCTACTGTAAAATTGAAACAACAAGATGAGTTGCATAGTAAAAATTGTCTAGACGGACAACGTGCAACTTTTATTGTTGCTTATAGAGTATGCCACAGGCAATTCAATCATATCTATCTACTGTATAAATCAATCTTTAATGTGCAACCACCAACCTACATGAGGTCACGTTATTATTGGGATAGATGGGTAAAATCAAGAGAAATTGATAAAATTCTCTCACAATTTCTAGTAAAATAAAAATTTCTGAGTGACAATAATTGTCCACTTGGAAGTAGTAGGTAGTCCAGAAGTATTTCATAAACCAAAATAATAAAAAAAAAATGTATATTACAAACTTCCCATTACATTCCAGAGGTCTATTATGAATGAATGAATGAAATACACCGACCCTATCCGGATAATACCCGGATATGCATCCTTGAACAAGCATAGGAATAGTGGAGAGACGGGTTATATTTATCTATGGGTGGGCATCCTTTAATGACGCCGCCAGGTTGCGTCTTCTTGAATGGTCTTGACGCTGTTGCCATTGTCTTCATCCGAAGTTTCTGTTTTTTTGGTGTAGTTGTAAAAATTGCGTATACTTCGCATGTAGCAAAATATAATAACGGTTACTCGGAATTCCCCGAGCGCTAAAGTAACGTCCATTACATTCCATAGGTGTATTAAGGAATAAATAGGTAACTACTTACAAAGTTCCTATCTAATAAGGTGATGCAACAATTATTTTGCTACAGGAACAGGGTTTCTGGGTTTAATTTGCACTGTCCTATTTACAAGACAAGTAATCACTTGTATTATGGTAGGGCAGTCCTTCGCTTCCTTGACCACAAATATTATTACATCCATAATCACTTATTTGCACACTTTATTTTCGTTTATAATTCTGTATATTCAATAAAAAGTGTATGATGGTGAGGTACTTCTATTTTGATACTTGGTATCAATAATTCAAGGTTTAGTGTGTGAAAATTACAAACATTTGGAGTAGATACCTATGTTTAGGGTTGGTTGGTTGTTACCTCAAAATTTGAGGAGCTTGTGGCTAAATAATAACTGCCGCACGGGTCGATCGATCAGGTTAAGCTACGCTTGCCGCGGTTGGTCCCTGGATGGGTGACCATCGTTTCATACCAAGATTCCCCCGTGCCTCACAAAGCACGTTAAGCCATTGGTCTCGGCTGTCATTTGTAGATCTTTGACAGTTGTAACTGGTCGTCAGAAGCCCAAAAGTCTGACAACCAGTCTTACCAAGGGATATCGTGTTACCCAGTAACTGGGTTGTGGAGGTCAGATAGGCAGTCGCTCCATGTAAAATACTGGTAGCATCCGGTTAGACTGGAAGCCGACCCCAACATAGTTGGGAAAAGGCTAGGCAGGTGATGATGACCTCTGTGCAAAATTCTCATACAGGCACAGACAGAAACAAATAATAAATAGCGAATTTATAATTTTACGATTAATAATTTGTATATTTGTCTGTTTTAGCAACACATTTTGTTAACAAAAAACTATAAAACTAGAAATAGTTGGCTCTGCATTTTCGGTTGGAAAAAAATAATTATAGGTACACTAAAGATAATGCTCATAAATCCAGCTAAGTTCATAATTTGAAAGACAGAAAGAAAATAAGAAAAATATTTTATTTAGGACATTTCATTCCAACATAAACCTACCAGCGCCCAGTCCACAAGACGACAATATGAATAAATTGCTTAAATATTTGGCCACGGGTTATGCCACGCGGACCGCTCCTCCAGGACACACACAACACAAAACGATGTCTATAACTTAATTGTTTTTGTTGATTGTGAAGGAATGTTATCAGGTTTGTGAACACCGTTAGTGCCATTTTTGAGACGTTTAGATCACTATCTTGTAAATCACATTTCGTTTTTAATCGAATTTTTGTTTGTTCCCCGTTCCTCGAGGAAGATTTTGATGAAATATAAATTTAATAAATACCTAAGTAGGATTTTTATGATCATGTTGTATGTGAGGTAAGTGACCTGATTAAGGGCCAAGATCACCAACAAATCCAATCAAATCAAAATATATTATTTCACCTATACCTACATGGGCACTTATGAAATGTCAGAAGCTAGGTGCAAGGTTCCAATTGATCGTTTCCTATGGAGAAGAGCCGGCAATAAACTCCACGGTTAATCTTTTAAAAATAATGTTTTCAATGTTTTCAAATTACAGTGTTAATAGGTATGAGGACAGTGTAGGCCCGTTAAGAAGTACCAGGTAAGTACTTAACAAAATAGAACAGGTTTAGACGTTTTGGTCCTCCTCTATTAGCCGAAGAAGACTCATGGATAGAAGACCCACATAGGTAACTCGAATGCATAGACTTATTCCAAGGAAGTTCAAATTTCTTCTCAATAGACCTATGTCACCAATTAGATATATTAAATTGTATTAGTTATAAGTACGTACAAAAGCCATTGACCAAAAATGGTGCAATTTAATTTCTTTTCGAGGTCATCAATCAAAAATGATTAATTGGATGCAGAATAATATGAAGAACAAAAGTTAAATATGCGGTACCTATCATAACCTAAGATCAGTCAGTTATTTTTACTTATTTATCTTCTAAAATCAGGTTTGTACAGCTTATAAGCTTATTTTTTACATACAAATTCAAGTTTAAATGTATCACCTCGGACTCCATTTGTAGAAAAATCGTTTATGAATTCATTTTTGTAATAGGTTTTTCCAATACTATAGGTACTATACTAAGGTTTCAACGATGGCCGCGATATTAAACCAAATGCACGTCCTATTGGTTTTTTATTTTTTGTGGTCGTTCTCATTTTTGCATGCCAATGGAACCAAACAATATATGCTGTAACAATTCACCTATATAAAATATTATATGCAAATAAGAAATTCTATTCTATTGTAAGTGCAATAAGCAATTCGTCCTAAGTTCCTGGCATGGCGAAATGACCGTGCTCCATCTTTCCTCACTTCTGAATTTCATGGGTTTAGGAAGTTCTTTACATACCAACACCCCTCCGTGCCTCGAAAACTACATTAAGCCGTTGGTCCCGGCTGTCATTTGCAAATCTTTGACAGTTGTTATGGTTACGAGTCGTCAGAAGTCCGAAAGTCTGACAACCAGTCTCACCAAGGGATATTGTGTAACCCAGTTAGTTTAGTGGGTTGTGGAGGTCACAGTACGTAGGCATGTGGCGATTGACACATCGTCCACCTGAATGATCGGGCAACACCACTAAAGGTTTTTGACAGGAACAGATGGTACTGTCAGGTGAGATTTTAGCTCTAAGATAACCTCAACCTATTCGACAAGTATGGTAATTAATAAACGGATTATATTGTACTTACAGAAGTAAATGGTTTTAACTTAGTGATCCTAAAACTACCCATTGATCTAACTCTGAAGTACGTCATCGGGCCCTAACGACTAATTCATCGTAACAGATTAATCCCACAGGCAGTCGCTCCTTGTAAAATACTGGTTATCAGCTGCATCCGGTTATACTGGAAGCCGACTCTAACATAGTTAAGAAAAATCTAGGCTGATGATGAGGAACTTCCAACACCATTAGTACCAAAATGAACAAACTTTTTGAAACATTTGCATTGTAAAGAAAAAGAAAGAAAATACGTTGATTTGCGGTAAACATAACGCAAAGAAATAAAAACACAAACACGAAAGAACAAGTTGAGGGAAAATATGCGTCACATTCACGCAAAACGGCCTTCAAGATATTTGAATTTGGTGAATCTTCAAGCGGGCTAAAAAGTATAATGAACAAATGGGTAAAATTGCAAAAAGATAGACAACGTTTAGTCACTTATGTACATTTTAAGATTTGACTTGAAAATAATCTGACAGAATATTAGAAGCCTTTATTGAACGTTACGAGCACTCATATTGATAAACCAAGCCCAACATTTGCAAATAACAACAACATTTCAATTTCCTATATCTGCAGCGCTTTCATAACTCATGAAGAACAATATACTATCGTCATTGTCATGTGTCGACGTTCGAACAAATACATCAGGTGCGTCATGCTTGCCCAGTGCCTGGTACTTATAAATCATTGCTCTATGCTTCGTCCTTCAGCCTCAATACGGCGTCCTGCTGTTTAACCTCACAAATTTACGATGCCTCTCGCAGACCAGATGCCAATCGTATTCCCAGCGTTATTTCAACAAAATGCATGTGATTTATACAAAACTCATCGTACGCAATGCTAATATATCTTTTATGACGTAATATTGGGATTGGAAGTGTTGAAAGTGCAGTTTGTGGTGTTGCGAGGAATTATACGAAATATGTCTTGGTAAGTATGTTTCGTATGCTGATAGTTTTGATGATATAGACCAGAGCAATATATGTATTGCTATATATTCGAGTTGTTATTCAACGCGTTGCTGAATATATGCCTCTGCAACACACCATTAACACAAATAGTGACAGAAAGAAAATTCGATATGTATAGATGAAATACTGCAACCATGTTGTTATAAGCAAACTGGTGGACACTACATTCCTTTATCCTAGCATCCTAAATACAGTTACTATGTAAGCTGATGAGAAGAAATTAGGTGAGATCTATAGTGCAAAAGTAAGCGAAGTAGATGTGGAATTGAATGAAGCATTTGTAACTTTTATGACAACTGCATGTAAATTCCATGACATGTCAGTGTAATATATGTTAAATTGTATTATGGTGGACATCTTATAAGAGGTCAGTGTCGTGTCTGCTTCGTGTCTGCAGAATCTGCAGAATACGTGAATATATCAAGGAATCGCAAGCTCCCCACGTCAAGGCACCACGATTTCCAACACGAATAAATATTCCTTTTATTCCAATTTGTCAGCTAAGCCACTCTCAGCGGCGACTTATCTCCGTATTCAACGGTAAGCTCCCGCCAAAACAATACGGCAGTATCGTTAAAAAACGTGCTTGAATACAGCATTTATCATCGTTGATTAAATACCATTGTTTTGTATCGGCAGGCTCGGGGTCCCCGGCGTCGTGCTCGTTTTGCGTCTCCCTCCGTGTCTCGCATTGTACCCGCACGGAGACAATAAGTCTGTTAAATTGGCCTCCTATACTCGTAATATTATGTGGCCGAAGAGTTTGTATTTATGTTCGCTTCGGACGCGTGCTCGCCGCTTGCGAGCCCGACTCTTGTAAATTCTTGTGAGCCAACAAAATTTGTTTTCGCTGCACTTTTATTATGATTTGTTCTAATATCGCGAGCTTCGAGCATTTTTTATGATCGCACACAAGCTGTATCTTTGTCGGTCGTAACAGGAATACATGGAGGTATTGTTAACTTTTCTTTGTACAATTTGCTTATCATATTAGACTCAAACTAAAATTCCGAGAAGACAAAGACGGTATCAAAATAGTGGTATGCCCACGCGGCGTCGGCAGTCGCGCTCGCTGAATCACGTACTGCAATTTCCAAATCTAGATTTAGGAAGGAACGGGCCGTGTCGTGTTCTTGAAACTGAATGCATTTCGAAGAAGAAATCTTAGTCAAGTGTCCTATACGTGACAACATATTCAGCGGCGGCGAGACTTCAATGGAGCCACGCGCGTGCCACTATGTTTTTCCAGTTTTTCCAGCGGCCACTGTACGGCCATAAGAACTTGCCGTATTATATAATATTATACCTTTATATCCACGCGTACGACAAATATAAACTTGAAACGCTATTAAGACACGTAATGATATCTTTCGTGACGTAGGAATCGCAACAAGAAGACGTTCGGCAGATCATTTTTGCTTATCTTAACGTCGTCGCTAACTCGCAGGAACTCCATACAAAACATCGCACGAGTTGGGATCTCCTTTAATTATTGCGAAAACAAATGAGAAAATATGACATAAATCATGAACAAATGCGGCCCTCGATTCAATCATTATTATATGAATGATTGTCATAACATAGTCCTAATTAGGAGCGTGGTTCATCTCGACGCTCATAATTAATTGATTTTAATAAATTAATATCGAAATATGAACATGGTCACATAACGAGATCATGCCGTATCGAGAACGTCTAACAAAAAGGTAGAATGCTGCGGTTGGCAATACCAATGCAGCTCGGACAAATACGAACGTGGCACATGAAAAACTGGAATCTCTCAAGCGTAGTATTAACATGGTTAATTAATTTATTAATTAGCATCAATTAATCGTAATACGGCGGCACGGCGAACCCCTGGATACGGCCGGATAGCTTTTCCGGCGAAGCTTGGTTTTTAGAAGACAATTAGCATGATGTCTACGTAATAATAAACGCGATTCCCGCAGTTGCCGACAGGTTTGTTATGAAATGTTAATGCTGCTGCTCGAGGAAAAACTGGCTGCGACCGATACAAGCAAAGAAACCAGCGGGATTCTGTTTGATTTTCTTATTGTACACTTCTATGAACAATAATAGGTCGCTACGCTGCTCCAAGTCAAACTTGTGAAAGCAAAGCGAGTGCCCATTGAATACTAATTCAAATATTTGCAACGGATGATGCCTCGGCTCGAGTCAAGCAGACATTGATAAATAAACAGCTGTCAATAGTCTGTCCGGGCGGCGGCGAAATTCGAAAATGGTTCGGGTTCATTAATAACCGGAATGGATCGTAAGTCGCGAGCGAGATGATGTTGATACGCTACCTGTGTTCGTGATTAACCACCGATGACCGCGACTGCGCCCGCGACCCCATGTAACAAATGCATCATATGTTACAATATTAATTTAAAAAAAACGCTTGTTACCAAATCTCCCCTGGAGGCATCTAAGCGTTTAATGCATTCTATTCGCGTATCATGTTTCATGTTTAAGGAAGGTGATAAATCAATAGGAGTCACTCAAGCGGTGTCAAATTCTCCACGATTTATGTGTCGTTTAACTCACGATGACAGATTTTAGGAGTTTTGTGTGTAGGCATACATTGTGGTTAAGAACAGCACCTCGGGATAATAACAGCGCCGCCGGGAACGCGCCGCGTCCACAAGGTCACAGTTTTATTATATTTTTAGTGGCGATTAGCATAAAGTTTTGCGCGTCGACGCATTTCGTTTTATTGTGGTATTTTATGTTTAGTATTATAAATATTGGCAGTTTCTTCCTCGTGGGTATCAGTGCGCGCGATTAGAGTTTGAGCGCCGGGACTTGTCGACTCATTTATGGATCGTATACTTGGTTTACAGACGCCGTTCTAGATAACGGTGTATTGATGGCTTTCGGATTAGCCCTTCAGCGGAACGTCTGAAGGCTCGCCACGTAATAAAATTAGCGTGTAGTGTTAGCTTTGTCGCGGACGGTCGTATACTTTTATATGTGAGTTATATACCGAGTTGGACCGAGATGTTGATCGGTCATTAGGAAAGGAATTCAATAAACTAAATGGCGTATGGTATGAGTGAGTGTTCGGCTCGCTACCGTGTCGTATCAGATTCGGTAGCGAGTCGGCTATCTCGGCCATTACTTTATCATCTCTTATCGAACAGCGGCTGTGTTCCGAGCCGAACGTCCCAGATGTATCTGTCGATACTTAAATATCAATGTTAGTTTTATGTGACCAAAAAAAGTTAAACATCGCATATCTCATGATCTGTTTGAGTCAGTAACTAGAGGTTAGAATTCGAAGATTCCGTATAAAAAATAAAAGATCGTTAAAGAAATACTTTGCATGTTTTGTTTGAGATATGAACACCAGCTCTTGTCGACGAGTTACGTTTTTCAAAGTCCTCTCAATGGCTTGGCAATAGAGTCCTGTTTGCGATAGCTAGGGAATGTTCTAACTTTTCAATGATATTTTATTACAATCTCTAACAGTGAACTGTGAAACATTGTTTATCCAAATGATTTATTTTCTGTCGTATCATTAATGTTTTTTTGGTTAGGATTCGTTTTGTTGTTCTCGGCAAATGTCATCCTTATTGATTTTATTTCCAATACTGTAATAGCATCATAGGTATGCTGCCAGTTAGCTTCGATTTTGATGTTAGCTTCGGTCTTAGATTTTATCTGTGTACCTATGTGTAGATATTCTGTTAAGAAATAACATTGTATTTGTGTAAGTTCAAAACTGTTTTATTGTTACAAGTAATTTATTGGCTTTTTAATAATTTGCTTGTCCGGTCCTAAACCAACTATCACATTTTGTTTTATTTTTAGGTTTCAGATTTTACATTGGTATCTCTATAGGGATTGCTAAAAATTTGAAGTGTGAAGACCAAACACTGACAGTAGTTCCAGTCACTGACCATTGGTGTTACTTGAGAAGGAAATAATATTTTTAGTCTCTTTTTTGTGTATTTTTTTTATAGGTACGAGGAAGGTCAAATGCAGCAGGTAGGGGAAAGATCAATTCGCAAACTGGCAGTAAGACTGACTGCCCAGGATATAAGAAATTGAAGTATTATCAGACGTAAAGGCTTTTTTTGATTGACAAAGAACCTGCCTAGAGTTTTCTCCCAAGAATATAGAGTACAAACTTCGTAATATAGTACATCCTTCTGGTGCTTCTGGAGCTTGACAAGTCCTAAAAGTACCTGTATCTCCCTATACCTTGAACAGGTATCAAACCCTTTCTCATTCTGTCTTTAACGACTAGCCCATAAACTTAACCCACTAAAAAGCGTGAACACACATTATGTTTAATGAATCCATAATCCTAACCAGCCCAGCCTCCTAAAATTAATTTATAATCATTATAACTTATCATAATTAAATATTGTTTTTGTAAGTGGCGAAGCGGCGGGGTGCTCCGGTGGCGCTACCGAAGTCCCCGGCCCCCAGGGGAGCACCCAGACAATCCCACGGTACCAACATATTCAAGAATGTCAGTTTTGAAAAAAGCAATTTGTTTCTTCGAATTCCGAGCGGAAGTGAGGCAAAGATTTTTATCATAGTTTGATGTTGTAGTTTGATTGTTCGATGTAGTTTTTCACTATATTTTTTTTTTAACAAAAGCTTTTGATTGGGAGGGTAGGAAAGAAAATCAGCTTACCAAAGACAGCATGAGAGACTGGTAGCTGCCTTAGGTCATAACAACAATCTTAATAGCTGTAGGTAAGTCTGTATCTAAGAATTTTCCGGACCCCGCTTGAGGGAAAATATGACTAAGTATCTGACCGGAAAACTACTAACCAAAATCATACATAGGTAGAACATACAAAGAGTGATGATACTTAAAATGATCTAAGGTTTTGGACAGTACTAATGTAAGCCTTTTTGTTTCTTAGAAAAAAATAGAATCATAAAGAAAATCAAATGAATAAAGACAATATTGTTTTAAACATTAGCATTTAGGGTTTTATCAAAACTATTTATCAAGTGCACATAACTTCCCATACAAACAATAGTTTAAACAAACTTCCTAGAAGACCAGTCGATCAGTAACAAGCGCCCAGCGACCATCACTCACAGCTTTTCACTTATAATGATGTTAAAAATGTTACCTAACAGACCATCTTGTCCACCCATTGTACTCAATAACAAACAAAATGAAAAAAAAACAAAAAATGACTCCCAATTTATTTAGAGTATAAAAAAGTCACATCTCTCCTGACACCGACTTGGGCGTCCTCCTTTGCTGCCATCTTTCTTGCATCATTCTTTTTTTAAACGCTATGACATTTAGTAGTCGGTCACTTATTAAATTAGTCTTTGTATTTAAATTAACGATTTTATACTTAGGAGTGCTTCTGAATTATTTGTGGCCATCTTTGTATATAATTAAGAAACAAAGTTAGAAGACAATGATTGTGTGTAATTTATCGCCACAAAATTTTTCATGATTCAGTTGAAAGATTTGTTATGGTTGGAGTTGAAAATGATACTTCTCAAGTGCAGTAGCAATATCGGTATCATTTAAAGTATTTTTAGGGTTCCGTACCCAAAGGGTAAAACGGGAATCCTATTACTAAGGCTCCGCCGTCTGTCTGTCTGTCCGTCTGTCACCAGGCTGTATCTCATGAACCGTGACAGCTAGACAGTTGAAATTTTCACAGATTTTGCTCGATATTGATACGGGGAACAGGTGAACGCTTGAAATATTCACAGAATATTTAGTTATATATTCACTTTAAAAATAAATAATTAAATTAAAATAAAACAAATATTTAAGGGGGGCTCCCATACAACAAACGTGACTTTTTTGCCATTTTTATAGATAATGGTATGGAACCCTTCGTGCGCGAGTCTGATTCGCACTTGGCTGGTTTTTTGTACTTATGCGCTGCGCTGTCCACAATACAAAACGTGAAGATATATTTTCTTTTAAAGAAATATGGCTACTAATCACGCAACTTTGGCAGAAGTGTTTTGTTTCGTGCTATAATTTTTAAAATTACTGTTGTGGGCTGTGGGCTAATTGTTTACCGACTGCCCAGTACATAAAGTTTACAAACGATATAGTTTTTGAGAAGAAAAAATAAATACAATGTTCAACAATGTGCTGATAAGATAAATTGCAAGTTTTTCTATCTAACATTTCTTTGAGCTAACCGTTTCTCTTCACCTTTTCACATGCTAAACATTTGCCGTTGATATTATATTGATTCTGTGTACGTAACAACCTTAAGTAAATAAATAAATAACACAATAACGTTTCAAACGTAGCCAGCTATGAACTTTTCTCCCACGGGGTGATGGGACATGGGACCCGTTTTAAAATAACTAACATTCCCGAAGCCATATTAAATTTACTAACCAACAATACCTCAACACAATGGGCATTCTATATAAAAATCGTGCGAGAACAATCCTACATACTCCCAACATCCGATTCCAAGTTCTTGGTAACAGTACCTACCTACATTCGAGAGTAACTGATGTCCAACATTAATCCTAATGCACGTATCTAAACGTCGTTTGATCTCCACAAAAATATTTCAATGCGACCGATATAAGGTGGAGAGAAAAAAGCCCGGTCGAATGTGGCACGGCGGTCGTAAGGTACCAGGTACTTCTCGGAAACCACGCGGCCACCGTCACCATCACGACCGTAAGGCAGGCCGCACTGCCTTACAAATACCATTATCGATATTATTGACCAATAAGGTTTCATTTAATTTTATCGTAAATAGCGAAATTGTTATTTTATGCGGGAAGGAATAGCTGACTGGTTTGCAGTATTTTAATTGTTATGTTTGGCTGTGTTGCGTTTTGTACCTCTAGCTTTGACTTAGCAGAAAATAAAGTTTAGTTTGAGCTTTTAACAAACAAGAGTATTGTGTATTTTAATATTTTTAAATTAAATGAAAATGATCGATAGAAAAAGTCAAGAGGCTGTTTTTTGTCCATCACTAAACCCATAGAGGCGCAGGCGCACGACAGATGATCAGTCATGCGCGAGATGCTGCGAGATAAGCAAGCGGTAGCCGCTCATTAATCTACCCACTCCCCACTCTAACCCACCACTTTACCAATTAACCGGACACGACTATACATAGGTATCTACGGTTCCAAGAAACAGATACAGTTATCCTAAAATATCTGACAGAACAACAAATATCTAATATGAGAGACACAGACGATGTGACAATATTACAAGATTTATGACACCTATTATGTGAGTCGTATTTCATTTGACATATTCAAAAGAGCCTGACAAAAATCGTTTGCTACTTGAATTATCATTTGGAACATACAAAAAAGTTAGCAGATTAGTTTTATACAAATGTAGAGTCGGAAGAATGGGTAATATAGAATGATTTAAATGTCAGACTACGAGTAAATATAAATCAGAATCTGAAATTAAAATATTGTCAATAATTTATCTACACAGTCAGTGTCGAATATTTTATACTTAATAAACGTATTTCATTTTCCTTCGTCACTTTCATTGTCCGAGTCAATAAAATTAAAATTATTGCTCATATTACGTAAAACATGTTCGTACGGTGTTATTAATCTAACACGTAATAGTTCAGTCTTCAGAAAAGGTTTGACACGTACCGGACTACGAACGTTTGTGCAAATATCAGTAAGGTAATGAATTTAAGTGAACGTAATACTTATTCCCTCGGAAACCATAAGGGTTCATAACGTTCGCAACTTACTGATATTGCCAAGTTTAAGTGGCCTACTTCATATTATAACTATGTTGGTACATTACACGCGGACGCAGCGATTTTAATGTCGTTCGGTAGCAATCATAACGCGGGCGACGCTCCGGTAGTTACTGAAGAGAATTTATCAATCAAGTGGCGAGTTTACGAGTACTGTCGACTTAATGTCGCAGCAGTAAAACGCTGCGTTTGTTTAATGGAATTCATTCGGGTAATCATTGAGGGGTAAGCGCGCCGCGGGCGGCCGCTGCCGAATTTGAACCTACAACTGTTTTATGCCCTTTGTTGACTACCGAATATAAAATCCATATTCGCAAAGATAATTAAATGCAAAATTATGATTTGCCGAAATCGGAACCGAATTAACTCTTTTTCTTGTTATTTAAAAGGTTGTTCGAAATAAACAATGCGAGAAACGGGTTGTCCCATGATTGATACAAAACTGCGTAAGGACTGAACTCGGTGTAAAAATAGATGAAATAACTTGTCTAGACATTCTTGTTATTTAACGCACAGATATATCGTGGTCAGTAGCCCTGCCCTATCCATCATCCTCCTCAGATTAACAACAGTGGAATGGAACCTTATTAACTGTGTACTTACCCGACATGCAATGCATGCAGTGCGCATGCGCACTTGAAATGTGCTGGAGGATATGTCATAAGGACACACTTGATCTTAGTTATAGTAAAATGTTTTACAAAAGTATAAAAACGTTGTACGACTTGTAACACTATGAATTTCTATGTGCATAGATATTTGTAGGAACGTCATAAAGATGTTTACCTGCGGGAATACAACCTGCGACCAGTAAGCGCTGAATCCTGTTTTCAGCCACAGCATCAATCGTGCTGGCGTAGGTTAATCGTCCGTTTACTTATTTATTTACTAACTTTGACCCGCAATTTCGCCCGCATGGAGATCTAACTAGGGCTATGCTATCCGGATATCCAAATTATCCGGATATCCGTCGAATAATTATTATCTCGATGTCATTTGTTTTACTATCTGGATAAACCGAATAATACGGATAGTTCTTTTTTATATTTTATTCCGTCAAAATCAGTATCTAATAATATAACAAAAATAGGTATTTGTAATCGTGACAATTCATCTGATATCTTCAAAAATCCAACGAATGACACAATTACTAGATTCGACATAATGATAATTCAAACGCGCTTTTACCCACAGCTCCATTTCAGTTTACGAAAGCGATGATGACTTAGTACTCAGTGATTACCAGCAGCAGATAGAAACTGATCGAAAGGATCATGCCACCATCGACGCCCACTCATTTACTTTAACAGCACCACGTCCACAACAAATGATTGCAGTTGCAGTGGACGGATTCTGTGAAGATCATCGCTGCCGTCAACTGAAGTCGAGAGTTTCTAAGATAATTCATTAAATCAACTATAAAACTCTTTGCCGAGTACACACCGAAAAACATTCACCTTAGACAAGTATGCAACCTCCTCATAACAATTCCTCCAACCAGCGCGCAGCGTCGAAGCTGAAAAGAGTTTTTTTCCTCCACTGGTCACATGTGTAATAAATTGAGGACATCTCTAAACGACGCAACATTGGATTGCTTAGGACTCATTACGAAATAATACAAAAGTTAAAATAAAAAATAAGTTTAAAATGATTTTATTTCATATATCTTATTTGGCTTACATTGCATATCGAGGAGTCTCCATTTAAGCATAGAAAATCCCTGTAGTTGAAGGCTCCGCTCTTCCCTTACATTATAAACGTACGAGTACAAACAGATAAACAAATAAACAAAGAAAGGAAAAAATTAAATTAAAATTATGATATTTTTTTTATAATAGTTGTTATTATATTTAATTTCATGTTTTTCACTTTATTTTCAGAATGATTTATATAATGTATATACTAATGTATGTAAATATATTGTAGCTGATGATGATAACGTTATGATTCGTTAGTAACATAAGTATGACATGTTAGATCACGATTAATGGAGAGTTTTTGTAATAAAAACAACGATTGAAAACTAATATTAGTTTGCTTTACCTTTTTTACAGTGGTATCCAATAAATCCATATTATCCGGATAGTGTTCAGGAAGTATCGGAATCATCCGGATAATAAAATGGGGTGGATAATTGCATGCCCTAGTCCTAACCTAGGTCTACCTGTGTGCCGAATTTCATCGAAAGCCGTTCAGCCGTTATGGCGTGGAAAGATAAAAAACACAGTTAGGTACTTTCGTAATATTACGAGTAAGTAGTATGGACGGTATGGCTTAGGAACACAAAATAGGTGCATAATTAATTTACTTTACTGTTCGCTCAGTTACAAAAATTTAGTAGGTTCAGTAGACCTAGGTATTAACATTTACCACCACTACCTATAGTGAAGTCACTTCCGAAATTCCAAAAAATTACGATCTAAGTTGCAAGTAGATCGTAAAGCTGTGTTTTGTCGAATTTCAGGTTTTGATAATTGTTTAGTTCTGTCTTTCCATGTGTGGATTTGAGAACGCCCCAGCATCGCCCTATCAAATGTTAAGTTTATTGTTAATCATCATGATGTTTTTTTCAAATAAGTAAGTACCTATCTAGAAGGTAGGCCTCTCTATAGGAGAACTGAAATGGTAAATTTCAGGTTACATATCTACTTACCTTTTCACCAGAAGTTCACCTAATGCTCAGAGAAAAACAGAAGCTTTATAAAAAAGGATTTTATCTCCTAATGTGCGATATCCTTATCAATCAACTACCGAGGATCACCAATTAACACACGATACTTTTCAATTTACATCATATAATTAAAAATAAAGACTGCTGCAACAAAACTAATATCCAAATTAATACATACCTACCTCATATTAATAAATACGGGTCGGAGTGGTCACATCTACTTAATTTAGACGATTTACCGTATTTCGGATAGCGTCGGGTACCTTCGGCTGATTCTCGGAAGTCGTAAACGCTCGGCATGGTTGCGCGGGCGCATTTGTAGGTACATATCATCCAGCTTTCTACGTATATGTCGCTGGATGTTAGCGTTTCGGTCGTTTACCCGAAAATCCGGATGAAAAAATATAAATAATGGTTTGATTTGGTAAATAAGTGGTTGGATGTGGGTGTCTCGGTTCCGAGAAGTCAGGAATGGCGTAATTAAGAATAACTCCTGTGGGCCAGCACAGGTGTCAGCTAAAACGATTCGTTTTGACCACATGATCTTATTTTACTTTAGATTTCTTCTTCTGCTCGTGGCAAAACAATACCAGTCGCACGGTTTGATCGATCAGGTTAAGCTACCCTTGCTGGGGATGGTTCGTGGGTGGTGAACATACCGAGACTCCTCCGTGTCTCGGAAAACACGTAAAGCCGTTGGTCCCGGCTGTCCATCGTGGATCTTTTTTTTTTTTTTTTAAATCTTTGACAGTCGTTACGGGTCGTCAGAAGCCCGAAAGTCTGACAACCAGTCTTACCAAGGGGTATCGTATTACCCAGTTACTGGGTTGTGTATTCAGCTGCATCCGGTTAGACTGGAAGCCGACCCCAACATAGTCGGGAAGAGGCTAGGCAGATTGATTGTTTTCTTCCTCTGCTCACCCAATATCGTCCCGTTAGTGAAAAGATTTCCCCCTTTTTTTGAGAATGGATATATCTCCGCATTTTCCGAAATTTTGGCCTCAGCTTTCGCTTAAAAACCTCTGTGAATGAATACTATCTAGGTACCTAATTTAATTTCTATAATTACGTAAGAATTGTCTTAAAATTCAGCTAGTAGGTAGCTACTTAGTTTTCAGGTTTGCCCCGCACATAGAGACCGTCGGAAACTATGTTATGTAGATGATCAATTTCCCTCACATGATTGTTAATTCTATATCACCATAAATAGCAACAGCCCGCGTTTTTAATTCCGCCATTACCATGAAAATATGGAAAATGTATTAGCGGAACGTCTGATCTTTAAACGTCATAATTTATTGGCTATTAATAATGGAGATGTAGTTTTTGCATAGTAAGTTGGACATGAAGGCATGCCGCAGGTATTCAGCCGATTTAAATAATAACTGGACTTGTACGTGCGCAGTGTCTTAGAGCATCCGCTTAGCATGAGAATGGCGGGTGAAGAAAATAATTGTTTTTCTTCGTACTTAGTTATTGTAACCTATAAGTGAATATTGATTAGCTGTTCCTAGATCTGTTTCTATTAGCTTTAGCTATCTGCTGTTCGATGTGTGGTTATGTAGAACTACTTCTTCTCATTCTGAGAAAAGCTCTCTTTTGAAGTTTCTAAAGTAGATATATAAGGTGCTAACAAATCAAGTACCAATATTTTAAGAGGTGTTACATTACATCAAAACAATTAACTTTAAATAGAAATTAAGAATACCTTATATATAAACAAAAATGCTCGAAACCTGCTGTGGAATTTAGGGACAAACTTAATCATTCCAAAAAAAGGATCTTGTTTCATCACACTAGGTAGCACTTTACTCTCATGCTTCTAGTTTAAGAAGGACTTCAAATGGACTTAACCTTTAAATGCATAAAGTATCGAAAACGATACTAAGACTTCAGAGCCATCTTCCGATTTTATTTTTAAACTGACCTGTCAGGTAGAATGGCCAATCTTATCGTTGCCTATTACTAAAAATAAAAAAAAGATTTAACATGTGACAGTTCTGACAATTTGCCTTTTTTTTACTCACAATGTCTATGGTCGCAAGCAAGTAGTTGTTGTTGTGAAAATTTCAAATTTGTATCTGGTGATATACCGGGAAATTACGAATATTTTTTCTTGAAAAAATACCAGGATGGAAGGTAAGTCTGAAATCTATACGCAGATGTTTGTATTTTGCACTTTTATGTTATATTTGTTTCTCAAAAGTTCGTTTTTATCCATGTATCGATTTCGATACATCATGCACTAACGTTATTTTTTGGGAATCTTAGACGTCCGACGAGGGTCCAGTGTGGTTATCCCAGCCACTGCATGATGGTTGACAGAGTTTCACCACCCCGAACGTTGTCGTAGTTTAACCGGTACAAAGCAACGCACACATGCAGGTGGGTATTGCCTAAGTAATTATTACAAAACTGAATGGTGGTCTGCCTCGTTGGTTTAGTAGTCGCTACAGCTGAACATGAGGTCCTGGGTTCGATTCCCGGGTCGGGCAAAGTGATATTGTGTTTTTCTATCTGAAATTTCTCAGACCCGGAGTCTCGATTTGTGCCCGGTTGTTGGCAATAGGCTCGCCCCCTAGTACATGGGACTTAAACATAACTGGCGAAATGTGGGTATACTACAGGTACACTTCTGGCCAACCCTTCGGGGAAACAAGGCGTGATGTTATGTGTGTGAATGATGGAGTATAACCCTTTTATACTTAGGTTACTACGACTTTTGCAAAATATGTATAAAGCTGCCGCTTACCTTACATCAAAATTCTGTTTGGGTCTTTTAAATACCATCTTCACTAGTTATGTAGATGTAGAATCCTATTTCTACAGAAGCCGATGATTAATATATTATTCTACACAAAGGTGAATGGGGTGGCGTTTACAACAATCAATAATAGTCAAGCAATAAATCCAGTCGTTATTTACCAAAATGTCGAAATCAAGCAATGGTAAGTCGCATTCCTGCGTTTTGTAAAGTATACGAGAATTATGTTTTATTCATAAGCCAGTAATGTAGGTACCTACGTCGCAAATGTTTCTGCAATGTCCTACAACTAGGTATAATAAATAAATATTGTGATGGGAAAATAATACATTTAACTATGTTTGTTCGTAGGTAGGTACTTTCCGTATACTCGTAAATTCTTGCCAAGACCAGACGTCTTTATAATATTTTCTCAACTCAACCCCCGAAAATAATGTGAAGTAAATTTTACAAGACAAGATACACTCCAAAAACATAACTTTATTTATTAAAGGAGAATTTTGATATTATGTGTATCAGTAGCTGTATACATACTTAAATCATCTTTTCTCTTCCTCTCCACTGTCCAAATCTATTAACCAACAGCATTCCTACTCGCCCAAAAGCTTCCCATACACCACGATCCATTCAAATAAACGACGTCAGAAATCAGAGTGAACGCACAGCTTATGGCGCACTCCATTTCCATGTCATTAAGCGGAGCGAGTGTCGAACCAACAGCTTATTAATATCGTGTAGCGGTCAAAAGTTAATCGGCTTCAAGTCTCTCGTATCGCCCACGAAGATTCATCACAATCGTCATTATTCACACACAAATTATGTAATTTCAATAAATGGAGCTTATTGAATAGTGATGAGCGTCGGTAGGCCTCGACGGGACCCCTGGAGAGAACTTGCACTCAAATAACTATCACTTACCATATGGTTCACCAACCAATCAAAACTTCACGCTCCATTACCGCTTTTATCCGACCTTTTACAAAAATCTCAGCGTTAACTCCGCAATGTATGATAATCATGCATGTTGAGTGAAGTGAGGATATGTTCCGTGGTAGATTGCTCTTCCAATAAGCACTTAGATCCTCATTGTCTAAAATAAATGCATTTTGTTTGGATAAATCGTGCGAGGCGCGGAGGTCGCGACGAGTGTTAATGAATCTGAACTTTATAATAGAATGGAAAGAACAAATATACATAGATACAAGTACATCTAAATGGATCAGATCCTATTGGAAATATTCACCCAAAACTTTGATAGAATGTCTAGCTCCTAGGTCCAAAAGCTATTCCGCGTACCTACCTATTTCCCAACATTGAATTTTTAAGTGACTAACTGGAATGTCCAGAGATGCAATTAAATGTAAGTAACGGGTAAAAAAATAACCTATTAACTATTTTATCTGTAGATAGTTACCTTTACCTTTCTAAGTCATGATTTGCCTAAACGAAATGCTTCTATACCTTTTGGTAAGAAGTAAACTGTTGCTATATTTTTAGGAAGCTTTCGCCGTGCTGTTTCTGTAAGCTCTTTGACAAGCAAACCAAGCAGCTTTCAAAAGTAGAGTAATTTTCTGGTACTGTGTTATTCAGTTCATTTGTAGATATTCATGAATAGATATTCTACAAAACTAATTCTAATGAGAACACACGTATGTAATTTATCATAGCTGTTTAAGAAACCAGTACAATAATAAAGCGTTAAGTGCTAAGCGACTCCACAGGTCCATAATTGATTTATAGGCAAATATTAAATCTGTTCTCGCCAAGCCCCCTCATGACTAATGACTGTAACCAACACTGTTTAAGGTTTTGTTTTCACTCATTAATTCAACTCATGCGCACTTGTCAGTTGATTGATGCACTATTTTGTGCACAATGGGACATGTGAACTTGTTATAAGGCAGCATAGAAATAGAAATGAGCGAAGAGCGAGATTATATGGTTCAAAATTGAAATCAGTATTTGAGAGAATGTAAGGAGCATGTCGTATAAGCCTTTATATAACACCCCCAGCAAAAGAATGCAGTTTAAAACTCAATATAATTAATTTAGATGAGAGCTTATCAATCACATGTGTATGGTGAATATAAAATGTCAACAAAACGTCGGAGCGCAAGAGCATCACACTTATCAAAACAATACAAAACGCGGGATGTATTCGATAATGATCGCGGCGACAACCCTCTAACTCCATTTTTTGTGGGTTGACATCGCGCTAATAATACTCATGAGAAAAATGCGCGTCGGACCCCCGTCATCCTCCTTTTGTTTTTAATTTCTACCTCAGTGGCACCGATTTAATTGGGCTCAACTCGAGCGAGCGCACCTTCGTATTTCACCTCGGCTCGCTTCATTTGAATATTTAAAGCATTTCGGGTCCCCGCCGTATTATTTTGTTTATTTACACAATATTTATATATTTATTTCAGTGCCGGCGTCATTTATTCGGTGACGTGACTTACCGATGTCGCGTCCTTCCCAGTATCGACATAGTTAACGCGGTGAATTCTCTCGCGTTCCATTTAAAAGTTTGGAGTTCTTTCTTTGGTTTGTCTTTTTGTCTGGCCGCGTCGCTGCCGCGTGTGGCGAGCGCTGCTCTTCGTTGTTTTCTCGCCAGCCCTTATCTTCGACAAGATTGCTCGTTTTTAAATGAAGTTATATCGTCCCGATTGAACATCGAACCACGGAGGCGAGGCGAATTTTTAATTAGTTTCCGAAGATAGAGAATTTTAAGGAGGAATGCGGGAGCCGTGTTGGCAGTGCGCGCGGATATCTTAATTGAGACGAGACGCACCGTTTCGAACACCGAGTGGCGATTTGTTAAATACTGCAAGATTAATTATGAATTAAAGACGTAAATCGACGTCCGTGCAGCGGTGTACGGTAACTGAATGTTAACTGAATTCGCTAATGAAGAGAATTAATGAACGCCATTTTTCGTAGTGCCATATTGAAGGATCGCGTGTAGCCGCTGCTCAGCCCCGTCACGTCACTGCTATGCGATTATTTCATTAGTGATGATACTTGTAGCAAAAAGAATATGACTCACATTAACTCTACGTGTTCGTAAATGACCGTCTGACAATGTAATTAATATTTATTTAAGTAAATTAATTGAAATGCAAAAACAAATAAATGGGAAATATTACTTAGTAGGCACAAGAGCTACGACATTGAAGCCGATGTTATCCGGGTCCCTGGCAATAAATTGGCGGCAGACCTTCACCGCATCTTCCAGAAGACTGTCCGAAGTGGTAGCACCGTGGTTTATAGGATATGACTTGCGTCCATCCAATTCGAACAGCTGACCGTCCTTGTGGATGAAAGTAACAAAATGATTGTTGACAGCTTCCTCGGCCTCGCCGCCTGGTTCATTTCCCGTGCGCACTATCTCTCTATAGGCGTTCAGAATAGCGGTAGAGTTCTCTAGAAGCTCTCCTTTCGCAGACGCATCGAGGTTCTTGGCTTCGTCGAGGTAGCTCTTCAATAGGCCATCGTTGATTTCAATGCGCTGCGTATTGTTTGCGATGCTGTGTACCAAGGCTATGGTTCCACAGACGTTGCTAAGGACTTGCTTTAGGTGGAACACATCTTTCGGAGGCTGTAAGTCTTTGGTTAGCAGTTCCTTCTCCTGGTCGCAGCGATGTTGTTCATAGGCGTCAGAAAGCGGGAAGAGCAGGACTACGGCTAGCACAGGCCGCGGGACCCAGTTCAGGGTGTCTTCTTCTAAGCCGATCACGTCAACCATGCGCCATTTTTCAGACACGCCCAACTTCTGCAAATACTTATTCATGGTTTCCGGGTTGGATTCCATGGGTAATGCAACTGCCATGGTGAGTGTTATTCTTGTTGAATCAATGGATTATCAATTAAAATCAAAGAATTTTATCGGACAAAATGTAGCAGATGTCATTCACACGCTAGATGTCAGTTTTTCTTCTTTTTCTTTGGCTAAAGTTCGTTAAGTTTCAGAGAGGATTTTCTTCTAGATATAGGTTTTAATAAGATATAAAGAGATTTAATAGCTTTAAATAAATACGATTATTAATGTAACAATAAAGACTCCGTTATGGTTTGTTCCGATTTACCTCTGAATCAACTTACGCATAAGACACAGATATTTTAACATCCATAATAACCACATTATAATACAATTTATACAGCATTAAACGCCCACTTTACAGCCTGTAAGACAAAAACCTTCCCTACCTACATTATTTATAAAGTGTATAATTAGCTGACACTTGTACTTAATAAGACTAATAGTTGGCAGGTCTGGTTGTTGCACACAGCACTTTAAGGCGAGTTTGCAGTACTTTTTAACTTTTTTAAACCTCTGTAAATCTAGCAAAATATAAATTTTGCGCAAAAAGAAAATATTTTAAGAAAATTGAACATATTATCAAGCACTGTGTGAATATAGAAACATGAATTAAATTAATTGGCTCGATAAAAAAAATCACAAAGATGACACTAAATCGCTATTTAAAACGTGTACCTTGAAGAGATTACTTCGTAAAACCATGTAAAAGTTATACCAAAAGATAGGCCTTATTGTTTTTTAGTACTTGGTGAGAACACATTTTATAATTTCCTTACTATTTTTTTCTATGGAGCAAATATACACAAAATCTAGCAGTTCAAGAGCTCGCAACGGCCGGCCTGTTACAGCCGGCTACACACCGCACTACAAGACGGCCTTAAACCATATTAACAACTATATATAGCTAGGTACCTATATATATTTAAATACCTATAGGTAACTATAGTTTAACGAACAAAGTTTTACGCTATATCTATAGGGGTATACTCGGCCTCGGAAGAGCTTTACCACCCTAAGGAAGAATGTCACAGTTTGATGGTTTCAACCGTAGTGAAGTTTCAATTTACTGGGTACTTATTTAATTTGTCAAAAATGAATAACTATAAATGTTGATGGATGGAGGGAAGGAGAGGAAGGCCAAGCAAAGATGGATGTGTGAAGAAAGATATGTAAGAACAGGGAAGGAAGAGAATAAAATTACTGTTTATTATGTACACCGTACAAATTAGTCACCACCATACAAATTGTCTGTGTGGTGCCGGACGTAAAGATTATAGCACCACCCTTTTTCTTCTCGTGGGTGTCCTAAAATGACTAAGGGACTTACTAGAGAATGGGCAGCAGCGGTCTCTATGCATTTTAACACCATACTGCGATCGCCAATCCGCCTGCCAAGCGTGGCGATTATGGCAAACTCCCCCCTTTGGGGGAGGCCTATGTCCAGCAGTGGACGTCTTTCGGCTGATGCTTTATTTTTATGATAGCGTGACGGTTTGCAGGCAGAATTAAAGGCCACGATATCCCTTTCGGACAGACTCGTAACCCTGGCAGGGGGAGTAGACCCCCTTTTTTTTTTTTGTCGGGGTGGAAAATCCTCATGGATGTCCTCCGCCCTGGGGTGGGCGGAGGGGTCTGTCAGGCTCTTACTGACTAAAAACCACCCCGGTGTTCCCTTCCCACACTTGCACCGGGGATCTTGGGGGGGGGGGGGGGGGGGGGGGTGAGGTGTTGGCCCCCCCGCGACTTCTGGAAGGGGCGCGCGTGGAACACTACGTGCCGCCACATCGGGTCCAGTGTGATGGGGGGCGGCGGACGTCCCCGAGTCCGCCGTCCCTGGACCCATTTAGGGGGCCGGAAGAGGGCATTATCTGCCCTCTGCCAACGCCCGGTGCGCCTGCTGCGGGCCGGGTGAGCGGACGAGATTTCCCGCTCCCTTTCCGCAGCCTCCCGGGACGCGGTGGTATCGACACGAGTGTTTCGCAGAAGGATACCACCGCGTCCCAGGACTCCTCGCTGCCGGCCATCGACTCGACCATGGCCGGCAGCGACAGGTCACTGCCTACTCCTGAGATGAGGGCACGGCGAGGCTCCTCCCAAGCGGCACACTCTGCCAGCGTATGCCGCGCCGTGTCCTCCCGGCAGTCGACGCAGTGGTGACACCGGGCGTCCGGCTCCCTGTTTATGCGACATAGGTACTTCCCGAAGCAACCATGCCCCGAGAGCACCTGCGTCACCCGAAACGACAGGGAGCCGTGCCCGAGCCAGGGCTCGAGTACCGGCCGGACCGCCTCGATGGTGGCGAGGCCGGCGTACGGCCGTACCGTACCGGCGGTAGGGCGTGAAAGCCTGTCCCGCCGAAGCTGTGACCGACGCAACTCCACATGTCGCTGCATCAGCCACTCGCCCCGCGCCCTCGCTTGGAGTAGACCCCCCCTGATTCAACTGTCGTGTTCGTATCAGCTTGCAGATATTATTGGCATAAATGTGTAATCATAATTAATTGGACAAAAAGCAGGTGTCTTTAACTCCGTTTATTCACTTATTCGTCCGTCCATACATAATTTTTAATACATTTAAGCAATTTATGTCGCAATTAATGTAATGGACAATTGACATGAGCATTAAAATTCTAATAATATTCCCTTTTTATTGACTTGCAGAATGATTAATTGGATTTTAGTTTTTAGGTTTTAATCGTACCTATGTTATGACAATTTTATTGATGTATTCAGTGGGGGTTCTGTTCTAAGAATAGATTCCCGTTTGTTTTTGAGGGATGAGGAATGTATTACGCAAATTAATCGTCAGTAGCATTCATCAGTTGCAGCTATAGCTTTGTGTGGGCGGGCACGCCCATTATGCCTGGAGGCTTTTATTTAGGTACAGACGCCAGCAGGTCAAGCTGCCCGAAACTGTCAAATTTTCCCAATCAACCTTGCACCTTATGCTGTAGGGATAAAGTTAAAAATCTATTAAAGAAATTTGACAGATTGTAGTGGCTTATGTGCTGGCGTCTGTACGTTATGTTTACGTTATTTCTGCTTGAGTATAGTTTTCGACGATTTTATGTTTTTTTTTGGTATAGTGGCGTGTGCTAGCTCACATAAGGCAAATAATTTAATGTTGTGTTGCGTAATGCAAATTCTTTTACATTTTATTGTATAGATTCAAGTTTTATATCTGAACAGACAGCTGTGCTGCTGGGGAGTTTGTTGCGCCACTTCTTCTTCCCAGCTAAAGCACTAGGAAGTGGTGAAGGGTGGGCGTTTTTGGGGGACTGTCTTATGTAATTTTTGACGTTCGAAAAGTGCTGATTCTCAGCCTAGTTTGAATAAATGACTTTTGATTTGATTTGATTTGAGTTAATACTGGTAGATATTTATGCTGGAACCTGCTGGTAGGATTCACTGATAAATAATTATCATACGTAAGTACCTACTGCAAATAAAATATTTGATGCAAATATAATAAGTAATAGACACACAGACAAAACAAAATAGGGAATAGAATCTACGCTTGCATACCTACTAACACATTGAAGAGAATTACTTATTATTTTTAAATTTTATTTTGTGGTTTGCAATAAAGATTTGTATTTACCTATTTATTAAGCGCGCTCATAAATTACTGTTCCGTTAAAATAGCACGGTCATTGGGTATTAATACTGGTCGTTTAGACGTGATGTTCAATTTAAAATCATTAGAAGTGGCATATCTACGCCTTAACAAAGCTGTAGGAACTGTCCCGCGGACGGCCTGGAACCCAAAAGGCCCTGATCAGAATTGTGTGAATAGAGCTTAAATAGAGAAGAGTTTTCTATGCCAACATTATACATAAAAAATACTGATTTACATGCTTCGCAATTAAAACTAGACTTACTGACTTACAACATATTTCATCTCATGCCCAGACAAAAAGCAGCATCTCGCATAAAATTATCTCCCAAGTTACAATAAAAATGTATAGGCACATACCTAACCGCACAATTTATTACCTTTATTACCGGTATCGTAACACAATGAGCTCATTTCACAAGCTGCTTGCATCAACGGAGATATCTACGTATTCGCAACATGCCGTGAGCTCTCAATAGGTGTCTTAAGACGTCTTCCCCCTCATTAATGTGTCGAATATTGTCAAATATAGCGCGCGTCCATTAAGGGCAAGAGTGGGCGGTGATATTGAGAAGTTATCGGGTCGGTTGTACGTGGTATTAGTGTGGGGATGATGTATCTTAAGATAATGGGATTTACTTTACGAGAGTAGCTATAAACATAACACATAACATCACGCCTGTAATCCCCGAAAGGTTAGGAAGAGGTGTACCTATAGTACACCCACATTTCGCCAGTTATGTTTAAGTCCCATGTAATAGGGGGCGAGCCCATCGCTATCAACCGGGCACAAATCCAGACTCCGGGCTGCTACTGAGAAATTCCTAATGGAAAATTCCAATAACACTTTACCTGACCTGGGAATTGAACCCAAGACCTCATGCTAAGCAGTAGCGGTTGCGACCACTAGACGAACGAGCCAGTCTGTGTCTTAAGACAATGTGATTAACTTTACGAGAGTAGGTATAAATATAGTAGTAGATAATATAAATAGTTGTGCTAGTGAAGTTAGGCCCGTATTTATAGAACGTTACTCAGTACTCAAGTATTACTCGTACCTACTTATGACTAGATTCAAGGCATTGGATTGGTTGAATTTAGTCTTAAGTAATGCTTGTGTACTGAGTAATGTTCTATAAACACGGGCCTGCCTGTAGTCACTCGGATTTCGATTTTGGGTAAGCTGGGACGTATCAGAGCGGTCACACAATATAATAACCGGATAACACTTTTATGCCATCAAACTTCACTGTCGTCGTCTGTGAAGTTTAGCAAACGATCGCGATTGACCGTACACGACTGCGCTAACTGAATTAAATTAAATGCGGTGAGATTTCGTTAACGTAAAATTATTTATATCCAAATTTTGATCTATTTTGAACAGATAATAAAAATATAAGTTATATGGTCTGTTCCAAAAGTATCTGATGAAAATGTTAACAAATAGATCAGTTGGTAACGTAGGTAAAGACGCCAGCACATCAAGCTACTACAATCTGTCAAATTTCTTTAATAGATTTTCAACCTTACCGTTAAAGGGCAGGTTCTCAAATAGCTGCACAGTTAATATGCGCGAAATTCAAATGGATGAGACGCAAAATTAAAAAAGAAAATTCAAATTATTGTAAAATGGTCTTGAATTTTTTTTACTGTGCTTCCTCGTAGATCGGGTGTCAATGTTTCTCTCTGCCCTGGGCCCCCTCTAGTGAAGGGCCCCGGTTGTCCCATAGTAGTTTCGGTCCTGGGTGAGATATAAAGCTGAAACAATCTACTTGTAAAACAGATGAATGTTACTCATTCGTTTTAGTGAGTGATTGCGTGCGAATTTAACCTTAACAGGTTTTGTTTATAGTTTTACTAAATACTTTTGGAACAGACATTAGGTATCCAAACTGACTTACATTTAAATATAATAACAATGCTATAGAAGTCAATACCAACTTGGCACTTTCACTGGAATGCGACGCGTCCTGGTGCCAAGTTAAGGTGTTTCTAAGAATTGATCAGTAAGGCAAATTACTTGGCAATCGCAAAATTTGGCGAATTATACCTAAGTCAGTGTCTGTGACGCCAACGGGGCGCTAGGCTATAAATTAGAACAAATAAGTTTACTAAGTTATGTTTCTTTTTTCAGATTTTCCGAGTAGGGTAAATGATAAATGATTTTATTTATGTAAGTAGGTTTGGTTTTGTAAATGTCAATCATAATATAAAACTAGAAGAGGTCGGCGTCTAGATGGATGCTGTCCATTTCAGCAGATGACTGTGCTTGAATGGAGACCGAGAAACGGCAGATGCAGCGTAAAATTCTGAAAACGCAGCTGAGGTGAACTTTATGCGTAAGGCTAACAAAGCCAGATATTTTTGAGGTAACATGGGATAGACCTATTTTGTGCCAAATACTTACATGTAGAAACACTATGAATTATCAGGCATGAGTGAATTATCATATTTTGACGACTATAATTGTTTAAATACAGTTGCAATGAAGCTATAATCTCCAAGAAAAACTTACACGGGAAACATCAGAATCTAACTGTATTCGACACCTATCTGTAAACTCATTCTCCGAAACCAAACCGTCCACGCTTTGACGCTGTCATAACCGATGCGTATCTTCGGATACGTCTGCGGTCGCTACCCATTTAACTCCGCGCTTCTAGGCGGAGCGACGTTCGAACTGACTACCTTCAATTACTGACCTAAGAGCGCTTATTATTTAGAAATTCAATCGGTAAATACAATAATCGTTTCGCATGACAACGCGTTAGCCGGCGGCGTGCTGCGGTCTACTTTCGGTTTTATTAGGACTTAATTAGGTGTCGAATCAGGATTATGAGCTTATTATTTATGAACGATATTATGGTTAATTCTTGTCTTTTAATCGATATTTATTGTCAGCTGGTTTTCGTACGCATGCTTTGGAGAGTGAATTTGGAAGTTCGTGTGCTTTAAAATGTCGGAAAAACTACTGCTGCTTTGCAAAAATCTGAAATGTCATGGCTTGCTTTTTTAGAATGAAAAGGCAATAGTATGAATAAAACACGTATTCATGCATCCAACTAAATATTTATTTCGCCCATTTACAATATAAATTGATGATAAATGGCTACGTTTCGTCACTAGTGAGCGCGCCTCAAACTCAACTACGCTTTGTACTGAATAATTTCATTTGGCGAGCTATTCACCTAACACTATTCAATGTATTCGATATATTTACCAATTCACAAACAGTACAATCGTTAAATTCAATATTAAAACATAATAAATACCAATGCGTATGTAATATTAAATTATTTATAAAAATAGCTGAAGAAATTTTTGGTACGATTATAATTAATTACGCTAAAATTAGTTTTTAAATACGAATGGACTAAACTACTGAGAAATATGTAACATTAACATAAAGGAATACAATAATCACACATAACCGTACAGTAACTAGTAGAATATCAGTCGAAAATCATTCAGCTTAGGTAACTCAATACTTGCAGTACAATAATTAATTAATAGAAACATTGTTAAAAAACTTCTATTGGGGTATGCTTCACCAACCCAAATATTATAAATGAAATAATTTGATATCAAATTGACGAATAAGTGAGAAATCAAATATATCGGGATGGTGAAACGTACCGTTACGTGTATAATTATAATAAATGTATAAAATTAACTCGAGACGTTTTATTTTTAAGAACAAACACTGCTTATATGCGTATGTAGTTTGTGCTGTAGTTATATTTTTCAGTAGCCATCAACATGACAAACCTATTCTTTCGATGACATTATTAACAATCATTATTCTAATGAGAGAGACCGTACCATTTTACCCCGCTAGGTGTCGCATCGTCGCTGGTGTTGTATAGTGCACTGAATAACTGAATTATAATAATAAAAGAGTCTACAGTTTTCCTGCTGATGAGGAAAGACGGAAATTCTGGGCAAAGCCTTACGCCTTAAATATTAGAAACTAAATTTAGCGGCAGGCTGTGTAGGTAGTGATCACTTTAGACCTGACAATTTTTATTGTGAGAGCGCATAATAAACTGTTTAGTAACTTGAACACTTTCAACACACAGACAGCTGACAGTTACCAGCGAGGGTGGCGTCAGTTGTAATTAGCTTTGCTTGTTCTTCCATATTGCATGCATATTTACACGTCTCTTAATCTTTTGGCAACAATGGTTATAGGATTATTATATTATTTATTAACTTGTAGATAGATAATAAGCAGAGTATTTATTGCAACTATGGGATGGAAGTAACTAAACTTATCGTCCATAAAATATAGATAGAAGATAGTAAAAGAGCATTGAGACTCCTTTACCAGAACTAATAAAATTATCACTACACAGTCGATAGTAAATATCCGAGTGCTATAATAAATAAAAAAAGGTTATTGTTATAGTAAGTTGCTTGTTTCCGTAATAGGGAATATGCATGTATTTTATTTTTCACTAAATCAATAATAGACCGTAATAGGTTTATATTACGGTCTATTATTGATTTAGTATTGAAAGTTAAATTGAACTACTGATTGATACTCAAAAAAATTATGAAACTCCAGCAATTTTCTACTACAGTTCAAACGTCGGTTTCTGCCGCGGTCATAATGTGACGTCATTGTTCACGAAACTGCTTTGTTTACATCTGTTTTTTAGCCCCAAATCTTATATATTAAATTATTGTTTATGCTTTATTCAAGTAGAAATCGCACTTACATATTTACCTTAGTGATATTTCCGTTTTTTTTTCAAGCATTTAGCAAAGAATAGATTTTATTCAAATGTTTTGTTTCGGCACTTCCCCCAAAAATACGCAACATACATTAATTAATTGTAAAATAAGTAACGCATTCAAAAATGTAAAAAATATTGGAATTTGTTTCTTGACTTCTACACAACGTATATTAAAATAATGGATACGTTTTGAATTACGTGCATGTTCTCTATTGTGAGAAAGCTGTTATTTAATTTTCTATGCTAATAATATATCCCGCTCGTATCTTAATTTTTGTCCAGACTACTTACAAGATGACGTAATGTTGATGGCTATCAAAAACTTATCAAGTTTACAACAGTTATACATTCATAAAAACTAGATAATACATATAAGTATTAGTAAAATATAAAATGTGGAACAATACAAGTTACGATTACACACGAGTAAACACATTAACAGATGTAAAGAGTTTATGAAATTGTTCGTTGGAAATGTAAACCTTAACAACTAAAACTTAAGAGCTATAGTTAAAAAATCTAACGCGTAAACGTATGAAAAATATCACTTGATTATCGGAAAGACTTGTTAATTTGGAGTAGAAATTGGAATTATGGAATTAGTAGTTTTAAATTGTGTAGGTACTTATATTATTTGGTATTAATATTGCATTGTTTTTGTCATTAAAATATTAGATTTGCTAGGTATACTGTGGAAAGTACAGTCACTTGCAAAATTGTTGAGACAAATAAACAATGCATATTTTAGTGTGATCACACTGATAACAGATATTACTTTTATTTTCTTTAGAAAATGAATTACACTACTGCAAACTGCTTTCTGTAAGCAGTTGAAATTGTAAAAGGAGCAAGTGACCATACTCCTGCATTGGTCATGCAAAAAAATATAGTTACAATATATTATAAATCGCGTGATGAATTTGAAATGTTGCCATTTTTTCCAATTTAGAAATCAAGAGATCAAAATATTTAAAGCGTTATATTTTATATTAAATCATCAAATACGAAAAGTCAGTTAGGTAAAAATGTAAAAAGATTTTATGATTTTATAATTCATAAGAAGAAAAGTAGATATTATAAAATCTTTAATATGTAAAAATAGCTTACACAATTTGTATTAAAATTCATCAAAATACGATATAAAAAGACTAAATCAAAATTGCACCATTAGATTAGGGAGAATTGCAGCTATATTTCAATTTTATGAAGGACATCTTATTAGGCGTACAGAATCTTTGGGTATTTCAAAATATAATAAATTCATATTAATCTGCGTATACATTCAATTATAATTTTAATTTTGTGACCGACGGCACAGTAGAAAATACTCTTCTCTAAATTTTATTATAATATTATTCCACATAAAAGACGGACTAAAATTAGTTATATATTGAGCAAAGGAATTCTGACTAAAATGATAGGTAGATTTGGTATTTTAACTACGATGTCGGCTATAAAAGCTTTCCAACATGTTTGCGTAAATATAGTCTCTAAAACATGGTTATAAAGCCCAAAATTACTTACATTTGTTGATGATACATTAATATATTATGCAAAAGCAATACTGTTTATAATAACGTTACTGACTACAGTAAACGAAGCTGTAGAAGTAGCTCAAATAAAATTCATACAAAAATAATACAAATAAAATTATAATTTTTTACTTACGATTAATTGCTAACCGTCAATATATAAAAACGTTGCCAAATTAATACTTTTTAAAGGAATCATGTCGAATAAAATCACAAATAAAAAAATATAAGACAAAAATGCTTAAGACATTAAAATTGAATCTCGTAAGAACAAAAGTTAGGTAAAAAAATAATGATTTCCTTAATTTAAAACTTTTTGATTGCAATAAAAAAGTTGCAATAGAAAAAAATAAAAGTATGTTTTTTTTTCATTATTTTTCTACTTTTGTTTTCTTACTTTGTAATTGAAAATAACATACAACCTAAAATGATTATAAAACTGATTTATCTACTGTAAAGTTTATCAAGTTTAAGATGTAGGTAAATTAACATTATATCACTGATATATGGCCCCGACATATAAAAACTAAATGCTTCCTGTGCCAAACAAAAAACACAATTTTATTCATCACAAAAAAATTAAATCTAATAATTTTATTCCATTCGAGGAATGATATGCATACCTAATATATATTTTATTAAATTATACTACCATAGTATTTCGCTATGTAACGCCTTTTGAATAAGAATAAGCAATGGAATTTCGTACAACTCCTTGCTACAAATATGTTAACAGGCGTCATTAGATTATTACGACATAGCAATTCGAGTTGAATAACGCACATACATTATATTTTATTTAATCAATTCATTTTATATTAGTTTTTATTTTTATGACGGAAAAGTTATAATTCATTTACTCACTGTTCAAAAATATAGAAACGACGTTTTCTGTCGCACCATTGCAATGGCCTGCCCTGCGGTGCCAGTCTTTTTAATTTTCCAACCAAAATCATATATTATCGTGTCTTTCATATTAACCATTACTTGTCACTATTCTCTGTGAACTCATAAATAAACAATGGTGCAAAAGAAATCCTGTTTCTGCCATTTAGACCTACAAGATTTACTAGTATCTATCGTACCTCATTTTAGCTGATAGATGTAGGTACAGTTAATACATAAATATACTTCAAATCTAAAGTACGGACTTTGCATTTTTAAACGCATTTACAACATCTACATTACATAGTTTTGATAATCTTGCACAGGTATGTTGTTGTTTTTATACTTAGCACTATCAGAGCAAAACTGGCGTAACCCATATTGAATATCGAAGACTTTCTTGTTATAGTCATGGCATGAAACGCAATATTGTGTGAATTTAATTTCAGTGATAGAAGGTTCAAATTCCTTGTGCAACTTTGTAAATAGTATTAACGCTTTCTAGGACATTGAACGAGATACAATAGAAGTGTTATTGCTATGAAGCCTATGAGCGTTTAGTGTCCTTCAATATGTTAATATCTACTTCCGACTACTTCGGGATGATGGGATAAGCCACCTTTGCTCTTTAAACACTTGTCTAAGGTGTTTAAAAACCCGAAAAACTTTAAGGAATGCTTTAGACCATCGAACTGAATCACTTTTACTATGGGGCCTACTTTGGAATCGCGTAAACAAAATCACCTGTACCATACAGTTTAGAACAATAGTTATTAAACTTTAGTATGGAACAGCTAATTTTTTTTCGCGATTTCAAAGTTGGTCCCATATAAAAGTTATTCAGTTAGATAATCTAAAGTACTCCTTAAAGTTTGTTGGGTTAATTTTTAAACACATATATAGCAAACCAACCCTCAGTCTTCTGAAAGTCTAATCAGAGAAAAGTGCAGCCAAATCTGAAGTTAGCTGTTCTGATTGGATCAACAACAACAAATAAAATAGCCTATCAGAATCCAGGTTTTAAATCTTTATCTTTCTCTTACTTCTTTAACAATGTGACTCTCCGTTCTCATGGTGTCCTGAATCGAAGGAGCTGAGATGGCCGAGTCCTTTCGGTGGTATGGGGGGAGGTTTCTCTCCTTCGTCCACTCGCAGAGGTTCTGACATCATTGAGATTATTTCCTCGTAGCGCAGCGAGTCTACTGTTAGGTCAAGATCTGAAAGAGATACGGAAGATGTAACTAAAGGCTGTTCGAAAATTATTTCATGAGAATGAACAGCTGAACAGATTATAAAATAATCCCGCAATTGTTAAATGAATAACATCTTTAAGGTCTTAAAGATATACATTTAGAGTTTCGGGTTTAAGTATTCAAATAATCAAATCAAAGTACTGAATTTGTAAGTGGCACTACAAATTGGCATCCACAGTTACGTTTTCTGATCCATTTATTGCACTCCTCACAACGCTTCAGCGTGTGAAAGTGTTCTACTCTCGATATGTCACCTTGTCAAAAATTTGCAACATAAAATCGTTTCTATTCTCTCAATTATACATGGAATTCAAATTCGCAGGAAATTTATAAAACTAGAGAGTTGACATTATAAGATTAATTTTTAGATAGATTACCTTGATATAAATAACAAAAAATTTAATTAAAAAATTACGTGTAGTGCTTTCCGTTGGGAAGTGTGTCTGTTTGTCGTCGCGATTCACGTCGTCACACACAATGGATTAATCTAAATTTTCTTCTATAAGTTTCCTTTCATCCTTCGGATGAACCCTATTGATTTTCGTTATAAAAAAAACTCATAAACGCTCAACGGATATTAACAAAAATCGATGAATTTTCTTAGAATTTATTCCAAAATAATTAAATTATCGTCAACATGTTTCTGTCTTGCACTTGGATGGGCGTGCACTTTTGGATTCTCCAAGTTTTTAAACATTCATCAGATACTTTTTCAACAGACTACTTATATATTAGGTTAGGCATTGTGATGGTGTCTAAAGTCCAAAATTAATAATGTATCTCAATTTTAATCTCGATTCCGATCTTTGATTGCTTTATATCGTTCAAACTATAGCCTGGCTGCGAGCCAATGTTTTAAAATTCTGTCTAAGCTTTCATTAATTTCTGTAAAGTTTCAATATTTTTTCTTGGATCCGGCTTCCCAAAGATGGCAAGCTCAATCCATGGATTGGTTATTGATAAGTTTTGTAAAAAGCTAGATGCCAAACTTAGGCTTAGGATTAATAAATTATTCATTTCAGAAATTTGTTGTGAGTTTGATATGTATTTAACTATTTACCTTTGTGCAGATGGGCGTGGTCATCAGCGTTGCCATACGCATGGTCGACACTAACGCCGGAATCTCTCGCGTCATCAGGTGTGTCAATAGAACGAGTACCGCGACGTGGGATCGCAGGCGGAGCTTCGATCCAAGAGCGTTTGTCCCCTGTAAAAGAGTAGCATGTTCAATAACGGGTAGGGCCAACCAGCATGTTTGGACCTGCAAGGAAGTGGTCAAGTCATTATTGTTCCAGTGCAAGAAAGAGATGAAGCTATAGAGGACGTATAGTGGCATCTCTTTTGCGTGATGAATGATTACTTCGAAACTTTCATATACGGCCCCAGGAGTGACTGTACTGGCTGTTCCGGTAGGATCACGGAAAATATGTCACACTAGCTGATGATTTTCTGTCAAAATTCCGGGCAAGTTTTCCAATGTTTCGTTCTCTAAAAATCTTATTCTGAGAAATAGGAAAAACAAACAAGAAAATAAATAAACAAGTCGGTCCTGCCGTTCTCAAGTGATACGCGCCTATCAACAACCGGAATTTGACTTTTATTTATATATATTTAATACATCACAAAAGTAAATGAAACTATTATAATTACTATTGTTATAAGTGTCCCTGCCATGTTTTGTCTCTGCATCACCCTAAGGTTGACTGGTAGAAAATGCCTCAGGCATTAAGTTCGCCTTTGTGCAGAGTATTTTTTACTTGTGTCTAAAGTTTTAATAAATAAATAATTACTATTGTTATAAGTCCATATTTATTTATTTATTAAAACAGTATAAAATACTTTACAAAGGCGGACTTAATGCCTAAGACATTTTCAACCAGTCAACTTTAGTGTGCTGCAGAGACAAAACATGGCAGGTGCAACATACAGGATAGATAGCTCGGAAATAACTATAATATATCCCATCCATATCATATCCTTAACTATCTTAGTATATTGTTTAATTATTATTTGCACCAACGACATCCCCACTTTATGTCCAGGCAAATCACTGTCCATTCCAAGGTTGCCTGGGAGAGATCGCAGAAAGCGATAAGACCTGGGCGGTCTTATCTATATTTTGTAGTATTTTGGTTTATTTTTTGTTACGTATTTTTGTGGTGTTCAATAAAGTATATATTATACATATTCTAATAGATACTTTTTGTGTATATTTTAAGGATAACTTACCAGAAACCCTGGGCGGCAGTGGAGGTGCGTCGCCGGGTTCGCTCCACGAAGCGCGACTGTGTCGGCACTGTTCCACTAATTCACAGTCGATTGAGTCGCTGTAAGTAAAAAGAGTTTTACATTCTACTACACCTTATGCATCGAGCACACACAAACAATGGTCAGGCAATGTTAACTGTAACAGATACCGATTTGTCAATCGTGTTCCGACACGTCACTAAGACAAGAAAAAACCGTCTTTTACTGTACCGGTATATTAAGGAAGTTTGTCCAGCAGATGAAAGTAATTTGCCTTTATTTTGATAGGTACTAGCTTTAACCCGCAGTTTCACCCGCATAAGGCTGCCTGTCCACCGGAGCGGAGCGAGGCTGCGAAGCGGAGAAACGGAAAATTATTAACCAATAGGATTGCAAATCCCTGTCCACTTGCAATCTTATTGGTTAATATTTCGCCGTTTCTCTGCTCCGCAGCATTGCTCCGCTCCGGTGGACAGGCAGCCTAAGTCTCGATCCCGTGGGAATATCGGGATAAAAAGTACCTATCCTATGTTAGGACATACGACGTTATCCTGTCGTTATCTTATGTTTGGCACAATGGTAGACCATGACCTAGATTAGGATCCGGGTCATGGTCTACCCATGTGTCAAATTTTATCCACATCCGTTCAGCCGTTTTAGCGTGAAAACGTAAAAACTCAAGAAAAATAAACTCACTTCCGCATTTATAATATTAGGATAAATAAGTATATAGTTCGTATGCCTTACGAAAAACATTGATCACTTTTAGACTTTGTCTAATTAAGAGGAGGCTCCCTATTTTTATGTTAATTTGTATCAATATTCTGAAACAGTCACACATACAAACAAAATGAAACATTGTATATGATTTATTGGATCTTTTTCTTTCCATGTTGAAGACAGTTACGTAATTGTAACATTTTCTCTAGATACATTTTTATTTGAAAATTATGTATTTTTAAGGATAATTATAAAAAACAAACAAGATTGTTTGGCTTTTATGTCTAAAATAAATATTCACAGCAAGAAATATAGTTTATAATCCAGCCACCAGATATTTTATCTCTAGATCAATTATTACTTTAGTTATAAACGAAATAAGAATTGAGACTTACGCTATTAGTTTCGTGCTCGAACACGATCAAAGAGCGCACGCGATATTTAACTTTATTATTGACGTATTAGCGTTTAGCGCATAAAGGAGTGACGGGGAGCGAGGGACGAAGCTTGCGTTCGAAATTTGCGAGACTGCCTGCTCTTAAACTCGTTACAAGTAACGAGTTTAAGAGCAGGCAGTCTAAATCAAATTTCGAACGCAAGCTTCGAAAAATTTCGAACGCGTTGCTTGGCGCGTTACTTTTGACATTAAGTGTATACCTTATGAGATAGCATTAATATTTGACAGTCATTTGTAAACTGATACTATCTTATGTAGTCAAATAATACTTTCCAAAGAAAAAGTACCGCGACAGCCGTTTTGGTGGGCTCCAGTTGTTGATTATCAACTGGGGCCAGACAATAAGTTTAAATACGCGAAAGAGAGAGAGAAATTATATTTCAGTGTCGCTTACTCTTACTCCTAGATCTAATAAGTGTGACCTGCTCTTATTATTTAGTGACTTGTCTATTGCTATATACTCTGTCTATGGTATTACATGACAAGGTTTTAAGAATAAATAAGGTTTTCATATAAGTATCGACTGTACATCGTACTTACCGATACTTCTCTAGAGGCGGTCTTGACGGACTTCTAGGGTCTCCAGACTTGGGTCTAATAGGCAGCGGCGGCGCAGATTTGATCATAGAATTATCATCTATGCAGTCACGGTTGTCGCTGACCGGTAGACTGCTTGACATTATACTTTGCTGCTCCATTGCGTCCTCCATTGATAGCTGTTGGTACATTTTTGGGTCAAGAGATGGCGCTACTAATACTATAAAAAGACGTTGAGTTTAGGTAAATTATACGCTTGTGAACTACTGAAGATAAACCCAAGAAAAGACGGGAAAAACTAAAGAACGCCGAGATAAATATGTCAAATACACCGGTTAACAACACAAAGCGAAAAATGGGTTACTGTAAAAACTTTGAAGTATAGTGAATTAGAAAACCGGACTTACCAAAACAGTCACGATCATAAAACAAGTCTGTCCTAACATTATACTCTATATGACTACAATTTCTCCAAAGATTCGTTTTGTTTTTTTTATGTTTCGTATAGTAGCTAACAGATGGCGCGACTTACCGGCTTATCATAGAGATGTCCGTCATCGTAGTAGTTATCACTTTGTTGGATGCTTTGAGATCGTTTATCTAGTGCTGGGACTGGCGGTAATGGGGTGCTGAAAATGTGAATAAAAACGTTAAAATTTATTAACGTAACATTAACGTTTTACGTTATTAACTTTTATTTTTATTATTATCTTGTGGATCATTTATCATTTTGTAGATAACGAGATAAATATTATAAGACAAACTTACTTTACAATACTTTCTGATAGTTGTCTTCGTGCACGAGCCAATCCCGGTCCTAGGTTTTGTCGTAGTTGATTGAAGCGTTCTACGAGTCGCCTGAAAACAAGATAATAATTCATTCACCGTCAGTCTTTGGATTTACATAGATACATAAACTCACGCCTTCTTCACATGGGGATAGGCAGAAACTATAGAACGCCATCTGCTACGCTCCTTAGATACTTATTTTGCTTCGTTTACGTTCATACATCTGGTCATACACGCACGCCGGTTGCGAGTCACAACACACATGTTTCGCAAGAAACGCATTTCCACAGCATTTATTCTATTTTCATGCTTCTTTTTCAACATTCACGTCTTTGGATTTATTGCTCAAAATTGCGTTTCTGCTTCGCTCTCGGAATACTAATTAAAAGAAGTAATAAGTAAAGGTTGTTACTAACCTATGCAGCGGCTTTACATCCTCCGGTGCTAATCGTCCATGCAATGACAATCCCGCATCTACCACAGCGAGTTGCGAAGATACTAGCCTCCTCAACTGAAACAATTTTTTTTTTTTGAGCTACAAAGTATGACAACACATCGATATAGGTAACATAGCTTAATTCTGATGTGAACTGATAAGATTTTTTCACGTTAAAGATCGGCAAACAAGCAAGAGGGCAGAAGCAGAGAGCTGTGGTGGCCCAGTGATAACGACGATTTCACATCGGTCGTGGGTTCGACCCCGAGCAGGCACTTTACTTGTTTACTTGATTGTAAATTATTTCATCACCACTGCTCTCAAAATGGTGAAGGAAAACACCGTGAGGAAACCAGCATGTCCTAGACAAATTAGAAAACATGTGACATCTACCAACCCACACTGGGCCCTTGTGGTGGAATACGGCCCACTTCCTCAGTGGGAGAATTATAAGCTGATTATAAAAAATAAAATAAAAAACACACAACCATCGATGATGCACCCTAGAGGAAGTAATTAATAAATGAGCTAGACCAAAAACGCTGATGACGTTGACGTTGAGAGGGAGCGAAGGGCGTTGGCTGTCCATGGAAACATGCTGGTACGCAGGTTTAAACGGTGCCCGAATGAGCTACAAGTGCACGATGTTCAGGGCATACTGCCAATCGTTTTATTCGTGCACCCTGTGGGTCACCTGTACTCAGCGGACACTCAATGCCCTTCGTGTACAATATTATAAAGCTTTTAGGATGTTGTTGGGGTTGCCGAGACGCTGTAGTGCGACTAGCATGTTTATGGGGGCTCAGATTGATGGATTTCCTGCTATCATGAGAAAGGGAGCGGCCTCCATATTGCATCGTATTCGAGCAAGCTCCAACAGCATTCTGAAAGTAATAGCGGACCGGTTAGACGGTCCTGTGTCTATTTGATTTCGTTTGTTTTATTTTACTATTGTGGTTTACTAACATAGTTCTGAAGTACTAACTAAGACAAATATGGATGTTCTGTAATGAATAATCTATATAAATAAAAATGAATAGCTAAATGTGTTGCTAAGCGCAAAACTCGAGAATGGCTGGATCAATAAGTTTTTTTTTCCTTTGAAGTCCGAGGAAGGTTCTTATGAAGCATCGCATTTGAAAAGTCGTCAGGAAAATTTGAAAATTCGGGAAAACTAAATTTTGTATGAATTATTAAAATTCTGACAGGATGACTTATATAATTGAAATATAATTTATTTATAAATTATATAATAATATATTTTTATGTATACAAACCACGTTCAGCGTATCACACCCAGATCGCAAATGGACGTAGAACGACAGTTCAATTCCATTTAATCATTAAGATAAATATCGATTTCTATAAATACAAACCTTGGCCGCAGCAGCCGCTTCCCTAGGACTGGCATTCCTCGCGAACTCAGCCGTCATGAAAGCCTGCTCGTACTTAGTGATGCCCCCCTGAACGTTCGCGTCGATCGTTCCTTGCAGCCGCATGGAGAACGGGTTTATGTTCAGCGTCGGGTCGGCCGTGTACTGTGAGATGAGGCTTCGGAGTTCACGTTCTGTCGCTTCCATTGTTTCGCAGGCGTACTGGAAGAGAGGTTGTGAGAGTGAATTAGATTACAATAGATTATTTTTGAAGATAAATATGTGTGGGGCGACCAAGCAAAAACTCAATACCCCCACGTATTGAGTTAAAACTAGATTCGGTATCTAGAATATTCAATTGATAATAAGGATTAGAAAAAATATTCAAAAACTGGCACATTGTTTTTTATCAAACATTTGAAGTTGAAACTCTGAAAAAGCATGTTTTTAGAAAAAGCATTTTCAAATTTGACATCACTGCACTGGTACCTTATTATTAAACTATTCTCTTACAATTTCTGGTACTTAGAAACATCATTATAAAGTCATTTACTATTATGAACTTGTAGATAATTGAGCATTAATTAATAACATAATCAATTAAAATCGCGAAATGCAATTGTTTCACCCCACTTGACAAAACTGCGTATATCTCGGAAACGAAAAGCCAAGAACTGGACCCTTTTTGCGTGGGCGCCCACGTGTTATGGGTGGTGGGTGCCAAGCCAAATATAGAACAGCGAAGTAGAACCAGCTAGACTATTTATGACATTAATAACAAGAAAATAATTGTTCCAGTGCGAAAAACAGATGACGCTAAACGTTCTGTATAGGTCCATCTCTACATACCTCACACCTGTCTATGTGTAACTAGCGGCTGGGGCCGTATTACGAAATACGGCCTACGTTTCTAAGTTAAAACAAATAAACTAATTTTGAATTCTTTATCCCTTTATCTGACGCGTTCAAAAGCTAGCAGACCGGGACTGCCGACAATGAAAACTTAAAACTTTGGAATAACATAATAATTATATATATTGTAATATAAGTGTATATGTTACGGCTAATACCCGAAGTGCGGCTACACCTAGTTTTAGCCGGTTAGAATTAGGTGTAGCCACTTACTCTTGGTTAAACCTAGTACGAGCCGATTGTTTTCGGGTAAAACCAGGTCTAGCCTTCATCATGCCGGCTACAACTAGGTCCAGCCATTCCCTGTTGGATAAAACTAGATGCAAACAAGTTTACTTTATAAAAGTGTGATTTATATTTTGGTAACTGAATTTACCAACAATAGAGGGGATATGGCGCTCGGCGGCCGCTACCGCGGCACGCTCGCTTCGCTCGCTCGCCTTCGCTTGTTAATGGTTACTGTTCTAACCTAACCTAACCCAAATGATTCAATAACAGTAGATGACTTTGCAGAGGCGCGTGCCTCGCTATGCCCTCCACCCCGCGCCGCTGCTGCAGATGCTGTGAGTCATGAGTGTGACGCGGGACGGAAGGCTTGGCGGGACACGCATCTAAGTTTTATCCAACAGGGATTGTCTGGACCTAGTTCTAGCCGGAATGATATCGGATAGACCTAGTTTTATCCAACAGGGAATGGCTGGACCTAGTTGTAGCCGGCATGATGAAGGCTAGACCTAGTTTTACCCGAAAACAATCGGCTCGTACTAGGTTTAACCAAGAGTAAGTGGCTACACCTAGTTCTAACCGGCTAAAACTAGGTGTAGCCGCACTTCGGGTATTAGCCGTAACATATACATGAACACAGGCCGCTGTACGCCAGTCTGGCGCAACACGTCACATTAGCATGTCGGTGATGCGAAACCATGTGTTTTCCCCTACCAAAAATCACTCAACGCGCCTAAAGACGTTTTCACATCAAAAATCCTATGTTAAATAATATAATACTTACTTCAACCGGTGGTATTTCTTCTACAGATCTTGAAATAACTTCAGACCATCTCAAAATGCCTGGTAATGTGACTTCCGTTACGAGTGTAGTCCTTTCAATCCAGAGACTCTGAAAATTGAACACAATTTCAACAAAAAAAATCGGATAAACAAAGCATTAATAGTTCTGCACACTCTGTAATTTAACAGGGCCCTTCCCGGTGCGTCTATCATCAACGCGAGCATGGTCGAAAAGTTTGTTGTTTCGTTCAGCGCAAGTGAGAACTACTAACAAGCAAGTGAGAACGCGATAACATTGAACGAAAAATAGTGTGCGGAAATTTCATAAAACTTGTTCCAGGAAATACGTGTTTTTGCGCAAGTCTTACAAGTTTGTGAAATAAATGTTCGTCATTTAGAATCTCCATTACATGTGCCAGGTTTCTAAAACGATGTTTTCTTTACTTTTACAATTTATGAGTACATTATGAACAGCCAAAGTTCAGGTAAAATTTGTGCAAAAAAGCAGATTTTTGCAGGCTTATACTGAATTCGTTTCTCCAAATTTTTAATTTTTTGTTTGAAACCTATATAGTGCAGAAGATACATATTAGTTCAAAAATTTCAAAGAAAGATGTCTTGCAACGCCATAATCACGTACGAGCGTTTGTATGAAACGTATGACGGGTTGACCGCTCTTAATTCTCATGGATGTGTAACCAGAACAATTTGAACAAAACTTGACTATCATCTTTTTCAGCCTATAATGTTCTAACTGCTGGGACACAGGCCTCCTCCTTCCTTCACCGTTTTGAGAGCAGTGATGCCTACGACCTACAACTCGTAAGTCGCGGTCGTTTCCACTGGGCCACTACTGCTCTTTTCAAACTTGGCCTTGACTTGATCTCTCAAACTTCACTATACATGGGTTAAAATGAGATAACAAAACATGAGATAATATTCAAGAAATAGCCATAAAATTGCCTCCACGGTTGGCCACCAAATGAAAACTTTGTTTAGCGCACCCTAGGCATTTACTACTGGTACCCCCGTGGTACCATCTTACTACTTACTTGGCTAGTATATTAGTATAGCATGAACAATAATTATTCTCATCTGTCTGCGAGAGAACTAAGTTTAGTTTTTATAGCACTAAGGACTAATTTCACCAATGAAACTGAACGCGATCAGCACTTCTAAACTGCGTTCAGAGTCTGTCAGTGTCATAATATTCCCCAACAATGATGATACTGACACTCAACCTCAGCCTGACAGCTCTTGAACGCGGTTAAGAAGTGCTGATCGCGTTCAGTTTCTTTGGTGAAATCTGCACTTATAGTCCATTCGCGTTAAGAAAATAGTGAGTCATCAGTGCAACTGCAGGGTCAAGGTGTTTTAATTGGTTGCTTTCAAATTTGTTGCAACCCGATTGGTCGAGGGGCGAGGCTAGGCCGGCGGACCACGATGACACTATTTTCTTAATGAGAATGGACTATAGTAGTAGAACACCCGTTTACCTTGAACTCATTATCCTTGTCAATTGGCGGCTTCTGCAGCGGTCGGTCACAGAGGAACGTATCGACGTCATTGCACGCGTAGAAACGCTTCACTTGGTCAGGAGTCCCTGAAGGCCATTGACGCCGGGACGCGACTGGCTTTACGTTACAGATTTGAATATCTGTAAATATAATTTTCAATTTTAGTAATGAAGCATAATTATCAATAAACACAAAACAGCTCCATTAAACCAGCGTTTAAATTAAGAATAACGTATTTTGTGTATGAAGGCCATCTAGCAGCTTTTTGGGCTTATTCCGTTTATCCACCTAAAACAGCCACCCTAGGGTGGATATTCGGAAACGCGAGTTCATGTATCCACCCAGACGTGGTGGAAAATCGGAATTCATACATTGTTTTTCTTTCGGATTTCCCCCTCGACTGTGTAGTAACTTAGAGAAACATGATAAAGACATGCCCAGGATACTTAGTGAATACTTACATACTTAGTGATACTTTTTTTGTTTAATCCAAATGTGATTTTTAGAAATACAGGATGCAAGTTTTTGTTTTGTTTTTTTTTCTTGTTGTTTTTTGTTTATTCCACTGTCGACTGTACTTGGGTAAAAAGTCGGATTGGTGAATTCCGATTATCCACCCCGTTCAAGGTGGATAGATGGACACGCGTTTCCGAGTATCCACCTATCCTGGTGGCTGTTTTTTATTGTGGATAAACGGAACAAGTCGCTTTTTGTCGAAGTCAGCCACATTGTTGCAGTAACGTGGTGTAGTGTCGCTAGAAACATTGTACACACACACCGTTTTCACATACCCATGTTGCTGCAAAAATTTTGCGCAACTTATGTTTACCATGGACTGCTGGCTATATATATTTATGTATTTACCAACACAAAATGTGATAATTACAGGATCTCCCAAAGTGATAGGGTAGTTCTTACTAAGTGTACATTTAGTAAAACTACAAATTATAGCACAACTTTTGGGTTATTCTTGCGAATTCATTAAAGGCACAGAAAAAAAATATCAATCCTTTTGGTGACTTCATTGAGTGTACAATATCGAGTGGACTCACTCCGCAGTCTGCACGTGTGAGACCAGTGTGTACACTCACATTGTCCATCGTTGGCGATGATGGAGTCATCTGGCGGCGTATTGCGCATCAGTATGTGTGCGGCGACGTACTCTGCCTGTAGTCTTTGAGTGAATGCACCGATTCGTTCATAGTCATGGCCGCGATATACGAATTGTTTGTTCTGTGAACATTACAAGATAGGCTTAGCAAAACTAAGAAATTTGAATCAATAAAATTGTTATTCAGAGCTTATAAAAAATGCATGAGAAATTATGCACAATTTTTTGGCTAACCGTAGCCCTGACACATCGTTTAGGACAAAGAAAATGTGCCTCGCAAAAACGACGAACTCGTGCGAGTGTGCTTCGAAAAACCCGAGGAGCAGTTTGATATTTGTGATAATACTCGTACAACTTTGAACTTTGTGAAACTGACGATAAAGTATATTAAAAATCAAAATATTTTATTTCACATAAACGCACTTATGAAACGTCAGAATCTGTATTATAGATTCGTTAGTATTATTTAATGTCATCAGAAAATTCACTACTCTGCGCTCCTGTTAGTTTTGTGAGAGGCCTAAGCTGAACCGAAGGAGGTGATACCTCAAGATTAATGTTTACCGAAGTACTGAACCAAAAAGACATTGCGTTTCTTACCCTCACAAACAGCGGACATCCTTTCCCATAGAATCCAACCCTGAAGTACTCAGGCTCTGGTCTCAGTTGCTCCATCACAGAATCCAGGAACGTAGCGTGTGTTCGCAAACAATTCGATAGACGAGGGTAGTCGCATAACTTTACTTCATACATAGTTGCCAGCTCGCGAAGAAGTGGCAGGCCTTTTTCCCAGCACTGGAATAAAATAATGTTTTTTCCGTTTTTTATAAAATATTTCTTAAAAAAAAAAAACATTTAAAATATAAGAAGCCTACCGGCATCGAGAACAGGGTCAAATAGTTATTTAGACTATTACTTTTAAATATTAGACACACCAAAACCAAAAATCACTAAGTGCGTTTAGCGCTAAACATATTTAGTGGTTTTTGGTGCATGCGGGCCTAAATGTCTTAATAATATATTTATTTATATTTACTTTAGTGTACACCACAAAAATACATAACAAAAAATAAATCAAAAACTACAAAATATACATTGGGCGGCCTTATCTCCTTTCTGCGATCTCCTCCAGGCAACCTTGGAATGGACTGTTATTTGCCTGGACATAAACTATATCGGCTATATATGCGTTCATTATTACATGACTATAGGACAATTTACCGTAACATAACGGTTGGAACTACCTTAGATATTGACAGGTCTGTGACTATTTATAAAAATCGTCTTGCGATTAACGATTTAAAATAAATGGATCGATATCAAGAGCAGTGGTGACCCAATGGTAACGGTCGCGACTTACGAGTTATAGGTCGTAGGTTCGAACCCAGACGTGCGTTTTACTTTGTGCAAATTATTTCATCACCACTGCTCACAAAATGTTGAAGGAAAGATTCGTGAGGAAACTGGCATGTCCTAGAACCAAAAATTCGAAGACATGTGACATCTAGTAACACACACTGGGCCCGCGTGGTGGACTACGGGGCACTCTCTCTCACTGAGGAAGGTCTGTATCCCAGCAGTGGGAACATGATAGGCGATTATGCTATTCAATCATGAAATCAACTTTTTGCCCAATGGCCAGAAGTCGATTTCACTTAAAACCTGCAGTTCAAGTGTGTCTCGAATCTTACTATGATAAATTTAAGCCACTATTATTATAAATGATTGCATGATTGCTTATTAAACCACCGTTTACCAAAGACATAAGGCAAAGGCAGTGCTTTGTAAACCCAATATATGTAAGTTGTTTGAAGCAGATACCTTTCCGCGGTTAAAGTATTGCAGCACTTGGTTGTACAGCGATTCTTTTCGTTTCCACTCGGGCATCTCCGGGTGTTCTGGGTCCACACCTATTTGATCACTTTCCCAACTCAAAGTTTCTGCATACAACTAAAAACATAAATAAAATGAAAGAGGATTAGTAGAGGACTTACTATTAAGTATCTATTTAATGTTATCAGTTTATTACAATAACAACAACGGCACGGACAGTGTGTATTCCTCTTCTTTTTCGAGTGGTTAGCAACTAACCTGGTGTCATTATTATGAATGTGAGGAATATGTGCATTGTTTTTTTTTTCTCTTATTTTTAATGCTGGTCTGGCAGTTTGCGAACTTTATGCGGCCTAACCAAATGTCTTTTCTTTGGTATTGTTCATCGAATCGCTGAGCTCCTTAAGTTTTGAGTTGAGCTGCACGATAACTGACAAATGCGTGCACTGACTGGATAGATCCACTCAAATCTGTGTGGTTCTTTCGTCAAAAGACCATGTCAGACACCAATCTACATGTTCCTCAAATGATCTGACCAAGATTATGTCTGGACTTTAAAAGAGACTGTGGCCTTTCTTCTCAGAGTACTCGGATACGAAACGCCGACCTCATCTAGTTTTTTTTTAAAATATGATTGACGTGTAAAAATATTTGTACAAACCTACTTACAGCATTAAATCATTTATCATTTATCATAGTTTTTATGCCTCTGACTTGGCTTCACGCGCCGTTGAAAAAAATTATAGTATTTAAAAATGAACCCGACAAATTTTAAGGAGTGCTTTAGGCCATTGAACTGAATAACTTTTACTATGGGACCAATTTTGAAATCCCGAAAAAAAATCAGCTGTTCCATACTAAAGTTTTTACCTACTGTTCTAAACTGTATGGCACAGCTGATTTTTTTCCCGATTCAAAGTTGGTCCCATAGTAATTAAGTTATTCAGTTCGATGGTCTAAAGCACTCCTTGGATGGTCCAAAGTTTGTCGGGTTAATTTTTAAACGCCATAGAAAGTGTAATAAATAGTGTGTATTTATGAAGTATTTATTTAAACATAGTGCTACGAAATGCAGGCGTGATGGTGAATGTTTACAACTGTACCTGACAGAAAGAGCAACACAGAGAGTTAGTTGTGGAAAATTATGGGGGAGACCTTTGTTCACTAGTGGAACAGTAGAAGGTAAAATAAGCATTAGTTAACTCCCTCCAGTAAACTCAAGAACCACTTACCAACAAAGTGCAGCCAGCTTCAACAAAGTTATCAGACGCGATGTGAAGATCGTGCAGCTTATACACGTAGCGTAAATACATCTCCTTACGATCAATCTCATTCTTGTAGAAGTTCTGAAATATGAAAGATAAAAATATATAATAAATATATTTTAACCGACTTCCAAAAAGGAGGAGAATATATGTTCGGCTGTTTGTTTTTTTTATTTTTTTATGTATGTTCACCGATTACTCCGTCAATTGTGGACGGATTTTGAAAATTCTTTTTTTGTTTGGAAGGGTATGCTCCCGAGGTGGCCCCATTGCCACCAAATCAGAATCTGATGAGGGGATCCCATGGAAATCGAGGGAAATCCTCAAATTTTATAGACATACCTATAGCGATTTGAGTATTTTTATAGTAACTCGTGCATTTGCTCTCGGAAAGCACCATTTGGTGAAGTGGAACTGATGATGAAGACCAATGATGGCCACCGGAACTACTTAATAATAAGTATTTCACCGTTTCGACTCGATAAGGCACTTTAATATGGTTGATAAGCAATTTATGCTCGTCAAAATGCATATGGTAAAGTCAACATCAGTTCTCCTGGATCTTACCAGGAGAACTCCTCAACAATTAACGCCCCTGCATCGGGAATACAAATATTTTGTAAAAGAAGATGAGTATTTGACATTAGGCTATTGTAAATTAGATAAATTACAAACTGACCTACTAAAAAGTGAAAAATAAAAACTTTTTACAAAAAAAAAAACACTACAAAGTGAAAAATAACTTTAATTTCGGAAGTCGGTGGCAAAAACTAAAATACAGATTCAAAGACACCGACTTCCGAAATTAAAGTTATTTTTCACTTGGTAATGTTTTTTTTGGAAGTCGGTTGTTTTTTTTTTTTTTAATTCAAATTGTCGATGTGGCAACGCTTTGGGCCCAGTAGTAGACATGTTTCGGCTGAAATGATGATGATGAAAATTATAAACCTACTGGGGAAATGCAGTAGTTTGTGTTTCGACCATGACGATCTCATCTAATGATTAGTAGGAATGTGATATATGGGGTCTCGAGGACTATGGAGTCTGGATTTGTGCCCGGTTGATGGCAATAGGCTCGCCCCCTATTACATGGGACTTAAACCTAACTGGAAAAATGTGGGTGTATTATGGATACACCTCTGTAGAAGTTATGTGTGTGTGATATAGAGTGGATCACGGACACAAGTCTTATTTTTAGTTTTAGGACCTTTTCATTGTAACCTACACAAATCGGTTTTCATACGTTATTTAAGATCGATACAAACCCTGGTCTGGGCAACTCGAGAGTAGCATTCCACGAGCGAGAGAATCGCAGCAATAGTCGCGCCGTCCGGCAAATGATCGCTGTGATGATATCTCCGTGTGGCGATTGATTAATAAATTTGATTGAATTTAATTGCACGGCGAGACTCATCGCGATTCTCTCGCACGTGGAGATGGCGCCTACAATTATAAATGAAGTCAACACACCAATAAATTAACAGTAGCAGCCATTCTCTTGTCCCTGTGCTCAGCCCCCTGCATCACAGCGCGATAGTCCAGCAGTCGTTCTAACAAACGGGTCACACACGCTACGAACGCCGCACCGGCTTCCCTCCATCCTTCCGTTGATACTCGTTCCATCAACCTGAAGGAGTTACAAGAAAAATGTGAACTACTGAAGGAAATATACGGAAGGAAGGAATTGAATGGTAAACTATTTTATATTACACGTTTTATTGCACAAGTTGACTTTCTCAGTTTCATATGAAGCCACTATATCTATACATATAATAAAATAGTAACGAAGAATTTTTGTCTGATTGTCTGTTCCTGATTGGCGAAAAAACGACTGAACGGATGTGGCTGAAATTTGGCACACATAGTTTTTAATCCCAGTAGTACGTTCCCGTGGGATATTTTCCGACGTTCTCGCGGGCGAAGCCGCAGGCAAAAGCTGTCAATAAACCAATGCACCCCGCCGGATTTAAATGAGATAAACGTCAGGGTTGTTCAGGTCGCGCACTTATTGATTGGAAACAATTGAGATGTTCCATTGATTGAAATGAAGAAAAGAAGATAGGAAACACTAGCAGTAAGTCGTCTTGCCCAAACTGTTTGTTAGAATTTACCGTCTTAATCATTCACAAAGTCAACATGCGCGATAAATCGTGCACTACACTAATATTAGCAGATACTTAATTGTAACATTCAATAAGAATATTCTTCATAAAATACGTAGAGAAACAAGCTAACATTTTGTTCGTGTGTTATCAAACAAGTTCACTGAACAACTGAATAATTCGAGTAGTTGTGTCAAAGTAATCAAGCAGTAATTAATAAAAATAAAAACGTGTTTAGCTAGATTGTATTGTAGATGGACTAAAATTGCGCTTTTGTTTCATAGTGACGTCATAATTACTGGTTGTGGTACTTACACTGAGCTCAAATGTTCCCTGAGTAGCGTGGACAATAGAAGTATGATTAGAAGAAATTTATGTGAATTACGTGGTTAATACTTTAGGTTGAAGTGATAAAATAATGTAACATGGTGGTGGTAAGTATACAAATTAGAAGAAAGAAGATATGAAAGAGAATTTTGTATACAGTGCGGTTTCCTAGACAGGAGAGGAGCGCAATCTAAGCTTACATTACTTATTAAATACTTACACAATATTAAACAGTCTACTACAAGGTGTAAATGCAAAACCAAGAAACCTCTTAAGGGGTCGTTGTACTCACCATTATGAAAAACTTTTACTATGGGACCAAACCTGAAATCGTGAAAAAAAAAGTCTGCTGTTCCCTACATTTATGTTCGCGTAACTCGTCAAAATGTAGAGAACAGTAGACTTTTTTTGCGATTTCATGTTTGGTCCCATAGTAAAAGTTGTTCATAAGGTACAGTGACCCCTTAAGAGGCTTCTTGGTAAAGCGGCCCGACGTATCTCACTGACGGAATTATTCCTACTAGAGTGGTTACTTCTCCATAAACTAGATGTATTTGATTAAAAGTTACTTACACAGTATCAAAAAGTCTGCTATCTATAATGACCGTCTGCCTTATCAGCGACGAGCGAGTCTAGTTTGTCTACTAATGCCGCCTTCGTTCGCCTCTCCTCATGGGCTCTTTCAGCTGCTATTAAAGCTACTAAACCGCCTAAAGCTGACCGACGTAACTCATTGACGGAATTATTCCTAATGGAGTGGTTACTTCGCCATAAACTAGATGTATTTGATTAAAAGTTACTTACACAGTATCAGTCTTCTATAATGATCGTCTGCCTTATCAGTGACGAGCGAGTCGTTTGTCTATTAATGCCGCCTCCATTCGCCTCGCCTCATGGGCTCTTTCAGCTGCCATTAAAGCTACTAAACCGCCTAAAGCAGCCCGACGTAACTCACTGACGGAATAATACCTACTGGAGTGGTTACTTCGCCATAAACTAGGTGTATTTGATTGAAAGGTACTTACACAGTATCAAAAAGTCTTCTATAATGATCGTCTGCCTTATTATCAGCGACGAGCGAGTCAAGTTTGTCCACTAATGCTGCTTCTGTTCGCCTCGCTTCACCCGTGAGGGCTCTTTCAGCCGCCATTAAAGCTACTAAAGCGCCTAAAGCGGCCCGACGTAACTCGCTGACGAGAGTTATCTCTAGAAGAGCGCCTACTGCTCCTGGTACCAAGTGTAGTTGGGCGGGACCTGTTAGGATTGTTGTAGAATGTTAATGGTAAATCGTACATATTGGTATAAAAAAATACACGAATATGGAATATAGTATCAAGTGAATAAAACCTATTGTTATTTCATGCAGCTCGTACATTAACCAAGAAAGGGGCGGATAAAATCATTTTAGAACTAGAACTTAGACTTAGACACAACGAAATATACCCAAAAACTTTTCCTTTAACTTCACCGTTCTATAGTTAAGTCAGTTCTTCTTTTTTTATTGTTTCTAGTTTTTTTTTTTTAATGATATTTAAAAGAAATAGCGCTATTCTTAACTACTTTCTTCAACCCGTTTCGACCCAATGTATGCCATTCTTTCCGGTGTTGGGCCTCCTGCATCCTACTCTTTTCTGTTACATAATAGGTTGGGGAAAAAGTTTCTTCGCATTTTTTAAGAAAATTCAAAACATTTTTTTATATAGTTTATTTACATTTAACTAAAGTATGTAGGTACCATTTTGTTCGATAACTTTTTGCCATTTTGTAGGTAGGGACATGATCCCATTGCTATAGAAATTTTGGGACTTCTGATCAAAATACCGCGACAAGTGGTTTTGGCAGTCCTCTCGTGATGTTAACCTGACACTGCCTAAAGAATTCTGAAGAGACCGAAACAGGTGGAAATCTGAAGGTGCAACGTCAGACTATACGGCGGATGCATTAACACCTCCCAGCCAAACTCTCTTAATTTTTGCTGAGTGGCTAAAGATGTGTGAGGTCTAGCGTTATCATGATGAAAAACCACACCCCTTCTGTTGATTGATTCCGGCCACTTTCTCTCAACTTCTTGCTTTAATCTCATCAGTTGTTCGCAGTAGAGTTCAGAATCGACGGTCCTGCATGATGGTAACAGCTCATAATGAATAATGCCCTTCCAATCCCACCACACACACAGCATCACCTTGTTGCGAGTTAACCCGGGTTTCGCCACAGTCTGTGAAGCCTGACCGGCCTTTGACCACGACCTTTTTCGCACGTTCTTGTCGTACGTGATCCACTTTTCATCACCAGTTATCAGCTTCTTCAAAAATGGTTCGGTTTCATTACGTCGTAATAAAGAATCACAAATGAGTACACGGTTCATTAGGTTTCTTTCAGTGAGTTCGTGAGGTACCCAAATATCGAGCTTTTTTGTGTACCCAGTTTTTTTCAAATGTGCCAAAACTGTTTTGTGGTCAATTCCCAGTTCTTCAGCTACGGCGTAACTACTGATATGCCGATCATGCTCCACTTTTTCAAAAATGGCATCCATTTTATCCGTAATAGGGCGACCAGAGCGACGTGCATCTTTGACATCAAAATTTCCGGATTGAAAACGCTTAAACCAAATTTGTGCTACTCTCACAGACACTGCACTAGGTCCATAAACATCACAAATTTTTTTCGCGGCTTGCGTTGCATTTTTACCTTTTTTGTAGCAAAATTTTAAAATATATCGAATTTCTTCATTAGATGCACTCATCTTGACAGTACGAAAAACAAATGAAAATCACACATTTTCCTAATTTGAATTTGGAATTATGTTCTTTAAAATTTAAACTTTCATTGATACCAAAACCAGCCAGATACAAATAGTATAGCCAAGGAGATTTTATTACAAGTTCATACATACTATAATGCGAAAAGACTTTTTCCCCAACCTAATACTTTGTTAACAGAATCAGTGTCAATGCGATTCTAAAGACATGTTATTATTGTTTCCATATAGTTAATGTACCTATACAAAATAGGGATTGTAAAACATTTTAAAAGAGTAACGGTGGAGTTTCTTGCCCATTCTTCTCCATACGAAACTACCTTTTGGAAAGGGCGACTAGAATCATTTCTATTTTTTTTTTTTACTGTTATTAAACCAATTCATAAAAAAGATGATAAATGTATCATGAGTAGTTATAGACCAATAGCTCTTATTCCTATTTTTTCCAAAACTATAGAAAAGGTTATATAGAATAGCCTTTCGTCGTTTTTTGAAAAGCATGATGTCATAGTCAAAGAACAATTTGGATTCAGGAAGGGTAAATCCATTAATATGGCGATTTATGATGTGATCAGTAAAATTGTTTCTAGTGTTGATGCTAGAACTCCAGTGGCGGCCTTGTTTATGGATATGTCTAAAGCATTTGACCATGTAGATCATTATATACTGCTAAACAAATTGGACCGTTATGGGATTAGAGGAACTGCATTAAACCTATTACAATCCTATCTCTCTAATCGCACTCAAATCACAGCGCTTGATAGGCTATGTGTGAGCTCGAAAGTTGAAAGAACATACAAGTCACGTCCTAGGAAAACTACTTATGGTGTTCTCCAAGGTAGCATTCTTGCCCTCCATTATTTAACATTTACATAAATGATATGGCTAAGGTTAGTAAGCACCAGATGGTCTTATTTGCTGATGACAGCACTATTTTATTATCTAGTAATATTCTTGAAAATGACATAAATGACGACCTTGAAAATATAAAAAATTGGTTAGTCAATAATAACCTAAAAATAAATCATAATAAAACTAAAATAATGACATTTAATCAAAGAACAAATAAACCGAAACTGAATATAAAATATGATAACGTAGCAATCTCTGCAAGTGACATCACAAAATTTCTGGGCCTTTACATAGATAGGCATCTGACTTAGAAACATCATATTGACGCTCTGTCAAAGAAGCTTAGTCAATTTGCGTATGCTCTGTACAAATTATCCAAAACGGTTAACCGCATTACAGTAAAAGTTGCAGTAAATAATGCTTATGTGGCTTCTGGTATTAGGTACGGAATTATTTTCTGGGGAAGCTCCACTGGCAGAGATATTGCGTTTAAAGCTCAAAATAAATGCTTGCGATCGTTTACCAAATTACAATCGATGGATAGTTGTAAACCATTGTTTAAGGAACTTAGTTTGCTCACTCTACCGTCTATGTACATATATGAAATGGGAGTGTTTGTTTGCTGTAACCTGCATTTATTTGAAAAACTGCGCTCTCACCGTTATCAGAATACTCGTACCATTCATATTACCTCTCATAAAACTAAATTTTTCAGCAAAAGTGTGCTAGGTATGACTCCAAAAATATATAATAGTATACAAGCAGCTATTAGAAATAAAGAGTGTCTGGGATCCTTTAAGAGGTTTTTGTTTAAATTTCTTTTAGATAGATGTTACTACTCCATCACTGAGTTTACTACTGATCAACAGAGATATGACGTATCCGATTTGCTAATTACACACTTATGATTTTATTTATTGATTATGTGTGAATGTGTTTATTTATCTGAAATTGTAATGACCTGTTTATCAACTGACATATTTTAAATTTAATTATTTTTTAATGGAATCTATTGATGGCATGCCACCTTAATTGTAATTGCTTGTATATGTTAATTTTGTACGCCATTTATTGGCAAAACATAGTGCACATATTTTAGACACTATACTATCTGTAACCTTACCTATGTTTAACAAAATAAATGATTCATTGATTGCTTTTTTGTAAATATTGACGTTTAAAAGTGCCTTTTATGTGCCTATTTGAAATAAATAATTTGACTATGACCTTAACTCGCGCACGCCCCTGCTTCGAACAGGTGAAATGACATGTCAAAACATCGGGATTTATATTCTAAATATAAGTTAAATATTAATGTTTTACACACATAAATATTCCGGAATAAATTCTCTAACATGATAGTGAATACCGCATCAAAATCCGTAACGTAGTTTAGAAGAACAACGCGGTCACACAAACAGACACGCAAAAGCGACTTAAATTAAAAATATGTTTGGATAGGTCACCTAACATGTTCCAGGTGGCCAGGACCCTATGGCCGGCGGCGGCGCGCATGCGCGGACGGTCGGGCCCGCGCCCCGCCCAGCGCTCCGGCTGCAGCGCCGCCGACGTCACCAGCGCCACGCCCAGCTCCATGTAGCCGGACCATAGCTGGGGACGATACGTTACGAAATAATACTTTCTAAAGCGAAACTGGCCAAATCAAACGCCTTGATGCGTTTCGGCCGGGGTATCCTATTGAACGGTAATATCGTCACTTCATTAGCGCAAACGACACCAGAGTATTTTTAAGCTGTAGAAAGAAAGAAAGAAAAAGCATTTATTGGGACTCGCACAGATCACAAATCGAGCGTCAAGCGTTTTCACATTATCAGTACATTCCCATAAGGTCATGCGCATACACAGTTATGCGCTTTTGATTGCGTGTTCTTCTAAGGCCTAGCCCGAACTGCGAAATCTCACTTCGCGATATTTATTCGCGCGATTTGTATTCAGCTTACGGAATTGAATCTAACACGCATTGTGAATAAAATTCCTCGTGATTTTTGTCAGTTCTATGCAGATCTCAGCTGAGGCACATGTCTACAATGGAAAACAGAACTTATATAAACGTGTAGGTACAAAATATACCATGAGTTACAGAATAGCGATAATAATTTCGCACGAAAAAAAATCGCACTGCGGGCTAGGCTGCGTATAACGCACTCGCACTTGTATCAAAACTAGTTGTTGTACGACAATTGTACAAAAAAGCTGACGACATAATTCGGTATGTAAAGTAAAAATTAACCTATGCCAAAACCATTTCGAGATTTTAAGCTTCTAAGACTTATTTTTCTATTAATAGGACTTAAAATTATAAGATCGTATTTATTTTCACAAAAATACTTAATATCATTTGACTTTTATTTGACCTCTGAATGTCATCCAAAGTAGCCTGAATTGGGAACTTTCAGTGCCTCTTGTAATTAAATAATTAAGGGTGCATTCCGAATTAAGACCATAATCACTGTAATCGATTTTAGCGCGCTTAAACGCGTTCCATATTACCGTTTAGCGCGCTAAAATCGATTACAGCGATTATGGTCTTAATTCGGAATGCAGCCCAAGTTGTTCTGTATGTGTCAAGTGTCAATGTCAACGACAAATTTACATGAAGCACATAATATTATTCTATTCAGATAGGTAAATAGTGTAGTTTTTCACCAGCGGCCGACAGTACAAGTCGAATCACAGCGATGTATCGCCTCTCTCGCTCTCAACTTAACTTACGTTCAAATGATCTTCACAATACGAGGGCTGCACTAAAAGTATCGGGAATTGAATATTTCCACTGTTCCTGTCATATTAAAATCTTTTTAATTGAAAACTCCTTGGTTTTAAAAATCGAATACCATTTATTTATTTAAAAAAAGATTCTCGGTCTTGTCACAAGGTTTTATCAAACTTGTTTAGTCGTTGAGAAAATGGAATTGACTCGAGAAGATTCAAGAGCGATGATTTATTATGACTTTCGAACTGGTTTAACACAAAAACAGTGTGTTGACCGGATGATTTCTGCATTTGGTGATGAAGCCCCATCCAAAACCACAATGTATCGCTGGTTTGCTGAATTTCAACGTGGACGTGTCAAGCTCAGTGATGATCCCCGTCAAGGTCGTCCAAAAACTGCAGTCACCCAAGAAAACGTTGATGCTGTGCGTAAGCTGATTGAGGAAGATCGACATGTGACATACCGCGAAATTCAGGCAACTTTAGACATTGGCATGAGTCAAATACAAATAATCTTGCATGAACAATTAGGTGTAAAAAAGTTGTTTTCCCGATGGATACCGCATTCGCTCTGTGAAGAGCAAAAAGCGGCTCGCGTTACTTGGTGCGTCAGAACTCTCGAAAGATTCCACGCAGGATCCTCAAATGCTGTACACAACATTGTATCAGGTGACGAATCCTGGATATACGCGTACGAACCCGAAACAAAAAACCAGTCACGAGTTTGGGTGTTCGAAAATGAGTTAAAGCCAACAAAAATTGTTCGTTCACGGAGTGTTGCAAAAAAAATGGTGGCCACGTTTGTCTCCAAAACCGGCCATGTTACGACTATTCCTCTTGAGGGACAAAGAACGGTTAATGCAGAATGGTATGCTAGCATTTGTTTGCCACAGGTCGTTTCTGAACTCCGTAAAGAGAACTGCAACCGCCGCATCATCCTCCATCACGACAATGCGAGTTCTCACACCGCGCACAGAACAAAAGAGTTTTTAGAGCAAGAAAACATAGAATTATTAGACCATCCACCGTACAGCCCCGACCTAAGCCCTAATGATTTCTATACTTTCCCTAAAATAAAGAATAAATTGCGTGGACAGAGATTTTCATCACCTGAAGAAACTGTGGACGCCTACAAAACGGCCATTTTGGAGACCCCAACTTCCGAATGGAATGGTTGCTTCAATGATTGGTTCCATCGTATGGAAAAATGTGCCAAATTTCGCGGAGAATACTTCGAAAAGCAATAAATACATTTTTAAATAGTAAAGTTGTGTCACTTCCTTGATTCCCGAAATTTTCAGTGCCGCCCTCGTAAAACAAACGCCGCCCAGACTTGTACTCAACATTTACTTCCTCGCGCCATTTCTTTTTTAAGGTTTCTTTTACTAACAATCAATTTGTGTCGGCTATTTGTTGTGGTATTTATACTTGACGGTATGAAGCACTTAGCAGAAGTAGTCTTTGATCCATTCATTTTATTAATAAGCTACAACTATAAACTAAAGGTACGGAAATCGCTAAACTATGAAATGTAAACAAATTAACTGTTAAATTTGACAGTTTTACTTGACTAAATTTTGGTTTTAAATAAGTGTGAAACGTGGCAAAGATCCTAAGCTATTCAGGCTACTTTAGAAATCAGCACGAACAATACTTTAAAAAAATATATAAACATAACTACAGCTTGTAAAAACAAAAATAAAATAAAAATAAATAAATAAATAAAAATATAAAAAAACATACCTGAAAAAAACTTTACATACCGAATTGTTTATTGGTTTACCTAATATTGTTACAATTTTAAATACATTGATTGACAACCGTGCTGAGAATATTTATAACTTACCTGCGAATCAAACTGCGGCGGTTCATCTCCTAAGAACCTTTCAAGTAACGGTTGAGCGAGATCTTGTAGCGCGGAAAGAAGTACTTTACAGCTTTGAACTCGAAGCACCATCCAGTCTGCTGGGAAGACCTGAGGAAATAGACAAAGCTATTAGATATTGTTCTTGCTTAAAGGAAAGACAAATTGTCATCTCAGGTAGAACCAATCATCAACTGAGGGTGTGTAGAATTTTTGAGTATCATGATTGTTGTGTATTCTTTATTTGTGTCAAAATTATGATAAGTGCTCTACAGACACGTTGGAAAGTACTTGCAGTTCGTTTTATTGAGCAGTCAACAATCATTGTTCGGATACTCGGTAAGTTTAGATTAGTAGCAAGATGATCAGTAAGTTTGTGACGTCAACGGGATACGACGGACGTCGATAAGTTATGGAATCAGACTTTGCTTTGCGGAAAGCCATGACAGTAAAATGTTATGCAAATATTATTTAGTTTTAATTCCGCTAAAACCATATCTAAGCTTTCATGGATTGGCTTGTCTTAGCGCCGAGCGGTCAACGAGTCATCATCTGCTGAGGATGCCTCGTGGTGGGGCTAAACACGTTTCGAGTGTAGATAATGAACAATGGATTGCATGATAATTATCGCACCTCCTGCATGTGCAATATTTTTGCATAACATTTTACTAACGGGGTTGATGTTTGGAAGTATTTTAAGGGTGCACCTTCATTGCACGAAACTTGAAAATAGGGCTTCATAGGATTAGTAAGTATACTAACATCCTGTTCAATAAGGTGTCTGAACACTAAGAAGGCTCGCATCAGGAAGTCCTTCAAAGGTTTCCGATCATGAGGATGCGGCGCGAGATGGCTCCACAGTCGCTGGTAGTGAACAGGCTTTAGAAGTTCCATCACGCCGAGAAGGCCGGCTACCATTGAACCCTGAGGAAAAAACGGTTTTAGCAAGAAAATAATTAGTGAAATGTATCAGCATAGCGCAGTAATAAATTCATTAGTTAAGTAATTATTTTATTTTATTTTATTCAGGGACAATAAACAGCTACAATATGTGTTGGAACATAGAAAAGATAATACAAAATTTGACAATATTGCAGCCCACTACATTATCCGCATATTCACAAAGAAAATATGACAACGAGTGCCACTAGATAGGCAATAAATAATTACATCACATTAGTAATAATTAATAAAATCATGCAAAATATAAATTCCAATTGATTGATTGCTTAGCAACAGAGTTAACAGAGATAGTTATTAACACAAAAAAATAAATAAATAACTAGCTAACATTCCTAATAACATTATTGGTTTATAATAATTTTCATAACATTACATTTAAATTTAGATTTAGAGCATACAAAAATATCAACATTAACAAAATTACAATTATAAGATTCATCCATTCGACGGATAGGGCAGCGCAAACCAGAATTAGTTCGACAGGAATTGACAGCAAATAGGTTACCTGCACGGAGACTACGTATATTAACAGTGCGTGGAACTACATAACAGAGTTTGCTCGTGAGGTCGATACAATCAAAATCCCCATGAACAATACCATACAGTACAGAAGCTTCTAGATACTTACGTCTAGATTCAAGGTTGACCTGCCTATATTTATCTAGTAATTGTAAGAGTACTACAAATACGTTTTGTGGCATCTGTAATGCATGGCTCGTAGAAACTTCCGCTGGACTTTTTCAATCTCGTCTAAGTATTTCCGGTAAAACGGGTTCCAGATTGGGATATTCTAATTGTGATCGTACAAGGGTCTTATATAGGTAAAGGTATGTGGAGACGCGCTTGAACTCAGTGGACGATCTCATAACGAAACCATACATTTCATATGCTTTATTAACAATTTTTTCTACATGTTGGCTTAGGGACAACTTATCATCAATTAACACACTAAGATCTCTCACAGTAGACACATTACTGAGTGTTGTGTCGTGCAAAGAATATTTAAAATGAATAACTATTTTATTCTTAGTGAAGTATTCTCTGTGGAACACCCGAGGTTATATGCACTGCATCAGACTGATGACCATTTACGACAACCTTTTGAGTTCTATTTTTAATATAGGATGAGAACCAGCGAAGCAAATCCCCTCGTATACCATTAAACGCAATCTTATGTAGCAGGATTTCATGGTCGACCTTGTCAAAAGCCTTTTTGAAAGCGGTATAAACCGCGTCAACTTGCAACCGCCTGTCCATGTTTTCAAAAAGATAATTAGTAAAAGTTAATAAATTTGAAACGGTCGAACGTCACTGAACAAACCCATGTTGCTCTGGGATGATAACGCTGTGTAAGATAGAATAGATTTCATTGTGTACGAGTCTCTCAAAAAGTTTTGACAAGGTCGCCAGAATCGAGATAGGCCGGTATTGCTCTACGTCATGTTTTGAGCCATTCTTGTGTACATGCGTGATGTTAGCCCGTTTCCATACATCCGGGAAAACACCCTCGCTTAAACATTTATTGTAAATAATAAAGAGTGGCTTACAGATACTACCAGCGGTGGCCTTAAAGAACAGAGCTGGGTACCCATCGGGACCCGCTCCTTTGGATGGATCTAGTAACTTCAACTGTCTACGTATTTTGTATTCTTCAATAAACAAGTTATCGATCAAGCTAACATTGGCATTACAGTGTGAAGGCGGGGTCCACGCGGACAATGAGGGTGAACTAGGTTCAAACACAGACTGAAAAAAGTCTGAAAACATATCATAAATCTCTTCTTTCTTTGGGGCACTTGCCTTAATGTTATGATAGTGCATGGTGGATGGAATACCTGATTTATTTTTGCGATTTGATATATATGTCCAGAAGTACTTAATATTTGATCTTTAACTGATTTAATATGGTTTGAGTAGCAGGTCTTACAGGCTTCTTTAAAGGTTACTCTGTATTCCGAAAACTCATTGTAGTCTTTGATGTTCTTATATTTTTTCCATTTAACCCAAAAACGTTGCTTTCTCTTGTAAATTTTAATTAATTGTGCTGAGAACCAAACCGGAAAATGTGTCCGGGACTTAACACGCAGTACATTGCGTTCAGTAATGCCACCAAGAACATCATAAAAGCATTGCACGGCCTCTTGTGACGGAAGGCGCTCTAACAGGTTCACCCATTCAACCTCACTGATTTGTTCGTTAATCATATCATAGTTAGCTTTGCGAAAGTCATATTTAGTCAACGGTTTTCTTTTTAGAGCTTGTGTGGAGATACTTGCGGGGGTCAAAGCAACAAACGGAAGATGATGTGTGTCTATAGGTAGTAGTGAGTCTAATGGAGGGCTTATAGTACTAGTGGTGTTAGAAATAAACAAATCTAAGATTTTCCCATTAGCATTAGGTATGTTATTAAATTGGCATGCATTCAGGGTAGACATGAGCTGTGCCAATTGTGAACACACAGGAGACGTTCCAGAGCATGACATACCATCAAGCTGATGCGGCCCAACAGACTGTCCGACCTTCCATGTAATTTCAGGGAGATTATAATCACCAACAATAAATAAATTTACGACATTAGGTTCATTTAACATGTCCTGCAGTGAATCCAAGTGAGATGTATATACATCGGTGGTCGCCCAAGGTGGTATGTATACAGCACTAACTACTATTGTCCTTACTCGGAATACCAACCGTAAGATGCTCAATGCTCGTCGATCGACTAGAAATGTCAAGTAAACATGACCGGAGTCCACGTGACACCGCGACCAGAACCCCACCACCATCTCGTTTACAAGTTGTGACGCGACCTCGATCACAGCTGTATACAACGTATCGAGGATCCACAAACTTACTGCTAGCAACATCGGGTATAAGCCACGTCTCAGTCAAAATGATTCTGTCGTAGGAAGACGACGGAATACTCAAATACAAGGTATTCAATTTGGTTCTCACCCCTGCAATTTGCAATTTTGGTAGTAAATAGTTATTTCGTTATTATCCATTAAACAAAAATCTTAATATAAATATGTATAAGGCAGCAGGTGTTGTGCACATAAGGTTCAGCCGTAGTATAAAATTATAGGTTTCGGACATATTTATTTATAGATATACCATGTCGTACTCACAAAGGAAAATCAGCATAATAATGTCAGAAAAATACAATATAAAGGAATGAAAATAATAGTAAATATTGGAATACCACTGAATAGCAATTAATTTCGTTAATAAATAGTAAAAAAATTATAAAATTAGAACAAATAAAGGAACATGCAACATAATACAATTAAAATTCAGCTCAAGCAATGAATACGCGACCCCATGCAGAAAACATTTCATGGTTATAGCGTTGAAGACGATCAAGAGGAAGCAGTCAATCAGTTGTCTTCTTTTTAATTTTATTAAGATTGGTTGATTGGTTGCACCATCACGCTCGCGTACCAGTATGGTACCATTTCTGATCCATACGTATTTATGATTATGGTTGTTTGCAACTTCTCGGGTTCTACGAAACAACTGCTTTCTCTTTAAGGTTATGTGCTCATTAATATAAATAGATGTGGAATTACCGGAGATACCAATTTGATCAGTCTTTAAAGAGTCAGCTTTACGATACACGCTGAGCAAATTGTCTCTCTGTCATATTATCACTAAAATAGACTTGAAAAAATGCAAAGAATAGTCAATCAATCTTACTAAAGGCAATACAATTTTGGGTAGCACGGACAGGTCATATCAAATGACGCAAATTGGGACCAATTTGTCATCTTCTGACATGGAAATTTTTTTTTTTTCTCGTCAAATTAAATGAATTGAAATTGTTTATTCAGGATATCGGATTCACTATTTACTCGTCAAATTAAAAAAAAAAAATAAGCTTGATGTAGTCGACTTTTCCTAACTGACTACCCCTGAGAAGAAATGGCGAAACAAACTCAGGGGGTCAGTCTCTTTTAAAGTCCGGACATAATCTTGGTCAGATCATGTGAGGACCATGTAGATCCATGTCTGAAATGGTATTTTGAGGAAAGAACCCTGTCCAGTCCTGGAGGACCTCTCCACATTTTTATCATATGTCATAACACTCATAACTTACAAGCACAGGCGAGTTCCCTCCAATCAGATGCAGCACAGTCTCGACCAGTACATCCAAAGTGTTCAAACACAGTACATCAACATCTGGGTCCAGTTCATCATCTTCTATAGGCTGGTCCGGGTCGTATTTCTTCCATAGCAGAGCCACTAACTCTCCGATCATTTCAGCGCATTGTGATAGTTCGTCGCGACGCGCGAGGTGCACTCGTAAGTGGTGGCAGGCCGTTGTTAGGATTATGTTTCTAGCCTCTGGAAAACAGATATCAGAATAAAATATCTAAGGTAGATTAAACGAACCGGGGTGAGCGAAATAATTAAAAGTTTTTATGTGGTTGCCAGAATAGGCTTCAATCTTGAATGTAGCAAGAGTCACATTTAACTGCACTACTCAAACACAAGTATTTATTTCAATTAAACCATTTACAGACACTTTTGAACTGTCAAGGAGTCGGTCAGTTAGAAATATGAAGCTAGTTGCCTATTCCAAAGCAGTACTAGGTACATATGGAGAAGAACGGGCAAGTAACTCCACGGACACTCTTTTAAATTATATTGTTACATCTTTAATGTTGAATTTATAACTAAAACTAGCTGCGCCCCGCGGTTTCACCCGCGTAAGTCTCGATCCCGAGGGAATATCACACACACACTCACAAACTTTCGCCTTTATAATATTAGTGTGAAGTGTGATAATGTGAGGACGATATAAGAAAAAAAACGCGTCCATAAAATCAAAGCGTCGTATCAAACAGAAAAAAAAACAATTCAAAACTAAAATAATTAAAATAAGCCGTGGGAGCTAAGAGATGACCATTCTCACACCCAGCGCCCGATCACGAGCATGACGCAAGGATCAGCACCATTCAGCTCAACCATTTTGAAGGGACCCACTTTGAATACGCTTTAGGGTTTATGTTTAGAGTTGGAGCAGCAGGGTATATCTTGTTGTTGAGATAACAACAAACTGCGATTACTAATCAGTCTTCAGAGAGAGTTTAGGTTTTTAAGCACTGTGCGCTCAGCTACTGATCGTCCTAGCTTAGGTAAGACACAGATAGACGAAAAACGATGCAACTTGCCAGGTTAAATAGCGAGAGGGCTTTTTTTTTTTGGGTGGGAAATTATCAAATAACTTCTCCCGCTCTGGGCGGAGCGAGAGGGCGTGTCAGACTTTTACTGACGAAAACCCACCCGTGTTCCTTCATTTGCCTGTGTGCCAGGGCCACGATATCCCTTTCGGACAAACTCGCAACCCTGGCAGGCATTGGCCCTAATGGACCCCGTCAATTCGTGCTGACGTCTCTTTGAGGCGCGCGTGGAACACAACGCACCGTCGACCCGGGCCTGGTCCTTATCGGACGGCGAGCTACCCACACAGTTAGTCACCTAAAAAAGGAAGTCATCAAGGGGTTTCTGCTTATGCAGGATCCGCAGTGGATCCGAACAAATATAACGAAGGGAGATGTATCAATTATTTTAATTCTGTAAATAAATATTTGTTATAGTCGCTACTGACCTGCAAATTGCAAAAAACTTAAGAAAGATTTAATTTGGCGGGGTACCACTGCGGATCCACCTCAATCAGTGGTATGTCATGTTACCTGGATCCTCTCCTAGCGGCCCCTTCAATATGTCCTGCGCCGCGTGCAGGCGCGCGCGCGCCAGCGGCGGCGGCACCGGCGGCGCGTGCTGCGGCGCGTCCAGCACCAGCGCGGCCGCACGCGCCGCCTCACTAGCGCCCAAAGCGCCGCACACTTCGCGGGTTACTTCCGCCCATGACGACATCAGGGCTACCTGTGGTTAAAGGTATTACAATAATACGAAAACTGTTTCAAACATTTAGGTAAATAGCCTGCATCATGGTACCTTATATCGTCAAGCGCGATAGCGAAGTATCGATATTATGGCCGTAGGAGCTTTCGCTGTTTTCACAATAATCATCAAAACTAGGCCAGACTAATTAACTTATCTTTGTATTTTCATTTTTTTACGGGCGGATTTTTCGATAGTCAGATAACTTTTATCTGTAGAATATTTATGACAGTTTAACATATTTTGTAAATTATGTATTCTTCAGATACAAATTATCAGCCTTAAGAAGATTTATAGCCTGTTTCACAATCTTTTATTATGCTGTGATTAGCGTATAAGGAAAATAATTTCATAGAACTTTATTTATTTGTATTTTTGGTATCATTACCTCAAAACTGTGAAACGGGTCTAAAATTGTTATTTGAACTCAGCAACCACCACAAACCTGTGCCGGCGCCAGATGTTCCTTATATGGGTGTTGCGCAAACGTTTTCAACGCATGCAGCGCCGCCCTAACATCTCTTCTAAAGCTATCTTCATACTGTCCGCCGGTCGCGCGTGCAAACAACCGGCGCGATCGCACCGCCAGTCTGAACACCGCGCCTAAGGAACGGAGGCACTTGCGGATTGGTTCCTGACCTTCGGCGCTCGCTGCCCATTCGGCGCAGTGTTGTACTGATGAGAGGAGACCCCTGGTGATAAATGGATGTGTATGAACATTTAGTTAAAGAAAAACTGTTTGTATTACACTAAGAATAAAGACCGATTTGACTGGATGGACCGACGACATTAAAAAGATGGCTGGAACAGACTGGATGCGGAAGGTGAACAGGGTGTTGTGCCACAGCCTGGGAGAGGCATATTATATACAGCAGTGGACTGCGATAGGCTGAGTTGAAGGACCAATTTCCACCAAATCAGAGAGGAGGGAGATGCCTCGAACAACCAACAGAGTTTTGTGTTCTTTCGACATTACTGGTTCAACGCAATAAAACAAAATGTTGGTTGTTTAGAAGATATGTCTCCTCACAGCTTTGGTGGAAAGCGGACATTATAGTCATGACGGAGAAATGGACACCGGGCGTGAGTCATATCATTCTGTTAGAATGCATTGGTTTGGGAATTAGGCGGAAGCATAACCATGAATACGATTCTTGGAAGAGGCCTATGATAAAAACTGGAGTGATATAAAATAGGTTGATAAATCGACTTACTTATTATGGGATTGTGGCGGCATCTACATTGCCAAATGCGAACTACGCATCATAAACCTGACGTCACACAAATCCTGCATCGTGTAAGCAGAGTCTACCGCGCGACTAGCAATATACCCGTGCGTACTTGTGCGTTTTGTTTGTGCAGAATAAACAATTTTTCCTTCTTTCTTTCTATAAACCGTGGCATTTTAATCATCTTACAACGGCAGCCCACTTCATGTATTCAATGACTAATAATCACACTGATATTATAAAGGCGAAAGTTTGTGAATGTGTGTGTGTGTGTGTTTGTTACTTCTTCACGCTCACCAATGGCTGGACCAATTTTAATAAAATTTTGTATGGAGGTAGCTAACTCCCTGGATTAACATATAGGCTACTGTTTATCCCAATATTCCCACGGGATCGAGATTTACGGGAGTGAAACCGCGGGGCGCAGCTAGTCATTCATAAAAGAAAAAGAAAAAAAATATTAGTATTTGAATAATATTTTTTTTTAATATTATTCATTATGACGCATGATGTAGATTGAAACACCCTGTTATGAGCGCGGTGCGACCCTTGCGCTACATCCCACGCCGCCATTGGAACGCAAGGGTCGCACCGCGCTCGTAACAGGGTGTTTCAAACTACCTCATGCGTCATAAATATATATATATATTTTTTTATTATTTAACTGTTTGAAAAAATAAATATCTTTTAGGAATTGATTAGTAGTCATTGGATGCATGAAGTGGGCTGCAGTTGTAAGACGATTAAAATTCCACGGTGTATACAACACATAAGACAAAGTATAAATATACTTACTTGTACACAAGCGCCGCTGAGAAATGTTCTTCAATATAAACATCGAGTACTGGTCTAAAATGTTGAAACCGAGGCTCGTCTAGCAAGCTGCATATCGATATCAGTACTAGGAATACTGTGCCGGAATGTGGAGTGCTAGAAAACATTTAAAAAATATTAATTTAATGACTATCATATTCCTGCATATTCTACAGATTTTAGAGCTTATTTTTATGTTTGTAAATTATATTAAGAGAAATTATTATTCTAAATTAAATCTAAATTATTCTAGCTTTCAAATACTGGGAAGACAGTGCCAGATGTGTAAATCTGCTGTGAATTCTTATGCTTGGTAACATTATGTTAAATTTTGTTAAGAAATCAGTTGTCGAAATAGTAATTGTAAAGCCGCCTGTGATACAGGTTTCTCTTAGCACAGGCATTATATTTTGTAATACCTATATTATTTCTAAGATTTATACTGTATTTTACCAATTTTTATTCTGGAATACATTTTATTATTTATTATTTAAAACAACAATTCACAGCAGATTTGTAGTGATAACAAAATAATAAAAAACAATTGCATTAGTTGACCCGAGAATTACCAACAGAATTAAGTCTAGGGCAGGGTTCTATAAATCTGGTTGTTGAGAAAAAAGGGAAGGAATCGTTAAATACTTGCCTATTGCCATCTTCAGTGGAGAACAAAGCAAACAACGCATCTAGGACATCTCTAAGGAACTTGATGAGTTCTTCACAACTGAGTCCGTCACCGAGCCTCAGTACTCGTAGTAATGTTTCTTGTACCTTCTCTGGTCGCGCACGCCACTGAAGTAATGCCAAGAGATCCTCTGCGAAAAATATGATAGAAAGTTCTTTCCAGGATTTTTCTTTTTTATGAAATATGGAAACCCATTTTGTGCACTAAAATAAAATGTGGTCAAAATTCAAAATAATTTATTTCACCACAACATAATTATGTTTTAAGAATTATTTTGAGAGAGAGTTTTGCTGTATATTATTATAACCTAGTGACCTAATACCCTGTGATTGTCAATAACTACTGACAGAGGAGCAATACTGAATGAAGTATACCCAATATTGGGAGAGGATATAATATTTAATAGTTATAAAAACGGCCACGTGCGTGTTGGACCACGCACAATGAAGGGTTGAATAGGCTTGTTGTATTGGTTGAAGTTTCAAGTTTTTAATTTTAAGGTGAAATAATACCCAAAGTAGAAGTTATAGTTTTTTATTTATTTTTGGCCAGTCTTCGTTGTAGCGGTCCATCTATCGATCATAAAAAACTAAGTTGGAGTATCATTTCTTACGAAATGTATGGGAAAAGTTTTTTGCGTTTTATGGCTTTTCTAGTACTCAAACCTCAATTGGTCCAATAGAGGTTTTTGATCCTTATAAGAAAGAGGATCGATTGGCATAAAAAAAAGTTTTTGTGAAAATTGCCCATTTTCCTGCTGACTGTACATTTTTTTCAAAATCTGTGAATGGGGATCAAAATTCCATAAAAAATTATGGATAGTCTCTTAAGACCATTTTCGCGTAGCTGCAACGGATAAGGTACTTCCCCTTACTGCCCCGCTGAAAGTTTCCACCCTGTATACTACTGCTATGATTTTTTTTGCATATCCAAAAACAACCATTTAGGGGCACGTGACTCTAACAAAAATTTGCACTGAATCGAAAAGTGGTCTTCACAGACCCGCAATATTTTTGAACGGCCTATCCAACGATCGGCCATCATGGGATAGACGAGAAAAAAAAAATCATCCCCACTTTACGTGCCTACACATCCTTAAAAAAAGAACACTATGTCGGCGTGATTAATATGTAAACCCATGCCAAATTACAGCTTTCTAGTACTAAGAGTCTCTGAGCTAAGCCGGGGACAGACAGACAGACATGGCGAAACTATAAGGATTCCTTGTTGACTACGGAACCATAAAAAAACAGTTCATAATGTTGAAAAATAATACTCAAATAGTCTAAACAGGTTTAAGTATTTTAGCAAACATCATTATTACGAACAGTGACGAGTACTGTAATTACCCATATATCTACTCCACTACACTAGTTGAATTAATAGCATTTGAGCTCATGACCTCTTGATTGGCAGCCAGTTATTTAGCTACTAGGATTTTGGCACTGAGGACGTTTACTGCCAGATATTATGTGCCATTACCTTATCATGTGATACTCAATGACCGCGTAACGTTCGGTAATAATAGGAATTGTTTGTTTATTTTGTTTCATATGAATGACGTGCTAGCAATATCTATATCGTTGATCTAATATTTCGCTCAAAACTTATCTAGTGATAATGGCTGTGTTTTCAAACTATCAACCATAGATATCCGCGGGCATAAGGAATCAACATCAAACGGGGTCAGTTTATCAATAGTAGTGTTGCCCAAATGCAAGAACAAGACGAGACTTAGCCAGTCTTGGTCTTGGTCTTGCGCCAATACACCTGGTCTTGGTCTTGGTCTTGGTCTTGCGCTCCCAGTCTTGGTCTTGGTCTTGGTCTTGCAGCAAGAGTCTTGCAAGTCTTGCAATTACCTATTAGTCTATTACTATTTATTAAAGTTTACTTTAAATCTTAGAAAAACGTATTAGAATTGGAACATTGTGAGCTTGAATTAACATAGCCATAGTAAAGATCAAGCAGATTAATAAATAACTGAAGATTTGATAAGAAATTCGAAAAATCAACTGACCTATATGTTGTTTTCCATGGAAGTAACTGTTTCTTAATAAACATTTATGATTTATAAGCTTTGATTTATAACCTAATCATAATACTACTTGCGTGATCAGTATAATGTATTCATTTTCATTCTAAGCACTCTGAAACTTATTTATTCTTTGGAACACCTGTAGGTACTCTTAAAAAAATTCGAAATTATTTTGCATGAGTATACCTACGCCCTATGGCGGCAATCAAATAGTGTCACAAATGTTATGATTTCGGCGTGGCGGCAACGATTGTTTTAGATTTCAAAAGAAGCCGCCGGCGCGTGTATCATAACCATGTACTTCCGAAAAGCGGCAAATTTCTTTGAGAAGTAAGTACAAAACCTTTGATGCCGCATTATCAAAGTGCCGATGGTTAAAACATAACTATGCATGCACTCAGTTTGATTTTAATAGATATTTTTTTATTCGCTATGTTTATGGTATTAGTGGTAATGCGCATAGGTCCAGTTTTTCATATTCTTTGATACAGTTTTTTGCGTCTCATAGAATTCCTAAGCGTACCTACCTATACACCGAACTGTTACACCTAACTACTCAGTGAAATAGCGCTAAGTCCTAGCTGCAAGACGCAAGAGTCTTGCAGGCTATGTCTTGTTCTTGCTCAAGTCTTGCACGGTCAGTCTTGGTCTTGGTCTTGCTAAAAATACGCGGTCTTGTTCTTGGTCTTGGTCTTGCAAAAACGCAAGAACAAGACCAAGACTGCAAGACCAAGACTGAATTTGGGCAACACTAATCAATAGCTAATCCTGGTGTCAAAATTGGGGAATGGTACTGTGTTCGCTCACGAATTTTTGTTGTGGTGGTGTATGAAACAGCCTTTACGAGTGGCGATACTTTAAATGTACGCTCGGCTTACCTTGGACAGTCAGCCCGTCTATATTAACTTTCTGATTGGTCAATATATTTATTACATCATGACAGATTTTTATACAAAGTAATAACTCTTGACTAAGTATAAAACCGCCGCAGGGGTCGTTCCATTATCATGGCCCTGGCACACAGGCAACTGAAGGGACACGGGTGGGTTTTAGTCAGTAAAAGTCTGACACACCCAGAGCTGGGAGAAGTTATTTTATAAATTCCCACCCCAAAAGAAAAAAAGGGGTTGATCGATTGGCTCGTGGCTAAGTAATAACATCCTCAATGGGTCGATCGATCAGGATAAGTTACGCTTGCCACGGTTGGTCCGTGGATGGGTGACTATCTTTACATACCATGACCCCTCGTTGCCTCAGAAAGAACGTTAAGCCGTTGGTCCCGGCTGTCATTCATTCGTGGATATCGACAGTCGTTACGGGTCGTCAGAAACCAGAAGAACACACCTTGTACTTCGTGCCGATGAAAAGGAAAAATACAGCCCTAGAACAGCAGTAACGGCGTCTACGCTCAAATGTTTATTATTATGGTGCCAAGCACTTACCATTTTGCGTCAACTTAGTGGAGCACAATAACGTGCTGATGGTGCAGTTTTCTTTGGAGCTTCTTTGGAATGTTGGCACCACGCCATTGACGGAATTTGACCGGGCTGTGTCGGCCGCGCATGATGGTAATGATAGATAGCTAGCTGACGTTAACCTGGGAAGTATAACATCGTATAAAGATCGACGACACCCGGCACTCGTCAGCCTTCACATGAGGTTCATGTTTTGAAGTGGAGTCAAAATTTTATTTCATAATCGCAATTATGTTAGTAGTTGTGTCAGAAAAATCATTAGCATTACTGATCTCAATTAGTATTCGTAGTTTGTGTTAGTTCAAAATGAAAAAGTTTAGTGCTGAGAATCAGCACTTTGAACGTCCAAATTACATTAGACAGTCCCCCAAAACGCCCGCCCTTCATCACTTCCTCGTGCTTTAGCTGGGTAAAAGTGGCGCAACAAACTCCCAGCAGCACAGTTACTGTCGGTTAAGTTAGAAGAACTTGATTCTATTCCATAGTATGCAAAGTATTTAATAATAGCTGTTGCCCGCGACTTCGTCTGCGATCCAGGATAAAAAATAGCCTATGTCCTTCTCCAGGTCTCAGGCTACCTATCTGACAAATTGCATAACGATCCGTTCATAATATTAGTTAGGATTACAAAACAAAGAAACATCTTAACTTTCATCACACACACATCTTATCTTTTCTTCTGTTATGGTGTTATTTACGTAATTTTTAAATAAATAAATCTTTTCTCGAATATTTAGCACTTACTTGATAGGATCATCACACTTATACACGCAAAGTTCATGTGCTCCATCCCTCAAAGTAGCGCCGCTCGCTTCCATCAGTCGTGCAAACGCGAAACCGTATAGTTTTCTCTCCGTTTTGTCTCTAGCTGGAAATTAAATTGAATATTAACAATAACTCATTAATTGCTTTCTTATAACAAGAGCTTTCTATGATCAAAAGCATGGTGGGTGGTAAAGTACCCTTGGAAAGTTTGTCGTAAAACATTTATCTGAGCGCAATATTCTAATAACTTGTTACGGCCAGCAAGTTCAAAATTCGACGTTATAATATTTCACATACAGCTTAATTTGATTTTGAAATCACGTGGATCCGGGTATCATTCATTTTACGTTGCGCGTTACGTTGAATGAATGGTATCGAACTAAAAGCCCATGAGACATTTTAACTTTGTCTGGGTTGCCAACACATCTCAAATAAAAATTCAGGAGTTTATTTCTCGATAAGGAGGATTCTGCCTTTACTGAGAAATAAATTCACACAATGTAGTATCATTGTTGAGTAATCTCTGAATCATGTGGTCTACTAACGGCCGAACTCAATAACCTATATTCAGTGAAAGACAGATCGCTATTTGTGATGATAGACAGTATAATTCTATCTATCCTTGAATGACGTCTCACAATTATTGATATAGGCTATATATATATAACGAAAACAATAAGGAGGGCTTTCTACTTGACCCTCCCGTGCTTTCCGTTAGAACCAACATCATTTTAAAAAACAACGTGTATAATTAGCCTTATTATAAAACTTCTTTGTTTCTTAATTCTAAATAAATTACTGGATTAAGATAAAATAAATTTTAAATATGATACAAGACTTTATTGCATTTTGCTGAACAAGTAGTTAACTAGGAGTGATGAAACGTAATTGACAGTTTGACATAAGAAACACCACACCTTGCTAAGGTTACTAGACTTTTTATTTCAGTGATTAAATTACTCACTGCTGTTTTATTTAAATTAATAACAACTTAATTTGCTCATATTATGGTAGATGCGGCATTTATATGTAAGTTCTCTGTGAACTAAGTGATTGGACCCTAAAATCACTTTCCGAGTCGATAACTTCAAAATCACCTCCAGATAACGTAATTTCACTTGAATCGGACATGTTTTTCATGATTATTTATAAAGTGATATTTTTCTAAGTAAACAAAGCTTAGTTAAATACGTGTATCCCTGCAATTCGAGGAATAGACCAATCTGTCATCTTTAGTAACTGTCCTGTCAAACAAATAGCTGTCAACAGGTTATTGGGACGCATACTTTGACATTTTCATACAAATAGCTATCTGTGGTAAGCGATACACCCTCCCATCAATAGATAGCGTGGGCCAGTAAGAATTCATAATGTCTGATAGATTATTGGTACGTTAAAACCATCGATAGATAGATGTTTCTATCTCCAATATGCCAAAACTGGTGATAGATAGCTTATTGGGTTCGGCCGTAGGGGTTTGCTCAAGTCGGCGCGGGCGCGTGTAGATTATTTGTGTATATTATCAAGTGCTTCTCGCCATCAAGCTAGAAAGTTTGGCGAGTAAAATTGTAAAAACAACAAATAATGTACTGTAAACTGGGGTGTACTGCAACTACTGTGGTGAAAGAAAACAGTTTTGAGAAAAAAGTTTATCATCATAACGGCAAAATTTACCATAGAGACACAAACAAAAATTGACTATAGAGAATGGTAAATGTTGCCGTTATGATAAACTTTTTTCTCAAAACTGTTGTCTCTCACCCCAGTTTACCGGTATGTTCGAGCATAATAAAATATTTAAAAAAAAAACTGCAAATTCTCTAGTATTACATGTCCTATAGGCGGCGGCGATATATTTTCATTCGTTACTTACCTAGCATCAAGAACCTGCTTGATTACCAATAAGAAGTTTTTACATCGTAAGTGTATTGAGAAAGGAGGCAGTGGGTGATTCCAGGTTGAAATGTTGATGATGTATATTCAAAGTTATACTTACTAGAACAATGTCTGAACTCAATGCGCACATGAGCATTTGTAAACGTTTCCAGTGGCACCGTGAGTCGAAGATGCTCGCCCCAAGCAGGACTGTTGTTGTGGTATAATACTACCGATTCATATGAAGTTGAGGCAGTACCGCTTGCTCCCCATACACATTCCTATGTAGACAAAAACAGATTTTTGTATAGGATAAAATTCAGGATCTATACTTGGCGTTCTTGCCTAAGAGGAGCTAAGAATTAGAAACAGTCGCACGGGTCAATCTAACAGGTTAAGCTACGCATGCCGCGGTTGGGCCGTGGATGGGTGCTCATCTTAACATACCAAGACCCCTCCGTGCCTCGGAAAGCACGTTAAGCCGTTGGTTCCGGCTGTCATTTGTTGATCTTTGATAGTTGTTACGGGCCGTCAGAAGCCTGAAAGTCTGACAACCAGTCTTACTAAGGGGTATCGTGTTACCCAGTAACTGGGCTGTGGAGGTCAGATAGGCAGTCGCTCCATGTAAAATAGTGGTATTCAGCTGCATCTGGTTAGACTGGAAGCCAACCCCAACGTAGTTGGGAAAGGCTAAGCAGATGACTTGGTGTTTTTGCCCAAAAATTCGCGTTATTTAGACAATACAAAATATAGGTACCCTATTTCTATTCCAATAACGTTTATTTTGTGTGAGCGAAATATCGCGAGGCATCAGAAAGATCAATATCTAGCTTACTCACGAGTCCACTGGACGTTTAAAGACTTTAGTGATTCACCGCTTTGAAATCTAACGAGTCGACGTCCAATGTACAATTTCACTAGATGACCGATAGATGGCGATGGCAGTTAAAATGAATGATACAACTACTTGCACCGTTTAGCAATAATTCACTTTGTGGTTACGACTGTGGTTAACCAGTGCAGTGACTAAAATGGGAAACTACAATTCGCATTTTCCTTTGAAGCTGCGCTTTGTATATTTTCTGCTGTGCTACTGACACTTGCAAATAAGTGCATACTTACATTGATAACTTGTCCCGTACTATCATGCACGGTAACTGTAGCTAGAACATTCTTCGCCGTACTTTTACCGCCTCTTTCAAACTCTGCTTTCTCTAGTGTAAGATAAAGGTCGTTGCGAACGTCTCCTGGCATTATAACGTCAGGGAAGCCTCGTTTAGCTGTCACTGTGGCTCCGGAACTAACGGCTTCTGATATGCTTCCTGCGTTTGCTAGTAGTCGGAGGGCTACTACTATACCTGAAACAAAAATGAATTTCTAATACTTACACAGTATAGCCAAAAAATAATAGGGCCGTTTTGACATTTAACTTGAATTGATCTATCGTGAGTATAGATTGATCATCGCGACGTAACTAGTGAAGTAACCATACGACTCGGTAGTCGATACTCACGAAAAATCGATTCAAGTTAAATGTCAAAACGGGCCTATTATTTTTTGACAACTATAGTAATAATAATGATTTTATTGTGTTACTGTATTTTGAGAGAGCCCAGTGTGAGTGGTGGCCCAGTGGGAACGGCCGCGACTCACGAGTTGTAGGTCGTAGGTTAGAACCCAGACATGCGCTTTAATTTGTCTAAATTATTTCATCACCACTGCTCTCAAAACGGTGAAGGAAAACATGGTGACGAAACCGGCACGTCCTAGAACCAAAAATTCGAAGACATGTGACATCTACCAACCCACACTGGACACGCGTGGTGAATTACACCCCACTCCCTCTCACCGAGAGGAGGCCTGTGTGCCAACAGTGGGAACATTATAGGCTTTTTTTATTTGGAGTGGGAAATTATCAAATAACTTCGAGGAGGGTGTGTCAGACTTTTACTGACTAAAACCCGTGTTCCTACCGTTACCTGTGTGCCAGGGCTACGATATCCCTTTCGGACAAACTCGCAACCCTGGCAGGCATTGGCCCTAACGGACCCCGTCAGTTGGTGCTGACATCTGTTTTAGGCACGCGTGGAACACAACGTGCCGTCGACCCGGGCCTGGTCCTTATCGGACGGCGAGCTACCCATCGCTCACCGTCCGCAAGCACGCGCCTACGGTAGCCGGGAATCGGCCTACGACTCCCGAGAACATTATAGGCTAATTATGCTAAAGGCTGTATTTTGTATGCCTCAATGGCGGGACAGCTGAAATTATTTTAAGATTTTGATAACATTTACTACATTACACTAAGGACTGGCCCGCAGTGGCAATGGACAGACGTGTGTGGAATAAGGATAGGGAGGCCTTTGCCAAGCAGTTGAACATTACGGGCTGAAAAGATAGATAACATTTTATAACCCTGTCATCATCACCATCTGCCTCGCCTTTTCCCAACTATGTTGGAGTCGGCGTCCAGTCTAACCAGATGCAGCTGAATACCCGTATTTTACATGGAGCGACTGCCTATCTGACCTCCACAACCCAGTTACTGCAATTGGTAACACGATAACCCTTGGTAAGACTAAAGTCTTAAAGTCTTTTAAACGCCCAGTGAGTAAGCTAGATATTGTTCTTTCTGATGCTTCGCGATATTTCGCTCATACAAAATGAACGTTATTATAATAGAGATTGAGTATATTTTGTATTGCCTAAATAACACGAATATTTGGCCAAAACCACCAAGTCATCGGCCTAGCCTTTCCCAACTACGTTGGGGTGGGCTTCCAGTCTAACCGGCGGCAGCTGAATACCAGTATGTAACATGGAGCGATTGGTTGTCAGACTTTCGGGCTTCTGACGACCCGTAACAACTGTCAGTGATCTACAAATGACCGCCGGGACCAACGGATTAACATGTTTTCCGAGGCACGGAGGGGTCTTGGTACGTAAAGATGGGAAGACCCATCCACGGAGCAACCGCGGCAAACATATCTTATTACCTGATCGATCGACCCGTGTGGCTGTTATTACTTAGCCACAAACCCCTCATTTTATGAACCACAATAAATAAAATAGAATTTAAGGTTTTTCTTTTAACAACTTGATTTTATCACTGCTGGTACATCATATTCAGTTGACGTGGGCAAACTTTTCTTAGTTTACCATCACCCCAATCCCACCCCACTGACAACCCACCCCAATCACCCCAATCTGTATGTGAATGTAACTGTATCTGTACTGTGTCTGTGTGTGTATCTGTATGTGTCTGTGTGTGATGTGTGTGTATCTGTGTGTGTGTGTGTCTGTATCTGTGTGTGTGTGTATCTAAGTGTGAGTAAAAAATTGGGGTGACAACAGAACACACACACATGTGTGTTCTGTTGTCACCCCAATCTTTTAAGAAAATAACTTTGTTCACACAGTAAAGGAACGAACACATCAATAACACCACCACGCTTAGTCAGTGTCGATTGGCAAATTATTGTTTATACCATCAATTGAAAGAAAACTCTTTCAGAATAAAACACGTGAGAAACATCGTTTTCTTCGGTATTATGGAAACCATAACATATTACCATAACATCGCAAATTGTTTTACACAATTTCATTGTTGTCTGAATAACCTCTATATTGAATTCAGGTTGATTGTTTCGTTACTAAGGCGAAAGCGCTAGAATAGCCCGCGAAATTTTAATTTTCTTACGTTCTTTGCAATTTTCAGGTCAGTATTAGGGTTGTAGGTATGTTGACCAAAATATGTTTCGCGACCGTAACATAATAATTATGTATTTAGAGAATTATAATCATGTGAATTTATACATATAGTAAAATAGTAACGAATCATTTTTGTCTGTTTGTCAGGATGTATGATTCGGATTGGCGCAAAAATGGCTGAACGGATTTGAAAGAAAAGTATTTATTGGGACTCGCATAGGAGATCACAAATTAAAATAAAACACACTCATATAAACATGAAAAACAAAAAAAAAACAAAGTAAAATGAATATAAAAACGAGTCCAAAAACCAAAAAAAAAAAAAACCAATGTCATGTACGAGGCCAAAAGGCTCCTCCTATCAATCTCGGATTTTGATGAAATTTGGCACACAGATAGTTTATAACCTGGATTAACACATATAGTGCATTTAATCCCGATAGTACGTTCCCGTGGCATATTTTCCGACATCCACGCGGGCTTAGCCGCGGGCAAAAGCTAGTCATCAATACAACTCTATCAGTTGCCCTAAATGTCATGATTTAAAAAACGTAAAAAAAAAATGAATTTCGCGTGCTACCCTGTTGCTTTATCCTTAATAATTTCGACACAATACCTCATTTCATTGCATTATATTTGTTATTAAAAAACGCGCATATAAATGCAGTTTCTGTCGCTAATATTAGAACCAAGAATATCGTATGAGTAAATTATGGTAATGGAGACTATTAAGTGTATAAATGGCACAGCGAAGCTCTTATTAACAATGCAAAATAAATTATCCTTTTCCTGTAATCTTTTGATGATACTATCTTTACGTCAACTTGTTCATCCTTTGAAGGGGGAAGCCATTTATCAGTATTTGAGATGCTGTTGATAAATTATAATTAGACAAGGCGATAATCACTTGTCTTTTTATTTAATTTATGGTTCGAAGCAATATTTTAATTAGGACTCGCAGGTAGGTGAGGTATAACGTATCTTTATAGTCAAATAAATACTCGTAATGGTAAGTAACTGCCTAGGTAATTTTAAAGCCGTTGGTCCCGGCTGTCATTCGTGGATATTTGACAGCTGTAACGGGTCGTCAGAAACCCGAAAGTCTAACAATCAGTCTTACTAAAGGGTATCGTATTACCAGTAACTGGGTTAGGCAGGTGCTTCATGTAAAATACTGGTATTCAGCTGTATCCGGTTAGACTGGAAACAGACCCCAACATAGTTGGGAAATGGCTACGCAGATGTTGAACTGCCTAGGTCATTTTGTAATCCAAAACGTAGCATCAGCAAGATTGATCTATTTCACAAATTTCCGACCATATTTATCCACCTTCCTACATTTTGTATACAAATAAATAAAATTGAAGTGTCTGTGTGTAATGTCAACATAACAGCTTTTCACAAAAAATGGAAAGTATATACGGAACTTATAACAAAAAAAAAATCTGTTTGTTTGTCCCGGCTAATCTCCGAAACGGCTGGACCAATTTTGCCGGAACGGGCTTTCACTAGCAGATAGCTGATGATATAAGGAGTAACTTAGGCTACTTTTATTTTAGAAAAAGCCACGCGGGCTAAGCCGCGGGCAACAGCTAGTACTTACATCGATAAACAACATAACCAACATCTATCTAATAGATATGCAATCGACATTCTCTAGTTTCACACAACCGGTGTGCGAGACTGGTACTAGACGCAATAAGTAACGTTATCTAATGTTCGCAATTTATTCTCTGATTTAATAATGTGACTTCATTAGCTGTATATCTGAGGTATTTGCGACAGCACTGTGATCCTTATACCTAAGAGATCTGTCCATGGGGACAAATAGTTTGTTATACAGCGTGTTACGGAAAGGGTATGTACAGCCGAGTTAGTTCCCGGTCGACCACTTTTCGCCCTTATATCCATAGCAATAAGGTTGAAAGTGATCGACCGGGAACTTTCGCCTTGGTACATATCAAAGGCACGGATTTTTTTTTGGTGATAACAAACTACATGGCAACATTTTTTTTATAATAGCTACATAATTATAAAGTTGAGGAACATTTAACTAATAAAAATCAAATGTTTCAATGTCAGTTACCAATCACAATGCGACTACTGTAAGACTAGCTCGGTTTTTTTTTAAGTTTTTTACTGGAATGACACAATGAAACATGAGCTTTCTGTTTATGTGAGTACAGAAAATTTCTACCATTTTATTAAAACCGCGGCAGAATGGCCTTCTTCCTTTTTATGTTCACACAAATACAAAAAGCTATCCTAGCTATGGCTCGATGCGGACTATATTCATTTCAAAAGACAAATAGGTGCTAAATTAACGCTAGGAAAAATACACACTAGGTTAGACACAGGTTGGCTTGGTGATATAATAATATCATCACAAACTTCGAGTGAAACATTAGGATATTTGACTGCTATCAATAATATACTTATATAAAAATGAATGCTTATTTTTATAGGTGTTACTAAAAAAGATTTGTGAAAAATAAATCAAATCGGTGAAAAATGGAGAACTTACACGCTTTTGAAATTATTCTACTATCCTCGTCACGAATTGTAATTAATTTGTAATCCATTGCTAGACGAGAACTACTGCCGACAAACTGGTTTGCAGTTTGGCAGACTTTATTTTTTTATTTTGAATAAATAAAAAAATAAATAAAAAAAAAACAATCAAAGAATGGCGCGAAGTTACTAAGTTCCTGTGTTGTGATGTCAGATCGGAGCAGTGTTGTCTCTGTCTTCAATATACTTTAAAACAAATACTTTTTGAGATATTAAAACAATTTTTTGTACTGTGGCTTAATTTTTTCGTTGGTTTCGAAAAATCTAAAAAAAACAGTCTAATACTCTATTGCTTCTGCTAGCATCATTCATGGCTTTTGTAATTTGGCCAATCTTCGAAAATATTTAGTTAAATAAAGTAATTATAACTAACTAATGTTTTCGTGTTATTTGAATCAGCAGAGTTGGTTAATTAAGTAGGTCTAATATCTCCAAGTGTAATTCTTTCTATAGAAAAACATTTGCAAAAGCTATTAAGAATATGTCAGATTGTAAGAAATAATTAACTTACCATAATTAGGTTGCCCAGGTAGAATATTACACTTGTTCGTTTGTTTTCTTATTAGCATGTCGTGTAACTGATGGAAGTCTTTCTCTTCACATTGGTAGACCTAGAAACAATAAGGCAGATATAATATTGAGATAAAATACAGTTAAATGTGCTGCAAATTATTCAATCTGTACTTATATCATAATGAGGTAAAATTTGTTTGTTTGTATGTAGGGGTAATCTCTGGAACTGACAGTCGGATCAGAAAAAATCTTTTTGCATTTGATAGCCCAATTCTTGAGGAAGGTTATGGGTTATTTCACATCACGCTAAGACCCTTAGGAGCCGTGCAGAACGAAATAAAGTCAGAAAGAACGCTAAGCGAACACGAAGTAATAACGCGGGCGGGCGATGCAATGCAACGCAGTGGGTCGGGGGAACAAGAAATTTAACGCGGACGAAGTCGCGGGCAGAAGCTAGTAAGTTAATAAATCAAGAGAAGCAGTACACAAATACTTTCTTACTTTCGAAGATAATACAACCAAGCTTTAGTTTTAGCTTTATTATAGAAAGCGAGGTTTATCGATATCTTTATTACGCCTAACATTCGAGCGACACATTCAACTTCACAGTGAGAAAAAGATGGAGCTATACATGACGTATAGCTGCATCTCTTCCCACTGTGAAGTATATTAAAATAATACTACTTTATGAGGTTGTGGTTGGCCCCCTGATCTCCCAGCAAAAGTATGCGATTCGGCAATCATCGTCTATATTCGGAAAAACGAACGCGCGATTATGAGATCTAATATAGAGCTGTTACAACCATGGAAGATGGGAGTACTTACCTATTTTTTGTTACCATGGTTACGAAATTTGTAAGCTTTCTAATTTCTGACTCTAGGAGTGGTTATACTTAGGCTAAAATTCCAAGTTCGTTGACACTACAAGTGTTTCAAACTGACATTAAACGTATACTTCTTATCTCCAAGATATTGTCCCGGCTTTCTCAAGAACTCAGCTAACAGTAAGACTCCGGACCCTAAAGGCCCCCAGCCACTAACCTCTCTCCAGTGCCTACCACAAAGGACCATCTCAACAATCTTACATTAACGCTTACTTTAAACGTATACTCCTTCTCTCCAGGATGCTGTCCCGGCTGTCTTAGGAACTCGGTTAGAGGTAATACTCCAGCCCCCAAAGGCCTCCTAGCCACCGGGCCCCTTCGTTCTCCAGTGCCACTGCCACTGCTGCCGGCGCCTGCCCATCTACCTACTCGTATCACCCACGCGACCAGCCATAACTCGCGAGTGAGATCTGTTGTTGATAAGTCCTGGAATAGAGAATGTTTTATTGTGATATACTGTGCACGGGATAGTAGAAGGTAATTTACCTATATACAGGGTGTGTCGTAAATAGTGGTCCAACGTGAAGAGAATTACATTATTTTTCAATTTGATTTGAATTGGATTTCATTTTTTTATTGAAAAATAATGTAATTTAATAGAAATTACCAAATTAGTAAAGCAAGGTATAAATAAAAAAAAACTAAGACCTATGGAAAAAAAAATATTCATATTGTGGTATGTGATAGCTGAATACGAGTATACGGTGTATCGGCCCCTTCACGTTGGACCACTATTTACACAGGGTTTTTATACAGGGTCAAATTAAATTAGCTCTACAAAAAAAAACCAATATCTAAACATGATCAAATAAAAAATTAATTAATTTGATGAGTTTTTTTTTTGTGTAGTCACTTGAAAAATCAGTTTTTTTTCGTGTATAATTCACAGACGTGATGGGTATCTCACATACGGGATGGGGATTTCATCAAGTGATACTTCAAGTACCAACAGTCTCCATTTAACAGCGGTCCGTTGACCCCAAAAAAAATCATCAAATCTTTTTTTTATTTTATTTTGTCGATAGTTTAGATATCGATACCCATCACGTCTGCGGAGTTTTGCTAGCTAATTAAATTTGACCCCGTATACAACATGTCCTGGAATTAACGAACAACCTCTTAGGGGGTCATTGTGCTCATCATTATGAACAACTTTTACTATGAGACCAAACTTGAAATCGCGAATAAAAATCAGCTGTTCCTTACATTTATACATGTTCGAATAACTCGTGAAAATGTAAGGAACATAAATTTTTGTTTTCGCGATTTCTGGTTTGGTCCCATAGTAAAAGTTGTTCATAATGATGAGTACAATGACCCCTTCAGAGGCTGTGCGTTAATTCCGGGACATGTATAGAAAGTACAGTGTGTCTGTATACGGTGTGGCGAAAATTAAGGGTGTGGTTACAGACCATCAAACTGAACAACTTTCTCACGGGGACCAACATCGTAATCGCAAAAAAACATCAAGTCATCCCATACATTTGGTCGAGTAGATATTGAAGTTTTGTATGGAATGACTGATGTTTTTCGCCCTAAATTTTCGTCACACCGTATACAGACACATTGTTTAACCTATATATTATATGGATAACGGACCTAGTCCTTTCTATAGCTTGTGTTGACACGAACTAAAAATACCTAGTTTATGTCCGAACTTTCTTAATATTCTGTTATTGTACTACGTCGGATGCTGTATGAAATGCAGCGCAGTAGGATTTTTTTCTGTCCGTCATCTGATAATATATATAAGTTTTGTTGATCGAACGGGCTTATACCCATTCTATCAACGGGAATTAAGAGGCCTATTACATTTCGACCGTGATTTTTGCGTTAAATGGCCAACTTTGGCGTAATAGGTAATAAGGAGAATAAGAAAATAGGATAAGTGGTGGAGAAAAGTTACTAGTATAGTATAAAGCGGTCTCCCTTTTCCCAATTTTTTCTTATCTATTTATATAAAGCCAACATTCTGAAGCAAGTTTTCATAAAATGCGCGACGGCACTTTTTAAGCTCGTGGATTGAACTACTGTACATAAGCAAACGAAAACCAGCGCTGGGGATCTGTCTTGTATAGGGTCGCAGCATAATGCTGAGTGATAGCCGTTTTGCGTGGATGTGAAGCATGTTTCTCTCAACCTTTTCTTATTTTTGTGTTTATGTTCTTTTTTGCGTCATGTTTACCGCAAATAAACGTATTTTGTTTCTTTTCTTTAAATGAAATATATATAATAATATCTCTTCAATAGTGGTTTAGTTCATGGCCTCAGAATTTTGAAATATGTTTGGAATATCTAAGTGTAAAAAACAAATTATTAAAAAAAACAAAAAACCCGACTGCAAGAAAATGAACTGAAAGGATGGAAACAAGTTGAAAAGTAAACCAGTATCCTTTATGTACCAAAAATAAATAAATGTAGTCGGAGGCAACTAGGATGTTACGAACGCCTTAAAATTTGCCTCCGACTGCATTTATTTATTTTTGGTACTTAAAGGATACTGGTTTACTTTTCATCTTGTTTCCATCCTTTCAGTTCATTTTCTTGCAGTCGGGTTTTTTGTTTTTTTAATAATTTGTTTTATTTTAAGATTTTTAGTGTTATTAATGAACAAATTGTTTAGTTGAGTATTGGTAAGCTAATAAGCTATACGACAAAGTATGGTTAGCAAGATAGGACCGGTTAATTTGCTCCTTTCTTTCATAGAATTCTTAACGTTAAAACTCCAATTTAATACCTATTTCTTTTACGAATTGGTCTATCATTGTATGTTACGGTTTAACTGACTAACTTCCATTAAATATTGGCATGCCATCAGTGCACGGCGGAATATATCTTTGCACAATTTTGTTTTTTTTTTGTATTTTAAGTTATTTATTTGGGAAAATAAACAGTTACACATTACAATAATACATAAAATTTGAGCTGTAGAGTGAGTAAACGACATTTTCCACATAATATAAAAACCACTTATAAACTAATGTGATGGTCGCTTACAATTAGGTAAGTTCAATTAAACTATTATGTTATTGTTAAAACTAAACACTAAAAACTATTATATAAAAACACTATAACTATCTACTTTTTACTTCTTTTGTACCAACCATATTTATGCAAATATACGATTTTGTTGGGAAACACTTATGCTATTTCCGACTTTTGTAATGGCCAGTCTATTCATTATAAAAAAAAAAACTGGTCAAGTGCGTGTCAGAAAACGCACAATGAAGGGTTACTTGGGGTAGTTGGGATAAATTTATCCCATCAAAATATGTCGCATGAATGGCCGTATTTTGTTATTGCGTTGACTTGAAGCTTGATTTTTTTTAGAGCTCTATGGGACCGTAGACTTTCGCATTTGATATTAATTTCAACTTAATACCTCTACGCGTTCCTGAAAAAAAGGGTCTTGACTGACAGACAGACGGACGGACGGACAGACAACGAAGTGATCCTTAAAGGGTTCCGTTTTTTTATTGGGCAAGTGTCTTTAGCAGAAATATCATTCGCGCAAGTGATCCAGATCCGATGCATCATATCTCAGTTGGTCTAACTCTCTCATAAGAAATAGCTAGGATCTATTGGCATAAAAAAAGTGAAAATTGCTCATTTTCTTGCTGGCTGTACATTTTTTTTTTTAAATCTGTGAATGCAGATCAAAATGTCTCAGATTTTTAGGACAGTTTTCTAAGACCGAATTTGTGTAGCTACAACGTTTAAGATATCCTTACTTCCCATCTTAATAATCCACCCTGCATATGCCATGATAATTGACTGCTTAGCCCCATAAAGATGTAGCATGATGGCAATCATTTAAAAGGTTAAATCTGTAACTATCTGCAATGTTCTAACCGTTTGGCTCGTCTTTTTGCAATTTTCTGTAAACCTTAGAGGCATACAAACATAATGCAATATTGCTCATCCCCCATAGTAAATAGCGTGATAATATATAACCTATTGGTTGACCAGACTTATAGGGAATATATATGCAAAATTTGAACAGAATGTATCCGAATAGAATTTGCGTGATGCTGAACATACATTCAGAAAAACAGACAAAAATTCTAAAAACTATATATGAGAACGATCTCAGACCTCAAATCAATATTTTTTTTTTTAAATATTCAATGTACAATTTTAACTTCGCTTCGATTTTGTTATTAAAGAAAATGTACTTTTTTGTAGTTTGTGTCAAAATAGGGGGTAAAAGTGTTATAATATATATATATATTTGGAATGGGCTATTTACTAGCTTTTATTTGATACCCATATTAATATAATCACAAAATATATTTTTTTTATTCCCCCTCTCGTTTTTGATTCGCAGATGCCACATTAAAATTTTATAGCCTATGTCACTCCCACAATTAAAACGAATCTAAGGATACCTCATGTGTTAAAATCCATGAAGCCGTTTATCCTACAGAGCGTGCCAAAGAAATAGACATACATACATACATACACTCGAAAAACATAACCCTCCTTCTGGAGCAGTCGGGTAAAAAATCCCGTTAAAACCCATAAAACTACTAAAAACGCTCATACTTAACTGTAAATTTCTCCTTTCTTTATTACGTAAAATCGATATTTGATTGACCGTTAGTACATAAGAAATTTAATTACGTATAAAAATTGTATGAAACTTGAAATAAACGTAATTACAACTGTCAAATTTGCTACATAATGCGATGACGCATCGCATTATGTAGCAAATTTGACAGTTGCAGCCTGCTTAATCTTAATTTTGTGATAGGCCTCTGAATTGTTGTTTTGAATTGTGAAATGTTTCTTAAAATTTCAATTAATGCTCTTTTAAATATTTAAACAAAGAACCACAATGAGCTGGTGGTAGTAAGGAAGACTACCTTACTACCACCAGCTCATTGTGGTTCTTTCGTCGTTAGGTCTTCGTCGCTAGGTTCTTACGTCGTTGTTAGGAATGGTACTGTCATACTAATGAATGATTATTCATCATAATGAATGCATGACTACTGCAATATTGACTTTTCAACTAAGTCAACTTTCGCTGCAAGTATGAGTCTTGATGTTGACATTTGCCGATCGAACATGTTGACAATGTTTAATTTTTGTGATAGCATTACTTGTTTATGTGCATCATCACCTACCTATCCTTTTCCCAAGTGCATTTACTTACTCATGAGCATATCTATATAAATACTAAATTAAGTGCTATTTGTCGGTAAAGCCATACTCAAGTGATACCACTTGAGTATGGCTGGACCGATTTGGTAGGTGCTTAGTAGTTATTTTTCGTAATAGTCTGAATAAGGTTTCTAGGGAAAGAAAAATTGGAATAGTTACTCTGAAATTGTAAAAGTCGGGAAAAACAGAAAGTGCTTTTTCTATAGGATTTTTGTATGAATTATTGAAAGGACATCTGTCGGGTCAGCTAGATTCTTATATGTTATCACCAGTTTCAGACCCGAGTGAAGCCCTTATTCATGAGCTCTTCATGTAGTTATATCACTTTTTTTTTAATGCCGTAGTTGACGTTGAGAGGTCGACACTACTTAACCTCACTACTTAATTTCTTATATTATTAAGCGACTGTTAAGGACACCCCTTGGGGGGTACGAGCCTTGGCTTAGGGCGTACCTTATGTCGCGAGCTTCGGTTCGCCCTTATATAGCTGGGCATACAGGAAGTACTTACGTCTGACAGTGCAGCAGTGTAGTCGCTTGCATCCACAAATATAACTGTCATGCAAATGCAACGGACAGTATAAACCAAGTTATGGAATCGCAATAAACTATATACGGTTGATATTACGCCTCTGTAGTCTATTATCTATGAACTAGAACACGCTCTTAGGCTACTTTAGCATTTTTGACCACGAGCGTACTCGTATTAATTAATAAAGGGCTAATCAAAAGTCCTTCACCTACAAGATCATCTTGGCCTTTAAACACCAGCATGCAGCTTCGTGTCTTTGACTAATTGCATCGGAATTTACCTTTTTTTCCCTTGGGGAAATTCTCCCTACTACTACTACGGACTTCTACCGACTAAAACCCCGCTGTTCCCTTTAGTACCATGAGTCGGCGGCCCGGGAGATACTTGTACATTCGCCGCGCCAGTTCGGCGCGTTTGTGTAATAAGTACGCACATGCAAGCGAAGAAGAACTGGCACAGTTTTGTGCATAGCACTCCATAGTATTAATATTATATGCGAAAGTAACATCGTCTGTATGTTCACTTCTAAACCACTGAATCGATCGTTATGAAAGACAAACGTAGTCTGGGATCAGGAGAAAGACACAGGCTGCATCCTGGATATTTGTATTAAAAAAAAACGATGAATTTCAGAATATATGCAGACAAAGTCGCGGACCGCAGCTAGTAATTAACACAAATGACAATATCTGTTATGTTTCCCTCAATAACAATTTTGTTTTGTGTGGTCGGCCATTTTGTTTTTGTCGGGTATGTTTTCAGGCAACTTTCATTCATAAATTCTTCTCTACAATTACAGGTTCGCCATAACATTAATCTATCCGTAAATAACCCTTCTTATCGCAGCGGCCATTAGTCCTTTAGCCAAAGCGGCTAAAAAGAGTTACCTTCTGCCATCGACACCTCGCCTCATACTGCACTGAACCAGTTTTCTTGCCTTAACCTCAATGACGTGTTGCAAAACGATCATGTTACAATAAAAAAATATAGGGACATTGTTTACGTTGAAGAACAACTAAACATTTGAATATAATGTCCTGCCTGAGATTTAAATAACCATCAACAACATCCTTCCTATAAATTCAATAAACCCCTACCTACCATCTGATTTAAATATGACAGTATCTGTGTTTATTATACACTAGCTGTTGCCCGCGGTTTAAATGAATAAAAGTACCATCAGCTTTTTGCCAGTAAAAGTCCCGTCAAAATTGGTCCAGCCGTTTAGGAGATTAGCCAGAACAAACAGACAGACAGAACGACAATTTTTTTTTTGTTTTGTTTGTTATAAGTACCGTATATACTTTCATATTATGCATTTGGTAAAAATCTGTTATTTTAACATTACAAACAGACACTACTTATTTATTTGTATAGATTGATATATCGACATGTTTTGATAAGTATTGACTCAATTTAATGTTCACTACTTCAAAAGCAAATCAACATTGTGTTTTACAGTGCCCTTACAGGGCTCATGTATTAACACCGATAATTAAACTATTGTAAAATGAGTGATGTGCATGAGAGCAAATAAATAATGATTTGCAATTCAGCAAGATTACAAGCACATAGAGCATAATTCTAAAACGGCAATGCAAATATCGATATGATCGCGTTCGGCATCGGAATTGAATTGTATCGATAACTAAATGTTATATCGATAGTGTTAAAGCTTGTATTGTTTCTACCTGAATAACATTTTATTGAAGCGTAGCATATCGGCAGTAAAGCGTTAAACGATTTCTGATTACTGTGCTCTAAATATGCAATACAACAACGTAAATAATAAAACAAATGTAAATTTACTTTAAGACCGTAATCGGCGGGTTACAACACAAGACCGCGATAAATATGAACCAAGTTTTACTCGCAGTTCGCCGTTGATTCGTTCGACGACAAACAAGCAAAACAGTGTTGTATTTAGGTATATATCACAACGACATTTCAAATAACTCTCAAGAAGCCATGACTGTGACTCGTCGGTTTTCAATACCTACCGTGGTTTTGCGGTGATACACTTGCGACCTTTAACGGCAAACATCGCCCGTCAATGACCGCCTTTAAGAGCGCCACCTCACTCGCACACTACTGTTCGCGGTTACGCGAGCAAGCGAGACAGGGCGGCAGGGAGAAGGCTCCAAGGCGCCGATAGTTTAGGTAATTTATTTTTACAGTGAAATTAAATAGTATCTGCTTTATATTTATTCAGTTATTATTTTATTATGCAAAAATCATGATCTAATTTGAAGTTTTTTTTTTTTTTTACTAGCGGTTTATTGTTCGGTTTAGAGGTAACTTTGTAATTATTTTCTGTCGAGAAAATTTTATGGAAATGTTTTTTCGTCAAACATAGTACTTAACATTAATCCTCAACTTTACTATACAGGGTGTTTGGTGCATCGTGTGCCAAATTAAAATGGTCGACTGAAGGGGTCATCCGCTAGCCTTTCAGACCCCTTAACACCCCTCATGCTCCGTGGATTTTTTTTTATCGACTTTTTATTGTTTTCCAAAAAAAAGACCCAAATTTTACATTCAAATACAGATTTAAAAAAAATATAAGGCGTAGACTCTGAATTTTAATTTTATTTCGATGTGTATTGTTTAAGAATACTTTTAAATACAAAATTAGTGATATTAGTCACCTAGTTTTTTTTTTTAATTCACTCGCAAAGGTAAAACTTAAATTAAAGCTGTACATGTTACAGCTATTTATAAAGCTACAAAAAAAAAACCAAAAGCGACCGGGATCTTCCAACTCCCTCATTAATTCTCCAGTCTATCCTCTTTCTAATGATGTGCCACATGCCATAAAAGTATTTTAACAACTTTGTGAATTCGCTAGAATTGTGAATCAAGTCACATAAAACTACATTCCAAATTCTAATGAAAAAATATTTATTGCGGAACTGTTACTTGAGAGAGGTAAAATTTGTTTTCTCACTCTTTCACAGTAAAATCTATCTTCTATCTCTTTCTTGCATACCTTAAATCGGTTTGAACAAATCGCACCGCCCGACCCGCCATTTTTTTAGTCGAGACATGACTGCCTCTGCTACCTAACGTGTGTGCTAGTTCACCATACTCCGCGATTCTTTTATTACTTTGTTATCGTTAAGTTTTGCTGGTTCTTGTTACATTTGTTTAATTTTTGTTGTTATTGTTAAACTTTGAGTTTTTTGTTATTGCAATGGCGACATTCTCTAACGAAGAATATGCGGACATCATGATGGCTTACGGAGCCGCTAATAGCGTCGCTCGTGCAGCGCAACGACTTTACCAGGAACGCTTTCCTGGTAGACGATTACCTGGCCGCAGAGTCTTCCAAGACACATACCGACGCATACGCGAGACTGGCAGTGTTACTTTTAATGAACCAAGGGGCCATATTGTGCGTCATAATGTTGAAGTAGACGAGAGAATACTGGCACTTTTTGAGGAAGACCCTACAAGAAGCATTAGAAATGTGGCATCACATCTTGATATTTCAATATGGAAAGTGTGGAAAGTACTTCGTCAAAACAAAAAGCATCCATTCCACTACACTCCGGTGCAAGGTACGTAATTTTAAACTTACTTTAAACCCGTGCAAGCTTTGTTTGACCTTGCCTTTGTTTAGCAGGTAATGCGTATGGTATGGCGTCACTTCCAGGTAGTGAATCTATTAGCACGAACAGCGGGCCCTTTCTTGTGCAATTACTTATTGCCCAAGAGAAATTTAAAAGAGTTTTTTGTTTGTTGCAGGTCTTGAGGGTGGCGACTTTGAGAGACGAGTGGCTTTTTATCGGTTTCTTTTACACACGGATGTGGATGATCCTGATTTTTTAAAAAGAATACTGTGGACGGATGAATCCAAATTTACCAAGGATGGGATCCTCAATTTACACAATTTGCACCACTGGACAACGAAAACGCAAAACCCACGTGTTAAAAGACAGAAATCTTCTCAAAGAAGGTTTAGTGTAAACGTTTGGGCTTCGTGATTGGGAATCAGGTAATTGGACCGCATTACCTGCCCGATAATCTCAATGGCGAAGACTACCTGGAATTCCTACAAAATGACCTGCCCGAATTAGTGACCGATGTGCCCGTATTTAATGAACGTGTGCCCATTGTATTTCAAAATGACGGCTGTCCCGCGCATTGGCGATTGACTGTGAGGGAATATCTCGACAATGTGTTCCCCAATGCATGGATTGGACGCGATGGCCCTATTCCATGGCCGCCACGTTCCCCAGATCTAACTCCGTTAGACTTTTATGTCTGGGGACGTGCCAAAGAGTTGGTATATGCCACGGAGGTTCCAACTAGGGAGGTATTAGTCCAACGCATAGAAGCGGCATTCAATACTATTAAATAGGAAATACGACTTCGTACAAAAACTGTTGAAATACGAAACAGGTGTCGGGCCTGCATTCGCAACAGAGGCCAACAATTTGAGCAAGATTTGTAACAATGATTAAATAAATGTAAAAAATGCAATTTTGTTTTTTTATTTCAAGTAAATCCCACGAAAGATACAGATATGAGACACGAATTTACCTAACCATAAGAATGAGATAGCAGATTTATAGGTTTGACAGGTATCATTTAAGAGATTTTTTTTTTAAATCATAATTTTGAATATTAGCCTTAGGTGACTCGATTCACAATTCTAGCGAATTCACAAAGTTGTTAAAATACTTTTATGGCATGTGGCACATCATTAGAAAGAGGATAGACTGGAAAATTAATGAGGGAGTTGGAAGATCCCGGTCGCTTTTGATTTTTTTTTTGTAGCCTTATAAACAGCTGTAACATGTACAGCTTTAATTTAAGTTTTACCTTTGCGAGTGAATTAAAAAAGAACTAGGTGACTAATATCACTAATTTTGTATTTAAAAGTATTCTTAAACAATACACATCGAAATAAAATTAAAATTCAGAGTCTACGCCTTATATTTTTTTTTAAATCTGTATTTGAATGTAAAATTTGGGTCTTTTTTTTGGAAAACAATAAAAAAAAATCCACAGAGCATGAGGGGTGTTAAAGGGTCTGAAAGGCTAGCGGATGACTCCTTCAGTCGACCATTTCAATTTGGCACACGATGCACCAAACACCCTGTATATTTATTTCAAAATTAATGCTAAGCTATTTGAGGTATTGTAGACTCTTTAAGGACGAAATTGGTTACTGACTACTTACCGCAAATAAGGTAGTGTTAGCTTGCAGTCGATCCACATAATTCGAGAATCCATCCCTGGCTATTCTGATTCGAAATCTCTCTGACAAAGGTTGACCTCTCCTGGCGTCATGAAGCCAGAGTAATAGTTCTGCTTCATCCCCTCCCGCTGTGTGCCCGAAGTCTCTCATACTGCACATGAGGTGGTGTGATTGGACGGTGGTCGTAGTGCTGATGTTTGAGCTGTTTGAAGTGAGGGTTCCGGAGTTGAAGCTGCTGCCTGAACCACCTGCTCGACGGAGGGTGCCTCGCCACTGGGGGAAAGAAAAACATAAGTTATACAGTAAGCATAAAGATGGATCATAGAGCGTATAAAAGAAAAACAAAGTAAGAACGAATAAATTTGGCATCAGATCATGAAACACAAAATATCTACAAATAAAAAGAAGTGAAATGTTTTAATAACAAGAGTGTGCCACTAAGAAACAAAAATAGACACTAAGCTGGTTTGTTACGAAGACACCAAGTAAATATATGACCCGTTAGCCGGACCATATCTACCCTGCATAAAGGTTGAAGAATCAATGGATCGATTATGTACTTAAGATCGTAGATTTGCTACAGCAAATCGTTGAATAAGCACATTAAGTGGGATGCGCTAAGGTAGCCCGCGAAATTCAAATTTTCTTACGTTTTTTGCAGTTTGCAGGTCAGTAACAGGTTGTATGTTGATCTAAATATGATTCGCGGCCATAACAAATATGGCTTTACAAAATTATAATCATTAGAATCGGCAATCCAACTAACTCTCTTCATAAAATCCTACTGAATGACTATTTCTGAAATAATCATTCAGTAGGATTTTATGAACTTAGAGCGTAGTAATGCTGATTTTAATTCTGTAAAGCCATATTTGTTATGGCCGCGAATCATATTTAGATCAATATACAACCTGTTCCTGACCTGCAAACTGCAAAAAACGTAAGAAAATTTGAATTTCGCGGGCTACCTTAGCGCATCCCCGTTAAGTCAATTCAACGTTGCATTGAAAAGAAAATAGCAAGTAGTTGATTTACGAGGACATTGACTTTGTATTATCACAAAGCTGACCAAAGCTTTTTTCTAGCTTACACCCAATGTACGCTTGGCTCAAAGTTACATTGTCGTGCGTTCATTAGGCGCACGACTAGTTCCTTCAACGGCTTCAACCATAAAACACAAGTTGGTATCACTATGAGACATGAGACAAGTTTTATGTGGAGCGACTACCGACCGTCAACCAACCGAATTTATTAAGGAAACTGGGTGTGTGCTGAACAGTGGTATAAATTTGGATGTGTACTGGAAGTCTGTGTACATCTCGAAGATATTTTGTTATTAATTGCGAGAGTTAAAGGCAGCTAAACAGGCACTACCGCGACACATGCCACGGCTTTTGACGAATTATTGTATAATAGTGACAACGACACACATAATAAACACATGAACAAAGCGTTTTTATTATAATATTAGGACTCTAAGAATGTGGAACGGACTTGTGTAAAGTGCAATAAACACGATTCAAAGTTTTAAAATCATTTTCACATCAAAAATGAAGTACTAAAAATAATGTTGTATATTATGTGACACTGTTTATTGGTAATAAAACATAAGCCTCTAAGTTATGAAACTCGAACCTATTAAATCACTCACTTAGCTACTTATTTTCCTTCCATAGAAGGCAATAATATATCTATTTAAGGTCGCTCGCAAGCACAGATTCGCTGACTTCATATAAAAAAGATACCAAGCCATGTTAGTGAAGCGGTTGTATAAAGAGTTAATAAGGTAATGGAAATCTTGCCTGTATCCAGATAAGACTTCCTTTTAATTAAAATAGGAACTTCGGTACGTATTACCTCTGTTGGGAAAATTAAATAAAAACAGCTGAATCGAATGTAGGTATGGTAGTCAAGTGTAGTCATGGATTGGCACTTTGATTTTTTTCACACCATGTTTTCGTTGTTATTTAAAAGTATACAACTTTTAGGAACTTGTAATGTCTACTGCTCAAAAGCACGATGCAGTACAATGTGTCTTGAGACATATTGGTGGCACAGTTGGTAGCTGTTTCTCAGTAAACCGGAAAAAAAAAACCGGCCAAGTGCGAGTCAGACTCGCGCACGAAGGGTTCCGTACCATTATCTAAAAAAACGGCAAAAAAATCAAGTTTGTTGTATGGGAGCCCCCTTAAAGAGGAGTGTAGGTACCGATAGTTACAATTAATTTGCAAGCTAAGCGGATGCAGCTGAATACCAGTATTTTACATGGAGTGACTGCCTATCTGACCTCCACAACCCAGTTACCGAGTTGGTAAGACTGGTTGTCAACTTTTTGGGCTTCTGACTACCCGAAGCGACTGTCAAAGATCTACGAATGACAGCCGGGACCAACGACTTAACGTGATTTCCGAGCCATGAAGGGGTCTCCTCTATATGTAATGGATGGTCAGCCATCCACGAACCGACCGCGGCAAGCGTAGCTTAACCTTCATCGACCCGTGCGGCTGTTATCATTTAGCCACGAGTCCCTCAGGTACCTTTTCTCAAACATGCTTGAAAATTCGAGCATTATTTTGACAACCTTTTTCGAGATAAATCGAAAATGGTGTACTGGGGGCCGATCGCGCTAATTTTGAACGTTATTACGAAAACTAAACCACAACTAAAACGTTACGTTAGACACATTTCGTATCGCGCTAATTATTTCAACGAAAACGATTTAGCTTTACTTTGGAAGTTACGTTGGAGGAACGATCGATCGAACAACACTCTCACAAAAAAAAGCGCGATACCGTTTCTTACACCAGCTAAACCAAAACTAAACTAAAACCAAAAACGTTCCGTTCGAACGGTAATTACGTTAAGAAATAGCGCGATCGGCCCCCTGGTCAAATACATGCGAACTGGGCCTCAAGTCTGCTATTACAATAGTGTCAGAATGGTCGATCATTGATTTCATAATTGTTGATTTTGACAAGTTTGGTAATCTACTATTATAATGGCGTCATTATGACTTTCCAATGGTCGGCCACTGACATCTACATTGAAAGAAATTGCAAAGAAAATGATCAACCATTATGAATTTACCAGATTACGAACTTTTAGCAAAATGACAATGGCATGACAATGGGATCGTGTTGGAATGACTGAATTTATAAAAATAGCAGACTTGGGGCCCAGGCGGCCGGCAATGTTAGTATTAAAATCCATAATTATCTGTCGTGTTTAGCGGCCGAATAAATTACTATGAAAACTCATATCTGTCGTGTAATTTGAAAATGGAACGAACTTTTTAGGTCGACACACATGGCAACCAAGGAGGTAGCTTATATAACAAAGATTTTATTTAAATTTCGAACTGTTGCAAATAGAGCTGTTAGTAAAAAAGAAACAAATTAACATATAATATTGGCGCCATGTGGTGCGGAAAAAAGATCGTTGTTCGTCATTGAGTCTGGAATTTATAAATAATTTACTTTGTTGAATGTCCGCGCATTATTTTAGAAAAGCACTATACAAGCTTTGGCCGCAAGACGTTTCTCCATTTTGGAGAAGCAGGGGCGGCGCTCGTTGTGCACTCACCCTGCCAACGAGCTAGCAGCAGGAGTCTGCACCCGTCGAAATCGTAATCCGGAAAGAGATCACGGTCATGTTTTGTGACTCGGAACGGGACGAGGATCTTGGCTTAGTCGCCCGGATCGCGAGGATGTAAACCTCTATAAAAAATTCCTCTAATATCAAGTTTTGGTGCGCGGCGAGGGTATGAATGGCTGAGGAGTAGTGTCATCTGTAACTTTGTAGTTATAGGTGGCGCATCAGTCGAGAGCGCACCCCCAGCCAGGGACCAGTGGAATCTCTGGGTTGGGTTACAAATGTCACACTTACCTAGGCACAGGGGGTAACCCTAGGAAGGACTTTTTAGATCCCCCACACTCGTGGGAATAATAATGGAAAACTCATATAAAAACAAAACAAAAGACGTAGAAGAGGAGTGGAGTGATGCGGAGTCGGAGTCCGACGCCGCATCTGGCGCGAAGGGCGCGAAGGGCTCTTTTAAGAGCCTGGCGCGCGTTGATGTGGGGGCTGCAGAGAAGAAGAACAGCAAGTTCTTCAAGCGCTCCAAACCAGGGGACGGCCAGGGGTCGTCCTCTGAAGATGGAATAAGTACGGCTCGCAAAAAGATCAGCAGCCGGGGTGGGGTTCGGAAACGGGGGGTGGGCAGAGGGCTCACCACCCCGGATCAAATGGAGGTAGAAGAAAAACTTGGAGAGACCAGCCGCAGGGCGGCCCTCTCTGAGTCCTCGGGCGGTGAGCCGGACGCCGCTGGCAGCTCCAAGGCGAAGGGAGCGGCCAGTAGTAGTTTCGAGGAGGTCGTGACTGCAGCGATCAGGGGGGTGGCCTTGAAGAGGATTCAGTCCTCAAAAGACAAGGTCGTCCCCGCTGCCATTGCCTCCATTTTGGCGGCAGCGAGAGCCCCCCAAGTCGGGCCCTCATCGGACGAGGTCGGCCGATTGGTAGCCGCCATGGAGCTTCTCCGAAAGGAGAATGAGGAGCTCCGAGCGGACCTGGCCCAGCTTCGAGGAGCTGGACCACGGGAGGTGCCCCAGGGGGGAGCGCAGCATGGGCAGGTCCTGCCCTTGCAGGCGGAGGACCGCGTTCTGACCCTGGTGCGACAGGAGCTGGCTGCACTCAGCAACCGGTTCTCCGTATTGGAGGGCATAGTACTGCGCCCACCGCTAGCGGCGAGCAGGCCGGCCACTTTTGCCGCCACCGTGGCTGCCTCGGCCACGCCCGCGGTTAAGCCTGCGGCTAAGCTTGTGGCTAAGCCTGCGGCCAACGCCGCGGCCAAACCCGCGCCTCCGGTGAAAGCGGTGCCGCTCAACCCCAAGAAGGGCGGGACGGCTGCGCAGATGGCTGCGCAGAAGGCGAGGGCCCCAGCCGTGGTGGCGGGACGGTCGCCTCTGCCCCCCCCGCCTCCTAATTCCTCTACGGCCAACGCCGAATGGCAGGTAGCCGGGGAGAGCAGGAAGGCGGGCAAGGCAGCAAGGGCGGCTAAAAACAAGGAAAGGCGGCAGCAACGCAAGAAGCGTGGCGTCGCGGCTAGGCTCCGCGCCCCGAAGTCCGCAGCTGTAGTGATTACGCTACAGCCGGAAGCGGCAAAGAAGGGCGTGTCGTACCGCGAAGTGCTAACGAAGGCGTGGAAGGCGGTCAACCTAGAGGAGATCGGCGTCACCGAGGGCCTCAGAATGAAAGTCACGGCGACTGGAGCCCGGATGCTCGAAATCCCCGGTACGGCAAGCGGCCCGACCGCTGACGCCCTGGCCGAGAGACTGAGGGCGTCCCTCAATGCGGAGGAGGTCCGAGTGTCCAGGCCCACAAAGTCCGCCGACATACGCATCCTGGGCCTGGACGACTGCGTGACGGCGGAGGACGTTGTGGCCGCCGTGGCTAAGACTGGGGGGTGCTCTGCCGAGCAGGTGAGGGCAGGCTCCATCCGCCCTGACACCACGGGCATGCAAGCCATAACGGTGAGCTGCCCCGTGTCGGTGGCGCAAAAGATAGCCGGGGAGGGCCGAAGACTCCGGGTGGGCTGGGTATCCGCGCAGGTGAAACTGCTGGAACCCAGACCCCTGAGGTGCTTCCGCTGCCGCGTGGGTCACCACGTGGGAGCACACTGCACCTCGGAGGTGGACCGCAGCGACAACTGCTTCCGCTGTGGTCAGCCCGGTCACAAAGCCGGTTCTTGTAAAGCCACGCCGCACTGTTTTGCATGTGCGGCGGCTGGCAAGCCGGCCGATCACCGGGCTGGGGGTAAGGCCTGCGCTCCCCCTCCCAAACCCAGGGGAAGGGGCAAGCCCTCCAACCCTGTCGTCACCGCCGCAGCCGCCACCATTGCAGCCGCCGTTGCCGCCTCTACTGCAGTCGTCGCCGCTAACACCGCGGCAGGGCCATCTCAAGGGGCCCGGGAGGAAGCTCGAATGGACTGCCAATAAATGGCCCCATTACGCCTCCTCCAGGCGAACATCAACCACTGCGCCGCCGCTCAGGATCTGTTGCTCCAGAGCATGGCGCAGTGGTCGATTAACATCGCCGTGGTCGCTGAGCCGTACTTTGTCCCGCCCAGGGATGACTGGGTGGAGGACCTGAGCGGCTCAGTGACCCTAATTTCGTCAGCCGCCGCCGGTACCCCGTCCCTCGAGGCCGTCAAGAGGGGACAGGGTTGCGTGGCAGCACGGTTCGGGGAGATTGTCGTGGTAGGAGTTTACTTCTCCCCGAACCGAACTCTCGCCGAGTTCCACAACTCCCTTGGGGAGCTGAGAGTCGTCGTCGTCGGGTACCATCCCCTCCCCGTGTTCGTCCTCGGGGACTTCAATGCCAAAAACGTGGCTTGGGGTTCCCGGTATACGGACACGAGAGGCAGGATGGTGGAGGACTGGGCCCTGGAGACTGGCCTGGTCGTCCTAAACCGGGGTTCTGTCCCCACGTGTGTGCGGATGCGGGGTGAATCAGTGGTGGACATCTCGTTCGCCAGCCCCGCTCTGTCGCCGCGTGTCATCGACTGGCACGTCATGGAGGGGGTGGAGACCTATTCCGATCACCGGTACATACGGTTTGACGTCTCCGCCCCGACCTTGAGCGCGCCGGTCCGACAGGCCCCGAGTGGTCCGCGGTGGGCGCTGAAGCAGCTGGACCGGGAGCTCCTCCTGGAAGCCTCGATCGTGCAGGCCTGGGTGTCATCATCGGACAGGCCTGCCAACATCAACGACGAGGCGGAGTGGTTCCGGGAGGCCATGTCCAAAATTTGTGACGTGGCAATGCCCCGGGTCCAGCCCGGACGTGCCCGGCGCCAGGTGTACTGGTGGTCGCGCGAGCTGACCGCGTTACGCGAGGCGTGTGTTGCTGCGCGGCGCCGGTATTCCAGGCACCGCAGGCTCCGTATCCGCCCTCCAGATACGGAAGCCATTCAGGCGGAGCTGTACGAGGGGTACAGAGAGGCTAAGAACGCCCTCCGAGCGGAGATCCAGCGGGCCAGAGGACTGGCCCGCGAGGAGTCGCTGGAGACTCTCAACGGAGACCCGTGGGGACGCCCCTACAAAGGGGTGCGGGATAAACTCCGCCCATGGGCTCCCCCACTGACGCAGAGTCTCCGGCCCCAGCTCGTGGAGGACGTGGTGAGCGCTCTGTTCCCTTCGCGAGGGGAACATACTCCCCCGCCCATGGCTCCGCCTCCTGCGGTGCCCGATGCGGACCACACCGCCAACGACGACGACGACGATTCTTCGGAGGTGACCGAGGTAGACCTGAGAGTGGCGGTACGTAGGCTGAATGCCAAGAATACCGCCCCAGGACCCGACGGCTTGCCTGGAAAAGCCTGGGTTCTGGCCTTGGAGGCTCTCGGGCCTCGACTAAGAGGGCTCCTAAGCGCATGCTTGGAGAGGGGCCAGTTCCCACTTCGTTGGAAGACGGGGAAACTGGTCCTCATTAAGAAGCCGGGGCGCCCAGCGGACTCTCCGTCCGCTTACCGGCCCATCGTGCTGCTCGACGAGGTGGGCAAGCTCTTTGAAAGAGTTATTGCAGACCGCCTTGTCGGGCGGCTGGTACGGGTGGGGCCGGATTTGGCGGAGAGCCAGTTTGGTTTCCGCAAGGGTCGCTCTACGGTGGACGCCATCATGCGCGTTCGAGCCCTCACGACGGGGGATGCTGTGGCCCGGGGTGGGGTCGTCTTGGCGGTGTCTCTTGACATCGCCAATGCCTTCAATACCCTGCCCTGGAGTTGCATCAGGGAGGCACTCCGATATCACCGGATGCCGACCTACCTCTGTCGCGTAGTCGAGGCATATCTGACGGACAGGGCCGTCATCTACCCCGGTCACCAAGGAGAGTGGAACCGGCGAGAGATGTCGTGCGGTGTCCCACAGGGATCGGTCCTGGGGCCGCATCTGTGGGACATCGGGTACGACTGGGTGCTGCGCGCCGACCTCCCTAGTGGCGTCAGCGTAGTCTGCTACGCTGACGACACGCTAGTCCTGGCACAAGGGAGTTCGCATCAGGCGGCGGCCGAACTGGCGGCACGTGGGGTTGCGACAATCGTCGATAGGATCCGGCAATTGGGACTCGAGGTGGCATTGCACAAGTCCGAGGCCATGTGCTTTTATGGTCCTCGGAACGCGCCACTGTCGGGTTCCCAGATAACGGCGGGAGGGGTTCACATCGGCGTCGAGTCGACGATGAAGTACCTGGGACTCGTCCTCGACAGCCGGTGGAACTTCGTCGAGCACTTCCGACGTTTGGCTCCCAGACTGGAGCGGGCCGGGGCTGCCTTGAAGCGGCTCCTGCCCAATCTGGGGGGTCCAAACGCCTCCTGCCGGAGGCTCTACGCGGGGATCGTGCGGTCCATGGCCCTTTACGGGGCACCGGTGTGGGCGCGTTCTCTGAGGCTGCGACCAGCGCAGCGGTTGAACGCGTCCCAAAGGGTCATGGCCATCAGGATGGTACGGGGTTACCGCACGGTCTCCCGTGAGGCGGCGAGCCTCCTTGCCGGACTGCCGCCATGGGATCTGGAGGCGAAAGTCCTCGCGCACATTTGGGTGTGGCGCGAAGAGGCGAAACTCCGGGGCATAACTCCGCTGCCGCAGGAAATCGCGGCACAGCGGACGGAGCTCCGGCGCGATCTCATGGCGACATGGAGAGTGCGATTGTCGCAACCCAGCGCTGGGCACGCCACAATTGTGGCGATAAGTCCCCTCTTTGAGGAGTGGCTAGAGAGGCGCCACGGCGTCCTCACCTTCCGCCTGACGCAGGTCCTCACCGGACATGGATGTTTCGGGAGGTTCCTGTTTAGGATTAAGCGGGAGGAAACGCCCGGGTGTCACCACTGTGTGGATCGCCCGGAGGACACGGTGGAGCATACGGTGGAGGTCTGCCCTGCTTGGGCGGAGCACCGCCGTGTCCTCACGGCAGCGATCGGCGGCGGCGATCTCTCGCGTCCGGCCCTGGTTCAGGCCATGGTTCGGAGCGAGAGTGCATGGGAGGCCGTCACCTCCTTCTGCGAAACAGTTATGCTTGCGAAGGAGGAGGCGGAACGCGTGAGGGTAAGGCAAAGTCAACGCCCTCGCGCCCTTAGTCGCCGCAGGAGACGCCCCGGGCGTCGGGAATCGCAGGCCGATTCCCGGCCACCGTAGGCGCGGGCTTGCGGACGGTGAGCGATGGGTAGCTCACCGTCCGATAAGGACCAAGCCCGGGTCGACGGCGCGTTGTGTTCCACGCGCGCCTCAAAGAGACGTCAGCACCAATTGACGGGGTCCGAAAGGGCCAATGCCTGCCAGGGTTACGAGCCTGTCCGAAAGGGATATCGTGGCCCTGGCACACAGGCATCTGAAGGAACACGGTGGGTTTTAGTCAGTAAAAGTCTGACACTCCCTCCCGCTCCACCCAGAGCGGGAGAAGTTATTTGATAATTTCCCACCCAAAAAAAAAAAAAAAAAAAAAAAAGGCATTGATGGACTTACGTATGAGTGGGTGGCTTGGCTTCGCCTCGGCCCACATTTTCACGTTCATCCATCAATGCCCCTTTTGCAGGCCGCTGTAGTAATGTACTATTAGTAGGTACCTAGGTCATTTCTTCAGTAAAGTTTAAGTAGCATGGTTAAGGGGGGCGAGGCTATAAGAAAATGGGCGCAAACCCAGACTCCGGGCTGTTATGTAGAATTAATATAATGAGCCTAAGATATTTCCTTGAGGATACCTAAATTAAACTTTGGGAATTCACCTGACAAATATTGAATTAAGGATAAAAGATTAATTCATTAATTAATTAATCAATCGTCAATTAAGTGAAACGCAATTACATACAAGTGAATAATTGCATTAATTAATTCCAATAGGTAAGTACTAAAACTTGCAGTTATAAAACCAAGCCTGAGATCTATCCCACAGAAGTTTACTCAACTAAGCATTTGAATTTTACACTATAATTAAAATCCCAAACATAGCACTAAACTTGCATTTATAACAGTTGGAATATTAAATATTAGTTACGTTGTAAATGAATACTAAGGTTTCCGGTGGGAAAGGAGGCACTGATATAAAATATAGTTTATGTTCTCATAGAGATCGTTTACAACCGTATGCAGATGTATTGCAAGGGAGCTCGCTCATAAAGTTATATCGACTTTGCATCCTACTTGTTGGTGTAGGTGTTATAGTCAAAGTCCGATACACAGTCTCTTCGCGGAAGGACTGGTTTATCCTAGGTTTGGCCAAAGCCATCAGGCAATCCCCGAAATACATTTCAATTTCTCCCTTTGCCTGAAGTATTTTTAGTCAAACCCAGGAGCTCCTAACTTTTCAGTCAAACGTCGAAAGTAAATTATTCTGTTTCGGTTTTGGCCTAGTCAATCCTAGAAGCGACTGCAAAACTCGGTCAAACGTTGATCTGAACATGTTTAAACAGGTTCATAATGTCTCTCGCGGTGTTCCGACCGATTGTTTTGTCATTTCATGTTCGTTCATTGAGCGTGCGGGCGTGTAATTGTGTAAAATTGAAGATGAGTGAATCAAACGGTGTTGTTGTTACTAAAAACGTGGATAAAGAAGCTTTAAAAGTAAAGTTTAAAGAGAAAATTTCTAATTTGAATAAAAATAAGTGTTCATTTCACATAAAAAACAAACAGTTGTATGAGCAGATTATCAGTGAGGTAGAATCCGCTAAAGTAGCTGAAAAGAAAACGTCTTTGCAGTATCGCCGTCTCAAACGCTACGACGTTGTTTGTTTTGGGGACGAAAAAAAATTGATTAAGCCATTGTCAGATACAAAAAATATACAATACTACGTTACGGATGACGAGTTATTCAATTAACATTAAAGTTAATGCCTCACCATGTCAGAAAAATGATTAATTTTCCATTTTAATTACTTAAGAAATTATTAAAACAATAAACATCAAAATTTTAAAAATGTTATTTTTTTATACCTAATCTTACAAACTAACCTCCGTATATTCCAAAGCATTTATTTATTTATTTTATACTTTATTGCACATCGTACAAAAGGCGGGCCTAATGCCACACGGCATTCTCTCAAAGCATCTCAAATATAAAAGTGAAAATCACGTAAGCTGACCAATCAGGTGTCAGAACTGGCAGAGTTAAGCGGTTCTTAAGACTTGAAAGCTGCTTAAATGATAAAATGCTTCCAAATATACGAAGATAAGACACTTCATACCTATATCGGAGTTTGACTCGTCAAACCCCGATTTAATAAAATTGTGTTTTGACGTTTGCCTGACCAAATTAGTCTCTCCCAGGTTTGACGAAAATTGTTTAGTCAAAGGCCGAAAATTTACATTTGTTTGGGCTTTGACTAAGTCATTCAGTCTGACCTGAGGATTGACCAGTCCAACCTAGGAGCGCCGGAGCTTCGGAGTTTGCCTATAACATAGGCATTTTATTTGACGGGGACATGTACTTCCTGATGGCAGCGATTCCGTTGCGTTCAGATTTAACCATGATCTTAATGCTTTTCTATGAGATGGACTGGAGGAGATAAAAGACCGAGAAATCTGGATGAACAGGTGAAGGGAGAATTCTTTTTTTTTTTTAAAAAAAAACGTTGCCCTACACTAGGAATTTCTCCTGTATCGTGGGTGCGTTTAGAAACATTTAAACTCACATACACAAACAGCCAGACCCGGAATAACTACTTGTAGGTCATACAAATACTTGTTCCGAGCGGGAATCGAACCCGCGGCACGCAGCGCAGCAGTCAATCGCTTAACCACTGCGCCGGCCAAGTGCGAATTAGACTCGCGCACGAAGGGTTCCGTACCATTATCTATAAAATAAAAACGGCAAAAATATCACGTTTGTTGTATGGGAGCCCCCCTTCAATATTTGTTTTATTTTAATTTTTTTTTAAAGGGAATATATAACTTAATATTCTGTGAATATTTCAAGCGTCTACCTGTTGCCGTTATCAATATCGAGCAAAAAAAAAACACGTTTTTTGTATGGGAGCCCCCTTAAATATTTATTTTATTCTGTTTTTTAGTATTTGTTGTTATAGCGGCAACAGAAGTACATGATCTGTGAAAATTTCAACTGTCTAACTATCACGGTTCATGAGATATAGCCTGGTGACAGACGGACAGACAGACAGACAGACAGACAGACAGACAGACAGACAGACAGACAGACAGACAGACAGACGGACAGACAGACAGACGGCGGAGCCTTAGTAATAGGGTTCCCGTTTTACCCTTTGGGTACGGAACCCTAAAAACTAGTTTCGAGCCAACGACAGGATGATAAACATTATTTATTACGTCAAATTAATACTCAGAAATCTCATTTTTAGGACTATTCATTGTTATATTATTTCCTTGTTTTCGAACTTTTTGTATCACAATCTTAAGACGCTGACAACAGCTAAAGCGCGGTCACTGTCAGACCGCATACAAAAGAAAGAGAAGCGCGATGACACAAAGCTTGTAATTTATTGCAAAATATGAAGTAATTGTCTATTTACTAAAAATATTGAGTTATCGAAAATAAAAACAACCAAGTTCTGCATTCAAATAAGACGTTCTTGTTATTAAATAAATACCAACCGTACGTTAATATTGAATACACATATTTTGGATTGGAACTCAAAGTAAAAGGTTAGTTTACCGTTAATTTGTATCGAGATTTTTTTTTCTAAACGTGTTTTGGTAACAACCAAGTTCTGAGAAATATTTTCAAGAATAACATCTTTCCGCTACCACAAACTATACAGATTTCTAAATTTTTTCGTTTATGACGAACCAGCCTACTTAGATCATTTGCCTCTTGTGCGCGCCTTAACGAATGAAGGAAGCCAAATCAAGTACGAGCACACGTTAATGGCCGTAACTCCCACTTAAGTTTAGATTATGTTTGAAGAAGCATTACAGGTAGCTTTTATCGCAAATTCCTATAATTAAACGGGTATACAAGTTGGACCAGAATAACTTGAATCAGCTGAGGGTTTTATATTCTTAGGTTTACTGGTTTTGATGTACAGTTAGGAGCATACATTAGTGTTGAAGAGATAATAACTTGAATTAGCATCATCGAAGTCATCTATGCAGTTAACTCGGTGAAGTAGCAAATTTAAGTAGGTATCTTTGTCACTTATTAAATATTTAAATATTTATTTATTTATATTTATATTTATATATTTATTTTCTCATCACAAATGTTGGTTTGGACAGAAAGTGCTTAATCTAAAGAAATAGGGTTAACATTTGTGAGAGACCGGTGCCCGAAAAAGGCATAAAATACCTGTGTTACAGGTCACCAGGCCCCCCAATACTTAAATATGTACATACTAATTTAGATTAATTAACAAAGTAGGTATGTGATGAAGTTAACATTAAATTCTGGGTACAATTAAATATAAAGAAAAAAATAAAAGAAGAAAACTGATCTAGACTGGACATACATACTATATGTGATTTAAGTGTGTATGAGTGCGTGTATGTGGGAGGGTGTGTGTGTGTGTGTGTGTGTGTGTGTGTGTGTGTGTGTGTGTGTGTTTGCGTGTGTGTGTGTGTGCGTGAGTGTGTGTGCGATAGTGTACATTTGTGAAGGAGATAGAAATTTAGCGAATAGGGATCTGAAAACTCTCAGTTGCCTGATAATTGAGAGTTGTAAGCCATTTACATACGAGTACATTTAATTTAAAAGTCGATCCAAGCATGGGGTATATTGAGAATGTTGTATTGATTTTATTACACAAATATTCTCCAAGAAAACAGTAAAACCTTTGTGAGAGAATGGTGCGAAAGAATTTAGTAAGACAGACATTACCTTTCCTTCGCTTATCTTTGAAGAGATTAGGGTCATATTTTATTTCTGTATGTTTTTTGCGTATTATCGTGAATATGAAGGTCTGCCTGACTGTTAGAATATCCCAACGTTTATACAATTCAGCAGTTGGATAACGAAAAGGGAGCCCAGCTCCAACCTTGAGAACGGCTCTCTGTGCTCTTTCAACTTCCAAAAGGTGCACTTTTCCTGCTCCTCCCCAGGGGTTTATGCAATAGTTAACTATTGACTGGCAGAGTGCTGAATACACCGTTTTGATAGTCTTAAGATCCGCCACATGTCTTAGTGTCTTAAAAATGTATATCAGCTTACGAATCCTACGAGAATGTCAATGTGAGGCTTAAAGGTTAATGTCTGATCGATATACACTCCAAGGTATCTAATAACGTCCGTTCTCTGAAGGGGTGGACATAGGCACGAAGAAAGGGCCAAGCTGGTACAAGTCTTCGTGTGAGCAGTAATATTGAGATTTGTGGGTGGCAGAAGATTTCTCCTAGGTGCAAAGGCAATATATTTAGTTTTTGATACATTTAGTGTCAAAACATTGTGTTTAAGCCATTGGCATACCTTATCGAAACCATTTTGGACACTTTGGAAAACCTCTTCCCAACTTTTTCCACTAAAGAATAGCGCAGTGTCATCCGCAAAAGATAACAATTTTCCCTGTTCAAGCTGGAGTTGGCATAAGTCATTAATAAATATAAGGAAAAGGCTAGGACCTAGAACACTGCCCTGCGGCACGCCATAGTGCACAGAAAGTTCGTCACTAGTCCAATTGTCAATTTTCACTCGTTGCTTCCTATTACTCAAGTAATCATTGAGTAGTTGCAATGGAAGACCTCTGACGCCAATTTTTTCGAGTTTATGTAATAACAATGGAATAGGGACCGTGTCAAAGGGCTTGGCTAAGTCGAGGAACACCGTAACACACTTCTTACTACCATCAATATTAGTAACAATATCGTTAGTGAGTTCATGAACAGCGTCATCAGTTGACCTGCCCGAGCGAAACCCAAATTGCACAGGTGAGAGGAGGGCGTTTGTCTCAAGGAAGTTCATGAGGCGTTTATTGATCAGTCGTTCTAAAACTTTGGACAATGTGGGAAGGATCGAAATTGGTCAGTAGTTGTTAATGCAGTCTTTGTCTCCTCCCTTATGAATAGGTTTAACAAGAGCTATCTTCATCGCCAGTGGAAAAGTACCAGTGGCAAAGGCCAGGTTGCAGATGTGAGTGAGTGGAAGTGCAAGCAGGTTAACGTAGCGCTTTAAAATTTTACCCGATATCTGATCTACTCCAACAGCTGCACCCTCTCTCAAGTCCAATATGAGGAGTTCTACCTCATTTTGATCAGTAGGAAGCAAGACAAGTGAGTTTGGTGAAGCGGGAATAGAGGTCCGGCAGCAACTCGATACATCGGTACTACCAATAATTTCTTCTGCCAGACTCTGTCCAACACCCGTAAAATATTTGTTAACGTCATCAACACTTTTTAGGATTATCAGTCTTGATCAGAGCCGAAGAATGGTCTTTTTTTTTGTTAGCACTACAAATATTTTTAATCACATCCCACAGCTTTCTACTGTTTTTTTTTTGAATTTTCAATTTCCTGTCTCTCATATATTCTTTTCTGTTTCTTTAGGATTGCATTGCAAAAGTTTCGGTATCTTTTGTATGTTAAATTAAGTGATTCATCGTTAGGATTCTTTTTAAGCTTCCTGTGCAGATTGTCCCTATTACGCATACATCGTAATAAACCAGTAGTAATCCACGGTTTGTTAATTCTTTTCCTATTAGACACTTTAACCACATGCGAGTTATCCTGAATGGCCTTGTCCAATTCTTACATGTGGTTTTTTTGATGTAAGTATTTTATTTTTAACAGAAAGACTAAAGGCTTCTACATACTGGCGCGACTTATCGCGCGACGTGACACCGGTAGAACAGTTTCCTTGAATTTTTCATAGAAATTGTTCTACCGGTGTCGCGTCGCGCGTCAAGTCGCGCGTATGTAGAAACCTTAACCCGTCTTTTAGAAATTTCTAAACAATACTAGGATCACGGAAATCTGAAATTGTTGAAGAAAGTTTTGTGCCGTTATGATTGGGATCCGATTCGAAGTAGAAAGCGAAACGTTAAGAGCGTATACGCCGTACGGCATTTCATACAAACTTTCAACTAATTCAAGCCCTTGTTTTTCGAAATGACTGAACCTATTTTAATGAAACTTCATACACATAAGCAGAATACAAAGGTCTAAAAAGTTAGTTAAGAACATTTTCGAAAAACTTTTTACAAAAAAAAAATCAACTGACTTCCAAAAAAACACTACAAAGTGAAAAATAACTTTAATTTCGGAAGTCGGTGTCTTTGGACCTGTATTTTAGTATTTTGCCACCGACTTCCGAAATTAAAGTTATTTTTCACTTTGTAGTGTTTTTTTGGAAGTCAGTTGATTTTTTTTTTATAAAAAGTTTTTTATTTTTCACTTTTTAGTGGGTCAGTTTGTAATTTATCTAATTAACAATAGCCTAATGTCAAATGCTCATCACCTTTTACAAAATATTGGTATTCCCGATGCAGGGGCGTTAATTATTGAGGAGTTCTCCTGGTAAGAACCAGGAGAAATGATGGTGACTTTACCATATGCATTTTGTCGAGCATAAATTGCTTATCAACCATATTAAAGTGCCTAATCGAATCGCAACGGTGAAATACTTATTATTAAGTAGTTCCGGTGGCCATCAGTGGTCTTCATCATCAGTTTCACTTCACGAAATGGTGCTTTTCGAGAGCAAATGCACGAGTTACGACAAAAAATACTCAAATCGCTATAGGTATGCCTATAAAATTTGAGGATTTCCCTCGATTTCCATGGGATTCCCTCATCAGATTCTGATTTGGTGGCAATGGGACCACCTCGGGAGCATACTCTTCCAAACAAAAAAAGAATTTTCAAAATCCGTCCACAATTGACGGAGTAATCGGTGAACATACATTAAAAAAAAAAAAAAAAAAAACTTACAGCCGAACATATAACCTCCTCCTTTTTGGAAGTCGGTTAAAAAATAGTGTTACAGCCAAATTAGACCGATTTTAAATTTTCCATAGAAACAGAGATTTCCAGTTATCTGTTTTTAAATAGGTAAGACATTTCGAAAATGTTCTTAACTAACAAAACACCACGTGGCATAACATCAACTTTTTTAGTTTTGTGACTTTATTTATTCGTTGTAAGTTGTGAGTTTGTGACGTAATTGCTGCACCAGATAAAATAAAATCGTGCGTCTATGCATACGTAAGTAATACTCAGTTTAACGTACCTATGTTTCCTGAATAAGTATAACTATGATTTACGTATTTTCCTACATTACTAACAGATTTTAGGGTTCCGTACCCAAGGGGTAGAACGGGATCCGTCTGTCACCAGGTTGTGTCTCATGATCTGTGATAGACGGTTGAAATTGTCACAGATGATGTATTTCTGTTGCCGCTATAACAACGAATACTAAAAAACAGAATAACATAAATATTTAAGGGGGCACCCATACAACAAACGTGATTTTTTTGCTCGTTTTTGCTCGATATTCATAACGGCAACAGATAGACGCTTGAAATATTCACATAATATTTATTTAGTTGTATATTCACTTTAAAAGTAAATAATTAAATTAAAATAAAACAAATATTTAAGGGGGGCTCCCATACAACAAACGTGATTTTTTTGCCATTTTTATAGATAATGGTACGGGACCCTTCGTGCGCGAGTCCGACTCGCACTTGGCCGGTTTTTTATGGTAGCTAACGCGAGAACAAACAAGAAAACGTTCATCAATGAATATTTAATAAAGTCAGGAAAATGCAGCATGGGATAAATCCTTTCAAGTCATTTGCATAACTAATAGCAGGTGATTTCATTTGTTTACATTATAACTTACATTTGATTTATTTTCCTTATACCAAGATGGGCCACAAAAGGGATGAATGAAAGGCAATTCCATGTAGCTGAGATGAGAAGGATGTGTGATGTAATTTGAATGGATAGAATAAGAATTGAGTACTTACATAAGCAGCAGTCTGAAAGTGGCACCGGAGACTTAAAAGTTGTGCGGACATCAGTTGTAATGGTATGGGCATGTGATGCGGAGGAATGAGGAAAATGTCGTGAGGAAAGTTATGAGTATGGATGTCGATGGCTATAAAAATAGGGGAAGACCAAAGAAACGATGGATGGACTGTGTGAAAGATGATATGGCTAGAAAGGGACTACCGAGATGACGACTAATAGAGAAGTATGGAAGAAAGGGACATGTTGAGCCGTCCCCAAATAAATTGAGATAAGGGCAGGAGAATGATGATGACCAACCAACTGGTTTGAACTGCTTGGGCGTGTTTGGCACACCAATCATCACCAGCGCCATTTATAAATCAAACTCAAATAATTTATTTTAATCAAACCAATTACAGGCATTTTTGTTTTATAATTATCGTTCAGACATGATTTTGGAATAAAAAATGTATCGAGCGAAAATATTACAATTACGTAACTGTCTTCAACATAGAAAGAAAAATATACAATAAATCATAAACTAAAGTTTCATTTTTCTTGTATGTGTAACTTTTTCAGAATATTCATGTAAATTAACATAAAAATAGGGAACCTCCTCTTTTTATGGGGATTGCAATTAAATGAAAGAAAATTTAAAACACATATTAAAAGTCCACGTTGTAAACAAGGATATAACAAGTTAGAGGATTATACCTATCCAAGATAGAAATGTGTGGAAACATGCTGGTCCAGCTCCATAGGACAAGCTAGAGTCAAAATCAAACTGGTTGCTATTTTAATTGTATAATTTGTTATTTTTATGACATTGATTTTACATTCTGTGATTACCTAAACTCACACACTGACTTATTATTTATTTATTTTTTTAGGAAAACATAAATACTTTTACGATGTTTGTAAATATGTGAGCACTATCCATGTATCTATCTCATAATTAAGTTATTTTTCATTGCTTCATTTTTAATTATTTATACCTATTGTGGTATAGTAATTTTATTCTAGCTGCATCGTCTTCACATACATAATCATATAATGAATGTACTTAAACAAAATATTATGAACCATTTTTAAAAGAGTAACGGTGGAGTCTCTTGTCCATTCTTCTCCATACAAAACTATCTCTTGGGAGGGGCAACTAGAATCAATTATATTATTTTTTTTGTAATTTTAGGCCGCCAAAAGTGCGTCTTATTTGCCTATTTGAAATAAATAATTTGACTTTTGACTTTTAGAAGAGATGACCAGTCTTAACTGATGGCGCCCGTTCAAAAAAATGTCGCGTGGTTCAGCATCATCCAGCTAAACCATTTTGTAGGGAACCGAATGATCCAACACACGCGCCACCATCAGCAAGACATTTTATTAAATACATCGTTATTACTTTAATTTCACCCATTGTGTCATCTCTTGTAAAATTTCATCATTTTTATGGTGGTATGTGTAATTTTTATGGTGAACATAATAAAGAGTTTTCTATCTATCGAACAGCCACCTTATCATCAACGTCATCCACACGACCTCATCCCAATTTATTTGGAATATGAGCAGCACAATGATTTGAAGATGATCAAACAACCACCTTACTTGAGGTCTCAAAATAATGATCCAGGAAACAAAATGTGCTCGTACAGTATCAGGCAAACTATTCCAATTTTAAGACAAGCCACATAGGTACTCAAGTGGTCCTAAACATGTTGCATTAGTATGTTAGACAGGTCACCTTATCTCACCTCAGCTAATTCAAGAAGTACTAGATAATCTTTTGTTTAATTAAGGCTATAATCCTCGTGATGAAGCAGACTGCCAGTGTCATACATTTTGTCCTGCTTCTAACTTATGCAACTTCGAAACTCATTGTTAATTAATTTTCTTACATTATAGCATTATTGAAAATGATCTCATTTTTTTTATCAAATATTTGGACCCCACCAACTTTTTGTTACTACGGTAAGTCTTCAAAATAATGGAGGATTGTAACCAAACTCACCGCTGCTGCCCTTTCTGCGCTTTCCACGTGTACTCTGTATAGTTCCACAAGACTCATATCCTCTGGGTCAACTGCTTCTGCGCCACGACGCGGCACCAGCTCTAGACCAAGTTTTCTGAAAAGAAAGATACATTGAACATAATTTTTTTGGGATATTTTCGTCGCAAGCCACGGAGTAAATCTGTACATTTACATACTTTGTGGTCATAACTGATTTCCGTAGTATTCTAAAAGCCCTGTATGGTCAACCGAGATTCTTTTGTTTCAGCTCAACCGATTGCATGCCAGTATTGAACAAAGTCTTCTGTGAAGTTTCGCCACATATTTTATTACCTACCAGCGAAGCCCAAAAGGAGGTAATTGTTTTGCCTAAATCAAATACAGGCTTTGAGTTTACTGTGGTATTGTGCTAACAATAGCACAAATATTATTGTCGTAAATATGTTTGTTAATTAAGTATTTGTTATGCAAAATCTCCAAACGAAGGCGATAAGAGAATGCTTGGGATACACGCACAAACATATACTCGTATGTAGGCCGCTGTGAGGTGTTTCATAGGTAGTTTTCTGACGGAGTCATTAATTTTGAAGTTTTCGTCAACCAAATCTCGTTTCAAGTTATACGATATGAGAAAAGTTAAGCTTTGCTAGCAAGTTTTTAATACAACCAGAGATGTTTAAAGAATCTCTTTGTTAAAAAAAACGCGAAAACGCGATTTGAATTTAGCGGGCCACCGCTAAATTCAAATTTTCTTGAGTTTTTGGCATATTTGCAGGTCAGTGTCACTCCGAAGCGCAAAACCGAAGTAACGGCCGAATGTTCGGGCATTTTATTAGGTTGGGGAAAAAGTCTTTTCGCATTATAGTATGTATGAACTTGTAATAAAATCTCTTTGGCTATACTATTTGTATCTGGCTGGTTTTGGCATCATTGAAAGTTTAAATTTTAAAGAACATAATTCCAAATTCAAATTAGGAAAATGTGTGATTTTCATTTGTTTTTCGTACTGTCAAGATGATTGAATCTAATGAAGAAATTCGATACATTTTAAAATTTTACTACAAAAAAGGTAAAAATGCAACACAAGCCGCGAAAAAAATTTGCGATGTTTATGGACCTAGTGCAGTCTGTGAGAGTAGCACAAATTTGGTTTAAGCGTTTTCAATCCGGAAATTTTGATGTCAAAGATGCACGTCGCTCTGGTCGCCCTATTACAGATAAAATGGATGTCATTTTTGAAAAAGTGGAGCAAGATCATATATATCAGTAGTTACGACGTCGCTGAACGACTGGGAATTGACCACAAAACAGTTTTGGCACATTTGAAAAAAACTGGGTATACAAAAAAGCTCGATATTTGGGTACCTCACGAGCTCACTGAAAGAAACTTAATGAACCGTGTACTCATTTGTGATTCTTTATTACGACGTAATGAAACCGAACCATTTTTGAAGAAGCTGATAACTGGTGATGAAAAGTGGATCACGTACGACAAGAACGTGCGAAAAAGGTCAAAGGCCGGTCAGGCTTCACAGACTGTGGCGAAACCCGGGTTAACTCGCAACAAGGTGTGGTGGGATTGGAAGGGCATTATTCATTATGAGCTGTTACAACCAGGCAGGACAATCGATTCTGAACTCTACTGCGAACAACTGATGAGATTAAAGCAAGAAGTTGAGAGAAAACGGCCGGAATTAATCAACAGAAGGGGTGTGGTTTTTCATCATGATAACGCTAGACCTCACACATCTTTAGCCACTTAGCAAAAATTAAGAGAGTTTGGCTGGGAGGTGTTAATGCATTCGCCGTATAGTCCTGACCTTGCACCTTCAGATTTCCAACTGTTTCGGTCTCTTCAGAATTCTTTAGGCAGTATCAGGTTAACATCACGAGAGGACTGCCAAAACCACTTGTCGCGGTATTTTGATCAGAAGTCCCAATATTTCTATAGCAATGGGATCATGTCCCTACCTACAAGATGGCAAAAAGTTATCGAATAAAATGGTACCTACATACTTTAGTTAAATGTAAATAAACTAAAATGCGAAGAAACTTTTTCCCCAACCTATTATAACTTCCATAGTACCTTTTTTTGACTTTGAGTCCTTACCCGACTTCAAGTTACAGTTTTGACTTTGGTTTATCTCTTAGACAGCCTTTTTTATTTTTTTTCGTCGTAGTCAGCGATAGTTAGCCGTGTAAAGGAGCGACCGAACATTCGGCCGATACTTCGGTTTAGCGCTTCGGAGCAGACCCCCCCCTAGTTGTAAGTTTGCCAAAATATAATTATGATTGGCGACCGTAACAAATACGTATTTAGAGAATTGTCATCATTAAAATTATCAATACAACTTCTCAGATCAAATAATCCTATCTAATGACTATTGCATAAAATCATGACATTTTGAGGCCAATTCTAAATTGAGAGTCGTATAGATGATTTTACCTTCTGCTACCTTAGCGCATCCCCTTAAAGCGATCTTGTTTAGGTTTTAGCTTTAGGCAAAACAAAGAACTGTTATTTACACAAATAAGGTATTCTCAGTATTGAAGTACGCAAATACAAAATGAATGATGACACAGATCAGAAAAACTGTTTATTGTAACCAATTTCCTTATATAGGATAAACCCCCTTCTACGTGCTAACGTGCATACCTGACCGTGCGAATAATATGATTCATCGAAAAAAGGGTTCTTGGAAAAACAAAACCTGAGGTTACAAGTAATATTGCGTTAAATGTCAAAGACCCTTTTACTTATTTATTGAAAGGGGACAGACTGCAAACCATTTTTTTGCAACAGTGTATGAAGTTGAGTTTACCCAAACAGACAGGTACTGCTTTTCCCGTCTCTATGTTTAAAGTAAAGGTCCACCGTAATAAGCCTTCGGGCCCTCGTAGGCCATCGATCTTGGGGCAATAGGAGCTTGGGTTTCCTAGGACTGCGGTTTCGTCATATTATGATATTTGACATTGAGGTGTCAATCCGCTCTGTATTTGGACAGCTATTATTGAGTGACCTTCAGCGCTTTATTAGGAAACCAAAGCTTTATTGCTAATTACAGTACGGATTTTGGGCAGATTGGATCTGAACGAGTCTGTATTGGATGGTCGTATTACCGTCGTCCATAGTTGAGTTGCACGATTACTGACAAATGCGAGCACTGACTGGATAAGTCCACTCAATCTATGTCATGTGATTCTTTCCTCAAAAGACCATTTCAGACACCAATCTATATGGTCTTCACATGATCTGACCAAGATTATGTCTGGACTTTAAAAGAGACTGTGACCTTTGAGTTTGTTTCGGCCTTTCTTCTCAGAGTAGTCAGATAGGAAACACCGACCTCATCTAGTTTTTAAAATATGATTGTAGTGTAAAAGTGTTTGTACGAACCTACTTACAAAAATAAAATTTTTTTTATTTACCAGTGAAGGGTTTTGAAGCTCTTTAGGCTTTAAAGAGTCAGTATACGAGTGTCTCTGTCAGATACCGGCTGCAAAATAGTATTATGGGAACCTAATAAAAGGTCCAGTAACAATTCTTTAACATGTTTCGTTCAATGTCGATGTCGCAACTTACAATGTGTTGCGAGTAGAGACATTAATCCAATTTAAACATCAACTAGATTAACAGTGATCAAGATTTAAAAACCAATTTGCTGTAAATTGTTCTAATTCTATATGGTCGTGCAGTTAATTGAAGCGGCGGAGATTGCAAATAAATAATAATTATGTTTCAGAAAAAATATTTTAAAAGCCAAATTAGATGAATGGGTAAACGGTCACGCCGTTGTAGTCTGAGCTTTCAATCAACTCACGCACATGTTGTTATTCAACTTCAAAAGTGACACGAATAAAATAAACTTTATTGACAAAGAATAAGGTAGAATTTGCGTTCAATGTTTCTTTGTAAGAAGGCAACATTGTTAATAATTATGCATTTATGAGTTTTCCTGGAGGCAAAATGTTTATATGGAATTTTCGAATATTGCGCATCTTAAATAATTAATTAGTAGCTTTTGCCCGCGGCTTCGCCCACGTGGAGGTCGGAAATTATACCACGGAAACGTACTACCGGGATTAATTAACCCTATGTTTATTAACTATTTGTGTGCTAAATTTCGTCCAAATCAGTTCAGCCGTTTTTTAGGGTTCCGTAGTCAACAGGGAACGCTTATAGTTTCGCCATGTCCGTCTGTCTGTCAGTCTGTATGTACCTGGCTTAGCTCAGAGAATCTTAGTACTAGAGAGCTGTACTTTGGCATGGGTATATACATATTAATCACGCCGACAAAGTGATAACATAAAATCTTAATTATTTTTCTAGCGTTTAGCTCCCTTACTCGTAAAGTGGGGATGATATTTTTTCTCGTCTATCCCATGATGTGGATAGGCCGTGCAAAAATATTGAGGGTATGACCAAAAACATTTTCCGATTCAGGGATCGGTTTGCGTAATAGTAAGTAAGCTTTAAAAAGCTATAACGATTTTGAAGTGATTGTGAAGTTAAGAGTGGATTAAATAACCATTTTTATGATGATTACTATTGAACCAGGTATGTACTATATGTATTACTTACTCAATTGTTTCAAAATAATACGAGTACCTAGGTAACCGCAAATCAAACCCATGTTATTGTGGGTCAAAAATATATACATTAGACTTTTTGTTGTATTTCTGGGAGTTTCCCGGTTTATGTTTTGTTTTCGTAAGTTGATGTAACTGTCCTACTTTTAGAATAAGTTAAGATTGGGTGCCTAATTTTGCCTATTATTGTATTTCTTATTTCTATTCTTCGCCGATGTCATTGTACAAAACAAAATTAATTATGCGCTTCATATTCTAATATCATCTTTTTTTCTCATAAAGGTGGTTCTGGTGTCAGAATTAAGACACAAGAATGTTTATTTAATATAGCCAAAACTAGTACCGAAAGAGAATTTTCAAGGAATTGGGATTTTGTGGCGAATGAGATAAGTAACAAACAGTCATTTCCCGTTGAACAAATACAAGAGTTTTGCCGCAAATTTTCGTATATTAAAATAGAAATGAAGACCAGGTGGCTTGAACATGTTTTCATAAAAAAACTTCCCACGAAATTTTTCTCGAGAGCAATGCAACCAATGCGTTCTGAACGGGTTGATCCTAACATCAGATCCCCTCACGAGTAGCATAAGGCCGAAACTACCGAAAAGATCAAGGCTATGTAGCGCAGCAGCCATGGAAATGTCATTGCCGAGTGAAGTTCCTAAACTTGCCATGCCTCCATCAAATGAAGAAGTTGAAATTACCGAAGATATGCGCATATGTGAAGATATTTGCGTGTATGTAACGAATAATTCTATGGATGAAGACGAGTGGGACTCTTCCTATGAGTAATTATAGCCTAGAAATAAACAATTTTATTAAAAATTCTAATGTTTTATTACAATTTTTCCTGAAAACAAGCTTAAATACGTTTAACTCTTTGCCATTTTCCAAAACACATTAGTAAAAAATAAATTTTACAAAACTTATATGTCATTTAAGACCGCAAAATAATTTTGTCCGTATTTTGGAGTAAAATACAATGCATATTTTAATCTAAATGAAGTGCCCAATTTAAATAAAATATTCTATTGGATAAGGATTAATAATATACTAATAAAAATAGCTTCGGAAATAACAATTCATTTTTATCAAATTCTGAAAGATATAAATGGTTGCTGTGGGTGATCCTTAGAAGATAGACATAATTATGCTATCGCGGACTTTTTTGTTGAACTTTTACGGTTTACTTTAATTTCTGTTTTGTTTTGTTGACATTGTTTTATTAATATTTTAATATAATAATTTGCAGGCCGTAAGGTTAGACTATAGCCGATCTCATTAATATATGTACATCTTATACCTGTACCTACATTCATAGCGAATAAAGTTCTGATTCTGATTTACGCGGCGCACGCCAATAAAACTCCCAGTCGGCATGATTTTTTCAGACATCTTCTACAATAGTCATATTTCAGCCAATTTAAAATCTTAATGAAATATACACCTAAACCTTGCTTGTGAAAAACTCCGTCTGTTGGTGAAACCCGTTGAAAATCGGTTAGGAAGTTTTTGAGTTTATCGCGTTCACACAGACAGACAGCCGCGACGGGAGACTTTGTTTTATAATATGCAAGGATTGTGAAATAATTGGCCATGTTTGCAGGAGGTTTGGAAGCATAAAAGAGAAGGCATGGACAGTATAATGAATAACGACAAAATCAGAACAAATAAGTACACAGGATGAACGATAGCAACCATGATATGTGGGAGTCCAACCAAAAAGGGCCCAGTAGTGGGGTATTGAATTAAGACTAGATTCGGTATCTAGAATAGTCAATTGATAAGCATTAAAAAATGTTTGAAAACTGGCACACTTTTTTTTATTAGAGATTTGAAGTTGAAACTCTGAAAAAGCTTGATTTAAGAAAAACTATGTGAACTTGTAGATAATTGGGCTTTATTTAATAGTCAATTAAAATCGCGAAATGCAATTTTTGACCCAACTTTACAAAACTGCGTATATCTCGGAAACGAAATGCCTGGAACTGGACCCTTTTTGCTTGGACGCAATAATAAACCTATTCGCTATTAAAACTGTCTGAAATAATTTCCCGAAAGTGTATTTATTTGGGTCCAGGTCGCTAATTGCTTCCACTACATAAACTACGTATTGTATAAGTTATTTGGCGCTATGTATCTTGAAGCCACGTGTAGGCCAGATATCACTTAATTTTAGAACGAAACTGTCGCATTGATTACTAAATTGGTCAATTTCATCATTATGATATGATAACCCATTTGACGCATTTGTCATTCGTAGTATACCTACTGTGGATACCCAGATCTCAAAATCTACGGTAGGTAGGTACTTACCTACAATATCCATTTTACATCTTTTGATATCGATGATTGATAGGCGGGTTCTATAACGCTGTTTGTCTATGATTAGGTAAGCATTTATTTTTGTAGTTATGACTCAGACCATGTCAAAGTTCTCCCAATCTTTAAACAATAAGTACCTATATCACACATTTTGAAATCATTTGAGTAATTACAAAACATTATGACATTATGAGTCGGTGAGTCCTTATGATTATGACACATGTTTTTTTAAGTGCAAACGCAAGTTGTTGGTGTGTGTTTTCTGAATAATGCACAATATTACATTGTAAATCCCTCTAAACAAATGGCTTTAGGGAAAAATAATCGAGAGAAATGAAGTGAATCAATGAAGATGTCATAAATAATTTAAACAAAGAGGTATTGTTTCAGAGCTGGAAGTATCCTACATAATTATGTAGAAAAGCACTAATACCTAGGTACTTTCACTATTAAAATTACAGTTGGAGGTAAACTCACAAATACTACAATGCCAAAGGTTTTTGGACCAACCAATTGTAGAATGTGGTGGCATCATACTAATGACCAAAATCAGGATTATTCAGGATCTTACAAAGGACAGTGGCCACATAGGCTATTAAAAACAGTCTAAATATTTGAAACCTAGAAGGCTATTATGTTTTAGGTTTACACTGCCAGAAGTTTATTTGCTGTAAAAGTTTCCACTAAATGGTGGATTCAGCTTTACAGGCGTGGTAATTGTAATGAATTTGCTGTTTAGATGACGACGTTTAGACGTTGTCCTGAAGTGTAAATAAGCAAGATCTTGAAATGAAACAAAGGATTTAGTATACAAATTTCCTTATTCTATGATCAGATATCTATCTTCAATCAGACAAATCCTATTTGCTCAAAAGAGTGTTAAGTGCACAGGTAAACACCTCACAGCTGACTGTAACAAACGTGCACAAGAAAAACCTAAGTGTGTCCACTGTGGCGTATCTCACCCAGCCAACTACAGAGGGTGTTTAGTTGCCAAAGAGATGCAAATGTTAAAGAACAGAAACACGAAAAATAATCGTGTGACACCAGCCGTTAAACAGACTGTCAGAAACATCGATAAACCGACATCAAAGCCAAGTTCACAGTTTGCACAGACAACCGCGATTACTGCACATGCATCTAAAAGTGTTTCTTATGCACAAGCGGCAAAACCAAGCACATAACCATCAAGTCTTGAAGATAAGCTCAACCAGATCTTAAAGTGCATATCCTCATTTGACCAGAGAACTCTTAATTAATTAAGAAACTAGTTATTTTTAATAAAAAAAAAAATCCTATTTGAATTCAAGACTGATAAATTGATAATATTAAACCAATTTAACTAGCAGAATATTATAATTTGCATGCTATTTATATTGGTTGTCCAGCACTTTTTATAAAAAATATGTTTAATTACCTATGTATTGTGACAAGAATAACGCGATATGATTACAAAACAAGATTTATATTTTGACATGGCTTAAACCATGGAGCCAGTTTTTGTAATAAGAACGTAACTGTGATTGAAATACCGTGCTTTATACAAAACTGAAAACTTAGTTGTCAGTTTTGTATTAGGAACTTTACCATAGACGGAATAAAGTTCGAAATTCAATAATGGCTTCATGGTTTAAACCTGGGTCTGCGGATAAACCTTGTTTTGTAATAAGATGGTAAAGGTTTCGCATTTATAACGGCGACGGATATGTGGTTAAGTTTCTATCAGACAGCAAAGCCAAAAGGAAGAGTTACGAATTTTTCAGACTATGTTTGTAGGAACCTATGTGCGAGATGTTCTAACCCCGTAAACGTAATAGCCCGATCTACCGAACCCATTGGAAGATCTATTAATGTAACTTCACTCAGAATAATATGTCCTGGTTCAAATGATGTTATAAGAAATTCTATTTATATATATATTATATACGTCATAACAATTGTTTCTCTTGCATGTCCTTTATTTTACTTTGTCTATACAGAATACGAAAAATTACAATGCTATGTGGATCTATCCCAAAGAGCTCCAAGCAATAAAGCGTGTACGCACGGACGAACAAGAACATGGTGAACATCGAACACTTTGTTCGCATGAGCTTACCACTAACGAACATCAAACACTATGTTCGGCAAAAACGTTCGTGGCGATCCAATTTCGTTTTTCTGTGTGGACGGTGTTCGGAGAAAGTTGATGCAACATTGCTCGTACCGAACTCGAGGAGCCGCCCGGGTGCGGGAGCGCCAGTTCTCAGCCACCTATCCAACAGTGTAACACTTCCAACGGCGAACCCATGGCTACGAAAGAAAGCGGGCGGTTGAGCGCGAACACAAGTCGAACTGTGTTCGTATGGTGTTCGTGTTCGCTTTCCTAATTTACGTGCCCACTTACGAACAGAATGTTCCATGTGTGATGTTCGTGTTCAGATTCACCATGTTTTGTTAGTTCATGCGTTCACGCCTTTATGCAAAAATGTTGAGAAATTCCCAGACTAACAAAGGTATGGCATAGCGTGGCCACGTGGTTATATTGGATGCCTTCGATGCGCGCGAAGAAACCGGCTTGCTTGTATTTGCAAACGCTATCCCACACAAGAGACATTCCAGGACATTTCAATTTGTTTAAGGCCTATATATGCAAGATTGTAATTCTGATACCGTGTTTGAGCAAAGCCTAGCCATGTGGGCAACTATATCGGGCCTTATAAACTTTGTAATGAAAATAAGTCCCTCCATCCTTACATATCGATATATTATTCACCATTTGATGGTTATTCCTTTGTGGGTTATTGTTTTTTTTTTCTTTTTTTCTCAGTTAGTTTTATCATGATCTGGCAGTTTGAGTAATTTATGCGGCCTACCCAAATGTCCTTTCTTTGGTATTGTTCGTTGAATCGTTGAGCTCTTGTACGTTCTTAGTTGAGCTGCACGACTACTGACAAATGCGTGCACTGACTGGACAGGTCCACTCAATCTGTGTGGTTCTTTCATCAAAAGATCATTTCAGGCACCAATCTACATGGTCTTCACATGATCTAACCAAGATTATGTCTGGACTTTAAAAGAGACTGTGACCTCTGAGTTTGTTTCGGCCTTTCTTCTCAGAATAGTCGGATACGAAATGCCGACCTCATCTAGTTTTTTTTTTAATATGATTGACGTGTAAAAGTGTTTGTACAAGCCTACTTACAGAAATAAATCATTTATCATTTGCATAATACATACAAAAGTATACCTACTTTTTATTCTGGGACAGACAGTTGAAGCAGATTGAAAGTTGAAGTTTAGTGAAATTCAAGAGAAGATTGTGTAATTTATTATGTGATCAACCAAAAAGTTTGATCTATACGGAATGGACATTTAAAATTGTTTGCGATATTAATAAAAAACAAATATGTGTATAGAGTGTTCTTATTGGCTGATGGTTGCCTAAATAAATCCATGGTATGGGTCCGTTCAATGTGCAACATAGAAAGGTCACCAAACCAGTTATTCAAGCGACACTGGCTGATGTCTGGAGGTGGTTACCGCACGCCACCCAATGCGCAAGCGACTAAGAACTCGAAAAAATTAAAATCGATCTTCAAATAAACTTCACCTAGGAATTCACGGTATGATGATGATTCATTTTCAAATTCTCAATAACTATTTGGGCAGTAAGGTCCTGATATATTTCAAGGCTGCGCATATATTCGGTTGCTGCACCTAACTGTATTTTCACATAATTGTATGGACAGGATTCGTGTATTTGTTGAGGCTTTTCTTCGAATTTAACGTTTGTGATACTTCCGAGGAACTGTTGATTTCTTTTTACATAACTGGTATATTAAACGTAAGTTGTGAACGATGCAGACAAGGTATGTTAGTTATTCCGAACGGATGAGAATGGACGAGCCTTAAAGTGCGCTGGTGACGTTTTTGCACGTGGCTGGCAAACCTATGTACATTGGACTTATTATAAAGACATTGTGTTATTTGTGTTAATAAATCTCATCCATAATAAGAACGAAGCTTATTAGACGTCTAAGCTCAAGACAAATAAAAACTTCACCATAATCCTGTAATTTTCCATGAATTCATCTTAATTGAAGGTACCAAAGAGTACCAGCTATACATAGATAGTGTGAATATTCTTTCCTCATTCTCATGGTCAACGACCAATTGACATAGCCAAGCCACCTACTTAAATATTCAGAGTTCAATGACTTGTCTAATCGACAGTTGATTTAAGACCATAAAATTATCTGAATACTATTTACATATGATGACGTCGGCAATATTTCCAATAATTCAGGATGTGACGTCATACAAACATTTAAATTGACATGATTAATTAATAATCAAGTACATCATACATAGCAATTTGAACGGTGATCCCCAAACTAGACGTTAGTCTGTATCTTGGGAATCAGACTTCTTGGGAATAGAATCAATATATCTATACATATAATAACTTAAAGTCACTTTTCGTGTCTGTGTGTCCCCGTTTTTGTTCGAAACTACGCAACGGATTTTAAACCGGTGTTCACCATCATTTAGATAATTTATTACGTTGCTTAATACATCAATATTAAACGTACAAATAATAAAAAAATCTCAATGTTTTGTCAAGTCTTAAAAACCGTGCTAAACCGCTTCCCGTAAAATAAAGTACTAGCGACCCGCCCCCGCGGGTCGCTAGTACTTCATTTTATAATGGCGTCCATCTATAGCCGTTAGCTTATTCAAACTATGGGTTTTATGACATAACTTGCCAACTATGGTTTACTAGGTACGTCATTAATCCTATCTGTATTATACTTATTTCTTAGTATAGGATATAAATAGTTTATTTACGTTATATTGTAATGCAAAGCACATGCAATAAAGCTTGTTTTAGGGTGAATCCGCAGCCTCAGCCCGCGAAATTCAAATGTTCTGTTTTTTGCTATTTGCAGTTCAGTGTCAGGTTGTATCTTGATTGAATTACTTTTTAGGGTTCCGTACCCAAAGGGTAAAACGGGAACCCTATTACTAAGGCTCCGCCGTCTGTCTGTCTGTCCGTCTGTCACCAGGCTGTATCTCATGATCCGTAATAGCTAGAGAGTTGAAATTTTCACAGATGATGTATTTATGTTGCCGCTATAGCAACAAATACTAAAAACCAAAACAACATAAATATTTAAGGGGGCTCCCATACAACAAACGTGATTTTTTTGCTCGTTTTTGCTCGATATTGTTAACGGTAACAGGTAGACACTTGAAATATTCACAGAATATTTAGTTATATATTCACTTTAAAAATCAATAATTAAATTAAAATAAAACAAATATTTAAGGGGGGCCCATACAACAAACGTGATTGTTTTGTCGTTTTTATAGATAATGGTACGGAACCCTTCGTGCGCAAGTCCGACTCGCACTTGGCCGGTTTTTTAAGAAACCATGACATTAGGGAACAAATTTAACTTAGATAGATGTATTAATGATTATAATTCTGTAAATACATATCTGTTACGGCCGCGAATCATATTTTAATCAACATACAACCTGACACAGACCTGCAAATTGCGAAAAACTTAAGAAATTTTGTAATTCACGGGCTCCCTTAGCGCATCCCCGTTAAGTATGCAAGGCTTTAAGGGCGTTTTGTTAGTAACTTCGGCGTCATCACTATAACTAAGTTTGGCAATATTTTTTACTGCTCACGAGTACTTTTAAAGGATATGAATGTTTGCGTAAGTTTATTGGTAAATCCATTTCATGCAATCTGCATGGAATGCACATGCATGACTTTGTTCAGTTTATGTGCGATCTTTCTTGGTGTTGTTTAATTTGAAGCACCAATTATAGTTAAGGATATGCCAGTCCCATGAGAGCACATGAAAGAGCAGCACGTCGAAGCACCATGGCCGGTCATAGAATGCAGTCTTTGTGGCCAAAATCGGGTAGCTACTAGGTAGTACAGTCGGACTTTTAATTATCTGTAGTAAGAGAAGTCGTCCATTCATGACGATTTTGGCGATTTTTCGACCCCTCCAACCTTGGAGAGATGTCGTGAGTCTCGACCCCTCCCCCTAATTTCATGTGAGATTTTTCAAATGCTTTTTTTTTTAATGCTTTGTTTTATTAAACATAACTTGCTCAATATGTTTTATAATTATTATTTTTTATAATAATTACCCAGTTTTCTCGCAATTTTACAGTTTCTTGCAAAAAAAAAATATTACATAATATTTGCCGAGACCCCCTCCTCTCCCCCACGTGAGATTGGGTGAGATTCGGCTCGGACCCTGCCCCCACCTAAACGCCTCACGTAATTAATGGACGCTCCTTAAAATGACTCTTTTTAATGTAATTTCATTTAAAAATAACAAAGTTATTGACGAAATAAGAAGTGTCATTTTACTGCAGTTATTATCAGCATTTTTATTTAACGTCTATTTATTTTACGAGAAGGAATACTATCATTTGGAAGCTTTTCTATGGCGTGACGTGTCTGCAAAGGAGGGTGATGCAACACACCTCTGGTATTGCTCGCGTAGGGATCATACTCCATTTCTCTTACGGAGACTCAGGAGAAAAGGCTCGCATAGGGTTAGCTGGTAGCTAAGCATGCAGATTCCTATTATATTTAATAACGTCCTGAGTTTGAGGAATGTTCAATTTCTACTGAAGTAAATATGGATGATTTTAAATTTAATTTATTGATTGCCTAAATTGTTTTTTTATTTATTGGCGTGTAAAAGTGTTTGTACGAAACTACGAACCTACTTACAGAAATAAAATAATGTAGATAACTAAGTATCATAAATGTGGACCTAAAGTTGTCTGAAATTAATAATTATTGTTATTATACATATGTTTATTACAATATTCATTTATTTTATTATAATGATAGCTGGTATGTTTACAGGTTAAACCTAACACGCACGAATTAAAAATAAAATTAACAGTGCTGCCATTGTGTTAATATCTAATGAAATTAGTCATGTTTGCTAGGTACGTAGTAAGTAGATATATAAATAGGTATATGTTATGTAAGTACCTACTTAAATTATATAAAATGCGCAAAAGGAATTTCTTTGTGGCCCGAAGCACCAAAAAAACAAATTCCTAGCATAGACTAAAGATATCAATGTCTCTCAGACTCAGCCGAAAACAAACGAGAAATGAAGCTAGATTTCATCGTGACAGACCAAACAGGTAAATCAAGTTTCGCAGAACTCCGGCGCATCGAACTTAATCACGTTACGACGTTTCATTAGACAAATTATTTCGTAATCCTATAAATAAAAAGCTGTTTTGTCCGTTGTAAATTTTAAACATCATTTGTTTTGCTACAAACGAGTCACTATTTTTTTTTTTCAAGTGTGGAGCGATCCAGTCTCTTGTATCGGTTCATCCAAGGTAAGGCCTATGGAAAGCAGAAACTACAAAAGGAATTGGAGTTCTAATCATTTGAAACGACATACCTACTTACATTTACAATATAAGTTGTCTTTAAGAGAAAAATAACCCACGGATAGATATGTTACGCAACTAAGTTTAGCGAAATAATCCAAGTTAAAATATTAACTGAATAAAATAATCTTCTATTGTACTAATAGGAAGATGATAATGACATTTGAAGTAAATTTGTTTTCTTGAGATAGTTAGTAGTAGTCGTTTTTATAAGCTCTACAAGTTCAGACTGACTTCAAGAGCAAATATATTTTAATAATAAAATATTCTAAGCGCTAGCAAACTACCACGTGTTACAGGCTCCCATTAAGTAGAGATGTTTGATCAGAAATCTAAACATGTCGTTTTAATGCAGATACCGGCTAAGCCAAATGCTTGAAAATTACGAGACGATAAAACGTTTAGAAACGTCCGTAGAGAAATAAAAATAATGAACGCACGAGCTTGCTGATAGGCTGTTGAAGTTACGTAATCATGCTGTGCTAAAGTACTGAATATGGGCAATCGGGTAAAACCACATCTCAGTTGTATCTAGCTTTTTATACAGGCTTGAGGAACAGGTAGACGGTCGCATGCCTCCGCATGTCGCATGTCCAAGTATCCAATGAGGCTACAGCGGCCGACAGTACTTTGCAGCGACCGGACCCATAATAATGACACATATAATTGATTCTTTATCAACTGATATGAAGGAGTTATTAATAAGTACTGACGGGACGATCTTATTTATGTTTGTTTCGTTCAAATGCAAAAAAGAGTGCAAAATGTTTGCATTTCAAGTGCCTGACTGTTGTCGTGGCAATTTTCACTCCAATATACAATTTTATTGATGACTTGGTTATGAATAGCGGATTGTCTACAAAATCATTAATTGGCACTTAGGCCTATAAACTTGAACTTAAAGCGAGAGGTTTTTTCTGCGTATCCCTTAACACAATATCCACCCTTCTCTTATCAAATCATCCAGCTGGCCAGCTGATTACTAAGACATCAGGTTCAGCCTGAATCACCGAAAACAACATGTAAAGCTTTTGTTCTTTAATAAAAATGTCCTAATATAACAAAAGCACAAACAAAACAATGCGACATTTAAGTAAATTACTATGGCCCGAAAATGTGTTAATTAACAGCCGCGAGCGGTCCTCACTTGTCGAAACCAGTCATCAAAATCTCGCCAAAAAAATCGACACGGAGATCAAAGTATGGCTCACGGTGCAACCTCACACTGGAGTCAAAATCCTCTCCGAGTCGCAACCCGTTCAGTACCCGTGGCTAGTGGCTACTGTGCATTAAGAGTGAGACGGCAATTGTGCACGCCTTACGAACTTGGCTTGTGGAAGAGAGAGATAGCTATAGATGCGCGTGCGACGTTCAACATCAGTAGAAAATCCCGCGCGAGTCACCGTGTGCGAGGCCGATCGAATCGGACGCTCGTTCGTTCGTTCAGTTAAGTTTCCGACACACGAGCAGCTGGTGCGTCGTGCTGCGGACCCCCAGTTGTAACTCGCTTTATTCCGATTCATATTGTATGATATATCCCTTGTAATACAATGACGTTGAACTATTGTAACAAAGTATTTTTAGACATATTATAAGTGAGACTGTGATCAGTGTTGTGTACAAAGAACGAGCGACTTGCGATCATTAAATTTTAAAGACCAGAGTGGCTGGAAAAGTAACAGTTAGGTTTAAAAGGTAAGTGAGTTGTGTCACAAAAGCTTACTGGAATGGATTGAGTCGAGCTTAACTCATATCGACGACGCGAGGAATGTTGTTTGACAGCATACATGTGCGGGAACAAAAGCCTTGTGCATAGTCATCACATTTCTTTTTTATTCCGCCCGCTGTCTTGCGAGGTAGGAACGATGGGTAAGTAATGAACGAACGATTAATGGGTTCATATAAAAGTAATGATGTTATGAATTAAAGACGCCTCGATGTGCCAGAGTTTCTCATGGTCACAGGTAGCGGCTGTGTCCCCGTTTACCTGAGCGGCGACTGAGGGGGAAAGAGACGCCGTTCTATTTACCGGGAACTCCATTTGAATAGAATGGACAAAGCAAGTTCAGCCAAAGGGATGAACATATTTAAACACCACCTTATTTAGATAAATAATTACCACGTTTTGATTCATAAAAATCTGGAAATTATGGTATGTTTAGAAGTTTACAAATCGCGATGTATCATTAGTAGATTCTCAATAAGAAACGGTTATTTGTGTGCCTAAACGTGAAATTCACGGCCTAAGGAACTTCATTGAAGATGTGCCGACCAAGGACACCAGTTAATAAAGAAATCAAACTACTGCCCGCTTAATTACATTACAACCCGGACATGTACACCTACAAAACAAAATAACAATCACATGGTAAGTGACTGTAGATAATAATTTCCTACGAGTGACCGCGTACTAATATTAACATACACAGAAGGTATATACATTAGCTGGAGTAAATTTAGGCGACATAATAATTAATAATAATTTGTCGCATTAGGATCACTTAATAAGTTTTTAACAGGAATTTTCGATGTAATGACGTTGACGTAATCACGCAGTAGTGTCATTATCTAAGGCGTGTTAAGATCGTGTTAAAAGGTCAACAGACATCACGTAGTTTAAATGCGATTTCACAACATTTACCGTACAGCGCATTTAAATTTTAAATAACGCGTGAAAGAGTGTAGGAAATTATCGAGTTCCCATTAGGTACTGTGTGAGAGTTTCATTGGTATGATGCCACAAAAGGGGGCATCTTTAACCGGTCTCACATATTATTCTTGTCACGGCGCGCGGCCACGGCACCTGCATCCATGATGACGCCGAAGCGCCTGGCGATAACCTCTAAGACACGCCTTGAACTTGCAAACTTGTTTAAGTATTCGTGTTTCTCATATAAAAATAATAGTAACACTAATTGGCAGTAAAGTCACGGTTATTCTTGTCTTTCTAAGGCTCTAAAGTTCTTTTTACATATTCAAATGATCCTGAGAACTCAAGGAATGGAATTTGAGTAAATTATCCCAGGATTCTTATGCTTGGCACTGGAAGAGATAGCAGTGAAATGCAGATAAATACTAAGCACGTTCCAAAGTATATTATATTCCTCATTGCGTACGCTGCACACGCGCTATCAATTAGCCCGTATAAGTTTTACAAAGCGTGGTTTTGTTTACCAACCCAACGAGAATTTCAAAGTGCATCTTTAACCCCAGAATGATAAATTATCATTATCTGCCGTAGGATATCGATTCTTTGCAACTGCAATATTCTCCGTAAATAATGTAGAGAATTTTATCAGAGCGTGTAGTTTAAAGGACTGTGAAACATAAGCTGGACCGCATTAACGCAACCGCAGGTCCACATTAGAAGCGCATTTCCGTATGAATGGACACAAAACATAACGAAAGGGAGGCAGGCATAGTCACCGCGGATGTTATGACCCACACACTGGCTTATCTGGTCACCGCCTATAATTTCAACGGGTTCTTCTACTTGCGTTAACAAGTACCACGTGTTTTACATTGTTTTTCTACAATGTAAACAATGCGAGGAGGAATGCCACTAACAATCAACGCAGTCAATGGGAGTTAATTATATCAGACACGAGACGACAGCAGCCGACCGAACTGAATCTGTACGTTCCTTCGCCGCGAGGCTGAGACGTAAATTACAACAGAAGCGACAAACTGGGCCGTTCACTTGCACTGCAAATCTCAACGTTACCTAATATTCGGACCAATCGTTTCACGTCATTAGTCACGCTTTCTGATGAAATGCTTATTGTCCGACTGAGCCATCGATACGAGAGGTTTGAGATTCTTTCCCACGAAACTCGTCGGTATTGTATTTAGTATGAACGTGTGCTGTGCAGGTGGAAGCGGCTCACATTTACCGCAATTAGTGTCCATTCAGTTGAGAGTCGACGCGTGCGCCGTTTGAGTCAAATAAGCAGACACGGCAGCTGCATGTAGCTCATTATCACGAATTTAGGAGTGAGCACTGACTTCTAAAGACGGTCAAGAATTTCCAAACGCTTCACAGCGCTTACATTATTTTGATTTACAAGAGAAACCTATAATAAACGCCAAAGTAATTTATAACGAAAGATAATAAAACCGAGTTAGCAGCGCGAAGTGCCGCCTGTGTCGGTGATAAATGGTCTGCGGTAACAAGCGAGTGGAACAAGGATATGCAGTTAAGAGCGGCACAAAGGTTCAGGGACGGAGCCTCCACCACTGCCTGTGCATGTCATAAATAGCGGAATGTACGCCTCACCTCTCCCCCTCCGCGACCCATTATCAGTTACGGCGTTAGCAAACAACGGGTTACTCAAAATATTTATCATTCAGGGAATATGTCGACACAAATCACATGAGCAAATATTTGTGATTTCATCGAACAGACTGGTGAATGTGAGAATCGCAAAACTGGTTTCGAAAATAATATTGCAGTCGAGCAATTAAGTCGGTAGTTAAGATATCAAACATTAACAGCTATAACGAACTAACTATCCTCTGAAACTAATCGATTGTCGAGATCGCGACATGCAAAGCTGGCAACGATTGTCGCTGCTCAAACTGGTTTCCGCGTAAAATTCGCGTTGCCAAGCGATGCATCAGCCAGGGTCGGTTGAGGTAAAGCAGCGAGGGGGCACGGGGGAGGAGGGAGGTTAAAAACGCAGGAGGCGCACGAACAGCGGCCGGTCGACGACCCGCCACATGCCCTGCGCCGGCGCACCATTCGCCTCCACCGCACTCCATCCTAACACGATTACGATTATGTTAGCAAAATATGTAGTTAAAAAATGAGTTACATGCAACATAACTATCATGATGCAAAATTTATTGTGTGAGTTACATGCAATGGCTGCGTAAACTGACATAAATGTACGATTAATAAAAATAAAATAAATACGCGTAAATAATAAAACAGATTTCAATGATCAATTAATATTGCCCCCCGCGAGCGACCTAAATAGCACATGCTAGATGCGACACCGCGTAGGAACGAGATCAAGAAGTCGTCAAGGTTAGATCCATTTATCATGACTTGTCTACTAGACTGTACCTATTCATTCATTTATACACATCCTACGGCAATAGACCAGAATGAACACAAGAATTGTTAGTAAAGTATAAAAGAGAATACGACGACTCCACATTATTGACACGTGGTGTTAGCGGCGTAAAAACATATTGGTTTATAAAAAACCGCCGGACCCGACTGGACAAGGCGTGGGCGAGAGTAGCTACAGCGTTAAATTATGTCTGAGGTCATTGATTGAGAAGACCAGCCCTAGCAAATGGATTCGTGTTCTCTTCACATAACTGTTTATCGAATTGGGATATAAACTTATAAAGCAAATATTTATACGAAAATGAAGACACGTGAACGACGAGTCGACACAGCTGTTACGCACATTGGTGGAATCAAAACACTAATAAAGTTTACCGTTTAAGTTCTAATTTCGTATGGGTGGCGTATGGCACTTGTCACGAAGTTAAGACGCGTCGATGTATTTATAGTGGTCTTTTGTGACTGGTGTTCTAATGTAGACAAAGGGTTGCTTTGGACTGTCTGCCGTTTGTTTTGGTTGTAAAGTAAAACATTAATTTGCAATTCTTTTACAATTGCATGATGGTAAACAGAATGTAAACTCACAATATATCTGCATGTGCACTTAGGGCTATTGACTGCATAATGTGCCCTTATTAAAGGTTCAAGTGGTCGTAGGTGCCTTGGTACTCCATCTTTATTGTATTTTTTTTTTTTGTTCCAGACAACGAAGTAATTAAACACATTCAAGATGGCGGTATTTGGCTTGGTGTCATCAGTAGCGGGCTTCGTGAAGGTCCGCTACCTCATCGACAAGGCTGTCATCGACAACATGGTGTTCAGAATGCATTATCGCATCACATCAGCCATATTGTTCCTGTGCTGTATACTTGTCACCGCTAATAATCTTATTGGTAAGTTTAAAAATAGAATTTCATTTATATATATAGTACCCTGCGATAGTTCCCTGCGGCATGCCAAATGTTTTTGGAGTGTATTTGGTTGATCTTGAGATCGTTATCGATCCTTGCTTCAGGAGTTACACAAGGAAAATTAACTAAATCCCGTACAAATGAAATGTGTAAGGCAATCACATATTGATATGGCAATGTTAGAAAATGGCTTGTATCAGCTAGCGATTTGCTCGCGGAAGTCGTAAACGGGATATGGGTCATTGTCGCATTGCTAGACAGGCAGACGATGGGACAGCAACCTGTTATAACTCATCTTTACGTATTGTCTTTCGTTTTCTATACTTTATTATGCGGAACAGTGCCGAGCAATATCCCAGTACGATGAGAAATGTTTATCATGAATATAAACTGGCGATAGTTTGTCTGCTACAAAGTATTTGGTAGTCATATCAATGCGATAAACAGTTTTGAGTGCGTGTGAAAGCCAAACATCGGTATATTCCGTTTATTTAATACTTACGCGAAAATTATACGTAGGTAAGTTTATAAACACAATCAAACATTACCAAGTGCAAAACTCAGGAAATGAACAATAAAACTAATTAGATAAACGCAGCCTCTTCCAAACGTTTTTCCTTGTGAATTTAATATAATCTATTGAATTCAAGGGAATGTTGTTCCCATGAACACAAGTGACTAACCTAACTAAATTAATTCCCCTATTCACGCTCAGTGGAGAATCAACCTGTTCCTTAGCACGATCTATTTTATAAGTTTAAGTTTAATATGGGGTCATTTTACTACTGTTAAACTCATTACTTGAAATATACTTCTTGATGAATCACCTATTTAAGTATTGTTGATATAATTGACATTTCTTTATTTATTTACTCTACTATACATTTACTCTACTAACTTATTCCTTGAAGTAAGTAGGTAACGTAATTTATTTATTTTTAAATTGGCACCATTGAAAAAATTTGTAGACTCCTTTTTAAATAATTCACAAGAAGTGACACTGTAATTACAAAGAAAAACCCAGACTTGATTATTGTTCACACTCCAAAGGGTCTAACGAGGTAATCGAGTTTCCAGAGCCATGACCAACCAACCTCTCATTACGAACGTATCATTGCAATTTCTGAACCACAATCATTGCAAGCTGCGAGCATGAGAACGTACAAAGCAACTTTAAATTAAGTGTGTAATAATAAACTACAAAAATGATCTTGAGCATATCACCAACGAGAAAGTACAAAACCGAGAAATTGTAACATTCAAGTGAAAGCTTATTAAAATTGAACCCCTAATTGTGAACGTTTGTGTTTTTAAACATGCAAAGTCTGACCTAGACACTAACCTGAAAACCGAATAACAGAAAGACTCTAACCAGAAATAACAGTCCGTCTCGTCTGATCTCGTAACTACCGTAAAAGTGTGAATCGTTTTCAGGTCATTGTTCAGAACAGGAACACCGTGTTTGTAACAGTTACCCAAATTGAGATGTCATGACAAATTGATTGTACAAACATACACAAGAGTAGTAAACGTACGTGATAAGATTCAATTCAGTAGAGCGAAACGGAGCAGTGAACTTACAAAGCATACAAGATTATGTATTAGGCAACAAGTGGATTTTGATTGAACCGATTGTGGAAAGTTTGTGCATAGTGATTTGTGTAGGCGACTGAGAGGTGTCATGTGCAACGGTTACATCTGTGTCTTGATAACTTCTTAAACCCAAAGGTTTTTTATTGTTATAATGTCTGTGACTGAGTATTCTTTTAATCATGTGCATCATGAATGTCTACGTCACAACTCACTAGTAACATCGGTCCGTCTTTCTCAGGTGGTTCTTTATTTTTCAGCCATTTCTATCAGGTAAGGCACTGATCATTAGTTCCATTTTCCTGTAGCACCGTAGAATAGGATAATTCTGAGTTATCTATACCTACTCACTCATCGTCGAACTTTGTATCCTTTGCACGCTTCTTTTCTTCCCCCATAGTTTTTATTTGCCTCCCAGAACAATTAAAGTAAGTATCTACCTAATTAAAACCAAGTTTGTGCACTTGACATTAGAAACTCCAATGTAGTTGATCCAACTTACAAAAAACACACGATCTAATTGTGTCAACTGATCGCCTAAACATAGAAAACTAAAGGCCATGGAAATCTTTTTACGGTCGACTGATGTTGTACGCTATTCTACAGTTCAAAGTCACATACAATGTAAAACGTGTTTATGCTCCTGTTTACATGTTGAACTTAATTTATAAATAGCCTTTATTGCGGAAGTTTACGTTATGTTACTAGTGAAATCCTGTGGAAATCCTTCCCATGATTTACTATGCCCTATTTATTCTTCACCATTAGCTTATCTTTAGTAATCGACATCTACTATCCTAACTGCCACACTCAGAGACGTCTAATGGTTACTTAAGGGGCTCCTTAGTAAATTTTAAAAAAAGTTAGCCCTCGGAGTCAGTTAACGCTTCATTAGCGTCCCTTAATGATAATTAAAGTTAAGTACAGCAAAACCTTTACTTAACTTTTTAATGATTGATTTTGACATTTACGTTTGGGGTTATGTTTTTATTTTTACCAGTGAATTCGTTTTCGCATATAATTAAAAGCAATAATGTCTGATTTGGCAGACTTCATTGAGTTTGTGGACTATGGCAGAAGAAACACAAATAACACAAACAAAATACGTAAATAAAACATCAGCTATTATTCTTGATTTGACATTGACAGTTAGTAGCAGTGATGCCATAGAAAAAAAGTCGCAATAGCTTGATTTTATTTAAATGAAAACAGCTATTTCACTTTGCATTTTAGTAAATACTTACAGTAAAAGAACTGATTGTCATATAAATTACTATGAATAATAGTTTTCAACGTGTTTAAATATACATTTTTGTTATTTAATATCAACACTTTTTAAATGTGGCTATACCAAGGGTTTATCGATATGCAATCGATAAGATAATTTGATGATGCTTCGCCCTACGGATACTTAAAACTGTCACTAACTAATGAACCCTTAAATTATGTCTCTGGGATGTACCATTCATTAACGGATTTAATGCTAATTAGTTAAGTAGTAATTAGGACTAATTTAATGGACCTTTCTGAGTGCGGCTGTAAGTGTTTACTGCTTGTAATTGAACGTTAGCTCCTCTATTAGGTATAGACGGATAGCTTTATTATTAGTGGGCTTTCCTGGAATCTGGATTCTGAATTCTCTCGTCTGCAGGCTTAGCGTCAGACGCCTTCTATTTCTACTCTACTGTAGAATAGAAATCGCTTGTCGACCGAATATGTTCTACTGTCTACACGGAAACGTAATTTTTGTCTACTCTTCCGTCGACAAACGCTTCTCTACGGTCCTCGTGCTAAGCCTGCTGTTAGCTTTAGTGTAGCTTCAAAGTTCATCAATTGAATGATTATCCCTGACGTCCGTATGATGTCTCATTCACACTTCTATAGTTTCTCTTACATACCGCGCATCTGGACGCGTTCAAGACAGAGGCTTATTAGAACCATAACAGTTGTCATTATCATACACATGATAAAGACCATAAACAATCGTTATACGTCTCGTGTACACATTAGGTACATTATCCCCAATTACGTAACGATATACTGTGTTAATTAAGCGATTATGAAATCCAGTATTATTGCATGCCTGATTCTTATATGTACCTAACTAACTGATAATTATTTATTTACACTAAGACTTGTGCATGTTGCATTACCCAAAATATAAATCCTTATACCTACTACAGCATTTTTTTTTTTGAAGTTATTGTTAAGTTGATGTCAGACTTTTACTGACTAAAACCCACCCGTGTTCCTTCAGATGCCTGTGTACCAGGGCCCCGATATACCTTTCGGACAAACTCGTAACCCTGGCAGGATACCTACTATAGCATGGAAGTAGTATTTGTGCTAAAATTCAGTCTACAACATTTACTGTTTTCAAAATAAACGCTTCGTTTTCAGATAAAGAGGTCGTGCAATAAACTAGTTCAGCAAATCGAAGATACTCTCGATCCATTATTATGTAAAGAACGTGATGATAGGAAGTGTTCCAATGAGCCGGTGGAACAAACAATGTTTACGCTCAACGTTATCGCATGTTCCCCATTCGATGAGCCACAAACACAAACAAACTACTGCTTAATAGCCACTTGTAACTTTATACTTATTAACCTTCTGACGATTATTGCTGTGTGAGCAAACGATTAAAATAGAATAAGCTATTCGAATGAAATAAATAAGTGATTTATGTGGTCCTGGGTTCGATTCAAAGGTCGGACAAAGTGGTATTGGGATTTTCCATTACGAATTTCTCAGTAGCAGCCCGAAGTCTGGATTTGTGCCCAGTTGATGGCAATAGGCTCGCCCTCCATTACATGATGGGACTTAAACCTAACTGGCGAAATGTGGGTGTACTATAACGTACACTTCTGCCTAACCCTTCGTGCACTACAGGCGTGTTGTTATGTTATGTTAGGTCGTGATTCGTGAGATTCAGAATTTCCATGTGAAATGTTCAAGGTTTGTACCTATTGATTCCAATAGACCGATTATCTTCTGCTATTGCACGATTTGTATTTTGAATGTTGGATTATTGTTTAGTGAACTTACGGCATTGTTTTAATGATCTTCCTCATCTTAGAACTTGACAAAACAAGTTCTGCTAAATGCGACAACTTAACTTTTCTTAGTTTTCCTTCCTTATTTGTGCAGCTTGTTGACTAGTTTGTGACAGACAATTTGACTTCAGACAGATTAGCTAAACTTGCGTTTACCTTAATAACAAATCTATTTAGTGGCCATTAGTCAACAGAGCAATCAGGCCTAACAGTTAGAATTCTAAAATAAACATTTGCGTACAACTATGTTAGTAATTTACACGACTCGAGACACTTAATGGGTCATTAGGCCGTAGCTCATTGTCCGTAACTTTCCAACAGTATGTACCGTCCAACAATAGTAGGTATTATCGAATAAACCTGCATAGTAAAGCGTCCAGGTTCCTTACGCTAGGTCACGTACTCAGTGCACATTGTCTCATAGGTAGTTAGTCAGCAATCCATATGGAGTTTATTGCAGCGTTGCAGTTCGTGATATTTTGCCCTACATGCAGCCTGAACAATCACATTTGTGCCTCAGGTGTTGGTAATCAAAGCACAGTCGTTAGCAACGATAACAGTTACAGATTGACTGTTACTATGCATCTCGGTGTGAGAACTGGCTAACGAGCTTTTATATTACTTGCTAATAAGGACAACGAACTAGAAATCCATTTTCTCTATCGTAAAACTATTTGCCTACGGATATTGTTTGCATTGCTTAATAAATTAATCATCAGAATTCCAAATTAGAAAAAACATTTTAACTTTAACATACGTTGAGATGAGTCACATTCCATATTTTATCAGAATTCGGATTGTAAAAGGGATGTGTTGGTAGATTAAACCTTGTACTTCATAACAAACAATAGGTTAATAATTTTGGTCGTACACAAAACTGACAGTGAGCACATTTTGCAATCGTCAACATCATGATGAACATTGTATGTACCGACGTCACGACCTAAATTCTTCATTCCACATTTATTATATTATGTATTTTTGTACCCATATGAGCACATGTATACGAGTAGGTATATATGTATTATTTATATGACAGTTGAGTTCATGCAGTCCAGCTCACCATGACCCACTAATAACCAAGCAATCGCAGCAAAACGAGTATCAGCCAGGGTACTATTGATAGAACCGTTTTAAATCCTTATCGTGTACTTTTACCAGTACAATGCTAAGTTAGAATTAGCATAACTTGAATAGCTTGACGATAACATTAACAGCATTGGAAAGGTAATTTGCTTGGTTTGTTGATGGGTACAACTTTACTACAAGCCGTGGCGATTATAATGCAGTTGTGTCGCTTGCGTTTTCTCTCGATTGTTAGAATTTATGAAGTCAATGCACTTTGTTGCGATAAAGAAGACTGCTACTAACTTACATTCGACGTAAATGGTGCCTTTATTTTTGTCTGATATAGCACACTTTTTGAATCAAAGGTTTTGTGTCTAGTCTAACCGCTCAAATAATGACGATGTAGGTAACGTAATGTAATAATTAAACTTTCACTCTGTACACAAAGCGCTGTATCGTTTTGTTCGTGCAGAATAAACGAATTTTCTTTCGTTCCTACTATTGAAGCGGATGGACTTTAAGAGTGATAGACTTTGATGTCCCTTTATTAACTATGACGACATCTGCAATACCAGATACAGCACTCTATCTCGACCCTTCGAGCTATAAAAATGTCACCACGTTATTTGTTAATTCATTCTTATTTGTATGTCCGTTCGAGATTCTCAAGACGATGATAAATGCACTAACAATTGTAAGTGCTCGTTATGGAGCAATTAGCAAGCATGTGACTTTAGTCAATTCGACACCTCGGGTGTTGAGTCAAGAGTTAACGGTATTCATACTAAATGATATGATACAATATTTCGCAATGTGAAATGACCTTCTTTGGTTTATGAATATGAGAATATGATAGCGCAATTCACTTTTATTTATAAATGGTTTTTTTTGCTTTTTCTTTTCTTTTTCTTTTTTTTTTTTTTTTTAAAAACGTTGCCCCACACTAGGAATTTTTCCTGTATGTAATTTGTCATGTAGGTAATCAAATAACCTCGTTACTTTATTAATAACACAAATTAATATCAAGGAACTTTTTTGCTTCGTTTTGTAGTAATCGATAACAATCAACAACGTTATTACAGTCAATCAGAACAATTAATGAACGATCAATATTTTCCTATGAGGAAACCGGAAAATTCAGGGACCTAAGCGGACCTAAGCGCATTATGTGCAATACTTATCTGGTTAAAACGTGACATTCCCAGGATTGTGCCTACAGCATCCGCTATGTAGCAAGCTGGTCACTCCCAACATTGTCATGAGTACTTAGGTACCTACCGATATACCGACCAATTCTGTATTGTATAGTTCAATGCTATCCGAGACAGAACAAGTTTAAATTAAATGAGATCATAATTATGACTGGTTGTAACTGGACAGAGGAGATGTTTAATTTTCGGCCATAAAGTGTACTACTACGGTGATGAAAAAAAGAGAAAAAAATTGAGGAAAAATATACTTTTCTGAATATTTCCCTGATTACTTCGGCACAAAAAATAATAGTTTTTTTTTTTAATTATTGCCATATTCTAATAATCATGGCATCGTCTTAGTGGTATACGCTTTCGTCCAGAAATTATGTTACATTAAAACAATAATATCACGTAGACGTTATGTATATAAATATGAAATGCATGTATTTCTGCGCTATTAAGACGCTGACAATAATTAAACCGCGGTCACTGTCAGACTGCATACAAAAAAAAGAGAAACGCGATGACACAACGCTTGGAATTTATTGAAAAATATGAAGCAATTGTCTATTTACTCAAAAATTTACGTTGTTATTTAATACAAATATTTTGGATTGAAACTCGAAGTAAAGGGTTAGTTTACCGTTAATATGTATCGAGTTATTTTTTTTTCTAAACGTGTTGTAACAACCAAGTTCTGAGAAATATGTTCAAGAACAACATATATTTTTTTCCACTACCACAAACTATATAGATTTGGCAATTTTTTTGTTTAAGAAGGCCTACTTTTATCATTTGCCTCGTCAACGCCTTAAGATAAAATCATAAGATAGAGCCTTTCTTAGACAACTTTTTTAATAAAGTGACCATTAAAAAAAAAAATAGTTTTGTGGATTGTAGATTTGTAGGTACTTCTGGACGAAAAACGTCATCTCTGCAACCTGTCATGGCTGGCTGCTGATGGTCGCAACTCTCATGACAAACGTCAAACATTTTCAGTTTTTATTTAGTGCCTAATAAATATTTAATATTATGATAAAAAAACATTATTTATTGTATTCAGGGGTTCGTTTCCCAGGTTTTCTAAAGCGTACGTGTTATGGCCGGGGGTCCCATACAAAAATGAACCGTCTCCTTTAATTCTCTCTTTCTTACTTTTATTTCGTTTTCATAACGCGATAATGCACATTACCTTCATAGAGGTGTCAATATTATAACTAGGTATTTTGAAAACATAATTGCACGATCTTGATGGAGAAAACCAATGAAATGGTACATTATTTTAAATGCAATCACTTTATCAACAACGGTCTCATACTGTTTTTTTAAAACAAAGCCCGTTCTTGAGATAAATTCAACAACTTTTGCACCTGATTGGGTCATTTATTTTTAATTCGATAACAGGAACATTAAACATCGGACTACATCCCTCGACACGACCAGGGTGATTTGAATCACGGTCGATAAATTGCGACAGGTCGTGGGGCAGATGCAGTATTACTGACGATATTAGCGCATCCGCAATCGCAGTTGCAATGTCAGGGATTCAGGGCCATAGAACGAATAATATTAATCTACACATCTATAGCCCGAAGCGTTTAAATGGCCTTTCAAGGCTTAATATTAATAATAACGATCATGTTAATGCGGCCTTTAAAACAACTGTAAACACATAAGTTTAAGTAGTCGTAGAATGACTCAGGGGTCATGGTCTAAGAAAGCCAGCAACTAATATCAAGAGTTTTTGAAAAGGAAAACAAAGACAAGAACTACCCTAAATCGCGTAACAGTGAATCATCACGACTTCCATTTAATCCACGTCAGGTAAAAACCACAGAACACGATTTGCCTACGTGCCTGGTTAGGGTTCGACTGACTTTCGCAATACATCTTGCGGTTTTTGGCTTCACACTTTATTTAAATGTTATTTCATTATAAACTGTGGCTCCTGAGAAAATCTATCTTCTTTTTCTTACTAAGCATATGCCATGTTTTATGGATTTTTTCCATAAATGCATTGAAGGTGTTAAAAGGCTGTTTGTAACTATTTCCATTGTACAGAACCAGTAGATAGAAAAGCGTAGGTGTATACTTTACAATGCATTAGTAATCCTTATCGTCTATTTTCTTCCAGGCGACCCGATCTCATGTATTAACGACGGAGCGGTCCCTGCCCACGTCCTTAACACCTATTGCTGGATCACCTACACATTCACACTTCCGAACGCCCAACCCAGGGGCATCGCACATCCTGGCCTTGGCAATGACTATGGCGAAGAGAAACGTATCCATGCCTACTACCAGTGGGTGCCTTTTATGCTGTTCTTTCAAGTAAGCACTTTCATTTATTTTATTATCATTAAACTCCGATCATTAAAAATTGCGATTTCTTTGTACTCGATCGAGAGGTCTCTCTGTATTGCGTTGCGTAAACTATGATGTAATTTTACGAGTGAGTAAAGCTGATGACTTGCTGCCTTTAAAGTTATTTTTTGCTAGAAACAAACAGGTTTAAAGTTCAATCATGTGTTTTCTATTCGAATACATAATGGCGTGTGTCGTACTTCAGCATTTTTCGTAATTGATGTAATTGACAATTAACCTAATTTTTCAGGGTCTGTTGTTCTACGTGCCCCATTGGGTATGGAAGAACTGGGAAGAAGGCAAGGTCCGCATGATCTCAGATGGTATGCGTGGAACTGCTGCCAGCATAGCTGACGACAAGAGCAACCGTTTGGTAAGCTTCCCTATGCTCCTTGAATATTCACGTAGCTGTGGGAGTAGAATAACAAACAGATAATGCCAGTACATTAATAAGGCCAATATACATAGGTATCTTGTTTCTTAATAAAGTGGTACAATTGAGATAAGTCCCGATACTAATGAAACTTGATGAACGTCCCTAATAAGACAAATTAACTGAGCCTGGAACGTCTATTATGTAATATTCTGGTCAGATAGCTATGTTCCTAGGCTAATATTTGCCATTGTATGTTACAGACTCGTCTTGTCCAGTATTTGGTAGATACCAGACACATGCACAATACTTATTCCTTCGGTTACTTCTTCTGTGAGATACTGAACTTTGTCAATGTGGTAAGTACTTTTGAAGATAACTACACTGCTTGTCATAAAATTACGCCTGTATTCAGAGGCCAGTTATGCTTATAAGCTAGTTAAAGACAATTAGCGAACGTATATCGTCACGCTATGAAACATCAAGGGTGCATTGTCCTGTAGCATCAGATCGCCTACAAAGATTAGGACATCCCATATAATAGGAGGCGTGTCATAACCATAGGCTATTCTCCTATTAATGAAATGATCTCAAGACAGCCATTTCATATCATTCGTTTAAAATGTTACATCATCATCTAGCCTAGACATTTAGAACCAACTATGAAGACTGCTTATCTGACCCCCAAAACCCAGACACTGGGTGATACGATGCTCGTTTGTCATTCCTCTACATGAGTCCATTTGTTTTTTTCAGGTCGGCAACATATTTTTCTTGGACACATTCCTTGGTGGTGCATTCTTGACTTATGGTACTGATGTTGTACGGTTTTCGAACATGAACCAGGAGCAACGTACTGACCCTATGGTAAGTAGAAAAACCGGCCAAGTGCGTGTCGGATCACGCACAATGAAGGGTTCCGTAGTTAGGATGAATTTACAGCAAAAACAAACTTAACATTGTAGTTGAAAAACATGTTCCCCATACATCGATATACGTCATTGTCAATACTCCAACTGTAAATGTAAGTTGGTCGCCTATTACTCGTTAACTTGTAAAGCCTACTTAGCTGTGATAGTTTTCCTTTTAACTTCGTTATACATATTATATACTACTGCCATGATTTTTTTCAGATATCCAAAAACAACCATTTTGTAGACGGGGAGGGGGGGGCACTTGACTCTAACAACTTAGCTCAATATTACACAAACGGATCCCTGGATCGAAAAATGTTGTTTACAGACCAGCAATAATTTTGAACGGCCTATCCAACGATACCCAACACCATGGGATATACGAGAAAAACATATAATCTCCACTTTATGAGCAAAATTATATTTTACCACTATGTCGGCGTGATTCATATGTATACCATACCCATGCCAAATTACAGCTTTCTAGTACTAAGTCTCTGAGCTAAGCCGCGGACAAACAGACAGACGGACATGGCGAATCTACAAAGGTTCCTTGTTGACTACGGAACCCTACAAATTTATCATCGTTCAATTGTTTCTTAACTTTGTAATGAGTAGCAAGACACCTTTTCATACCCCTTCCTAATCTTATCGCATGGAGGTACAATTAGGATAGATAGCAACATTTAACTTAGAATTATCATGTCAAAGACAGGCACGTCAATTGCAGCAACATTTAAGTTTCTTGTTTACTTTTTGTCTTTACAAATACATTATATGAATGAGTAAAACAAACGTAGTAGTTATCTGCTTTTAGGTCACCAAAGTTATGTAAGGATTTGGATGTATCCTTTAAGCAATTACCTCATTTAGTAGCGGACATTACATAGCCCATATAGTTTAACAATATTCAAGGTTTGTTCTGTACAAAAAGCTGACAAATTTCATACTAATTTTGCATTGTGTATTGTTACTTATAAGTTACCAAATGTTTCATTAGCTTTTTTCTTTTCCAGATTGAAGTTTTCCCAAGAATAACAAAGTGTACATTCCACAAATACGGAGCTTCTGGAACGATCCAGAAACACGATGCGCTATGTGTGTTAGCCTTGAATATCCTCAATGAGAAGATTTTCATCTTCCTGTGGTTCTGGTACGCTGACCTCCATTTACTTTAGTTGCATGATTTCATACATTGCTAAGTACTGTGTGAATTTATAATATTTCTGTAGATGCTAATCTTTTTCCTGTTTTTTCTCCCTTGCATATCTTAAAGAATATAAATTTTATTTAATATAATCCCTTGAAAAATGTAGCCAAAACTTTTTCACATCTACTTTTTGACAAGTCAACTTCATAACCATTATCAGTCTAGGGTTTTCCCAAAGGTTTATGTTGGAGTCGCCTTCCAATGTAACCGGATGCAGCTAAGTACCAGTATTTTATATGCAGCGACTGCCAATCTAACCTCCACATCCCAGTTACTGGGTAACACAAAACACCTTGGTAACTTGCTAGTATAATATATACCCAGTGTCGTTACTCATTTGTTTATTTTGTTTCCAGGTTCATCATCTTATCGGTAGTAACCGGATTGGCGCTAGTGTACTCAGCAGCAGTAATCCTATTGCCAAGGACCCGCGAAACGATCCTCAAGAGACGATTCCGTTTCGGCACACCGGCCGGTGTCGAGTCACTCGTTAGGAAAACTCAGGTTTGTTTTAAAAAATAGCATTATGTGGTAAGAAATATTATCAGTGTTAGTAGTGCCAGAGATATGTAATACCAAAGCCTGATCAGTTTAGAAGGTGTCATTAAGTTTGATTGGCGTAAAGTTTCATGCGATGTCTTTGGAAACTCTTTAAGCTTCGATGTACTAATTCGCTGTTCCTTAATCAATTGTTTTGTAATTTTTCCAGGTGGGTGACTTCCTACTTCTGCACCTACTGGGTCAGAACATGTCACTGCGAGTTTTCGGCGAGGTACTAGATGAGTTGTCTCGAAGGCTGCACATGAACTCGAACGCGCCCTCCGCCCCTTCGACCCTCGAGATGGCCCCCATTTACCCCAACATTGACAAGTACGCAAAGGAAACAGAGACGTAAGTTTCCAGACTGAGCTTAGGCAATACACGCAACACTCCCAGAATAGTCCCAGAAAATGTATGCAATTTTGTCTCGAATACGACTTTTGAGAAATGAGAACGAATGAGATTCCTATACAATCCATTTCGATTCATCTCGATTCTTGTATCCGAGACTACTTTCTGTGAAGGTATAGGACGCGCAGTGTATTGTTCTTTTAGTAATTGTAACGCTCATTCGCAGTAATGTAAGAAATTCAGTTCCAACGACATGAATGACCATGACATTCCTTATTTTACCTGTTTATATAAGACAACATTTGCCTTTTTGCCTTGAGCTTTAAATTAAGTGAATCTATACGATTCATAATTAGAATAAAATTTTTGAACCTTCGTATAACATACTAATCAATTCGTTTGTTATTATTATGGAATTTGCTGTGGTACTACGACTTTGCGAATAAGCACCATTTTACTTTTTACTGAAAAGCGATATTTGAATTATATGTTTAGTTAGTTTTGTAAGTTCGAAGCAACTCGCAGATAAATGCAATTGATATTTAAAAGTACATACATAGTATACATACCCACATTCATTTTTATTTTAAGTTTAGCATATCATTTGTATTAGGATATTATGAAAATGATACGAGGTTACAGCAAGTGGGATCTGAGCAAGTAACATCTAGGTATATTTATTTTTATTTTCCATCAATATAATGTTATAATATATCATTAAATTACTTGCCCATATCGTGCTGTTAGTAACCTCATACGTGAGATATAGAAGACATTTTTAATTTTAACTTTTTCTTTTTTTTTTTCTTGTTTTGTATCGATAAGGATGATAAAATATTGAGACCATAGCAATGCATTTTAATAAAATAAAATAAGTGATTTATACTCCAATAAAATCTTATACAGGCTGGTCTTTAATATTAATAATCAAATTGATATGAAATATTCAGTGAGTTATTTGTAGTAGAATTAAAACTATAACAATGCTTTAGAATACACATATCGACTTTAAGTAAATAAGTCTTTCAATTACAATTAAGTAGATGTTATATGATTAGAGTATATTATACGTGCTTTTCTTTTGTTCCATTAGTTAAGGAAACCACGTGTTTATACATGTAACTAATAGTTTTATAATTATGTGTATGAATAGCTACGTCTGGGAGTATCTGCTGATAGTCAAATTTTATATAATGTTACTTCAATCTCGTGATTGATATCAAAAGTATATTTGGTACTAAGAAAAAGAGAAATCATAAATATGTATGAAGTGTGAATGGATTATAATCAAGGAACGTTTATCTATAAGTTCGAAGTGAATACATTATACTCATAAATTGTTCCAAATGTGCCATTAAATAAGATGTCCAGAGGGAAAAGCCACGATTCTCAACGTATCTCAAATATTATTGTAGAATAAGATTTTGAGTCATGCATTATTTTAATAGATATGTGTGTATGAACTGATAAACTTTCTTGGAATCTCGAAAAATGTCTTCCATACACTCGAGCAGTGTTTGAATGGAACTCGACTTCTGCAGTTTGCCTTGTATTTATTAGTTTTTAATAAACTTTGCCATTCCTTTATAAAATGTTTTGTAGTGGATAAACGATGCTGCCTTACTTCCTACGTAATATCTCTGAGACTGCAACAATCATTATTTCAATGTGTTACATTGTCGACATTATATTTGGTAATAAATGACTTCAAATAATTGCGTTTTAGTTTTATTTGTGAACTAAAAATACGTTTCATAAACATTTATTATTAATACAGAGTATCTACAAAAAAAAAAATCAGTTATTAAGTTAACATTGGCCCCTAACTAGGCCATCCTGTATTTTGGGCGCCAAAAAGGAGAAAAAACAACACAGACAAAATAATTTCAATGAATACCATTATTCAATTCAGATCACACAGCCTCATAAAGCTAAACAAATGAGTATCCTGAGAAGAAGAAACCCAACTGTGACAACAAACGTTACTGGACTGTGGGTCAGTCCAACAGAAAAATAACGACACAAAATGATAGGTAGGTAGTTCAAGTTAGTATGGTAGACTGGGAATGTTATTTACAGATTTGACAAATGAAAGAATCATGAGAACCATAAGGTTTTATAATAATACAATTTTAATACGAAAAACTTTATATTATAAGAACACATATTTACAGCACCTGAACCCAAAGACTTATAACAAAATGAGAATTCTCCCTGAGAATTTCTCAAAGTTGTAAATATAGTGTCATAAGTATGAGAAGTTAAGAAATAAGTAATGATGGAAATTATTGCCATTATTTGATAATTTGTGTAACATGCGACATGCGTGGGACATTTCGGTACGTAGCAAACTACATATTAAAAGTAAACTATTTTTTAAACTAATTAATTCCGAGTTATCCTCATTTTCGACTTAAGCACCCCCCAAAACCGAAAGCCACGACGATTACTCTTATTTAAATCACCACCACCTTGGATTTGTAAATGTTCTTCAGTTTCATCACCAGGATCACCCTCGAAACTCCTAAAAACCGTGGAAATGATACCATGACGATTAATTAGTTTTTTTTTGTGTCCGCCATCTTGGATTTGTATCCTCCTTTTTCGCATCAGCGACCTTGAAATCTATGGAAATTATGCCCATGACCAATAAATCCGCAGCCATCGTGGAATCGCTACTATTGTTTTATGAAAACTTTTGATTACATCCCAAGCACCCCAGAACGCGTCACTTCATTTGCGCAAAAACTCGCTAAAGCCCCGGAGCGCGGGCGATTTTTTATCGCACACTTGATGTTCAACTCTTGGTACTGAGCCGAGCATTGATACCTAATCCAATAGAGCGCACCACATCGCGTAAAAAATTCGCTTGTACGAACCTGGGCTTCGTGCATGTAATTTTACAGTAACAGACCAATCTGTGCATCCCATTAACAAAACCATGCAGACAAGACTCACCTGTTTCCCCAGTCCAGTTTGGCGACGAGCTTGAGCCTCAACGCTCGCGTTTGGTCCTGGGTCAAAGTGCCGGCCAAAAGAGCTCGTCTGCCGCTTAGGAGCTCCCGCATCACCTTGGCTACTGCGCTGAACCTGTAGGTCTCTCGCTCCTGGAAAAAGGGTTGAGTGATAAACATTTTTACATTTTGTTTTATTTTTTACTAGCGACCCACCCCCCCTCCTACTGTCTAACTCCGTCAACGAAGATACGGGCCCGTCCGAAAGTAGTTCAAAACTTCGAAGTGAATCCTACACCAGGAACAACTGTCAAATCGTGATGTTATTCATTCTAAAGTCGGGACCTAAACTTATCTTATATCCGTTAGTGATACGGAGTAGTAATCGCCGGTCTTGACAAACCATCGAGATTTCTTTATTAAACCTATACTAATAATAAGCTGAAAGCTGGAACTACTCGCCGGATTTGAAAATTTAATTTAGCATTTTATAGCCCAATTCTTGAGGAAGGTTATAGGCTATTTAACACCACGATTCCCGCCACGGCCCTTAGGAGCCGAGCAAAAAGAAAAAAGCCAGGGAGAACGCTAAGCGAATACGAAGTAACAGCGCGAGCGGGCGAGGATGCGACGTGGCGGGTTGGGGCCAAAATTTCACGCGGACAAAGTCTCGGGCAAAAGTTAGTCTACTTATATAATAAAACCAGTAAGAAAAGTGGACCTGTCTAGCGTGTTGGTTGCCTACCACGGACTGGTTGTTTCACTTTTAAGGTTTGGTGTAATATTCTGGGGCAACTGTAGCGAGAAAGAAAGTATTTTTAAAGCTCAAAAACGCTGCATCAGAGCTATGTTTGCCCTAAAAGTAACTGACAGCTGTCTACCTATATTTCAGTCCCATAAACTGTTAACCTTACCATGTCTTTATATATTGGAATTATGTATATTTGTTAAAACGAATTCACACCAGTTTACCACCTTGAAAGAAACTCGAAATAGAACAATAAGTACTAGATCCCAATATAAAAATCTTTTAAGCACGGGTGTTTTTAAGACTGCACTTTTAAGGAAATATGTTATTTGCATGGCACCACTTGTTTATAATAAGTTACCAAATAATGTCAAGGAACAACCACTAACTAAATTTAAAAAGCATGTTACAGAATTACTTTTGCACAAGTGTTATTATTCAGTACAAGAATTCTTAGATGATAAGTTTTATTAAATTCTTTTAAAATGTAAATTTGCATGCCAATTAAGGTAGAATGTACAAGGAACCATAAAACTTTGTAACACCTAATAATATGTACCAACATTCTTCGCAAATAAATAAATCTATTCTATTCTATTCCAGCCAAGTGCGTGTCCGACCGCGCACAACGAAGGGTGCCGTAGTTGGGATGAATTTATCCCAAGAACAAACTTAACATTGTAGTTGAAAAACATGGTCCCATAAATTTCAACTGCAAATGTAAGTTGGTCGACTATTACTCGTTAACTTGTGACTTTTTTTCACGTAGGTATCCAAAAATAACCATTTATCTGACAGGGCCAGTCATAAAAATTTGCACTTTAAGCTACGCAAACGGATCCCTAAATCGAAAAATGGTTTTCACAGACCCGCAATATTTTTGGATGGCCTATGACAGACGGTCATGGCGAAACCTTAAGGGTTCCTTGTTGACTACGGAACCCTAAAAATTAAATGATGTTCGTTGGTCAGCGCATCACTTGAGCTCGACCAATATGGCTAATTTTGGTTTTAAATGGTTCGTAATAGTTCGAAAGAGGTTCTTACGTAAAGGAAATTTGGAAATATTTCCCGGAAACTTTCAAATTTGGGAGAAACTGAAAGTGCTTTTTCTACGGGAATCGAATGTCGGACAGGGCAACGTCTACCGAATCAGCTAGCATTAAGATAAATATTAACGTATTAATAATAAACTTCCCGGAATACTGCCTCGTTCTAGCGGTACTGCTGAGCATGAGGTCCTAGGTTCGATTCCTAGGTCAGGCAAAGTGTTATTGGGTATTTCCATCAGGAATTACTCAGTAACAGCCCGGAGGCTGGAGTTGTGCCCATTGATTGAGTGGTGATTTCCTCCAACTATATTGATTGAAATGTTATTTTACTACGAACATAGTATTTTGGAACCAAAACTATTATGAAATAGATCTATTCTCAAAGCCGCAATCGTTATTCCACGAGAAAATCGGTTTTGAATTCTGCTAAGCGTTTACATATTAGTGCTCATGACTGTACACTTCTCCTGAACCCTTCAGGAATTACAGGCGTTATGACATGTTATTTAAGATGTTTTAATATAAGATCTGACTGAAACTAAAATCTTTTGTTTGAAGAATTCTGTGTCCAACGCAGACCAAATATTAACCAAGACATAGCGCTGTCAACAGTGAGGTGTAGTTTGGTTGTGAATAAATGTGTGCGTGTGTGCCGCGTAAATGATACCAGATACTTTATTTCCGAATTTACAATTTACACAAAGGCTAGGTAAAAGGATACGTTTAGTAGGTACAGTCAGTGACCAGCATTATCTGACCCCCTCTTCCATTATTCTTCTTTGTAAGAGGGGATCAGGTAATGCTGGTCAACCACTGTACTATGACCATATGGTTTATTAAATTGCATAAATCACTGACCCTGATGACTCCGGCACCCAAGCTAAGATGAAACTTGTGTTATGGGTGCCAGGGCTCTCTCTATAAATAAAATTTATGTTCTACAGGATTGTACATCATAAAAAGTTCAACAAAAAAACGTCCGCGATAGCAAAATAATATGTCTATCTTCTAAGGATGACCCAGTAACCATTTTTATCTTTGAGAATTTGATAAAAAATTAATTGTTATTTCCGAAGCTATTTTAACCGATGGATGAAATGGCGGCAGGTCATGGGAACAATCTGCGACTCCCGCATTCCTCTTAAACTTATGGGGAGGATTTATAAAACAATGGTTAGATCTGCTGTCTTTTATGGATCAGAATATTGGGCCACAAAAGCGATGAATGAAAGACAATTGCATGTAGCTGAGATGAGAATGCTAAGAGGAATGGGTGGCGTGACACGAATAGATAGAATAAGAACTGAGTACATAAGAGGAAGTCTGAAAGTGGCACCGGTAACTGAAAAGTTGTGCGGAAATCAGTTGTCATGGTATGGGCATGTGATGCGGAGGAATGAGGAAAATGTCGTGAGGAAAGTTCTGACTATGCATGTCGATGGCTATAAGAGTAGGGGAAGAAAAACCAAAGAAACGCGACCCCGCCGACGGGGGCGCCGAATGCGCCGACCCCAAATCAATTGGGATAAGGGCAGGAGAATGATGATTAATCCTTATCTAATAAAATACTAGTGTTATTTAAATTGGGCATTTAATTTCGAGTAAATTATGCCTTTACATCATATCATTTAAAATTTAAATGAATAAGTCCTTTAAAAGATATCATAGATTATAAATTACGCATAACAAATAATTATCGTTGACGGCAGCGGGCGCAGCGCTAAGAGTTAATGACCTTTTCCTCGGCTATGAGGTATGCAATCGCTTCGTTTTCTTTTAATCCCGGTAGTACGTTCCCTTGGGATATTTTCCGACATCCACGCGGACGAAGCCGCGGGCAAAAGCTAGTAAAGTATAATGATATTTTAAGTAACAGGCAAAATAACCCCTCGGGTAATTTTGACGCTTATGCGCTTCGGTGTAGAGTAATCGAGCGTTTTACGGGAAAAGCGCGTTTACGTAAAGGGCGAATAAAAAGATTAATCGTATAAATGAAACAAACTTTCCGAGTTTGGCTGACTGCTGTCTATGGAAAATACCCCAGTCTCGGAAAATTCGATTGACTCCTGAGAGGCTATGAGATTGGAGTTGGTACAGATTCGAGGCCTATTTAATTTTAATAATTATTGCATGTATTTTAATACTGGTATTCAGCTGCACGCCTTTGGGGGAGGCCTATGTCTAGCAGTAGACGTCTTTCGGCTGAAATGATGATGATGGTTCAGCTGTATCCGGTTAGACAATGATGCCAAGATCATCATCACCGTCCTGCTTTTGTTCCATGTTACTAGGGGTTGGCGGGACACGTTTTTTCTTCCATTCTCTCCAGTCAACCGTCACGCTATCATTCACGCTTAATGACAAGATGATGGTGATTTTATGCCTGTATTTTTCTAAAGAGAGGGTTTATACCTGTTCATAGCACACCTACATTTTGCCCGTTATTTACTTTGTCCGACCCAGTGATCAATCCCAGGCACACACGCTTAGAATTTGCGCTTGCAACCACAATGCAGTCAAAAATGTGAACAAAATGATACCGGATACTAAAATACACACACAGACATTTCAAGTGCCTTAATCTGCACACATTGTTAATGTGAACTGACCGAAAAGTTACTATTGTTAGTAGTTACTACGGCGTAATAAAATTTTACATATAACAATATGACGTATTTTATGAGACTTCAGAATTGCCCAATGATATCAGCGGAAAAATATTTTGATGAGTGACAGGTTGACCACTTACATGGCTTAGATTGGTTCCCATTGCTAGCAAACTTGGTTGTAAGTAGGTACTTTCATTGAATCGTCGAGATTCTCCCAGAAAACGTATGAAGTAGGTACTAATACTACGGGCTTTAGATAAGTTACAATATTCAAAACGTTAGTTTCATATGCATATTCTACTTAGTAAGAAAATGCTTCACACGGAACAGGACAAACAATGATTCATGAATAACTTAAAAAAAAACAAAGGAAACTGTGAATAGGCTATTTAAAATGTCAAATATGTACGCCTTAAACAAATATTACGCTGAATAGCTGTACCTATGTCCAATTTCTGTTTAAATAAATGGGAAGATGAAGATTTTTTAAGTAGGTATGTTGCTATGTTGACTAGGACTAGGAAAGCAGACAAAACCGAAATACACAACAAACATTTTATTTCTCTGTTCATTTCCTCCAACTGAGTATCGATTTTATACTATCTTGTTATGATGAGTCATCAGTGCAAAATATTCAGATATGCGGTTATCAGCCCATTGCAGTTAAATATATTTCCGCTTTTTCAACATTATTTCAAGTCCAATACTTGACTCTAAAGGACTGTGTAACAGTAGCACTTAGGAGCAAGTAGTAACTATGTATCTAAATTGATATAAGTATCGTTTGTATTTTATATCAGTGATTCATTTTCATAAAATATTAATATTCAATAAAACGTTTCATTGTTACGTTGTCACACTATCTGTACCGGAAAACGGAAAAGTTTCTTTATGTCGCATATAATATAAACGTATATTTATACAGGCTGACTGTGAAAACATACGACAACATTTAAAGGGGTGTTCTACCCATCAGTATGAACAACTTTTACTATCGGACCACGTTAAAATTCGCAAAAAAAAATCGACCTTTTTATACAAAATGGTCCAATCGGTTATGTATTTTTTTTTTCGAAATCTAATTTGGTCCCATATTAAAAGTTGTTCATATTGATGGGTAGAACACTCCCTTAAATTTTGTCGCATGTTTTCAAAGTCAGCCTGTATAGGTACTATACATAACTAAAGTTCAATCCATGCGCTAGAAATTCTATTCGCGTGATGCGTTTCCTGTCTCGCCAGTGTAATGTCGGAGCTAAATAAGTCAACAATTAACTTTGTTTGTAGCGAAATTATTTGTTTTGTTTTTAAATACAATTAATCTTATTATTTATTTATTTAAACTTCTCGTGCACAATTAGGTACAAAGGCGGACTTAATGCCTTAGGCATTCTCTACCAGTCAACCGTGGTGAAGAAATAAGATGGCGGGTGCTTTGATTGAGAGAAAATAATAATATTAAAAAATATTAAATTATAACATAATTAATTATAAATAAAACGGGTGCACAAGTACATAGATAGGTTATAAACGTATAATACACATACATACATAATTATTTACAATAATATTTATATCCCTACATTATTTATATATAGATATAAATTAAATATACATACAAATTCAAGGAAAAGAGGTAATTTAGATGACTACTCTATTTGTTTTGTAAATAACTCTGCAATTTCCGCTTAAATGCATACCGACTGGTGGCCGTCCTGATATCAAGAGGAAGCGCATTCCAGAGAAGAATGGACTGAATATGAAAGGAAGAATGAACAAAGTCAGAAGTATGAGAAGGACAGAGTAGAAGAAGATTGTTGGAAGAACGCAGATTCTTAGCGTGTGAAGAACATAGATACTGGAAGTGAGACATAAGATAAGAAGGAGGGCTGGGAGAGTTGAGAAGGGAGAAAAGTGAGGTTAAAGCGCGCAAACTTCTTCTCTGGTGAATGGACATCATTTGAGCTCAGTCCTGTAGCTCGACACATGGTCATATTTTCTTAGATTAAATATGAACCGGATACCATTGTTGAGTAGTCTGTCGAGCTTATCCAACAAAACCGCTTTCAAGTCAAAGTAGCACACGTCACCATAGTCGATGATAGGGAAAATCAAAGTCTGCACAAGCATAGTCTTCGTCTTAGCGGGCAAAAAGTTTCTCAGACGATACAGGGATCGCAGAGTACCGTTGACCCTTTGACTAACACTAGAAACCTGGCGTTGCCAGCCCAGCGTTGCGTCAAGATGCAAACCGAGATCTTTCACTGTAGGAGTGAAATTTTTTGAAATTTTTCAATGGGTATGACGATACCATTAAAAATAAGAGGAGGAAGAGAGCTAAGTACCACCCTACCCATCATGCGCGAGCTTCCAATTACAATGGCCTGACACTTTGAGGGGTTTACTGACACCCCAAAACTATCAGACCATTTTTTGATAGACTCTAAGTCTCGGTTTACATCTGCTATAGCGTCCGATAAACTCTCCACCCGCCCAGCCGCATACAACTGAAGATGGAGAATAACAATGGAGAAAGAATACCGCCTTGTGGAACACCAGCATCCAGGTTGCACCAACTCGATGAGCTTTCATCAACGCGAACCGATTGCTGACGTCCCCGAAGATAAGAAGAGAACCATTCCAGGGCCTCGGGTGAAACCTTAAGATGAGAGAGGATAGAATGGAGAATATCATGGCTGACGGCATTAAAGGCATTGGAGAAATCAATTAATACCAAAACGGTAACCTTGGTATCCTCCATTGCTTCTCTAATGTCACCAGTCACTTTAAGGAGAGCGGAGGCTGTACTGTGCCCAGGCCTGAATCCAGACTGAAAAGAGCTAACAAGGTTGGTCTGGTGAACAAACCCCGTAAACTGCTTGTGTACGCAGGACTCAAGCACTTTAGACAGGAATGAGAGAATGAAAATAGGCAAGTGGCTGGGTAGGGAGGGATTTGAAATCTTACGGAGTGGGCAGACATCACACTAATATTATAAAGGCGAAAGTTTGTGAGTGTGTGTGTATGTTTGTTACTTCTTCGCGCTCAAACGGCTGGACCAATTTTGATAAAATTTTGTATGGAGGTAGCTGACACCCTGGATTAAGACATAGGCTAGACTTTTTATCCCGATATTCCCACGGGATCGAGACTTATGCGGGTGAAACCGCGGGGCGCAGCTAGTAGGCCATACGCCACAGGGATTGGAATTGTCCAGAATCAAGAGAAAAGTTGATGTGGGTAATCGGAGGGAGTAGGATTTCAAGCATCCAAATGACCATACTACGACTGATGCCGTCATAGCCCACAGCCTTGGATTTTATGGAAAAGATAATCTTTTTAATTTCGTCCAAGGTGACTGGAGAGAAGTGAAATGGTTCTATGATGGGACTAGCTAGGCCAGTAATGAAATCGACCGTCTGGGACAACATTTGGGAATTCAAATGACAAGTGGTTGTGAAGTGACGGTTGATATCATCAAGGCCATATTATGACTTTATTAAATAAATTAAAGGATCATTTTAATTGTTACTTATTAATTTGTTGCGAATGTAACTGCTTAATTATCTTTGTTTATGTTATTTGCTCGTAATAATTGAAATGCAATATCCAATAGTAAGCACTGAAAATAAAGTTTGTTTAATTCCATTTTCAAACCAATAACTACAAATCAAAGACGATACGATGCATGTACTGTGCAGTATGATTCATTATTAGTAACTACTTTGGTACGTATTGAGTGAACCAGTGATCCATACTTTAATTACAGCTTTTCTGGCCTAGAGATAAACACAGCTGCGACTCGTAAGATGCGTATGCGATGAGATGTTCAGCTTAATGTAACTACGTGTCTAATGCTAAAGTTTATTTTCTTTGCCTATTTAGTTCTTATTAACTGAACCATACTGCCTCGTTGGTTTAGCTGTGTTACTGGGTTTTTCCATCAGGAATCTCTTCAAAGTGAGAGTGAACAGGCTTCTTCTGGGTAAGCTCACTCCATCGTCGACTTTGTCTCTGTCACCTCTGATCTAGACTAAGGTCAAGAGCAAACCCATCGCAAATAAAAAAAAAGGATTTTTTCAGTAGCAGCCCAGAATCTGGATTTGTGCCCATTTGATGGCAATAGGCTGGCTCGACCCCTATTACATGTGAGTTAAGAGTCAGTCATAACACCTCAGCACCACTGTAATCTCTTCACACTGCTGTAATCTCTTCATCATCATCTTCAGTCTATGTCGACCCAACTGATTAGAATCAGCCATTGCATCAGTTTCCGTTCCTTTGTGCAACTCAAGTCGTTTTCTGAGAATGCTTTGTGGTAATTGAACATGTTTTTCAGAGTTTTACTTCCTTCTTCATGCCATCATCATTTATTTTGAGCCGAATGACGACTTCTGCTGGACGTAGGCGTCCCCCAAGCATCGCCACACCGACCGGTCATATGTTTTCGAATCCAGCGGATTCCCGTGACCTTCACCAGGACATCGGTCCACCTTCAAAGAGGCCTAACAACACTACGCCTTCCGGTAGGCGGTCGCCACTCCAGAACCTTTCAGCCCCGTCGGCCACTTAAGTTTGGCAAATGGATCCTTCATGTGAAAACCAATCCATACTAGCACTACTAGTTAAAAGGTGTATTTTTTTTTTTGCTGTAATGCCACTACACGCCTTTTTCTTTCTTTTACTAACATTATAAATTCGAAAGTAACTCTGTCAGTCTGTTACCATTTCACACTTTAATGGCTGATCGGATTTCGATTAAATTTTACACACAGGCAGACCATTAAGTATTTATTTTAATTATTAAGTATTTATTTATTTTTCTCACCACAATAAACATACAGACATTATTACACTTAAAGGTACATGAGATGGGTTTAAATTTACTGTGGGAGACTGGTCTAAGCTAGGCTTTAAGGGCCTGTGTTTCAGGTCACCAGGGGGCCAAGTCTGCTAACAGAGTTGTGTCAGAATGGTCGATCATTGGCACCGTAATTGTAGAGTTTGACAGTTTTGCTAATCTCCTAATTGAAAGGCGTCATTATGATTTTCCAATGACGTGCCACTGATACTCCATTGGAAAAATTGTCTGTATTTGGTAATCTGGTACTGACAAGCGCCTATTATTTTGACTTCCCTATGGACCACTGTCACGCCATTATGAATTTAGGAGGTTACAAACTATTGGCACAATGGTCATGGCGTTGTCTTGGTATGGTCGTCATAATAACCAATCATTGAATATAGCAGACTTGGCCCCCAGGTCTCCACCCTCTAGTAGTTAGAACATTCAAAAATTAAAATAAAATAGATAGATTTAACAATTTTGAATTAAGTCTGTAACTCAACACAAAAAGCCTGAGAAATAAAAAATAATTATAGTATGATTTGGCGATGTTAGTATTGTTAGTAAACATTTGTAGTGACCATGATCTGGGTTAGAACAGAGGATAAAGGCTGCAGGCGAAAGCTAGTTATGAATAAATTCCACTTACCACATAGAGCTTCTTCCATAATCTTGCCCATTCTCTCAAAACGCAAGCGATTTCCCGGACTAATGGGTCATCCTTCAGTTCAGCTATTGCTGTAGCTCCTGATCCCTTCACAACACATGGCCGTATTGTCACCACACATGAGGGGAATATGCCCCACGATGACCTGTTCTTTGAGCTGAAGCCTCGGTACCAGACTAGAAGCAATAAATTACTGATTAATATATTAACATAAAATATATTTTTTTAGTAATGGCCTGTTTAATCATCATCATAAACCTACAGCAGTCCACTGCTGAACTTAGGCCTCCCCAAAATTGCACGTCATTCAACTCGAGTCTCGGCGAAGCTGCGAAGATTGTCGCTCCACCTAGGCTGAGGGCGTCCTACCTTACATTTGCCGATTAATCAGTTCCATATAATTATGGTTAACTAATCTACTTAAGGAGCCGTGCACGAAAACGGCTGATTTTGATCAACTTTGTTCATTGGTTGTGAGAGATGGAAAAAGAATTTAAATAAAATTATTTGGGATTTGAAATGTCGAGTTCATTGTTTTGCATGTGGCGGAAAGGGATTTTTCAAATAGATTAAGTATTCATGGAAAATCACTAAAATTCGCAACAAGTTTTCCGAAAAAGGACGCGAGACTGACGTTTGATCATCGTTTTACAAGACACTGCTTATGATTTTGAAAATTAAAAAATATAATCAGCATTATTATATGGTCTACTTGCATGTGGGGGAACCACTTTTTTCAACTTAGTTACAAAATATAGCAGAAAAATAATGTTGAAAAAACGTGTATATTTTTTAAAACGCGGTCATTAATGTATTTTTTCCTATTATTTAGCAAAGCATATAAAGAAATTTAAAAATCACACACTGGGCTTCAGTTATCCATGAGATAAAATCAAAATTTTATTTCATGATTATACAATATCTTCATTAAGTAAATCAAAGGCGCAATATACTATATTTTCGAGATCACAAAAGTGATCAAACTATTAACAGGTGCTGTGACTGACACGAATGGTTTAGTACCACAAAAACTGTACTCCTATAGCCAGAGTTAATGTTTCAATTATTTCAAGCTTTCTCACAATTAGATAAGAAATTGACGAAAAAGGGATTTTTTCGTGCACGGAGCCTTACTAAAAATCTTAAATTTTTTCACTGATAGACAAAGCACAGCGTAAGTATCGGCCGAATGTTCGGCCGTTGCTTGACTACGGCTAACTATGGCTGACTACGGTGAAAGAAAAAAAAAAAAAAACTACTGTCAAAGAGATAAGCCAAAGACAAAAATGTGACTTTCAAGTCGGGTGTGGATTCAAAGTCAAAAAAGGAAGTTATGGAAGTCATAAAACGGCCGACCATTCGGCCGATACTTCAGTTTAACGCTTTGGAGTAGACCCCCTGACCCATAATTATGTGGTTCATGGTTGCAATGATTTATGTTTGGGTGACAAAAATAACATTCGACTTATCATTACACTTCATATAAGATTTTACTGAACCTGGGGACTACTTATATACATAAAAATAATTATTGCCCTTACTTATTTAAATTTTGGTATTTTTATTATTATCCATGACACAAATTACACAATTAGTGTTCTAGGATTTTAATTAAGAGCTAGGTCTCTTCCTATGGGTCAATTGCCAGTACTGTGTGGGAAGATAATAAATAGGGACATTAGTACATAATTATGTTTCTATTCCATTACAGATAAGCATTAAAAAAAAGTGAAATACAATTTGTAACTCATAACATTTCAGATTGTGGTTTTGTGTCAATGTCTGTCTGCATTTTAATGAATATTAATACAGAATTATGCAATTTAGTCATGTAATGTAGACCAGTCTTATATTCTGTAACTCAGGTTTTATAAAATTCAGAAATAAATATGTAGACAACTACTAAGTCTTTGAGTATTAGAAATTCTAATACCTAGTTTATAGTTCAAAAAAATATAAAGGTTGAAATTAAATTTAAAAAACAGTTGCATCTTAGCTTGTTGCACCAAGCTTTCTATCTGCTCGGGCCACTGCATGACAAACGAGTAACTATTCTATAATTTACCTCCATTTTCTTCCAATATCTGAACCGTCTCTCCAATTTCCAAAGGCAGTCCTGATCTGACATCTCCTTTCCAGTTATAAACAGCTGAAATTAAAATAGTTTATGTTATAACTTTTTTTAATAAAAGACTTGAGGATGCTATAACATTATGCCACTAAAACTCAAATTTTCAGTTTTTTTTTTTCAAGTACCATTATTTAGAAATAAGAATTTCCAGGCATTAGCACATAGAACATTTTTAATACAATGTTTCTTCCCTATCTGAAGAGGTATTTGTCTTAGTTTGACAATGGCTGGTATTATTAACACATTCTTGACCAAAAATTCAGGTAATTTTCCTACAAGCGCCTTGGACATGCATAGAAAAGTATTTCATTGATGAATGGTCACTATGAATGAATCAGAACGAATTGCCAATGTTTTATTTATGTTTTGCAAATAACATCACTCAATGGGAGGTGAACAAAACCTTGAACAAAGGCAGATAGTTTGCACAAGCTGAGATCTGCACATCATTTTTTTTTTATCATAAGCATTGGTTTTCTTCCTTATTCTTGTAAAATTTATTCTATCGGCTAACACAATTTTTTTTTAAACTAGTTTCACTACTATTTTTCTAGTAGTCAACAATTTATTTTATTATAATAATTGTGGAATTATTAGCAAAATAATATCAATTGCATATAAGCAATTATCAGTGTTTCAGTACCCTATAATACCTTAGGATATCAATCTTGGAAGTTGTGGTTGAAAAGTAAGACTTATTCTATTTATAGGCATAACATAAAAACACCCTGATTTCAAAAACAAGGCCGGAAAGTAAGGAAAACACAGACATGTTTGACAAACAATGGGCATATTCAGTGGTCAAGCAAGTTGCTTATGAGATGGTATCAACAGATCATGGGTCTATCTATTATTCCTTTCCATAACTTGTTAAAATTCATAACATGTTATTACGTTTCCGCTGTAATTGGCAGGATGTATCCGGACCGCGTAATGCTGATTGATTAAAAAAAAATACAACTTACCAACAGCTAGCTTTGGTGATTTCATAGGATTCCACATTTTCACACCAAACGCTGCCAGCTTCTACAAATTTCTTACACAACATTCACTGAATCATTATTGAACAAATTGTTATTTTCATCCGAAAATAGATAATCAATTCCGAACAAAACCTGCGTTCGATCAAATTTTTTGACAGAAGTGCCGTGAAAAAACTAAACAATAAACAACAGATAAATAATGTTTGTTTGTTAGTCGAGTACGACACATATTTTATCGACTTTCAATTTCACTTGTTGCATTTTGGTTTAAAATGTTCAATAAACACTTTTCGTGTATGCTTGGAAGTTTTTTAATGTGAAACATCTTTATGTGACCTCAGAGTTTGTTACGGTCTTTCTTCTCAGAGTAGTCAGATACGAAACGCCAACTTCATCTAGTTTTGTTTTTAAATATGATTAACGTGTAAAAGTGTTTGTACAAACATACTTAAAGAAATAAATCATTTATCATTATCATTTCTAACCGCACGTAAAACCGATTGCTGGCCGGGCGACGCATTTTATCTGACCAAGATTATGTCTGGACTTTAAAAGAGACTTTGACCCCTGAGTTTGTTTCGCCATTTCTTCTCAGGGGTGGTCAGATAGGAAATGTCGACTACATTTAGCTCATTTTTTACTTTTTAATATGACGTGTAAAACTGATTCCGATATCCTATTTACAGAATAAACGATTTCATTTCATTTCATGCCGCGTGGCGACGCTTAGCCACTATACAGTCTATATATGTAATAGTGTGTAAATAATTTCGCTGTTTCACATCTGCCAGGCGTCCCGTGACGGCTCAATTTTTTTGTTATTTTGCTTCAGGTATGAAATGTGCAATGGGGGAAAAAAAACGTGTGCGGTCGAGAGACTGCAAGAACGACGATCCATACGCGATACTCGCACACATCACACACAAAATAAAACGAGACAGAGAGAGATATGTTGCATAGAGGGGGTATAACGCTTTTGATGTGAAACATCTATAGCTGCACGTAAAATTAATAAAATTGCTGGCGGGGTGACGCATGCCGCGTGGCAACGCCTCGCCACTATACAGTCTATATGTAGTAGTGTGTAAATAATTTCGATGTTTCACATCTGCCAGGCGTCCCGTGACGGCTCAAATATAAAAACAATGAAAACTTTCATGAGCTGATCGCGAGCGTAGCGTACGGACTCTTGATCTTTCGTCACCTGTTGGTTGGCGGAGGCTCGAGGTGGTGGGTGGGAGTGTCGTCTCCCGTTACTGCGGGCATGTTCAAACACATTCGAAGTTAAGACTATGCTAAACGGCCTATTTTATTGTTAATAATAGTAATATTTATAAATATGTATACAGGGTGGAAGGGACATCGACGCGAAGCCTGTTACCATGGATTCAGTACATCATACTTGACCCCCGTGCGTTGAAATTTCTCGTCGGTAATTTAAAAAAAAACAGCTGTTTCATACAGAAGTGCAATACCTACTCGGTCAAAATGTATGGAACAGCGAATTTTTTTTAAAATAACCGACGTAAAATTTTAACGCAGGGGGGTCAAGAATGATGTACTGAATCCATGGTAACAGGCTTCGCGTCGATGTCCCTTCCACCCTGTATGTTTATAAAAATGGCTCAGTGAACCCACAACCTCAACCTCAAAAGTCATTCAATGGAACAAATCTCTCAAAATCAATCAAGTCTGTAAATATTGGTTATAGTCGCGAATCATATTTTGACTACAGCTGCAGATTCACCATAAGACAGTTTTGTGGGTCAAGCGATACTGCCGACATCCATGGCAAAAGTTGTTATACTTTTCGCCAGATAAGAGAAAAATAAAAGTCACTGATCCGACTTGCGAGTCAGGGGCGCATTACCTGTCCGCCATTTTGTTATTATGCCTATCGCGTCCTTCGGGGTGAATATAAATGTTTGTAAAAGGTTTGTAACTCATGTCCAGTGAACGCGTCAAGGACGCCCCTTACCACGATAAGTTTGTTTTGATCATGTTAGCGACACTTCCTTTACATATTTTTCGTATCGTTTTGAAATTAATATTGGAATACATTGGTAGACGGGTGTTAACGGCTTTTATTTTTTTCTTATCTGGCGAAAACTATAGTTTTCATCCTCATTCTTTTGATTTTACTTCAGTGTTTATTTTTTATTCACTACTAGGGCATAGGGTCATGAATTACTCAAAGGATTTAACCCTATGTAACCTGTAACTATTTCTATGGATTTTTCATTGACTGAATAATTTCACCATATTATATTTAGAAAATAAGTAGACTCGACTATCCAATTGACGGTGTCTAAGATTAGTTTAGAAAAATAACAACCCTATTAACGTCAGTTTTGATTTTGACATAGGATTGTTTTGTAGTCTGCTCCTGCCTGAGTATAAGTGTTCTGTGGTAGTCTGTCTGTCAGGGTCAGTCTGTTTGGCAGTTAAACTTACTAGCAAAAAGCAAAAATAGCAACAAATATATTAATACTAACAAGAGTTTAGAAGCAATCAAAATGTCAGACAATTTCATACCCTTGAACCAGAGCACGCCTGTTCAAAACAGATGGCAACAGGACAAAGGTCAGCAACAACAAAGATACAACAATCGACAACACAGTGGCAAATGGCGAGGTGGTGGCCAGAATAACTGGAATAACTCGCGCAATAGTAGCTATGGAGTGAGTATAATCTAAGAATATTCAAGCCTCCGCTCTCCCAAACCAAGAGTATGCATCAGGATTACCCCAAGTGAAAACAAAAACCGTTTAAGTCCCATTTATCTACACGAAGCAAGTTTCTTGCCTGTGGCATTCAATAAAATTGTAGCAAGAGAGAACTTGCAACGTCTAAACACTGATTAGACGGAGCAACTTTTATTGTTGCCTCAACTTATGTTATGCCACAGGCAATTAAATCGCAACCTGTAAATCAGGCTTTACACTTAACTTAACTACACAGTCAAGAAGTAGGTACTTATATACTTAAATATAAAATGGAAGTGTTTTCTTCATTACATATACCTCTATTTATTTACTAATGTTATCTTTTTTTATTTCATTACAGAGCAATTCAAGCAACAATAGCTATAGTCAAGAAAGGCACAACATTGATGCGTACTTACACCCCTCAATGCTGCAAGACCCGTGGGCCAGTTTACGACAATACAATGCTAGCAAACACAGTAGTAGTACATCATAATTTAATCACAATACTTACAAGTTTTATGTAAAACTAGCTGCTGCCCGCGACTTTGACTGCATGGCTTTTCCTAAAATAAAAGTACTCCTTATAACATTAGCTATCTGCCAGTGAAAGTCCCGTCAAAATGGGTTCAGCCGTTTTGGAGATTAGCTGGAGCAAACAGACAGACAGATTTTTTTTTTTCATAAGTACCTTATATACTAAATGCATAATTATGAAAATGAATTTAGTAAAAAGCTGTTCTTTAGACATTACAAACAGACAATTTTATTTATTTGTGTAGATAGACTCCGACACTTAGGCAATTGGGTTAAATGTGTACCTTTTGCTTACTGCCTCTGATGCTGATGTTTGTCTTAAATAAATCAAATAATTTTAATTGTTTGAAAGACAAAGTTGCTAAGAAAAAGAATTGGTAGGTACCTTTATTTAAAAATATTTTTAGATGATGACAAGACTACTCGTTGTCTAATTAACTTAGTTGATTAGTAATTGTAACTTAGTGAATAATAGGTAATACGGGCTGGTGTCCGCAACTCCACGTCAATGCGCGTATTTTGCGTACGGGTGGGAAAATCGATTATTCGATCCACCCCAGCTCCTCAAGGAAGGCCAGCAACGCCTTGGTGTTACTGACAATCTCACGCAGGATACCTGGGTTACCGAAGTACTTTGCCCTGTATGTAGCGATCACAGGGCAGTTTAACAGCACATGAGCCGCTGTCTCGTCGTCCTCCATGCAGGCCCTGCACAGCGGACTGTCTGTGACTCCTATGACAAAGAGGTGTTTATTAAATGACCCATGGCCAGTTATAGCGGCTGTAACTGTGCGCAGCTGTTGTTTAGTTAGTTGTAGAACCCGTTTCGTGAGGCGGCCGTCGATAGTAGGGAGTGCCTCCTTCGCCTGCCTGCACTCACTTTGGTCCAACCATAGTTTGTGATGTTGGTCCCTGGTTCGTTTCCTTACCAGAGTGCGTAGATAACCGAAGGGGAGTGGCGCGATGGGTTCGGGTCCCACTGGCGCCATGCTAGACCCCCTTCTTGCGAGTTCGTCGGCTGCATCGTTACCTAGCGAACCGCTGTGTCCTTTGATCCATTGAATGGTTATATTATTGAGGCAACCCACCTGGTTGAGGCGCTGGTGGCACTCGTATATCAGCCCAGAGTCAACTGTATGACTATTTAGCGCTTGCAAAACAGCCATGCTGTCTGAGAGTATGCGTATCGAGTGGTCCTTAACTTTCCTGGCCATGATCGCTGAAGCGGCAAGAGAAATGCCCATGCATTCGGCCTGGAACACTGTGTTATGGACTCCCAATGGTGTGGCTATGTGTATATTGAAGTCATCCGAGAAGATTCCAGCACCTGTGCCACTACCTGTTTTCGATCCATCCGTGAAGATGCGCAGCTCTGCGGGGCGTAAACCCTCGCATCGGCGATCCTCGTGAAGTTGGATTTTGTATTTCTTATCAAAGATAAATTGTTTGGGTACCCGGTCATTAATAGCTTTCGTAATAGGGAACTCATTATATAGTCCCTCAAGCAGAGCGGTGTGTTGTGTATCCCTCTTACTAACTTAGTGAAACAATATTTTGTTACTGATATGTTTTTAAGTCAATATGTATTCTTACTTTTGAACTTATTCCTTGTCATAATCTGTAGGTTCTAAAATACTTGTTGATATTCTATTTGAAAGTAATAATCAAGAACATATTGGTAACTTTAATATTATTATACTCCATTTATTTTATAACATTAGAAATACATATAACAGTTATCATCTTTTTGTTATTTCAATATAAATGTATAATAAACTCCGTTATTTCACAATAAATACAAAGCAATATAATCTATTTAATATTTATATTCAAAAATAACTCGAAAGTGCAGTAATTTCAACAATATTTATTTATTTGACATAAAAGTACACTGGTAGGTACAGGGTGACATTTAATTTAAGCATGGTTATAGCCTGGTACAAAATAAATGTTCAATGACCGGGGATGCTAGGAAAAATCTGTGTTACAGGGGTCATACATGGATCCATTGTGGAGTGGATATAATAGGCCCGTATCACAGAACCTCACTCAAAACTCAAGCATTCATTAAAACTTGTTTAAAGCCATTTCATTGGTTGAAACTAGTCTTAAGTAATGCTTGAGTAAGGTTTTGTGATAATTTTAGATATTTATTAGTGACTTGTGGACAGAATATTAATTTAGATTTGTTACAGTGTTCATGGCAATCTTGACATTTGGTTTAAATAGGTAGGTTTTTATTTTTATTATTTTAGTAATATTTTATATAAGTAGTTTCTTTTTTAATTTGTGTATGTGAGAATGTTGTAGGCTTAATAGACTGTAGCTTTGTAAACCATCTTCTATTTTGTTAAGTACTTGGTACTTGTTGACGGGCTTACACTGTCCTCCCATACCTATTAACACTGTAACTTGAAAACATTGTAAAAGCCCACTTTTTTTTAAAAAGAGTAACCGTGGGTTTCTTGCTGGCTCTTCTCCATAGGAAACGACCAATTGGAACCGGGAATCTAGCTTTTGACGTTTCATAAGTGCCCATGTAGTTCTAAGTGGAATAAAATATTTTGATTTTTAATGTTGATCTATCTCCTGTAGGTATAAATAAAAATTAATGTTTGTTTGTCCTCTGTGGACTCTTGATGAAACTGTGGTGAGTTTTTCTGCATACGCCCGCAAATGTTTTGGGGTAAGAGTAGGAAACCACGCGACCGAAGTCGCGCCGGGCAGCTAGTTATGTTATTATTTAATTATTGTGTAAATAAATAATTAAATTTTTTAAAGTAGGTAATTAACTAGAATGAAGAATGAAGTTTTTTTAAACTTATTACATTTTTCTAAGGGTATCCATTATCAATACATACAATTATTGTAACTCAATTCAAATAAAACTATGTGAAATAAAACATTTTCTTTTAATTGCAAAGGTAAACATAAAATCACGCCTGTTTTTCCCGAAGGGTTAGGCAGATGTGCGCTTATAGTACACCCACTAAAATTTCATTCATAGATTATTGAAAATAACATTCCATTGCTAAAACCCATCTTGACCTTAAAGATCCTTGGATGCAGGTAATAAAGGCATTAATTTGTTTGTATATACTTACTTGTTTTTATTTTTGGTATTTTCATTAAAGTTGTGTGATGTGGGTAAATCCTAGTGATAAGATTATTAAATCCTGCTAAAATAAACCAGTAGGTAGAACGTTACAGTATTTCGTGGCCCTGGCACACAGGCAAATGAAGGAACACGCCGGGTGGGTTTTAGTCAGTAAAAGTCTCACGCCCTCCCGCTCCGCCCAAAGCGGGAGAAGTTATTTGATAATTTCCCACCCAAAAAAAAGGTACGTACAGTAATATAAAAATATATATAAAATATACTGCCTCGTTGGTCTAGCAGTCTCAAGCGCTGCTGCTGAGCTGAGGTCCTGGGTTCGATTACCGGGTCGGACAGTGTTATTGGGTTTTTCCATCTAGAAATTCTGAGTAACAGCCAGGAGGCTAGAATTGTGCCCGGTTGATGGCAATAGGGTCGCATCCTATACGTAGGACTTAAACATAACCAGCGAAATGTGGGTGTACTATAGGTAACTACACCTCTGCCTAACCCTTTGGTGAATACAGGCGTGATGTTATTTTATAAAAAAAAAATAACTTTATTATTATTTATTTAAATATAATGGGAGAGTTACAGCTAAAACAAACAGATCAAGGACAGTAGGTACATTAGTCTGAAAGCCAATGACAGGTCTCCACTTATAAAACCACCACCACCACCTTCTTTTTATTTCAGACATGAACACGTCATGAACAGTCCATACGTTGGTTAGTGATGGGTTAGTAACAGAAAGTACTTAATTATATACTTTACTTACATAGATACTATTACACAAACATCTAAATTGCCTTAGCCCGCCCTCGAGGCTCCGTGTGGTTGCACAATAAGTAGGTACATCTACGCCTGTGCCCAACTCTTCGGGAATCACAGGCATGACGATAGGTGATGAAATAACTTATCTACGTGTACCTATAGCATAGCGTGTTTTAAAAGGTGTTTAATAATTAACCTTACAAACTTTAAGAGTGCTTTAGATCATTGAACTGAATACCTTTTACTATGGGACCAACTTTAAAATAGCGAAAAAAAAGGATCTGTCCCATACAGTTTAGAAGAGTAGTTAGGTACCTAGGTACATAGTTCTTTTTCGCAATTTCAAAGTTGGTCCCATGTTGGTCCCATAGTAAAAGTTATTCAGTTTGATGGTCTAAAAAGCACTCCTTACAGTTTGTAAGGTTAATTTTTAAACACAATGCATACGTTTATCGAATTTTTAAACTTGTAATATGATCCAAACATGTACCTAGCACACTATTTATTTGTATTTCATGTCAGTTGTATAGTGATCCTATGGGTCTACATGTCGACCTACCCGACGGTGATTTGTTTAGAGGACAACCTGCCTTATTTTTATTTTGCCACCCTCTGGTGGCCCAAGTGCCCTAAAGCTAGGGTTTCCTAAGACAGCGGTGGCCGCCACATAGCGTCCGAAATTTACCTACGAATGACGTCACTGAAACATTATTTATGAAAGTAAGCTGATGTGTTTTCCTAGAGAGCGTTTTGTTAATAATTTAATAATGTCTTTGGTTTTTTGACACCGTAAAGTCAAACCCCGGTGCCATCATTTCCATGATTGGTAGCTTTAGGCATGAGGGCAGCGACCGTTACAGTATCATGTACCTACCTATGACCAGTAGCTAGCAGACGAGAAATGACGATGCCTCATTTCGACACGGTGTTAAGCAGTATAGTCTTAGTCAATAGCTCAACGGGCGACCCTCCCCTGTGCGCTATTACGTGAAATAGCTTTAACTTAACACCCGCTTATTATTCATCTTCTTAGCGTGTCGATGGCAATCAAAATGGACTCGGCCCAGAATTCGGCTACTTGTTTGGCGCCATCACTAGCGTCCATCAGGTTCTGTAACGTGCAGACGACAGGAAACGCAGGACACGATAAAGTATCCCATCGTTTGTCGAACAGAACCACATTTACACTCTAAGGCGGAGTTGTCTATAAATCTCCACCTGAACAGTTTTTCCCTGCTCCCGCTCCCTGTTCCTGCTGTTTAAAGACTTCCAGGTTAGCTACAGCAACTCATGTCCAGGTGAAAGATCTTCAGCACATGTAACGAACGGTATGGGTAAGGAAACAGTGTCTCGCAAAAGCTTCAGTCTTTCTAATGATCGTTCGCCAGTGAGTTCCCTTGTTGTGCACAGGCTGTCGTGTGTCGGAGACCATTTTGGCTCTTTCGCTGGAGCTTGCCACTGCTCTACGAACTTCTGGTGGCGCTATTCCTGCTACCTAGTGGATACAGCATTTGTACCGGGTCGGTTTAAGACCACCAGTGATGATGATGAGGCACGTTCCATTTAAAGCTGTATTCACCCGCAGAAAAACTCCGCATAACGTCAGGCGAAGCACCTAATTTCAATAAGACTAGTCGCTGAAGAATACTGTTGCGAGTTTGCACCCTCTGCTTGTTGCTGTTCTTGCAGTATTTGCTGAATGTCCTTGAGACCTTTCCAGAGTAACTCCAAAATATTTACAGGAGTGGCTGTGCTCGATAGACACCCCACCCCAACCGATGTTAAGTTTGTGGTCCGCCTCTCTATTGCGGAGATGATATATGGGTTGGATAGGATGGTTGGTCGTTAGTATAAATATTAAGAAGGAGCGGTCAGTGCTAGGACGCTACCTTGGGCTAGACTGTTTTTCTGCGCTCTCCAACGAAATTTTTCCGAGAGAAGTTGGACCTGAAAACGGCGGTTGTAGAGAACTTCTCGGAGTATTCGAATAAAATTTATTAAACAACTAGCTGCGCCCCGCGGTTTCACCCGCGTAAGTCTCGATTCCGTAAGAATATGGGGATAGAAAGTATGCTATGTCTCAATCCAGGGTGTCAGCTACCTCCATACAAATTTTTATCAAATTTGGTCCAGCCGTTTGAGCGTGAAAAAGTAACAAACATACACACACACACTCACAAACTTTCGCCTTTATAATATTAGTGTGATAAACCTGTAAAGCTATATAGTTAGGTAGGTACGTAGACGAGCGGTCGCCACATAGCGTCCGCAATTTACCGGCGAATGACGACTCTGAAACGTTATTATTTAAAGTAAGTTCGTGCGATTTCCTAGAGAGCGTTTTTTGACACCGTAAGGTCAAACCCCGTTGCCATCATTTTCATGACAGCCGTCACTGCGGCCGTTATGTGGCGGCCACCGCTTTTCTAGGAAACCGCGGAGCATAAGATGTTATTATACTAGAAAAAACATCAGCTATTTGTACTTCACAGGGTACAAAGCTTGGACCATTAATTTGGCGGAAATCTACAGGGTCAAATTAAATTAGCTAGCGAAACTTGGCAGACGTGATGGGTATCGATAATTATCTAAACCGTGATAAAAACAAAAATAAATTAATTTGATGTGTTTTTTCTGGCCTCAACCTCCGCCCGGTAGTGTAGTCACTTGAAATATCAGTCAAGAGCGAGTCAGACTCGCGCACCGAGGGTTCCGTACGTATATATGATGTTCATGATTTCTGAAAAACTGTGCTATTTAGAGACATCGTTTTATTTTTCCTATAATCTTTACATAAACTTCTATCACATATAATAATTTCAGGTTTTTATCTATGCAAAATTCGGAGATAAGGGGCGGGAACGGTATTTTTTTTACGTTTTTCATCAAAAGTCGGAAAATATGCTGCCTAAAAAATAAAAAAATAAAATGTTTGACATTGTGCAAACAGCGCTCTTTCATATGATACCCCACATGCCCTAGTAGCCCCACTTCACATTTTTAAGACCCTTCTTTACAGACTTCTTTTCTTTTCTTTTCAGTCCCTTTTGCAAAAAAGATATATTTTTAAATTTATTTCTTATTTACAAAATAGTTGCGCAAATGTCATCTAAAACTATTCTAAATTTCAAGTTGATAGCATTAGTAGTTCTTGAGATATCCAGGTGTGACAGACAGACAGACAGACATACTTATTCTCACCATAAGGGTTCCTTTTTACCATTTTGGTACGGAACCCTAAAAACAGTTTTTGTAATTTGTGTAAACTTCACAGACGTGAAGGGTATCGATAACTAAACAAGATAAAATAAAAATAAACAGATTTTTTCAACACAGACTTCAAGTAACAACAATAGCAGCGGTCCTTGACCCCAAAAAAAATATACCATATGTAACAAATCATTGTTATTATAAAGAAAGAAAGAAAATACGTTTATTTGCGGTAAACATAACGCAAAGAAATAAAAACACAAACACGAAAGAACAAGTTGAGGGAAAATATGCGTCACATTCACGCAAAACGGCCATCGCTCAGCATAATGCTGCGACCCTATGCGAGACAGAACCCCAGCGCTGGTTTTCAGCGACAGCCGGCGTTGACGTGATGACGCAACCGATGCAGCATTAAATGAGATAAAAATAAACAAAATAAAATAAATATAATACTTCGTTATCTATGTTTATATAAATATAATATCTAGAATGGCATCGTGTTTAGATATTGATAACCATCACGGCTGCGGAGTTTCGCTAGCTAATTTAATTTGACCCCGTATTCTTAATTCTTTTTCTTTCCTGGAAGCTATAGAATACTTATGTGGAATGCACCATTCAATCACAAGAACCTATATCCCTACCTACTTGTGTTTCTGTCTACAAATGAATTTGATAAGAACTTATTATGTTAATATGTAATTACTGTAAGTACCGATGTAACCTACTAATCAAAGTGTAAACATTGTGGTAGACATTATACGTACTTATAATATACTAAATGGGTGCATAATAATATGACAAGTACCTCGGTACAGTGAGCATTAAAAGCGAATTGATGATTAAACGAACTTACCTGTAAGTGAAGTTCTATCCCAATTATATGAGTACGTTTCATTCGTACATAGGAAAAGACAAGTATGCCTTCAGCCTTATTTATTATATTTTTTTATAAACATTTTAATATTAGGGAAAAAGGTGGAAAGGCATAAAGAACATGTTATCCAATGGAATTGTGAACGCGTCTATCGCTATGGCATCTGGGTCTGGTTTCTATGATACGTATTGATGACATTTAACGTTGGTGCGGGAAGCGAATAAATCGATATCTGGTTTGCCTAATCTAGTCATAATTTTATCAAAAACTTCATCTGACAATGATAGTTCTATGTCTTTGTTAATCTTGTGAGATTCTTCATCAGCTTCTTTATTATCTTTACTTTTAAAGAACGTTTCAAATGTAAACGAGCCAAGCGTTTTTTAAACCCTCGTGTTGACCAGCAGTCAACCTCCAGGCATATTTTACACTTCATGCTATACCTTCGTGATACCCTCAAAGTGATATCCTCCAGGCTAGCTTAGAGATGCTAAATCATTTATTTTGAACCACATGAAAAGAGTATAAAAGGTATCTCGTACCTATACACGAAATCACTTAGTAAAAAATACACTATAACTAACCTTCATTTTTCTCGGAAACAACAACAAAATAACAACATCTCGAATACATAATCACACGACTTCGTTTTTTGTTTGCACGTTCTTTGAGTCTTTTAATTTTATTTTCATAGTAACTAATTTGATTGTCAGCGCTACGCTTAGGCATAATGAAAATGTAATTTGAAGATTACTTTAACGAATATCACTGAATATTCTAAAAAAGTATTGAAGAGAGAGTGCTTGTTGCCGCGCACAATAAAAGAATGAGAAGCGTCGCCGCCGTTGCGGCTGGCTGGACGGAGCGCAAGTTCTTCAATCTACCCTAATATTAATAAGTACGAAGTTGCCAGTAGGTACAATAAAAGTACTACATGTGTCTATTATCTATCTGAAGAATGAAACGTACGTAATATAATTGTAATTTTTGAGGAAGAACTGCAATGTCGACTTTTACACAATTAGGTATCATTTTCTTTGTTGGCCATTGGTCCCGGCTGTCATTCTTAGATCTTTAACAGTCGTTAGAGGTAGTCAGAAGCCCAAAAGTCTGACAAAACCAGTCTTATCAAGAGATATCGTGTTACTCAGTAACTGGGTTGTGGAGGTCAGATAGGCGTCGCTCCATGTAAGATACTCGTATTGAGCTGCATCCGGTAATCTGGTTAGGATGGAAGCCGACCCCAACATAGTTGGGAAAACGCTAGGCAGACTGATTATGAGTTTCTTTGTTCCAGATTCCATTAAAACCTTGTTTTCTATTCTGGTAGAACCACAATCTGGAATCGTTCTCTTTTTATGTGTTTCTGTGATGAAATAAACCAATTTTTCTTTCATTCATTATGGACCATAGGTAACCCACTTTTGCTGCTATCAGTACAAACTCAATAAACATACTTCCTTTACCCCTTTATCGGCTACGCATTAAAATAAAACGATCCAGGGTCCCAATGGCGAGTGACCGGTCCGGTCGTCGTGGCCTTTTTTCTATAGATAGTGAACTATAAAGGTGCATCGCTCGTTGTATTTGCATACGGTTGTCCGACTACAAAGACAACATGAAGTTTTGGGCGTTAGTGTTCTGTGTTGTGATCGTCAATCTGGCGTTGGCTTTGGGTAAGTAAGAAATGACTATTATTTTGATCGAGAGAGACCTATAACTTTAAGAATCTCTATCTAAAAAATATAACGTCCACTAACTTGCAATATCGTGGTTTTCGGTTCGGTCTGGATTTGTGCTCGGTGAGACAATAATAGGTCGCCCTTTATTAGGCATCTAAATGGACCGTAAACATAAAGCTAGCAAAATGTGGGGTATAAACTCTTTTGCCTACCCCACAGGGGAATATAGGCGTGATATTATTATACGTGTCTCAAATTCTCAATGGATAGATTTCGTTTCCTTCATGACTAGCCAGAATGCCTAAACCGCGGGACAATGGCCGCCTACAAACATTCTTCTCTCCTTATCCTTCAACATTATTTATAGTTATTTGCTCTTGTTTCCTGATTATTATTGAATATATATAGATAAGTAGGTATATGCTTTATGTATGTATAATATTAATTGAATATTGTTAATGGTACACCACAGACTACCTGTAGTATTATCTGTCCTTCTCCCTTTTTAAATTCTTCCAAAGGTTGTCTTTATAAGATCGCTTTTAGCGGTAAGACCGCCCAGTGTATCACCCTTAGATGTGAAATTTCTTCTTTTATATCTGTAATTTATATGGTGTTCATAGTTAAAAGTATTCTATTCTTTTGCCGCCTATGCGGGTACAAAAATTCTTCAATTCATTACACTTCAGGAGGTGCCTACTATCTGTCCAGCCTTTTATTACCTGCAGAACTATTGTTCTTGCGGTGCACCTTCCCGCTTTAGCTAAGAACTTGCTCAAATGCTCACTAACTTATAACAGTACATTGTTACTAACTACTGGAAGGCACAGAAGTTTAATTTAAACTGCCGTTTGCCTAACTACCTATGTACCCACTGTTCAGCACCCACTGTTCAGCTTAGAAGTTCTTACCTGGCTTTAGTTTTCTCAGCAAAACAGATAGATGCATTATGCATAATCAGCCTATAATATTGTTCCCACTGCTGGGACACAGGTCTCCTCTCTTCGGGAGGGAGTAGGCTGTAATCTACCACGCGGGCCCAGTGCGGGTTGGTAGATGTTTTGTTTTCGATTTTTTGGTTCTGGACACGGTTTCCCCACGATGTTTTCCTTCACCGTTTTGAGAGCTGTGGTGATGAAATTATTTACACAAAGTAAAGCGCCTGCCTGGGTTCGAACCCATGACCTATAACTGGTAAGTCGGGGCCGTTAGCCCTGGGCCACCACTGCTTTACCAGATATACGTCTTTACGCAAATTTGTAAAAGTAGAATGATGATAGATGAGCGTTTTAAGAACTTAATGATTAATTTCAACTACCTACATATGAAGTAGTTACGTAGGTTCGTACTTGTACTCGTAGTGGGCTTATAAGAGTAGTTTGTGTTACTAATTTATCAAGTAAACTATCTATTGTACAGACGCCAGCAATTAAGCTACTACAATCTGTCAAATTTCTTTAATAGATTTTCAACTTTATCCCGACAGCATAAGGTTCAAGGTTGATTGGTAAAATTTGACAGTTTCGGGTAGCTTAGTCTGCTGGCGTCTGTACCATTGCGTTAGTACTTACGTAGGATACCTAATTCCTATAACTTGATTTTATGAAGGTACTTACCATTAATCGTTTACGACTGCAATTAGGTAAGCATTATGTAGTAATTTTATGTGGTACCTAATTTTGAATCAACACACCTATCAGTAATATCCGGGTTTTAGTAGACGGATACCAGTTTAAAAGGAGTATTAAAGTTACAGGTTTCCACAACACCGGTTACCATTCTCATAAAATTTACGACGGCTAAAGTCGTCCAATCAATATATACCTGACCTAATTATTTAATTACTAGTCTAGCGAAGTCCCGGTATAGCATTTATTCAGCTTCTTACATCTACCGTTCAGTTGGCGCAGTGGTTGAGCGAGCGGCTTCACGGTCGCGAGTTCCATCCCCGCACAAAATAAATAATTTTTATGGAGTAGCCCATATTATTATTCGTTTTACATAGTTGCTTCGGGTCTGGCTGTTTTGTACCTATGCTATGTGAGATTCTACCATAACTGAAAATAATTGGTTTGTAGTGATGAATACAATCTGACTGAGCCTGATTCTATAGACTAGGACTTAACGATCGTTTACGAACCTTACTGGCTCGCTCAACGTGTAGTAGGTTCGGTATGAGAAATCTTTAACATAGGTAACCCATCAAACGGGTTGGGCTTACCTACCGTCTTTTTGATGGTGAATAGGCATCATTAACCAGAAAACCTCTTCTTTTCAGCGGCCTGTCCCGACGGTGAATACAATCCAGGGCCTAACTGTGGTCTAGAGCCCTCCTGTGCTGCAAGAAGCTCCCATGCATATCCGAAGCATACCTGCGATTGTTGGTGCAAACCTGGCACTTATAGAATCCTGGATACCGACACCTGTGGCAGTTGTTATAATTAAATAATATTTTTAAATGAAGCTTGTAAGAGTTTGATTATTTTTGAGTCCTGTTTGTTACTGTAAGTACATTTTGGATGATCTGAAGATCTAAGTAGCCACTCTCAGATCACAGCAACTGCAGAGAGCCTTCTGCAGTTGTTGTGACTGTTGGGCCTAAAGAATATTGTAGGAAGATACCTACTTTTTATGTTTTTGAAACGCAATGAAGAACTAGACGCTCGTTTTTTCCATCAGACCACGGACCGTGTGTTTCATATTTGTATGAGTTGGACACCGGTCCGGCGCCCAGTGGATGTACATCACAGCACACACTTCCATTGTAACCTTAACATAACACCACCGCAAGTCCGGTGAATACAACGTTCCATTAACCGGTGAAAAAATCGGACGTGTCTGCGCCCCGGCTAATTCATGGAGACTTGATCAATCGAGAGTTGAAAACTAAGAAGTCTTGCGTTCAATTTTGAAACATTCACACAGTAGCTATATGTACATATGCTAGTTTATTCAACTACTAGGTGGGTATCAGATTTCGTTTGCTTTGAGCTAAATGTAACAGCAATTAGGAAGATTAAAAGAAACATTTTGCTTTTATAATCTTTTCATAAGTAGGCACCAGCTGACTATTATGTACGAGAATAAGTATACATTATTTATTTATTTAATAGTTTATGTACTCACATATAAACAGACAAGAAGAAAGGAACAGAAAAGTACGTAGGTACAAAGGTGATGCCTATTTGTAAAGAAATCTCTTCCAGCATACCTGCCAATTACTGTGGACAGCTCAGCAATAATATCTGATATCATGATGCCTCCATTAATAACGATGGAACGTACTCCGGTGGAACTCAAGGTGGAACATGTTTTTCAACTCATTGTAGTTGAAAACGATGTTCCACATTGAGTTCCATGGTTGACTGAGGATAATTATGTGAAAAAATTCATGTGAGTAGTATATATAACGAAATTTTAAAGGAAAACTATCACAGCTAAGTAGGCCTTACAAGGTAATGAGTAATACTCGACCAACTTAAATTTGCAGTTGGAAAATTGACCGTGACTTATATCGATGTATGGGAGCACATGTTTTTTAACTACAATGCTAAGTTTGTTTTTGGGATAAATTCATCCCAACTACGGAATTGTGCGTGGTCCGACACGCACTGGGCCGGTTTTTAAAGTTGTAAGCTACATTTAACCGCGGTATGGTCGATTATTGTTGTTTTTACTTTCTCTATTTCGCTTTATCTACTTCTTCATGAAAGTTTTTTACTTTTTCAAATACTTTGCAGACGGATCACGCGATATTTTAGGTCATTTTGGATGCGAGTTATATAGGAACGCCTGCTCGTGGCGGAAGAAGTGCTTTTTCTGAAAACCTACTGTACGAAAGGGCTCTGCTGTCTCGAAGCATTCAAGGCAAAGAGCCCCTTTTACTTGCTACAATAATAAATTTACCGACATAATATTTTTTTTAAACTAATATATATCGATATATATTAGTTTAAAAAAAATATTATGTCGGCCACGCTCTTATCGTACACCCCTGTACCTATTTATATATTACTTACCTCTACTCCTCATAAGACAATGATAAATCCATGACGTATAGGTACTCTTGAATTTCGACTGTAAGCTGTGAAAAAATTGGCAAAATAATTAAAACATATAAGAAACCAACAATTTTTTTACATCACTGACCTACGGAATCATCTTATATTTTTTATCACAAACCAGAACATAAAGAATCATCACAAAAAATATTAACTCAGAATATTTTGTGGACTCTATATGCCTGGCAGAAATAATTAGCTACCAAACAAAAAAAAAAGAAACAATTTGCCTCTACTTCTTTTAAGCAATGTCTATGACCGATGCGCAAAATTTAAATTAAGTTAGCAGGTACATACCGTGACGGTTATAATCGTGAAGAAACTCATTTGAATGATTTATACCACAAAGGCCAATACATAAACATTGTTTTTTTAATATCTGTTTCCTTAAAAACGTGCATTAAAAAAAAATATATATAAAAAATATAAAATTCTTTATTGGCATAAAAAATGTGTACAAACAAAGTAAAGCCCTGACTGCTGCGCTAGGTAAAAAACCTGTGTTACAGGAGCCAGTGGGGTTGCCAGTGTTTTAAGTAAAACTAGCTATTGCCCTGCGGGGGTAGGCAGAGACTATAGAACGCTACCTGCTACGCTGCTTTTGCTTCGTTTACGTCCATACATCTGGTCATACACGCACGCCGATTGCGAATACTAAGCACCTGACCTTTTTGAAGAACATCACCAATTAGGTCACTATATTATTCTCCTAGGGCGTCCCCTCCCGGCGTTTCCTCACACGTCTACTTTATAAATACCTTTTGTTAGTCGCTTTTCATTCATCCTCTCAATATGACCAAACCATTCAAGCATATTCTTTTAAATTTTTGTCATTAGATACAACTTCTTGTAAACCAAACCCTTGCCTTATCACTTCAGTTTTAGCAGCCTATTATTTATAGGCACACCACACAAATATTTGGCCAGGTCCCAGGCTTCTCCGGCTTCTCAGTCTTCTCCGGGTCCAGGCACCTATCCGTCAAACTTAGCGGTCAGTTCAGTGGTAGCGGTGTGGGGAAATTTAACTCATATATTACTTAATTTATGACAAGTTTACCGTGAAAAGGTAACAAACAATTAGAGTTAGTTTCGTATTTTTATTATTTGTAGTATTCATTTATGTAACACGCAGTATATGGCTTGGCTTGATACTATATAGGTAGGTAACCGTGAGCGTTAATAACATACTAAAAGTATGAGTACCTAATATACACGTATATACTTCTATTGTTAAGTTACGTTTGCATATATTACGTGAGAATCCTGTTTGCGTCAATCAGTAGGTATCATCTATTCGCTCGGAGTTAATCGTTTTCAAATTAGTTTTCTGAATACGATGCGAAGTTTTGTCACTATACGGTTGTCTGTTGCCAGTAGTTTTCCGTTATCTGTGAAATATATTAATAGTTTGACAATTTATATATGACATATTAAATGGTTCCAATTTGGTCCCATTTTAACGTGAACGTCATTTGTTTACGAGATAACAATCAGAGTAAAAAAGATACCTATGTGACCTATGTACTTAAACCCAAATAACCCATTGTTCAGGAGCCCTAAAATGCTGCTACGTATTAGAAGACACTTGGTTTAAGATATTTAATTTGAATGAGCTAGTTGTACAAATTAGTGGCACAGATAATCAAGGTGAAGAAGTTATTTAAACAGTGATGTGTCGTGATAAACTGCATTCGTGTTTGTGTGTGTGTACCGTCAACATGAAACTCTGGACGATTGTATTGTTTGTGTCTGTTATTAGTCTCCATCTGTCGATCGGTGAGTAATTTAGTAATAATTTTACGTCGGTAATTTATGCAAAGGTTTTACCCGAGTAGCTATGGGTATTTTTAAAAGTTAAAGTGATTTTATTATATACATACATTACATACCAGTTTTGATTATCAAATCAAATCAAACGTTTATTTGCCTGAGATACATTGTTTTGGCAAAGGTGAGATTTTATAACCTAAGTGTCATTGAATTATGCCTGCAAGCAAGAGTGGTTTTTTTGTGAAGTGAAAACTTCTTTGCTGCTGGGGAGTTTGTTGGGCCACTTCTTCATCCCAGCTAAAGCACTAGGAAGTGGTGAAGGGCGGGCGTTTTTGGGGGACTGTCTTATGTAATTTTTGACGTTCGAAATGTGCTGATTCTCAGCCTAGATAAATGACTTTTGAATTTTATTTTATTTTAGACGCGATGAGCGGTTTTTGGTAGCGTCACCGATATGCCCGCTCTGACACGCTGTAGTAGCATTATTGAACTGCAAACTTCTTTAGGCGCGTTTAGCGATAAGTTTTCACTTCTATCGGCAAACCCACGACTGCCTATGTTTAAAAAAAAATGATATCACTTGTCTTATTAATTAAAATTTATTTGATATAACATTTTTGACCTTTGTTTTGTTTTTTGTAGCTGCAAAGTGTTCAGAGAAACTTATTTCTCTAAGGTAAAGGCAGAGGACAAAGTCAGACAATGATCTCATGTTGAATAAATTAGATATTAATATTGTTACTTGGTTACACAAACAAACACAGGATAACCTAGTTCAGGCACATAACACAATAGAATTTTACGTAGATTTAAGCAAATTTGTATTTAGTATTTTACCTTTTTACCTGAATAAACTTTCATGTTTTATTATTAACTCTTTTCTGAAAATAAATCTTGTTATTAAGAGCTTGAAGACGCAAGTTTTCGGTAAAGGTACCTCACTCATATTACTGCACTTGCATACCGAACTTTTTAGTGATATTCTACTGCCTGAACAATATTTCATTCGTTCACAAAATATATTTCTTCAACATTTTTCAACTTGGATTGCTTCGTTAGTTCAGTGGTCGCAAGCGCCGTTTTACTGAGCATGAGGTCTTGGGTTCGATTCCCGGTTTTTATTATTAACTCTTTTCTGACAATAAATCTTATTATTAAGAGCTTGAAGACGCAAGTCTTCGGTAAAGGTATCTCACTCATATTACTGCACTTTCATACCGAACTTGTTAGTGATATTCTACTGCCTGAACAATATTTCATTCGTTCACAAGAGATATATTTCTTCAACATTTTTCAACTTGGATTGCTTCGTTAGTCTAGTGGTTGCAAGCGCTATTGCTGATCATGAAGTCCTGGGTTCGATTCCCGGGTCGAGCAAAGTGTTATTGGGTTTTTCCATCTGGAATCTCTCAGTAGTAGCCCGGAGCCTGGATTTGTGCCCTGTTGATGGCAATAGGCTCGCCCCCAATAAGTACATGGGACTTAAACATAACTGGCAAAATGTGGGCGTACTCTGCCCAAACCTACGGGGAAACAGGTGTGATTTTATGTTATTTTTCAACATTTTCAGCGGAGTGTCCACCTGGGCAATACAATCCTGGACCCGACTGCGCCTTCGAGGTCATCTGCGGTCTACCCAGCGCCCATTCCGCCAGAAGACACTACTGCGACTGCTGGTGTAACCCAGGCACTGTGAGAAATTCCATCACCAACGAGTGTGTGGAGAAATGTCCAGACTTAGTGCTAGGTCCACTAGGACCTAAGTTGAGTGATGAGTGACAACTATTAAGTTTATAAGTTATTTAAATATGTGAAGTAAGGTTTGTGTTTTAAGTATGGTTACCTACATACCTAGTTATAACTAGCGGTTGTCTGAGGTATTATAACTTACCTGTGCATTAGCGTTACCTACTGTTGGATGTAAAAACTGGGGAAATCCAAAGTGTTGATGTGTTTGTTGAAGAAAATAGAAGTTACTATAGATTATGTAGGTACTAGTTAGGCAAATTACGGTGTGTAACACGCCTAACTAGTACCTACATGGAAAAAGATATGACAAAAAATATGGCACCATGACGTTTCTAACTAAATTTAAAAAATATATCTTTTGATTCTGTAGCTCGATTTTGATGAAAGAAACGCTAAATGTTACTCACAATAAAGCGCGTACAAACGAACAAACAAACCGACAAACAAACAAAAATGTAAAAACATGTTTTTCTACGTGCTGTTAATTATTTCTCGGATCTTCCAGTACTTTTTTTTTGCAAAAATCTTTATTGTACAGACACGGAAAGTTTACGATTTAATAATTATGTAATAGATGTGGCCGCCCGGCTGTGCCGAGTAACGTCCACCCGAACAAGTGTGTGGTATGGCTTCAATACGACGGGCAACTTGGGAGTAGAACCTAAGATAGAGACAGACCCGGCTGTTCATTTGCTCCAAAAAGGCTGATCAGGACCACAGTACCCTTCCCAGAACCGGAACTGCTACTACTGCCAAGTAGTGTAGCTACGAGTAAATACAAATATTTTTATTTGTTGATAATATGTAAGTTAAGTACAGATGTTGAAATTATTAATGAACGCTATGTCTAGCCGTCATCGGCGTTTAAATATTATCTTAGTACAAACATGCTGATTATAATAAATTATCAAACACCTATCACACATTATTAAATAATTCTAATTAAAACTGCCGATACAATAAAAACATTCCAATAAAATATTATAATAATAAATTCTAGTATAAATTGCCAAATCAATAAATAATAGATTATAATAATATAAAAAAACCTAATTATAATGTGTCAGTTATTTATTCCTTCACCGTATAATATGTTTTTCTTAGAATATTGCAAGAAGATGCCCTGCAGTCTTTTAGGGACAGATCTACGACAAACATGATTTCAATAAATGGGGTCAATTCGATTTACATTCTTATCATTGACCTAGATATGTATAAACATAATTATGTGTCAGAACATTATTATTTTATTTTTACAGACTGGTATCTATCTACTTATAAGTCACGTCAATAAATAACTTGTGTCAGTATATTGCTGCGTAGTTAATTCTTATTTAGTGCACGTAAATATACCCAGAGAGGTCAACTATGAAGGAGGGAAATGCCTGAGCAGATATCTTTCCAAACATTAGCTTGGCTGACCCTACAATATATACCTAAGACTAGCATTTGGCGAGATTCCTCCGTGCCTCGGAAAGCAAGTTTAGCCGTTAGTCCCAGCTGCCATTCGTAGATCTTTGACAGTCGTGTCAGAAGCCCGAAAGTCTGACCACCAGTCTTACCAAGGGGTATCGTATTACCCAGTTACTGGGTGGTGGAGGTCAGATAGGCAGTCGCTCCATGTAAAATACTGGTATTCAGCTGCGTCCGGTTAGACTAGAAGCCGACCCCAACATAGTTGGGAAAAGGCAAGGTAGATTGAACTAGCATTTGGCGATCAACCTATACTAGCTGTTTTCATCCTTTTTCTCGTGTGGAAATGATCACGTTTCCTTTTAACTACTTAGGTTTTGCCCGCGACCTCGCCTGCGTGTAGGACGGAAATTATGCCACGGGAACGTATTACCGGGTTAAAAAGTATCCAATGTTCTAATCTAAACCATGTCTACCCATGTTTCAAATTTCATCCAAATACGTTCAGCCGTTTTAGCGTGAAAGCGAAACAAACATACTTTAGCAGTTAGGTTAAGTAATTAGGATAGATGTCAATGTTGTCTTATGTCTATTCAAATCCTTGTTTCCAAGCAATGTTATTTCCACTAACATGAATATCAACTTTATGTTAGTGTAAATGAAGATGATTTCAGAATAACTAGCACTATTGAAAAAAAAGGACATAAAAAATGTTTAAAGTTGTAACGCAAACTGAACTTTATGTGTGGGTGAAAAAGTTGTTTTTGCAAAACCACATGCGAACGCAGCCTTTGTAGCTGACGCTGCTGCTGTCGATTTATCTAGGTATCCATTAATTACACATAACATAAACTCACGCCTTCTTTCCATGGGGGTAGGCAGAAACTATTGAACGCCACCTGCTATGCTCCTTACTTACTCTACTCATACTTTTTGCTTCGCCTATGTTTAAACATCTGGTCATACACGCACACAGTTTGCGAGTACTACGCACCTGACCTTTCTGAAGAACATCACCAATTAGGTCACCTATATTATGTCCTCCTAGGGCGTACCCTCCGTTCATTCTTTAATTAGATTGTCTTTAATTAATTAACAAGGCCTCCTACAAGGTGGACCGATGACCTTGTGAAGGCCGCAGGAAACCACTGAATGGGGAAGCACAGAACCGGTCGAGGTGGTGGTGCTTGGGGGAGGCCTATGTCCAGCAGTGGGCGTCTTTCGGCCAAAATGATGATGAAGATGGATTTACTCGTTAGTTCGAGAAATTTATAAAGTAGAAGGTAAGTTCAGTTAAACTTCTTTCTTTCAAAAATACTCGTTTTTTATTCATATACAATATTAGTTTTAGTATATGCGAAACCCGAAACAGGTGTCTAGTATTTTTATGTAAAGAATTTATGTACAAAATTTCAAAACTGTATCATGAAAAATCACAAAGTTATAAGGTTGTCATGTTACCGGGTTGTCCGTACAAAAACATGCTAATGACTCCCCCGCGCCTCCAGGGTCGTCTTGCGCTCATTGATAATAATTTGGCAGTAGGTACCTAACCGTACGGCGATTGTATTGTAAGTAATTAAATGGTGATAACATTTTCCATCGCACTTAAATATTTTTGGGACAAAATATAACATGGTGTAATAATTATTGAAATCGCTTCAGTTCCTTATTCTGAACGAACTTTATTCAGGTTTCGCATATACTAACAATAAAGTAGTTATAAAAAAACACAGACACCATTATTCAAGTTAAAAAATTACTACTAAGTTCACGTCAAAGTCATCAATAACAATTTAGTTTAGATTCTATAATAGTTCTTGTAACTCCATTCAAAAGTCGATCAACTCTTATCAAGATAGATCAAACGAAATTGGTTTGGAATTGGTCAATTATTGAGACACACCTATACTTGTATGTAATTGCTCTATCACGAGGGTGCAGAATGTTTCATTCTTACAGCAAAAACTGTCAGGCTTATTTCAAATAGACACCTAAAAGGCTCTTTTGAACGTTAAAACTTACAAGACGTTTACGTTAGAATTGAGTTTAGTTGCCCCTTCCCAAAGGTAGTTTCGTATGGAGAATAATGGGCAAGAAACTCCACTGTTACTCTTTTAAAATGTTTTACAATACTTATTTTGTGAATGAATGAAATGCACCGAGCCCAGCGTGGTTAAACCAGACTCGATTACTCGAATGAACCCAAAGATTCACAGTAGCCCCCGGAGCCTCATGTTTCATGGGACTACAGAGACAGAAACAAAGTAAACCGGGGAGCGCGATAATGGTAGGGAAGACGTGCCCTTGGGATATGGAAGGATTATTAGAGCCGTACCGGATAATATGCATCCATGAGCGCCTGCATTGTAATAATGGAGAGACGGATTATATTTATCTATGGGTGGAATTTTTTAATGACGTGGCCGCCAGGTTGCGTTCAGGTCCAGCTTCGCCGAACCTTGAATGGTGAATCTTTTTTTTTTTTTCGTTTTCTAATTTGCCCACCAAAAGTGATCCCCATATTCAAAATTTATTTATTTACGTTACATGTCCGTGTTTGGGTCACAGAAGTTTATATTTGTACCAAATTTCAACTTAATCGGTCCAGTAGATTCGGAGCAAATCGGCTGTGACAGGCGGACAGACAGACAGACACATAAGTGATAAGGGTTCCGTTTTTTTCTTTTAGAGGTACGGAACCCTAAAAATGGAAGCAATGACACTAGTGGCAGATAAATTAAATATGTGATGGTGCTCACATATTTAAAATATTGTAAAAGAAGCCGATTTTTCAAAAATTTTAACAAATCATAAGTCAGTGTGTCAGTTAGTAATCACACAATTTAAAATTAAAGTCATAAAATAATAAATTATACAATTGAATTAGCAACCAGTTTGATTTTCTCTAGACGTCAGTTTTGTTATATGCTTATGTAAATGTTGGAACAAGTGTATCATTATGAACAGCTTAATTGCATCATGTTATTTGCAGGCGTTACGCAGACTGATCGTAAAGGAATATAAATCCACAATCACTGGGGTTGGCAAACAGATTGGGGACTGTAGTTTAATTTCATGAGTATTAACAGGAAGCCTCGGATTTTTTTTTGAAGCGCAGTTAAATATTTCCCAAAGTAAATTGCGATATCAAAATGAAAAATTCGTATGTATTTTGATCAAAATAGACCACAACGAACTTTACTCATTGGTTTCTAAATTCTGCCAACTAGCCTCTAAAAGTCAAACTAAAAACAATTTCTTTCGTATTATTTCTTAACAAAGTCAACATTCGATACGGAGGTTTTCGCCACATCGCGATCGCTCCGATGAAACGGAGAAACTAAAATAATATAATTTACGAAATTGCCCTAATCAATTCAGCTGAGGACCACGCTATTTCGAAATTATGGAGCCGCGACCTTGTTATGCAGATTTGATGTTTTCACACTGATGTGTTTTTTTTATAAGTCTTGGTCGATATTTGTAGTCTCTTCGTTTTGGCTGAAAAGTTTACGAAAATCAGCCAGGATAACAACTTCATTGCTACAACAGAAGTAACGAACCATAACAACGTAGGTACCTACACCTACAGTAAAACTTTCGCTCGTGTAATTCCGGTATAGAGGAGAAAACCCCTTACACTCGTATGGGTTCCGTAAAAGGCGACTAGAAGATTATGTCAAGCGGTTGAACATCAGAGGACAGCACAGCTCAGTGTTAGAGTTAGAAGAGAGAAAGATACAATTCTAACAACATGCAACAATAACACGCCGTAGGTCTGTACGTGTCACAATGCTAACTCGTGGCCACTGCGAGGGTGATTGCTTCGACGAAACAAAATTGACCTTTAATAGATAGACTCGGGTCTAGGAAAGGTTTAGTGCATGAGACATTAATTTTTGAGTGCATAAACGAAATGACTTTCCTTGTGTAAAGGGCAACGTCTTGATAAAAAAAAACTCGATATGATTGATCATAGACCATTTGTATGAACCTTGTGCACTGAATTTGAACTGACGAATTTAGCAACGCGTTTTCTCGGACCGTTTCGCGTTGCATCACGGACTGCAGTGTACAATGGACATTTTTTAACAATCAGTCTTTCACGGGTAATAGTGGACATGCACTCCACGTGTCGCAAGAATGAAGGGTGTCTACAGCTAAGTGGGTGTAAGCAGTTAATCCAATAGCCGTTATTCGGGTGAATGCTTAGCTCTTACAGACACTGTTCTTAGGGCTTGCCTGACACTTGCCTTCCGGTTCTAAAGAAGTGCTGAATAGTATTAATAATTCTTTATGTACACTTCAAAGTCACAAACATCTGTGTAGTCCTGGTTCTTGTACTAGGAGTTCCTGTATCACAAGAGCCAGTATTGCGAGTACTAAGATTAAGAGTCCATGGTATCTTTAGAAAATCATCAAATTGTGTAACTTTACGATTAGCCAGAGGGCTAGTTATAAAAATAAGTTGATAACATAATATGTGTGTGTGTATGTTTTTTTTTTTTTTTACTTTTTTTTGTTGTACTGTGCGTTTTGTTTGTGCAGAATAAATAAGTTTTCTTTCTTTTTTTTTTTTTTCTTTATAAAAAAAAAGAGTTTATATATGTAAGTATAGGAGTTTCAGGTCGGCTTCAATTTCGCGTGGGTCGGGACGCTTGGATGGAAGGAAGCTGGATCGGCAGGCAGAAGTGGAGCAGGAATTCTCGTAGAAAAAGGGTTACGTCTACAGCGTCTTATAACGTTCCACACTAGCAGAAGGGCCGTGTTGGTGTCTTAAAACCACGCGAATGTACTTATATTTATAATAAAGTAAACAAAATTCTCAACATCAACCCACTTACAAAAAATAAAACTAAGATTAAACTAAATACATGGCTTCAAACACTGGATTACCCACAAACAGAAAACTTAATTAAAGAACAATACTTGTGATAGTTAATTAGTAATGTAGGCCCACCAAGCACAATCACTCACACACACTTACCCTCACACACACACACACACTCACACTAACATAATACCATACACTCACCAATACACACAAAATACAACAAAAACGCAAACTATTCAAGAGCATGCATGCACTAAAATCCTTAATTTATAATTTTATGTTATTTTTATTTTATTGCATTTATTGGTATCGTCCCAAAAACAGGGGAAGACTCTGACTCTTGTAAGACAGGTACCACCTAGCACAGGAGTCAGGGCTTCAAATTAAAATGTAACTTCTTAATTAATGTCAATAAAACATTTTTTTATTTTATTTTTTTAATGTAATGCTTTATGCCCTTACGCCAAAAGGCTTCTCTGCCCAGGAGTTGGCAGAAAAGAGGGCAGCGTTGTCTTACGTCACGCCTATATAAAAGACAGTGGAGGCACTTTGCAGTGCCTCACGCTCTGCAGGAGGAGTGTCCTGGCCACCTACGGCATGCGGGAGAAGTGCGCCAGCGTCGGAGACCTCCTTGCTCACGAGTGGTCGGCTGCGGTGTTTGACGCCACGCGGCTAGAGTGGTCATACGATTTCATACTTCATTCGGTAAGTATTGAAATCTATCTTTTCAATTTCAATCACACTAATATTATAAAGGCAAAAGTTTGTGAGTGTGTGTGTGTGTGTGTGTGTGTATGTTTGTTACTTCTTCACGCTCAAATGGCTGGACCAATTTTGATAAAATTTTGTATGGCGGTAGCTGACACCCTGAAATAAGACATAGGTGCGGGGCGCAGCTAGTACCGAAATATAACAAGAATTGGACACAACAGCTCTTTAAATGTAAAATATATGAATAGAATAAAAGATGTGGTTTTGTGTAGCAATATACCAAAACTGGTAAACCTTCATTACGGACCGTAGACAGAATAATCCTGAAGTGAATGAGATCATCATGTAACAGTAGTCATTGAAGAGTTTGCAATTGCTGTTCCTGAAACCAGAGAATCATAATTAAAGAGGTAAGATAGATCGGAGGATCTTGTATAGGCGCTAGACAAAAAATAATATGATTAAATTATTTAAAGTTGCTTTACTCTCCTCAAGCCCACATTCTAGAAAGATGACCCACTGACCGCCAAACGCTTAGATAGTTTTCTTGAGTGGGCTCAGGTCGTCAAAGCTTTTCTTTTTCAGTTTCATAAAATGATGGAAAGTTGCTTACTGTTTTCTATTTAGAAGCTATGAAGACACCAATTAATTATTTAAGGTTGCTTTACTCTCCTCAAGCCCTCATTCTAGAAAGCCAAACCTTTAGATAGTTTGCTTGAGTGGACTCAGGTCGTCAAAGCTTTGTTTTTCAGTTTCATAAATGATGGACAGTTGCTTACTGTTTCTTATTTAGCTATGAAGACATCAACTAATCCTCAACAATAGCCACTTCAAAGTCCGCACAATAACTCACTTATCAGATAACACACAAAGCTATCAAGTCATTTCCTAAAGTTGTGTTTCCAAAGAGATTTCCCAGTGCACGATAAAGGATCCCGTATAAGAAAAACAGTGGACGGGAAAAACGTTAGTAAAATTTCATTAATTTGCTCCTAAGTATACGAAAGTGATCCGTCCGGGCGTTTCAAAGCCCGGTTTTGGGGTCCCGTAGGAACAAAAAGTAACTATCTAATGTTACGCCCATCCGTCTGTCCGTCTGCTGTTACAGGATTGTATCATTTTCACCAATTACACGATGCAAGTTGACTTCCTGTGGAATACAATAAAATTGCAAGTAAAATTGTGAGTCATTCATTGATTAAATTTCACCGTGTAGATCAGGCTTAATAAATAGCCAGATATAATTTTTACAGAATACGTGTTACTAATACGGTAAATAATAAAAATAAGATAAACTATAGTAATTTTAGTAGTACGGACCCTTAGCGCGTAAATTCGACTCGTATTTGGTCCATTTTTGGGCCTTGAATCCCTCTCGGAGGGCTGAGGAGGGCCTCGTGTGGTTTGGACCGGTCTTTGTGCGGTCGGATGTGACCCTCACCGTTGTATTGTAGCCTAATAACAGTCGAAACACGTTTGACTTTTAGTCCTCCTACGTAATTATTATACCCTTAATTTTTGGCGCTTTGGAACGGATTGCGATGAATTTATTATGGTCGATTGGGATGTGATGGGTTTATTTACAGTTTTAGGTTTTGTGGACCCTTTGGTGGGTTGTTTAAATTTTAAGTTAAGACGTGTGATGTTATTATTAGTACCTGCTGAAGGTACTTTGGTGTTAATAGGTACTTTACATCGAGACGTTAGCATAGCTACTTAGGTTCGGTGTCTAATTCATTAATCATTAATCTCCGTTATCTACTTTAAAATCAATCAAGCCTTCGTGAGCTTCTTCAATATTCAGTTCATTACAATGAAAGCTGCCCATATAGTTCAGTAGGGCACATAATCTTTCCTTGCATGTTAAGTGATTTTCTACTACTTATGTGTCTGACCTATATTCTCGATTAAGGACACCTATAGCGTCAACGCGACACTTAACGGGGTGATGTCAGAAAGCGATTAATAGGTCGTCTGGCGTCTCGGGGTGCACCGCGATGGTCTGGCGACCGGAAGCGGCTCGCACCGAATAATCGCATCGATCGCCAAAAAACTAACCCACATACGCACTGGCAGCGTAGCCGGAATTATTAATCGCGAGGAGTAAGGGGGCGCGAGGGGGGCGGAGGGTGGTTGAGGGTGGTGGGGTAGTCACGGCGCGCAGGCGCGGGCGAGCGGCGGGCACTTCGCGATTAAGGCTCGCGCGCTCCGGCCGCGTTCAGCCCGCGGCGTCGCGATGCGCGAGCAGCCGGCCCCGCGGCCGCTCCCGCAAGCGCCGCGCTAACCTGTACCCATGCAGTGGCGAAAACTTACCAGGTTGAAGTCTTCGCCGGGCGGACAGTCGCGCGCTCGGAGGATGCTCTGCTGCGGCCGCAGGAAGGTATGCGATCCGATCGATAGCGCGCGCCGAAACCGTCGCCCCTCCCGGCCCGGACGCCGACGCCGTTTCGTTACGCCGTTCGACGACCCCACTCACTAATGCCTCACTAAATCATGCTTCTTCTTGATTCTCATCTTTCCTTAGCCTAAGTTCGTGTCATGAAATTTCATCATTGAGTTCAGTTATCAATTTATTTCATTGCAACCCCCAAGTAGCTAATTTCCTCTGGTCCTTAGCTTATGTTTGAGGGCGCTAAGAGCTTTATCGCTTTTGATATCGTTAATTACTTAACTACCTATAGTTGTGGACATTGTATTAGTATCGTGACAGTTTAATTAATCAAAGAACCTGAACGCTTGAAAAGTTCACGTTCTCTAAGCAATTTGTGAAGTTTTGTTGAAGGGCGGGTAATCAATCTGTAGGTCATATGAATGTGGGTCGTCGAATCGATCATTATTTGAACCATCGACTATTATGGTGCGATGATCATAGACAGATTGTGGCGCCACTCTATTTTAAACCTGATGCGGCCCCGCCGCAATCGTCCAACTAGACCCATATTTCAGTTTCATACTGTTTCAAATATAAAATACTGCAATTTTCAGTGAAAATAATGTCATTTAAATAGTCAAATTGTTAGTAGTTACTATAATGGTTGCCGGCGCTGTAACGCCTTACGTACTTGCAGCATCTCGCCATCTTGTGCAAAGACATTGGTACTAACCTACACATAAAATAGTGAATCTGCGGGTAGTATTTTAGTCGTTCATAGTGTTGGGGCACGACGGTTACTTTAAATCGACTAAAATTTACCAAGTCCATATTATTATAAGGACATTAGTATTAAGCAATCGCGGTTTATATTATAAGTACATATATCCATTAAGTCGTGTCCTTCCCTAGGTACCCTACGATATTTTTCATCCTACAAATAACAAACAAATATATTTACTTTGATTAGATCTTACAATAATTAATAGTTATATTCTAGTATCAACAACAGTGTTCCGTGTTCAGTTCCGTGTGATGCCGGACGTAAAGAATAGCACCACCCCCTTTTTTCCCGTGGGTGTCGTAAAAGGCGACTAAGGGAATCGGCAGCAGCGTTCCCTATTCATTTTAACACCATACTGCGATCGCTAACTCGTCTTTCGGCTGAAACGATCAACAACAGCTAAGGAGTATACAAATTATTGACAAAGAGCTAATATCTACTTGGTTGTGTAGGAATTCGCGCTGTGCAAAATTCTAGTATTCAGCTGTACCCGGTAAGACTGGAAGCCTACCCCAACATAGTTGGGAAAAGGTGAGACAGATGATGACCTTTTTTCTGATATGCTGTCTACTCTAATTCTTCTGAAAAGGCTGCACATTGCACATGAGTTTTTCAACACTATCGGTTATGAAATAAAATGGTGCAATGGACCATCGTCTGGGTAGACGAGACATACAAAGTATATGAGGTCATAGCTCATTTAAGTGCAATGCTGAATATATGCTTCTTCTTCTTATTCTTCTTCAACAGAAAGAATTGCCCAGCAAGCGTTACTTCATCATCAATTTTTCTTGATATGAAACATCTGTAGCCGCACGTAAAACCGATTGCTGCCGTGGCGACGCATGCCATGTCAACGCGTCGCCACGCTATATGATAAATAATTTCGATGTTTCACATCTGCCAGGACCCCTGGCAGATGTGAAACATCGAAATTATTGTGATGGCTCACAATTTTTTTCTTCTTGACTTACTACTCTGGACAGTCAACAGCCTATCAAAGTAGGGCGGTTAGTGCCAGTAGATAGGCCAGTTACAAACTGTCTACGGAGTACAGATATTATAATTTTTCCAATCACATAATTGAACGCTGTCACTCATTCTTAAAGTTCCCTCCCTCTTCGTTTTCAGAGAGGATATGAGGTTAGGCTTTATCTGCTGGCATCAGATAACTAAAACAGCTCCTGGATAAGTAATAGCTGCCGCACGGTTCGATCCATCAGGTTAAGCTACGCTGGCCGGGGTTGGTCCACGGGTGGGTGACCATCTTTACATACCGAGACTGTTCCGTGCCTCAAAACACGTTACTAAGTTGGTCTCGGCTGTCATTCGTGAATCTTTGACTGTCGGTACGGGCCGTCAGAAGCCCGAAAGTCTGACCACCAGTCTTAGCAAGGGGTATCGTATTACCCAGTTACTGGGTTGTGGAGGTCAGATAGGCAGTTGCTCCATGTAAAATATTGATATTCAGCTGCATCTGGTAGGACTGTAAGCCGACCCCGACATAGTTGGGAAAAACGCTTGATCAGATAACTAAATAATAACGTCAAGACTGAGACCGAGATTTATAAATGTTTCTTCGCTCGTGCTTTTACTTAGACATGTTTATTTATTTATTTAAACTTTATGCACAAGTAAAAAAAAACTTTACAAAGGCGGACTTAATGCCTGAGGCAATTTCTACCAGTCAACCTTAGGGTGATGCAGAGACAAAACATGGTAGGTGCAACATAGGGGATAGATAACTTGAAAATCAAAAATATATACTGATACATACGCATACTTATAAACAAAATAAAAAGTGTCAGGAGAAATAACGATTGGCGGAGGAGAAAACGAATCAGCGCGTAAGTACAAAAACAATACCGCGGTATGCTTGACCGTTAACATTGAAATTTCCACTTTATTTCCATACAGTTAAGTTATGTTTTTATTCGTTGCCTAAAAATTCCTTCCCACGCCGTGCCGCCAATGGCCTCTCTATGACAGCAGCATCTTCGTTTCTACTGCTATCAAATATCTCCTCCTGTCACATTCCTCTTGTTTGGTATGGATACAAACTCATGCCTACTTAAATTTTTAACCTTTACCTAAACACTGAAGAAGAATTTGTTTTATATTCAAACAGTAATGTCAGAAATATGAACAATAATTCGTGCCGCCCAGACATGATGTTTGACTTTTATTCGTCGCGTTTTATTGTGACATGGTTGTAATGATTCATGTCACGAATCCGAGTTGCTGGTGTTTTTTAAAGATGCCTATCTGCTTGTAGGAAGGTTTTTGTATATCTAGATTTGATTTGTTTGAGGAAAAAAATTAAAAATAGGTAGCTTAAATTGTCATACTAATGGGAGCTGGATATTATTACATAATTATAAAAATAAACAATTCATGATTTGGTCTAATATATCCAGGAAGTCTGAAAGTAAGACCGGTGACTGAAAAGTTGGGTGGAAAAAGGTTGTCATGGTATGGGCATGTGATGTGGAGGAAATGTCGAAATACGAGTAGGGAACCAATGAAACGATGGATGGATTGTGTGAAAGATGATATGGATAGAAAGTGAGTGACTACCGAGATGGCGACTAATAGGGAAGTATTGAAGAGCATGTTGCGCTGACCCCAAATAAATTGGAATAACGGCAGGAGAGTGATTATATCCACTCCATTACATATTAAGGCGCTGACAAGAGGCAAATGATCTAAGTAGGCTCGTCTTAAACAAAAAAAAAAAAAAATGCCAAATCTATATAGTTTGTGGAAGCGGAAAAATATATGTTATTATCGAACATATTTCTCAGAACTTGGTTGTTACCAAAACACGTTTAGAAAAAAAATCTCTATACAAACTAACCTTTTACTTTGAGTTCCAATCCAAAATATCTGTATTAAATATTAACGTACGGTTGGTATTTAATTAATAACAAGAACGTGTTATTTGAATCCAGAATTTGGTTGTTTTTTATTTTCGATTACTCAACTCTGTTTTGAGTAAATAAATAATTCCTTGATATTTTGAAATAAATTACAAGCTTTGTGTCATCGCACGTCTCTTTCTTTTGTATGCAGTCTGACAGTGACCGCAAACTTGTTAACATTATGGTTTACATAGGTTATGATACCTGTCGGGGTAACTATAAGGATTAAGATGAGTTAAGTCATCTCAATTGATGAAACAAACTTAAACGCTCAGATAATGGATTACAAAGATAGACATTATTAGCAAGGAGTCGATATCTTCTGCCTACACCTATACAATGGTATTATAAACACTACAGCTTACTTAACAGCCGAAACACAATCATGTCGTCTTATTGCAAAACAAGGTTAGTCTTCAAACCCAGCATTTTTGAATTTCGAATTCCGACTACGCCACGGTCTCTATAGTTCTTAATTCAAAACTGACAAGGGACGTGGTCTGTTCTATATATACCAGTATTTTAATCATGTAAACGTTCTTATTACAAAAAACTGTATCGATATGAACTAAGATGGTTTTAACTTTAAATCATGTCAAAAGAAAAACCAGGAAAAAACCTTGTTTTGTAATAAAGGTTCGTACAGACTGGCAGGCGCGACAAGCAGCGCAACACTCACGAATTGTGCTACTAGTGTCGCGTCGCGCCTGTCTGCGGGAGCCTTAATGCCGATGAGGTGGAGAGGTAGTTTATAAACATACAAAAGGGCAAATTTACTTAGGGTCTCTACAGTCTATCTAGATTCCAGATACTTTCCATATCGCATTTATTAATAAATAAAAAATTGAGCCGTCACGGGACGACTGGCAGATGTGAAACATCGCACTACACACACATGTACATATAGACTGTATAAGTGTATAGTGGCCGATCGCCACGCGGCATGCGTCGCCCCGCCAGCAATCGGTTTTACGTGCGCCCATAGATGTTTCACATGAAAAACCTGGAATAAAAAATACCCCGAAATCATTTCTGATTTGATTACAGTTTAAAAAATGTATGTGACCTTAAATAAACGCCGCATTTTACCTACCGTTCTGAAATTTCAACCCCTCATTTAGATTTAAATAAACAGAATAGCTACCGATTATACTCGTTTCTACGGTTAATCATTAATGTAACATCAAACCACGTTTGGTCATGGTTTATGTAGGTCAAACATGCCCCCTAAGTACCTATATAACGGGGTTGAACGGGGCAAAGGCAAAAACCACAAAAAAAAAAATAACCGTTTATATTTTTTACCTTTACGATTGGGTACCGATATCGCATAAAATACTTTGATTAAGTTTAAATTGTGTTTAATTTTTACTGTTAATTAGACAAAGTAGGTATCAGGTTTTAATTAAGGTAAACTGGCAATAAGCGGTGTTTTTTATCAATTTAAAGTATAAACCATGGGCATACATTAACGTTGTATCATTAAAACATAATTTGTATTAATACTGAAAAATGTTTATTACACGAAAAAGGTAAAAAAACATTTTTGATCTGTAACTATGTAAAGTCACAAATTGACTACCAATTTGAATTGACCACATATTCAAATCACCACCGTCATTCTTTGACAGTTGTATGAAAATACTAGATATAGGATGGCAAAATGACGTAGTCAAATTGCTTAAAACATTTTGTTTCTAAAAATCTTCTACGTTTTCTCTTCTTCTTTAATTTACCGCTAATTAGAAAGGTCAGTTCATCTGAAGACCTTTCCTTTGACTTGAGCAGTTATATTGCTCAAACTATTGTATCTTAAAACCCATGTTGCTGATGTACTGATGTCTTAATGATAATTTCCTTACAAAAAGCATCACATAAAACAATCTTCCCATCACAGTTTGCGTTGAAATATGATGCGGTACCGAAAATATGCGCCTAACTTGAATATTCGTGTTCAACTTTCGATTCCTTTTCCTCTGTATCACACTTTTTCACATTCAACTGAACGCTGGCAATTTGACATTCGTTCCCTTTTTTTATGCTGATGACGTAATATATGTAGGATCCTCATATTTCATATAACCTTGCAACGGCGGCCAGCACATTTTTCCGTCTGTCTAAATGTAGATGACACCGATTTTGTATTTTTAGGGAATTCTTTCTGAATGAACGAGTTATATTCAGAACATAATTATGTAGATTTGGATATAGCTGTGCACAATTTATTCTTGTCATAACATAAAAATATCCTTGTACATTATTATTGCCTTTTATCTGGAGTTAAATAAATGATTTACTATTTTATGATCTCAAACAGTTAACTTACAATGACCCATTTGGTGGCTTTAAAGTATGTTTAACAACAGTATGAAAAACCAGCTCATCGCCTATCCACTGAATAACAATATGCACAGTCTAACTTTTAAAGAATTTTCACCACATTCCTCCATCCTTTTCACACACAGCAATTCCGTTCGCGTTCACATTCAAAGCAACTCGAGAACGTCAGAGATAATCAACACCCACAGTACAATATTGTGATGTGAAGTGACTCGACTCCATTCAACCTTTCCCGAGGGTTGAGTACCCCAAGATGGGTGTGGCTTACGTCAAATTACAATAATCAAAGTACTACGCGCTTTGAATAAATAACGAATTTTCCATGGGGATTGTTGGACCACTTGACAACTATTTGTTGACATAACTTGATGATGAAGTATCTTAGGCAGCTTAGGGTTGATTTACATAGTTACGGTTATTATGTACTGATGTCTTAATGATAATTTCCTTACAAAAAGCATCACATAAAACAATCTTCCCATCACAGTTTGCGTTGAAATATGATGCGGTACCGAAAATATGCGCCTAACTTGAATATTCGTGTTCAACTTTCGATTCCTTTTCCTCTGTATCACACTTTTTCACATTCAACTGAACGCTGGCAATTTGACATTCGTTCCCTTTTTTTATGCTGATGACGTAATATATGTAGGATCCTCATATTTCATATAACCTTGCAACGGCGGCCAGCACATTTTTCCGTCTGTCTAAATGTAGATGACACCGATTTTGTATTTTTAGGGAATTCTTTCTGAATGAACGAGTTATATTCAGAACATAATTATGTAGATTTGGATATAGCTGTGCACAATTTATTCTTGTCATAACATAAAAATATCCTTGTACATTATTATTGCCTTTTATCTGGAGTTAAATAAATGATTTACTATTTTATGATCTCAAACAGTTAACTTACAATGACCCATTTGGTGGCTTTAAAGTATGTTTAACAACAGTATGAAAAACCAGCTCATCGCCTATCCACTGAATAACAATATGCACAGTCTAACTTTTAAAGAATTTTCACCACATTCCTCCATCCTTTTCACACACAGCAATTCCGTTCGCGTTCACATTCAAAGCAACTCGAGAACGTCAGAGATAATCAACACCCACAGTACAATATTGTGATGTGAAGTGACTCGACTCCATTCAACCTTTCCCGAGGGTTGAGTACCCCAAGATGGGTGTGGCTTACGTCAAATTACAATAATCAAAGTACTACGCGCTTTGAATAAATAACGAATTTTCCATGGGGATTGTTGGACCACTTGACAACTATTTGTTGACATAACTTGATGATGAAGTATCTTAGGCAGCTTAGGGTTGATTTACATAGTTACGGTTATTATGTTAAGGAGTTAAATACCGCAAAGTTAACACTTTCGTGGAAGTTAAGAAGGGCCGTTTAGCCACTTGCGTTAATTTAACTAGTTAAATAATTATGGGTCCGAGTTCTTTTTCCAAATGGTTTTCCGTTGAACAACGTGACGATGTTAGCATATTACAAATTAAAAAATGTTATCACAACAGTGACTTCAATATTGGCAATATGCTATTTGTTACCGTTGTTTTTTATCGCCACACTTTGTTAGTTTCAAAAACTGATAAGAATTGGCTGCAAAAATATATAACCAAAGCGTGTCACCCCTGGCACATTTGTTAAAAAAAATTATGCCCAACGCATATTGATGGGTTACGTAGTTCATTCATTGGGCACAACTTTATACTAAAACTCGTTCCATTTAATAATAAAAATAACCATGAATCATTCTTGCGTGGTACGAAAGAAGACTGAAACAAACAGACTGACATAACACATGTTTTTAAAAGCTCCATTTTCCAACTTTTCTCCTACATAACCCTAAAAGCCCATGAAGCGATAAGAGTTAAGTGAAGCGCGGTAATAGGCTTAGTGCGTTCTCTTTATCTGTCCAAAGTGTCTCACTATCTATTGTCACGGCAAACAATATTGCAGCCAATGACGTCACACAGTGGGCGGGCAACTGAAGGCAACGTGTTTCATGAATGAGAACAAAGCTTGGATCTCGATAGGACAGGTAAAGTTCAAGGACTTTTCTGCATCGATGAATTTGTTTGTAGGATCTGTGGTTCGTGCATCGGTGATTTTACACAGAATCGGATAAATGTTTTGTTGTCTTTGCAGTAACCCAGACCACGTCCGACCTTTGTTAAAAAGATTACACAATATCGAATCTGTTTCGAAGGGTCAGGTAGAGATTTTAGACTCCTATGTTTCACTAGTTATGTTTAAGGCCCACGTGAGATTGTCAGTAACACCAAGGCGTTGCTGGCCTTCCTTGAGGAGCTGGGGTGGATCGAATAACCGATTTTCACACCCGTACGCAAAATATGCTCATTGACGTGGAGTTGCGGACACCAGCCCATATTACCTATTAGGTCCCATGCAATGGAAGCGATCCAATACCATAAGCAGGACACAAATCCCGATTGAAGATACGTTAGGAATTGTTTATCTAAAACAAATAACGGAAAGCTGTAATAGGGTATACAAATTTTTGAAGTGAAATCTTTAGGCGCGTTGAGCGATGTTTGATAAGGGCTAAACTTATGGGGTTTGCGTCACCGACATGCCAATGTGACGTGTGCACCAGACTGGCGACACGCAGCGGCTTGTGTACAATGTATATGTATACGCATATATACACTAATACATTGTATATACTCAACTGTATCATGACTTGTTAAAAAAAAAAAAAGTTTTCACTTCTGTCGGCAGTCCTACTCTGCCTATTTTTTCATTATTATTATTCAAAGTCTATGATGTCCTACTGCAGTGCAAAAACCTCCATTCCCTCTGTCCACTTTTCCTGTGGGGTAATTGTCTTTTTTTGTTTTTTGTCTTGGTTGTCTTTTGTCTAATTTTTATATAATTAATATTTATATGTTTTTATTATTATTGTTTAAATTTTTTTAGTTCTTTTTTTTAGTGTAATTTGTTGTGTTGTGTGCCTTTTAGTCTGTGCTAAATAAATGCATTTTCTTTCTTTCTTTCAATTGTGAAAAATGAGTCTAGTTCACCCCGCCATCTCCTTGTGGGCCGCGTTTAATACCAACAAATAGTAATATTGAATGGGTAAAATTCAAGGACCTTTATGCATCCATAGTTATTCGGAATCGTATCGTTATTTGATTCGGTTATTGTAATGGTGCATTAACGTTTATTTATTGAGCCATCGATTTGCTGTCTGATTCGAATATTGTTTTGCTTTTGTTTATTGATGGTTATTGTTACTTCTTCGATTTAATATTTAAGTTCAATGCTCTTGATGGGATTTCAATAAATTACAATACAATTTTAAATACAATTAAATGACAATTATCGCGGGTTGGCTCTGCAATGTTTGGTTCAAGAAGAAGAGAGAGAAGAGAATCGGTAAAATACAACACAGTGTAGGATTAAGTGCGCTTTTTTAATGCCTGGGTTTTCATTGTAGAGATGATTCATATAGTGTACTAAAGAGTGCTTATTCTATTCTATAGAGTTTCGTTTACCAAAAGAATTGCAAAAATTTTAATTGACTATGGTAATACTTTAGAAAATAATCAGAAATCAATCTAAGAGTTGCTATTTCACTAACTGCTAGTTACACGTAAGTCCGTTAAATTAAATTCCCCATTAAAAGTAACGCTGCCACTTTCTGATACGTTCCGTTAGATAAAGACAAGATTACTTTTCATCAATTTAATGGACTTACGTGCAACTAGCGGTAAGATTAATAGATATAACATGCACGTTAGTTAACTTTCGGGAGCGTACCCAGAGGCAATTTTTTTAAGCAAACGAGAAATCTTGCTTAGACGATGGTTGATTGAAGACTGAGGTTTAAAAATACAATACTTATTCTTAATCTTAAAAGTGCAGTTATCGCTATGGCAAAATTTTACTTATAGACTCAACCCACACAGTTTAGTAATATAAATCAATGTCAATTACATATTATTTATCGCTGTGGCGGCGGGGACACTTAAGAGGGTCTTTCCCGGTCCGTCTATCATCAACGCGAGCATGGTCGAAAAGCTTGTTTTTCCATCCAGCGCAGTAGTTCTGACTTGCGCTGGATGAAAAAACAAGCTTTTTTTTTGACAAGCAAGTGAGAACGCGATAACATAGTTTGTGAAATAAATTTTTGTAATTTAGAATTTCCATTACAGGGCGAAGTTTCTGTGATGATGTTTTCTTTACTTTTACAATTAATGAGTACATTAGGAACGGCCAAAGTTCAGGTAAAATGTGCAGCCTTATACTGCATTTGTTTCTTCAAATTTCATTTTTATGCTTTTATAGAATCCTAGATATAGTGCACAAGATACCTATTAGGTCAAAAATTAAAAAAAAAAGATGATTTACAACGCCATTATCACGTACGAGCGTTTGTATGAAAAGTATGACGTCCACAGCGAACCTAATATAAACAAAAATCTAAGTTCCTAATTCCTTTGGAATATACTTTCCATACCTAGTTACCATACCTTACCATAACCAAAGTTAAAAACAATATTCTAAAACAAATTGAAAGTATCATTGCTTGTAGCTACCGACTGTTTCCATTTAGCCAGCCCAATTTAAATAAATCAAGTGACTCAATTCACAATAGCTTAGGATAATAAATTCAATCGTCCGTCGACTTTCTCGTCATTGTCTGCCGTTTAACCAATTTAGTAACTTTGTATAAGTTGCTCCTGTAGAAAAATTGTGTTTTGCGCTTTGTTTTGCAGCAAAAATGCTAGACAACTAGTGCCTAACGCTGGTTTTCAACTGGACCTGCTCATCATCATCACTTTCATTTCAGCCGCAGGACGTCCACTGCTGGACATAGGCCTCCCCCAAAGGGGAGGTTAGCTTTAACCGCCACGCTTGGCGGGCGGGTTGGCGATCGCAGTATGGTGTTAAAATGTATAGAGAACGCTGCTGCCCATTCTCTAGTAAGTCCCAGTCGCCTTTTACGATACCCACGGGAAGAAATAGGGTGGTGCTATTCTTTACGTCCGGAACCACACGGACAATTGGAGCTGCTGTTTGCTGTTTATTCAGAGCAATAATGTAATTTGTGCCCATGCACAATGGTCCACATGAAGGACTAAGTGCGGAAACCAAACCTGCTAACATAGAATGTCATTCGTTTCATTCTACGTGATGTAATCTCGTAGCCACTTGACTGTAAGGTCGCAAGTAGGGTAACCTTTTCTTCAGGGATCAAACAGAAAAAAATCTGAATAATAAAATTATTTGTACACGTTTTCGTACAAGAGATATATTTGGGATAATAGGGAAGACATCCCCAATGGTTAAGGAAGAATTTTCCTGAAAATCGTTTTAACAAAACATTTCCTTAATGTAATTATTTCTTTAAGGGTATTTATAATGCTTATATTTGACGTATAAATACGGAATTATTTTCATATTTTCGTGGAATATGTTTCATTTTATCTACTTTTAAAATGTTGTAACTATGTATAACTCTTTCTACCTTTGTAGAAGCATTTTATGTTATTGCTATACTTTTTAAATTGAATCAATTCTATCCAAAATAAATAACTTTATGTAGGCTCACCCACTATACAATATTAGTTTTAGTATATGTGAAACCTGAAACAGGTATCTAGTATTTTTATGTAAAGAATCTACGTACAAAATTTCAAAACTGTATCATGAAAAATCACAAAGATACAAGGTTGTTATTTTACCGGGTTGTCCGTACAAAAACATGCTAACGGTGCCCCCGTGCCTCCAGGGTCGTCTTGCGCTCATTGACAATAATTTGGCAGTAGGTACCTAACCGTACGGCGATTGTATTGTAAGTAATTAAATGGTGATAACATTTACCACACTTAAATATTTTTTGGACAAAATATAACATGGTGTAAAAATCATTGAAATCGATTCAGTTCCTTATTCTGAACGAACTATATTCAGGTTTCGCATATTCGAAAAAACACAGTAACCTCACCCCCCACGTGGGGTAGGACCCACTTTAGCTGATCTAACGTGAGTTTAATACACTTTTGCTAACTCTTTCGAAAAAGGCACTATGAATAATGTTAATTTGCAAAATAAAAATATGCAAACCAATCACTAGAACATATTTATTAAAAAAAATGTATTCGTTAAAAATAGTTAATTAATATAATATGTACTTGGTAACAAGAAGGGTAGACAAGAGTTGACTTCACATAATTCAAAAGTCAGTGACCTAAGCCGAAGTTCAGTGAACATAGCATAGATCATAGTATCTGGTTCATCTTAGACATTTATACCGTGTCAACTAGGTTATATTTGTAGTAAAAAAATATTCGCTCAGACCTTATAACCTACTTTTAAAAACTGCTATCTTTTCCATAGACCTTCTTTGGATGTTTGCCATAGTCTGGTGATGTTATTTATTTAGGACAGAATAACATGTCACTTATATTTATTATGTACTAGATCCTCAAGTGGTCCAGAAAGATTAAGCAAACTTTTTTGTTCAATGACAGAGATAGCCTAGATACTCTAGGGTACAACTCTAATCTAACTCTGTAACAAAACATACGAGTAGATCCACACTTTAATAATCTGTATACTTTAATATCAGGTAACTAAAATAGCAGATGAATTAATAGGATTAGGTGCACTTCTTCGCGGGAAAGTGAAGCGTCATGTTAGCAGTTTTGTTTTATTTTCTAAAATTTGTGTTTAGCCGAATATTAATGTGTAATAGTGGTGGATTATTAACCATTTAGTGTTCGTGAACCTGCATTAATGTAGGCAAATGAAACAAAACAGTGCAACATCACTTTAAGTTCTCTCAAGAAGTCCGCGCGAGGTTTCAGTAAAGTGCCGCGTCTTTACTTAAACTCAAGGGGAGTGGGGCGGGATATCACCAATCATCTTTATCATGCATTGAGTGGAGTTCATTTCATAATTATTTAAATAACTTTGTACTTGTTACCTAATTTTACATGACACTGGCTAAATGCACAAACCATGCGAAGCCAAAAAGAAAAGAAAAAAAAAAAAATAGGATTAGGTGTTTGCCTAACCCTTCGTGCAATATAAGTGTGATATTATGTGTAAAATAGCAGATATGGAGTGTATATACACCCTTCAAAAACGGTTGACCACTGAAAATCAGCGCTGTGCTGTTGGTCCCCCATAGCACAGCCTTATATTGAGTGGAAGCCTTCTTGTCACAGTCATGACGTGCAGCTGCCGACTATTTGTTTTTTGTGCTCGGGATTATTTATGTAGATCTGTTTTTTATTTTTTTTGTTTACCTTTTCGAGTTTTTATGTCTCTGTGACAAATAAAATTATTTTTCTTTCTTTCAAAATGTAACCATTAGTGTATAGTCCTAAACTCCGACAGCTAGTCGTATCTTCGAATAACAATAGTACTTGGTGCTCCATGAAAAATATTGATCAGCCGCATCTGGTTAGCTGGTAGTTCCCTGATAGAAATCCTACCGTAGATTGGAAAGTTTAGGTTGATTAAGGCATACCATATTACTACACTAGAAAATGGTAGCATATTTTTAATCCTATTCACTTTTTATACAACAGTTGATATAATTAACAAAAAAATATAGGTTTAAAAAACATTGAAATAAGTGGTTACAGAAATACCGAATGTTAATCCATTTGATTCTTATCTGCCAGAGGAATTACTGCCGTTCGATAGATACGGAGTCCAATGCAATTATTAATCCATTAATTTTTTCTATTTTTTCGTTCTGGTCGTATAAAATTATGACGGGAAATTTTTGTAAGTATATAACCTGAATGAAAGTCTTGCATTTTACTTATGATATACAAAAGTGACCTATAGGTAAGTCTTGATTACCTAATAACCGGTACTTATACAAGTATTAGGTGATATGTACTTGCAGGGAAGTTATTTGTTAAGCACATTAACACCCTACCGTCAATTTACCGTGTTTAAGCCATTTCATAGAACTGTCAAGGCAGTTGTGATTAGAATAATCGGACAATTTATGTTGATAGTCAATTAACTTACCAATTTTTATTTATTTACTTTCCAACTTACATTTATCATTACAGGGTAACCTATTGCGATAGTGTATTTATCTAAACTCTTATCCTAACTTATTATTATAATAAAATTTTGTAACTTATTACAAACAATACATTCTTTGTGTACCGCATGAATTGACGTCATTGATACATGCGTGGCTTGCTCGAATAGGCGGTTACATAGCTCAACGCTGTCGACGTGGGTCTACGTTTCCACTGGAGTACACGAATATGACCCATGACTATGTACAGTTCGCTTATCGCAGAGCAGTTTTCAGTCATACAGCGTAGCCGTACGTAGCCTCGCCGTGGGTCTTCGTGTAGGTACTCCAGTGGAAACGTAAACCCACGTTGTCAAACAAATTAATACACGCAGTTAAATTGCGCCGCGTGCCCGTGCTCAGCATGCGCCGCGGTGGGCCCGCGCCTTAAAAGGTTGGTCCGAGTGCTTGGCTCCGCCAACAGCCACACGTACCTAAATGGAACATACAAATAATTTCCCTAACTTATCATGAAGTTACAGAATATTGGGTAGCAACAAAAATATCTGAGATATAGATACTTTTCAATGAATCTACTTTAGATGGCTTCAACGCAAGTGTAAAGAGTATCAAGCTATCAAGCCCACTAGGTAATAAAGTTTTAACCTATACAGTTGTCATAGCTATAATTAAATATTCTTTACCGACACTAAGCTACGTAATAAAGTACTTAATAAACACTTCCGTCTGCCTATATTATATAAACAGTTCATTAGTGTACGCTACGAAAGTTCGTAGCTCCGTAGCACTCTCTCAGCTTTCTCGTAGTGGGCTACGCTGAAAAACTATTCTTCGTATTAACTTAGAAAATGTTAATAAGCTCTAAAGCTTTTAAATGTTTTCTTTGTTAGAAATTCTTTTGTTAAAACCGTATTAATTTGCTTCTAGATTCACTTTGATTTTTAATACAAAACATATTTTTTCCAATGGAAAGTGTGCTCGGTGGTGGCTTTTAAAAGACCTTCACACACGGCACGGCACGGTATTGTGAAATTTCCTGGAAAAGCTTTTTTAACAAGACAAAATATTTGTTATTTAATTAATCTCATTGTTTGCCTCAAAAGAAGTTCTTTTGTGATTTGATATTTAACATGTTTTTCGATATTCTAATGTTTATTATTATTTACTTGATGATTTATTGTTTTGTTTTTGGGCACAAAATACTGCTTGTGCCCATGTCGTAATTATATATGTTGTGTCTTTCTACTTAATTATACATCAATGTAACGATTGGTAGGTCCAACGATATTGGTAAGGTAATCATTCTGACCCTGTTTTCGTATCGATTTTCTTTACAGTCATTAAGCTGTACAAAATACTGGGGTATTTTGTAGTAAAGATAAACAATCGAAAATACATGAAAAATAAAGGACACATTTTTGTTAGTACATGTTTTATACATCAAAGTAAAGAGCCTTGGAATTTTACAAAAATGCAGGCCCAAAGTTCATGTAAAAGCAAATGTATTTTCTAAGTGAAAAATCAGGTTACAGCTGACATAAAAGCTCTTAAAAGTAGAACCGTAAAAATTCTATCAATACCGCCATTTGCCACTTGAGACTGACAAATTTATTTACTGCATCCACTTCTGTCTTTATCGCGATGAGATAGGGGCTATTTTTCTTTGTCACTGATGAGGAAGCCTCGCTCCAGTTGTCGACGTTTCAGCTCTCGACCGTCTAGAGCACTTCAAGAGTTCGAGTTGGCACCAAATTTTAGGTTTCAACGCTTCTCATTAGGCGCCGCTCACAGAGACAGGCGGGCGAGGATTGAGATGCGAGGGCGAGAGGGGAGGGGGGCAGGCATGGCGTCAGACCGGGAGGACAATTGTACGTTAAGACGAAGCGTTTTGTTCTTCAGCTCTTTATATATCAACATACTCTTACACACAGTCTCACTTACTGATATTAGCGCACTTTGATGCGAGGGATTCCCTTGAAAAAATAACGCTGAACGTTGGCTAAGAACGCTGAAATTTGGTTGAAGGCTCGTCGCGAGACAAAACTAATAAATAACCGTGATTACAAGTTGTTTCATTACTTCGTAACTTATAATTTACGGTGGAAATAAAAACGTTAGGCGTTAAGTACTGCGAACATGAAATTAAAGTAATAATTTACAACATTATTTACGATTAGTAAGTCTAATTTAACGTCAAAAATGTGAACGTAAAAATGTTGTTTGATAAACTTCTGGAATATATTTAGGGTCAATTTGAACTTGCAAAACGCCTTACTAAATTAAAATATAAGAATTCAGAACTTTATTAAACCAACAAAATGACCTTCAAGATACAGGCAAACGCTTCGTTTAAGAAATCACCGTCCAAACTGATCTTACATAAACATCACGCCCTGTTTATCCGAAGAGGTAGGCAGAGATGTACCTATAGTACAATCACATTTCGCCAATGTAATAACGAGCGAGCCTAGCGCCATCTACCGGGCACAAATTTCGAGAAATCCCTGTATTGGAAAACGCAATAACACTTTACCAGACGTGGGAATCGAACTCAGGAGCTCATGTTTAGTAGCGCTTGCCACCACGACGACTAGACCAACGAAGCAGATTAGATTTCTAAATATTGTATCTAATTGATGTGTGAAACCGACTTACTCCGAATGTTTGCACAGTGCTAGTCTACTTGTGCAGTGTCGTGGCAACGTGCAGAAAGTTCAAGTAATACAAAGGGCGGATTATTCTAACGCTAGATATTAATCCTAAAAAATATTTTGAAATTTTGACAAGGTTTTCCATACAAAAACTGACAAACGTCAATTTCATTCCACGGATAAAAGATAAATCTGCCGTTAATCATCCCATAAAATGAGCCCTTAGTTATTTATCAGTTACAAGATTCTTAATGTCAAGTTGTTTTGTTGCTTTACCTCAAAAGGAAAAAACGGAACCCTTATAGAATCACTCATGTATCTGTCTGTCTGGCTGTCAGTCTGTCAGTCCGTCTGTCACAGCCGATTTGCTCTGAATCTACTAGACTGATTAAATTGAAATTTGGTAGACTTACGAGATTCTGTGACCCAAACACGGACGTGTAACGTAAATAATTGAATTTTTGAGAAAATTAAAAAAAAAACGTTTTATATACTGTACCTACTCTGTGACATATCAAATGAAAGGGCTTGTTGTAAGGATTTCAGATATATTTTTTTTATAATTTTAAAATAAATACTTTTACAATTATCCTTATCTCCGAAATTACTGAAACTAAAATTTTGAAATTTTATTTTTAAAGAAAATAGTTCTTTACTTATAGATTACAGGAAAACCTATAAGAAGTATATGATCTTAAAATAATACGGTAAATCTCTCAATATTGTGCGTACAAACTTACATTTGCGGTTGGAACATGAGGAAACGTGTTTTTCAACTACAATGTTAAGTTCGTTCTTAGGATAAACAAATTAATCCTCACTACGGAACCCTTCATTGTGCGTGGTGCGACATGCACTTGGCCGGTTTTTTCAAAGTCAGATAACTTTATCCGTGGAATCAAAATCGACGTATGACAGTTTATCTATACAAAAACTGTCAAACATTCAAAACTATTCGTCGGATACCTAAAGATATCTGGAAAAATATAGAATAGAATTTAATTGAATACTCTTTATTATGTACACCATAAAAGTTACAGATATAAATGTTGAAATTTTACATAGGGTGACACAATGGGCGGTCTTATCGCTAAAAGCGATGTTTTACAGACAACCTTTGGATGGATTAAAAAGAGAAGGAGAGACAATACTGCAGGTAGTCCGTGGTGTACTATTTACATATACAATAAATACATACATACATAAAGCATACACTTATCTATATAAATATATATAATTCATATTATATCTCATTAGTTGCTGTTCTAGATTACAAAACCACATTGAAATGCATCTTCATTTGTTTGTTTACTTGTAAATAAACAACATGCATCTTCAAAGCTCTAATGATTTCAATATTTTCGTGAATTTCAAGAATCCTCTCAAGCGCGTATCGTTCCGATTCTCATAGCATTAAATCTATCCAGAGTGCGTGTAGGACTTAAGTGGGCGTGGCCGTCTGGAGAGAAGCGTGAAGGCGTCCTTAATGAGTTGTGACACCCCATAATCTATTTTGACCTTTATTTATGTAGCGGTAGTGATTATTTTCCTTCTTTTATTTAGAAGACGGAAAATAAACTAAGCGAAATTAATAGTCACAGTTTAAGTTACGGTTTCTTAGATGTTTTTAATGATGAAAGCGAACTATTGTGACGTGTCAGGCAGTGTTTGCCATTAATATAGAGGACTCATACAACCTGTCTATAATTTTCTTAAAAAATAACCGCAACCAAAGTTAAAAAACACATTAAAAAAATTCAATCCTTTTGAAGTAGCCTCAATTTTCGGCCCAAGACGTAGAGGGTAATATGGGGCAAAGTTTATAATGGGCCGTACGTGGGACCAGGACGAAGTGCCTTTAATAGCATCGCGGGACATTAGGCGACTTGTGAGTATGTCCCGCTTAAAAATTTCGGTAGGAGCGTGAAGCTTTTAGTACGAAAGTTGGGGAGTGTTGCGTCGTAAATATTTACATAGGCCTCTCAGATGATGTAATTTTTAGATGGTAATAATGACAACAGAGCAAGATGCCTCTCATTTTAAATTTTAATTCTCCGGCGTATTTTTCTGTGAGATTGAGTTTATGTAACTATATTAATTAGCAGGTTTTTGTTTTCTTCCTACATGTTCAGAACGCTACATGCTACGTTCTAATTTAATTATATTGCTTATGTATCGCCCACGTTCAGAATCAGAATGCTTTATTTGTTACAAACATAGGTCAAATTACAACAGTGTACAGATTGGTAGATCCTCTATGTTTTGCCCAGAGGCGTACGAATTTATTTAATTTATATTGTCGATTTTTTTAACTTTTTAACACAAATTTAACTTTTAAGATATCATAAGGTGGTAGAATTATGTAACCTTTCACACTAGTAATAAATTCAATATTAATAGGTACTTGCATATCAATACAAATTTAAAACACAGTCAATTTCAATAAAATATGTCAAATAGATCAAGTTACATGTCATGTCAATGCTAATGTCAAACAAAATTCAAAATAGTGAGGTGATGTACAATTATCTGAGGCAGTATTTATAGAATTATCGCGTTCGTTCGTTTATTTATTCCTTTAAAACGTTGTAATTCAACTTAATATTTCTCTAAGTTTGATGGGCAGCAAATCGTATAATACATAATCATGTTGTGCTGTTGCCCGTGATTTCGTTTGCGTGTATTTGGTTTTTAATACAAAAAAGTAGCATCAAAAGCCATCAAACAGATATAGTTATTTTTGCATTTATAATACTAATATGGATTATAAAGTACCACGTCTACGATCGATCGATTTTGACGTAAAACCACCCGGCTGAAATCAATAGCGCGGCGTCACTCACGGTTTTATTCCAATACCATCACGAAAAATAGTACGCCATTGCAATGTAACTCTTATTGCTTTGTAATTTATACCAATTTGATCGTGTGAAATCATTCAAACTTGATCGTGAATGTACTATTTAAGATGCAATATATTACTAACTGTGTTGACTAACCCAACTCATCACAAACCTCCCACATTATCTTAATTCCTATACTCTGAATCATCCATAGACTGAGTTCAAACAAACTGTACAAAGAAAGGAATTAATTTAGTCGGTGACTCACAAAGCCTTAGGGGTGATGTAGGCGTCTCCTGGTAATCCCACACTACGTCTAAGGTTTCTTTATCTTTATACTATAGTACTTGTTCTAGTGTAGGAGGGAACTTTAGAAAGTAAATGCAAACAGAAATTAATTGAAGTTAGAAAAATGTTAGTAAGAAAATATAAATTGTAAGAAATATAAATTCCTTTTCCCTTGATGTTTGATTTAGTATGTGTAAGTGTCGCAAAAAGATTGATACATTTTCTATAACAATGGTTAGTCATGAATCTTGATTTAAAACTGACAGGGCTAATATTAATCTTGGCTGAAATCTAGTTTTACATTATTTTAATGTCACAATTTATCATGTTTCAAAAACTTGGGCGTATGAAATTATTTTAAGGGCAGCAGTATTTTTACTGTCTCAAAACTGTGCCATCAATGTAGCCAATCAATTTTGTTGGGGTCGGCTTCCAGGCTAACTGGATGTAGCTGAATACCAGTATTGTACATGGAGCGACGGCCTATCTGACATCCACAACCTGTTACTGGGTAACACGATACCCCTTGGTAAGACTGGTTGTCAGACTTTCGGACTTTTCACACCGAAAGGACTGTCAAAGATCGACGAATGAAAAGAAAGTCGATCAAAGTAGTAAAGGGTGACAATAATAATATTTATTATAGTGGTTAACGATGTCCATGATGTTAGACATAAGCGAATTAGTATCTATTGGTAACGATAAAATACCCATATTAAAAACGAAGGAGGAGAAACGAGAAAGGAGTATGTAAGGAGCGTAGCAGGTGGCGTTCTATAGTTTCTGCCTCCCCCCATGGGAAGAAGGCGTGCGTTTGTATGTATGTATTAAAAACGAATTAACTAGTTCTTCAATGGGTTAGATTTTTTGTAATGTACTTGGTCTCTTAACTGTCAGGGCTTATTTTTAACCGACTTCCAAAAAGGAGGAGTTTATTTTATTTTATTTGTAAGTTTGTTACGCGATTACGCCGTTAATTATGGACCGATTTTGAAAATTATTTTTTTTGTTTGAAAGAGTATACTCCCGAGGTGGTTCCATTGCCACCAAATTAGAATTAGATGAGGGGATCCCATGGAAATCGAGGGAAACCCTCAAATTTTATAGGCAAACCTATAGCGATTAGGGTATTTTTTATAGTAACTCGTGCATTTGGTCTCGGAAAGCACCATTTGGTGAAGTGGAACTGATGATGGAGACCACATATGGCCACCGGAACAATATAATTTTCATCTCAAATATGTTTTTTCCGATTATTATTTTAATAAGTAACTAACTAGCGACCGCTGCTTCGCAAGATCTTTATGACTTGACAAAACATAGAAATTTCCTTATTTTATAAAACATTTATTTTTATAGTATAATAATTCAATTTAGTTTTGAAGAACAACGCGGTCACACAGACAGACACTAAAAGCGACTATAATTTATAATATGTATATATATTATTTATTATTTTAGGGATTTAAAACTTTATTTATATTATACGTCTTAAAAACGCACATAGCTCGTAATTTACTTTGCTCTCTCAGTAAATAAACTTCTAGAGATAGCATTAAGACGTATTCGTTCGCTTGAAGTAACTTACCTCGTTAATGTATTGGCTTTTAATATTAAAGCAGCACCAATAACGATTGATTTAATGCGACTCATTTCGAAGTAAATGTCTGGTTCTAGATCTGATAAATCTATAAGGTATAGTCAACCTAGTAACTGCTTTATCACCCTAAGATCGAATGTCACTTGCACTTCATAAAACGACAAGATCTATTTGTCTATGTGACATTTATTCAACCTTAGTAAAGTTTCAATTTAGTGGGAATTGTTGTCAAAAGTGATAAAGCAATCGACTTTCGGCTAAACATAACACTTTTGAAAGTAAATATATTATTTATTTACTTTGAAACTCAAATTCAAACCATTTATTTCAATAAACCAATTACAGGCACTTTTGAATTGTCAAAGAGTCGGTCAGTTAGTCAGGAAGTTGAAGCTATTTGTCCATTCCAAAACGTAGATCGCTACACTTTTAAAAGTAAATTATACTTATGTATGTTGTTTCAATGGTAGTCTATGTGAAGCTGTTTATTAATATTACGACCTATGTACCATATACGAGTACTCAGAAATAAATTCTATTCTATTATAAAATTAACCCGTCAAACTTTAAGGAGTGCTTTAGACTATGGAACTGAATAACTTTTACTATGGGACCAAATTTGCAGTCGCGAAAAAAAAAATCTACTGTTCCATACTAAAGTTTTGAGTGGGAAATTATCAAATAACTTCTCCCGCTCTGGGTGGAGCGGGAGGGAGTGTCAGACTTTTACTGACTAAAACCCACCCGTGTTCCTTCAGATGCCTGTGTGCCAGGGCCACGATATCCCTTTCGGACAGGCTCGTAACGTAATCCTGGCAGGCATTGGCCCTTTCGGACCCCGTCAATTGGTGCTGACGTCTCTTTGAGGCGCGCGTAGAACACAACGCGCCGTCGACCCGGGCTTGGTCCTAATCGGACGGCGAGCTGCCCATCGCTCACCGTAAAGTTTAATACCTACTGTTCTAAACTGTATGGCACAGCTGTTATTTTTTCGTGTTTTTAAAGAAGGTCCATAGGTAAAGTTATTCAGTTCGATGGCCTGAAGCACCTCTTAAAGTTTGTTGGGTTAATTTTTTGAAACACCTTATATGTTTACTTTTAAAAGTGAATAGGTACTTTATATACTTTATCACCCGGTTGAACCAGGTTGAATATCACTTGCACGTCATAAAACGACAAAGTTTTTTTTTTTTTTTGACATTTGTCAGTTAGATTGTTACAACCATAGTGGTTTCAATTTAGTGAGAGTTATTGTCAAAAGTGACGAAGCAATTACAAAAGTCGACAATACATACACTTTTGAATGTCAAACACAAAGAATATCAGGCCTAGAAGGTCCTTCATGAGAAGGTCACTGAATGCAGTAACTGAGTTTTCAGTTTGCAGATAAAAGAAAGTTGAGCAAGTTTCTTATAGGATAATGTTCAAGGACATGTTCAGTTTCTGTCCTTTGGTTACGCGTAATGTTCAGGATTGCGGGTTTTACAGTATAAATTAAAAATTAACATTTAAATTACTATGGATTTATTAATACTTTTACGCTTGCGGAACAATATTGTAAAAAACAATACTAGACAATAGCTTCCAATGTTTTTGTCGTTCCATTTTATCCCGTAATTGCCTTTAAAGTGTGGGAACAATAATAATATAAGTCGTTTATTTTAGATCAAAGGAATTTGTTAATTTAATTACTTATTTAATTAATTAAACAATTTGTTTACCACATAAACGTGTTTTTTAAATACCCTGTTCCTAAAACAAATGACGTAATTATGTTTTATGTTTCATGTTGGCATTGACAACAAGTTACTTTCTATTTTGCTTAAAATAATTACTTACTGTAATCCAAATTCAGTAGGAACCAATAGTTAGAGATAAATATTGGGTAGTTATTGAGGAATGAAACCAACATATGGAACTAAAGATGTAATTTCAAGTAAAAATAAAATAAACAATAAGTGCTTATTGTTACAATAAAAAAATGTAAACCAAAAATCTGCAAAATCTGATGAGGCCAATAAATTATATAATGTTTCACGGATTTCACATAGGAGTTCCACCAGTTAGTACCTATGTTCACTCACAGATGGCGTTATAGTAAAACAAACATACTAAAATCCTAGGAGTATAAACGATAGTTTTGATCAGTTTTCGTAAGTTTCCGACTCCTATAGCTTATTAATTGACAAACTAGAAAATATAGCGGTTATAAAAATATAATAATCTTTCTTAAACATTCATTTTTGACTGCTTAGGCAATCGTTCATTGACCCACTGGACATGTTCTTTATTAAAACTTTGTTTGGGGAGTTTTTGAGTTAGTTTCCTTAATAAAGTAGAGACAGAGTTCAAAGTGCGACTGACAGAACAGAACTACCAATAACATGACTGCAAAATACAGTCCACCAATCGAGTCACGCGCCAAGTTATAATGAACGCAGAGTATGTAAAGTTTTCATGCATATAAAATGAAAACTCATTCCCTCTATTGTATGGAAGTCTTGGTAATGTAATCCACAGACGAAACAATACATATTTTGTTACGTCTGTTGCCGTTATTATCTGTACATATAAATAATACAATCTTGGCGGAGTCTGAATATTTAGAAGTAAAGTAATTGCTACGAGGTCTGGGAACGATTATTATGCCAAAAATATAGTTTTAGAATTTTTGTCTGTTTGTCTGAATGTATGTTGGACAGCATCACGCAAATACTATCTTATAGATTCAGTTTAAATTTGGTGAATCTGTAGGGTATAAATTATCACGCTGTTTGCTATGCCCCATGAGCAATATTACATTAAATTCGTATTCTTCAATAGTTTACCGCAAATTGTAAATATATGAGCCAAAGGCTAGAATATTGCAGGTAGTTACAGATTTATCTTTTAAATAATTATCATCACGCTATACCTATATAGAGCTAAGCAGTCAGTGAACCAACTTCCGAAATTTAATTTTTCTTTGACCAGACACAAGTTTTTTCTAATAACCAACTTCAGGCACCAGCTCTCACAGTGTGAATTTTTATAGTTAAAAACTGGTAAGTGCTACAAAACCATTGTGAGAGAAAATAAATAAACTTATTATAATTTTTTACGTTTTGACATTTCTCGGGACCCTAGGGTGTTGGACCTTTGGATGGTCTACAAGGGGATATTAGAGAGGATACTAACTCGCAGAGGCCCATTCGACGTATTTAATGAAATGAGGCACAAACCGACGATTATCCCCGTATACACTGTGCAAGTGCACCCAAGGACAACCCCCGGTTGGTTTAGGACTATTGCAGGTTATGGAAATAATACTTAATGGGCTATGGGTTTGGGTGGCTATAGTGGATTGGTTACTTTGAACTATGTCCCTTGCCTGACCAATCACTATGTATTATAAAACAAAGTCCCCCCGCGTCTGTCTGTCGGAACGCGATAAACTCAAAAACTTCCTAACGGATTTTCATATGGTTTACACCAATGGACGGAATGATTCATGAGAAAGGTTTAAGTGTATAATTGATTGACATTTTGTGTAAATTGGCTGAAATTTGACGATGATTGTTGAAGGGGCTGGGACTGGGAGCTTTACTGGCGTGGAATACACGATAGTATTTCATTCATTAGTAATATACTACTTACAGGATTTGGATAAAATTTAGCACACAGATAGTTTATAACCTGGATTAACACATGTGGTGCTTTTTATCCCGGTTGTACGTAATAGTTGGATAATTTCCGAGCAAAAGCTAGTGTTACATATAATATTATACACGGATAAATGGTAGGGGGTGACTTGCACACTCAATAATTGGCCCCGGATACTGTCGCTAGCACATAATGACGTAGCGACAAGGGGGCAACGTGTCCTGACGTGCTCGAGCAGTGGAAGGCGCCACGGCTATCAGGACAATCCCGGACAATATTATTATTGACAGAAACAGAACAATGTTTTAAATAATTCGTTTAGCGCTAAATTAGATTCTGGTACATGCGGGCCTTAGTTGCTATATTCTGCTTGAGTATTAAATTGTTCTAGTTTGTCTCTAGCTTACTAGTAAGTGATGAAAACTGTCCACAAGTCAACAGTAACGGACAAGCAATTTGTTTGAAATGCCCGCATGCTCGTCTAGCTCAATGTCCTGTGGTTAGCTTGAATCAACAACTTGGACTATTGACTTATGAGACTTGCTGTGTGGACTGTCCTTTTCACTTGCCTGCTGACACATTCAGTAACAAATAATTGTTTTGGTATAGAGATAACCAATAAAAGGTAAAAACAATGAAATTAAATACAACTTTGCTTACTTTATAGTATCAAGCAATGCGTTGTTCTGTTGAAGACTTCAAAAGTATAAATCGTTTTCTTGAAAATGTATCTGTCTCTGTCTGTCTCTGTTTCTTTTTCGTGAAAATGTATGTACTTAGGACCCCAGTCAGGGAAACTAATTATTTATCTAATTGACATACAACGTCAATTTGCCGTATTATTGCCATTTCATACAACTATCGTGGAGTTACAGTTGTGATTTGAATAGACGGACAAATTAAGCCGCTAGCTAATTTGATAAATCATTAATTTCCCTGACCTAGCGCATTGTTATTTTTACTTACTAAGCATACTTATTACTGAAGACTTTCTGGAACGCTCAGAATGTGTTTAATATCACATATTAATTGCTCTTCAAACACTAAACTTAACACAAACGAGAACTCAACTTATCTACAACTTATCCTGTAATACTTCAGATTACACCAAGTTAAGGGATGTATCATAAAGCTTTTATTCGTGAAAGGAATCCCTCTGACGGCATTGTTTAGGGTATCCTTCTGTGATGTAAATATTTACGTATGTGTATACCTACGTTAGGAATAAATTAACCATTTCAAAGGGAACTTTCTGACGTTTGTCGTGTGAAACAATTATGTGAAACGTTTTGGTTATCCGAATTTCCGATTGATCGATTCCTTGGGATTGGTCAAATGATTTATTTGTGAAACCCTGTGTTTGATTGTTTTATGATTATTTTATGCTGAAGATAGTGTGTAAGTAGATGTCGATTGTATGGAATGTTTGTCATCAGTATGATATCTGCGTGTATCTAAATGTTCGGCTGCTGAATATAGGCCTCAGATGTGCGGCGGTCTTTTGCGGGGTTTCTTGCCCGTTCTTCTCCATAGGTACTTAACTACTTACTACGCTTTCGAATGGGCAACTACCTTCATCTTTCTTACTAGTCGACCCCTTGACAATTCAAAAGTGCCTGTAATTGGTTTATTTGAAATAAATCCTTTGACCCGAGTCTAAAATGAAATGAAATTATTTATTCTGTAAAAAAGAATCTATCGAAACCATTTTTACACATCTTGATCATAAAAATAAAATATGCTACGTAGGTGGAGTCGACATTTCTTATCTGGGTGCCTCTGTGAAGAAATGGCGAAAAGAACTCAGAGGTCAAGGACTCTTTTAAAGTCCAGACATTAAATTTTAATATCGAAAATAATGGCGTAACAAAATGCAGGGTAGCATCCGGACTGCTCTAAACTTAGTTTAGGTAAGCACAACTACCGTGATTCGTCAACGTATTGATGATCACAATAATAATAATTATAAAGTTTAATGCACCAAAAGAAGAGGAAACTGCTTTCACCATTATTTTGGATCGATTTCTTGACCACCTCATATAATATTTTGTACAACACACGTGTAAAGGGTTGGCTCAAATGTGAAACTACTGAATCTTTTGTTATTTTACTCTTTTTTTTAATCAAGACGGAATTTCCGAATACTTAAATACTTATTTTATACAGTGTACCGAGTCAGTTTTAATTGGCTTAGTTTCAAGACAGTGGGCAGCAGAAACCGTTCGTCACTTAGTAAAAAAAAAAAAATGTTTGTTGTTGCAATAACTTTAGTTAACACAGCTTAGAGTTGGTCTAGTTATTACCCCACATTATTTTCATACAAAATAATATTCTTCAAATAATAACAAACCTGCTAAAATTCAGTACTTACTTAGGAATCTGGGTATTTAAATGGTTAATGAGATTTTTTTTTTTTTTTTTTTTTCTTTTTGGCTTCGCACGGTTTGTGCATTTAGCCAGTGTCATGTAAAATTAGGTAACAAGTACAAAGTTATAATAATTATGAAATGAACTCCACTCAATGCATGTGATAAAGATGATTGATGATATCCCACCCCGCTCCCCTTGAGTTTAAGTAAAGACGCGGCACTTTACTGAAACCTCGCGCGGACTTCTTGAGAGAACTTAAAGTGATGTTGCACTGTTTTGTTTCATTTGGCTACGTTAATGCAGCTTCACGAACACTTAATGGTTAATAATCCACCACTATTACACATTAATATTCGGCTAAACACAAATTTTAGAAAATAAAACAAAACTGCTAACATGACGCTTCACTTTCCCGCCAAGAAGTCTTAGTGAGATTTATAGGCACCGTAATAAGATTCACACACTACTTTTCTCAGATTAGTAATTACCAAGATTAATCCGAACATTTAGACCGACGTGTCATCTTTATTTGCTCACATTTGCATACTAGTTACATGGTAAAATTATTACTCGTTCATAATCCTAGCAGTTTGCTCAAAATAATGTTCATGTTGAGATTTGAAATGAAAAAGGTTGACGAAACTCAGTGGACTAACAAATGATACAACAACAATGTTTCAACATTTATATCTGTAACTTTTATGGTGTACATAATAAAGAGTATTCTATTCTATTCTATTCTATGATAAACGACTCAGACAGGACCCAGACTAATTAATGAGAATTACTGAATATTATCATCAAATGGACCTACTATTGTACCTGTGATTTTAATAAGTGAGTACAAAAGAAATTGTGAGAAGACAAAATATTGCTTACTAAATAATGGCAGTAAATCTATTAAAGTTACTACAGACTTTATCATCCTAATGTATACATGCTGAAATTCAGAATATTTTTATCAACCTAAAGTAAATTCAAGTTGGATATTAAAAAAAAAATAGCACACTCATTCACACCCAATTTGTCTATTTTTATTTTTATTCAAAAGGAACTACAAACAGCTACAATATAAAACATATTAGAAACAAGAAATACACAAAACTTATAGACGACATCTTAGCTTATCTTATAGCCTACAAAGCTGTTCACGGATTAACTAAAAAAAAAAGAAAAAGTTTTTTTCATCTACTTATGTAAATTATACTGTTATGTTTGGAGTCACCGTACAGCCAAAGGTATTATTCGTAATTAAAGAATCACATTATGAAAAAAATCACGAATATATTTTGTAACATAGACAACAAGTTGTTTAACAAAAACCTTGTAGCGTTTTCAGAATTTTCTATTAGATATAAAGCCAGCCAGGTAGCCGGGCTAACGGTTGCCTACTTTAGTCATTATAGTAAATTATCGAGAGTTTCATTCAAGAAGCTTGTTAAAATATTACTAACTCTAACTAAGATACATCTGAATAAGGTTGTTTACATATAGTTGAGGATGGGATGTTCTCTTATTTTTCCCGTGTCCGAATCCTCTTTTTATCTTAACAATAAAAAGCAACTGAGAATCTATCTTTTTAATTTATTTTCTTCAAACGAATAGGGTTAGTTTACAAAGCAAAAAACAAGTCTAAGTACTATGTTCTGGAACAAATATTATAAGTCCGACTAAATAAAATCATTCAAAACAACCTAGCCATAAACAAGCCATCAATTCATCTGTAAAATGGGTCAATTCTCTTGGAAAGGGTATGGGGATGTCCTCGTAAGCTATTATCGATGGTGATGACGTCATTTTGTCACCAGCCTTGTAATGGGGTTTAGTTCAGGCTGGCGCCTGTCTGAGCGTTATCTGGGATGTTACAGTGGAAGATTTTAGTAGGGTAAAGTTGTTTTAATTAAATGTATGTGTTAGATAGTTGTTTGAGCAAAAAGCAAACAAAGTACGTGCATGTACGGAATTGATCTTTTCGTTGAAGATAGTCTGTAAAATATGCATTAATTTTATGAATTTATATATTTATTCCCATAATAGGGGTTGTGATATCGGTGGTACGTTACGACTATCGCTTTAGATATTAAAGCGATATTCATATTTTCGTAACATTTTTGAGTTGACAATACTTTTTTTTTTTTTTTTTTGGGTGGGAAATCATCAAATAACTTCTCCCGCTCTGGGCGGAGCGGGAGGGCGTGTCAGACTTTTACTGACTAAAACCCACCCGTGTTCCTTCCGTTGCCTGTGTGCCAGGGCCACGATATCCCTTTCGGACAAACTCGCAACCCCGGCAGGCATTGGTCCTAACGGACCCCGTCAGTTTGTCCTGACATCTCTTTGAGGCGCGCGTGGAACACAACGCGCCGTCGACCCGGGCCTGGTCCTGAGTTGACAATACTAAGACCGTCTCTAAAAATACATTACATTTGCAAACAGTAAAAAGGTTAGTCCCGTTACGTCTCTGCAACTATTCTCATATAGTTCGTGCCGATAGGAAACAAGAGTCTTACGTTTCAATTTGTATAGGACTTCGGCCATAACACGAACGCTTTAGAAAACCTGGGAAACGAACCCCTGAACACAGTAAATAATGTTTTTTTTCATAATAACTAATATTTTTTTAGGTACTAAATAAAAACTGAAAATATTTGATGTTTGGTATGACGGTATTTCGTCCAGAAGTACCCACAAATCTACAATTCTATAATCCACAAAAGTATAATATATTTTTTTAACGATCACTTTCTTTTAATTAGTCAAATAAATTGGTCTAAGATAGCTATGTTATTATTTTATCTTAATAGAAATACATGCCATTCATATTTATATAAATGAGGTCTATGTGATATTATTATGTTTTAATCAAACATAATTTCTGGACGAAAGCAGTATGCAAGTAAAACGACGTCATGATCAATAGAATACGGCAATAATTTGAAAAACTATGATTTTTTTGTGCCAAAGTAATCCAGGGGAATATGCAGGATCTTCAATTCGTGGAACTTTTTCCTCTTTTTATAACCCCGACGGAAAACGAGTGGTGTTATAAGTTTAAAGTGTGTATCTGTGGATCTGTGTGTTTGTCTGTGGCATCGTAGCTCCCTAACGGCTGAACTAATTTTATTTATTTTTGTCATTACCTTACACTTTATGCCCGAAAATTAAACATCTCCTTTACCTTCATTTTTGTTTACTTTTTGACATTGGCTGGCGCTGAGATGAGATGGTGAATTTAATTTGAACGTTCTTTAAGTACGAGACCTTACCTTCTGATCATTAATTTACTAGTTCTGCTTTCAATTTCAACATCTTAAGTAATTTTCCCAGTCCGACATTGACATAATTCCATTTGCCATTCAAATAGAAGAGTAATAGAACATATTTCAGGAGTCATTATTACAAATGGTGGTTGTCTCCTGTCTAGACGATGTCCTTAGGCTGCTACCCTATTAGATTTATGCTAAGGGGTAGGATATATCAAGTGAGAGTGTTAATGCAAATGTAGTGTATTTTTAGCAACATGAGAAAATTTCTAACGCCATGGAGGCATTGAGACAAAATTACGTCCCTTTTTGCTCCCCCCTCGTCATTTACGGTCGTTGGTTTCAGTAAAAAATATGATGCTTTCTTGCTTTGGATATCTTTGAAGGGAGGTAGGTGGCTTATTGCATGAAATCGTGACCATGAATCAAATGTCTAGCAGAGCAGAGCATTCATAATAATCTGTTCCGTATAACGCAATGGATTTGATAAGAAAATCAGAGACTTTAATCCATTTCTAGGCTATGGGTGATAAATTCAGAGATCGGAATAGGTAGAGCTTATTTACCTAAACTTCGAGGAAGGAAGTACATAAGGAAGGACATAGAGTGGATAATACCTCCTCTAAAATCCCGGAATAATTATAATGACGTTAAAATTCCGGGATTTAAAAACCACGAATTATTTATTGGACTTTATTTATAGTTACAAATTATTGATTTGAAGAATATATATAAATTTTTTTAGCGTTACGTAAATTGTGTCAAATTCAAGTGTTTTGTTCTATTTAGGTAAAATAAAATTAAGTTGGCTGGTTTATTCAAATTTGAGCTTCGAATGCATTTTGTTGTACAGATATTTGGTTATTCGTGCCCAGGAATAGGTAGCGGTGGCGGTTTCTATTGTTTCAGAATATCTTTTGTCACAACTAAATATGATATGAATTTTCAAATCAATAATTTGTAACTATAAATAAAGTCCAATAAATAAATCTCAGGATTTAACCGTCATTATAAAAATCCCGGGATGTTAGAGTTATCCGCTCTCATGTTACTATTCCGATCTTTGTTGATAATAGATACTCGACAACCCTCATTTCTAAGATCTGTAAATAGTGAATGCAACAATATTTTTTTTTTTCAAGACTTCTCTCAGAATAACTATTTCACATCTGACAATACTAATAAAAAGTCCAAAGTTTATCCACTGCGCAATTTGTGCCATCTTGTGCATTATGTCTTCGTTCCGTGCCCAAAAGCAATAGCACATAACTCAGATGACATTATCAGAACCGTCAGTTTGTCCGTGTCCTGTCTAGACGATAGCCTTGACGATCCCATAGCCCCGGGCTGCAGATATTACATGCAGCTGTTTTGATTGAAAAACTTGATTGCTTTTTTATGAAAGCGCTTTTTCCGCTGCTTTTTACTAAGCGGTGCTAGGAAATTGATTTTGTGGTAACGCTGTAAGGTTTAAAGCAGCTTTTAATATTAGTTTAGTTTTGTTTTATACACTAAAGTTGCGAATGTCTTTGCCCAGAATAAGTATATTGATCAAGATCGAAGACTATTTTGGTATTCAAATATTAAATGTGTGCTTTCGAGTCCATTGAACAGGGTTTGCTCTTTGAAGTAAAAATCTTGGTACCCATTTGTGGTGTTTGATGAAATAAATGCTTTTAAAGGTTTTCAGGAATTTTATATTGGGTATTTCTATCTCATAACATTATTATTTTTTATGAAAATTACTAAGAAAAAGCTTATTTACGGAACATTCTGGCTTAAATGCATGTAGCAATAGCCTTTTCTAAATAATTATGTAGTTCACTTTAAGATACCCAGATAAAAAGTCAAATAGCGGACAGAACTACGATACTATATAATTTGGGTGTTTCCTCCAACAGAACATAAAATAAACCATTCCATCTTAGCATGTGCATCAGGATCGGTTCAAACAGTAGTTCCTCATTCTCAGGCAAGACGTCAAAATGATGTGACAAGTTTATCACATTCCGAAGTGCCTATTTTACGGAACCCCATTCTCCGGGTTTGTGGAAACACTGCACCGTTTTATGTGGCAATGTTTTATGACGGTAGCGTGTATTTTTCGCAATTTCACTTGACTCCCACCTTAGGGTACACTAAAAGTATTTCACGTGGAAATTCCATCAATTTTTTTCTGTCGAACCTCCATATTCTTGTGCTAGGGAAGATGTAATGCAAATTAAGTAATAAATGAAACAAAGCAATCCAGACTATGCATATGATAATGCGTGTGAGATCAAACAAATGAATGCAAAATGCTATTACGCGTATTCTCTGAGAGCGAGCAGACCTCGGCTTTATACAGAAATATATAGCAGACTATCGAAATATACAGGGTCTACTTGCGTAGACCCTGTATATTTCGACGGTCTGGTCTATGACTTAAAATTTCATAATGAAAAATCCCAAGAAATCTTCGTTAAAACCTGAGATTGAACTTAGAATCTCATGCTCTGTAGACGACTACGCATAACCAAGAAAATCATAATGATCAAAATATAGTTTAGCTAAATCTGGTTCTAGTGGTCAATAATATTTTCTTAGTTAATCGTCTACAGAGCGTATTTTCTTAGTTAAAATGTTGTAGCAATAAAGTTAATCTGGTCACAAACGTCACATGCCAACAAAAAAAAAAACAAAAGTACTCCGTGATCTTTGGCCACAAAACCTTTACTGAAGCTTAACAAGGTTAGTTTGGATGGCTATAATTTCTAGCCCTAGGGACTAATTAAACCCATGACAGATTTTCCGTAGGCACCAACGTTGTTAGTAACTTCAAAGTGAAATTAAATGCTAAACAAGGTACAAATAGATGTTAACAACCCACGTATTGAAAATAATTTGTTTTGCACAAATTCATCCTTGCTTGATGTTGTGCCAAGTTTGGCTTAAAAGCTCCTTAAATCTGTGTCTAAAAGATTTAAGTCTGGATTCTGTTTTATCCTTAAAAAATACTTATTCTTTTTTCGCCTGGCTAGTCTAGCCAAACCTGGCAGGATTTGGCTAGACTAGGCAGGCTAAAAAAGAATAAGCAATTTTGGCAGGTTTGGCTTAGGCTATTAAACTTTACTTAGCAGAAAACAAACACATACACATCACAAAGACACATCACATCATAAAGGAGTATGTAAGGAGCGTAGCAGGTAGCGTTCTATAGTTTCTGCCTACCCCCATGGGCAGAAGGCGAGTTTATGTATGTGTGTATACACATACACTGCATACGATATATTCTCGGTTCTTGATGAAGTCAGGCAGTAGACACGCTGATTTACGGTTACCTACTTACCATGGCCGACATTAAAGGCATAATATGATATCGATATATTAAGAACTTCCTGTACCTTATTTATTGCAATAAATTATTTTGATGGGCCTTGACAAGTGGAAATCGCTTTCAAAGCGGTTAGTATTTCTACGACGACACATTCCATAAGTTTGACATACGTTTTCTAGTGGCTTATGTCAGACCCATACATTTTGAATATCCCTTCATTGTTATTGCTGGTAGAATGTCACTTTATGGCAAGGGTCTTCAACGTTTTTGAAGTCAAGGGCCCAGAATACTTTGATTTTGGTTCGGCGGGCCGCAACACAAGGGAAATTGATTATATTCCATTTTTAGGGTTCCGTAGTCAACAAGGAACTCTTATAGTTTCGCCATGTCCGTCTGTCTGTCTGTCCGTCCGTCCGTCCGTCCGTCTGTCCCCGGCTTAGCTCAGCTGTAATTTGGCATGGGTATAAATATTAATTACGCCGAGAAAGTCGTAAAATAAAACCATGAAAAACATTTTTTTTAGGCCTTAACCTTAACCTCCCTTGCACGTAAAATGGGGATGATATTTTTTTTCTCGTCTATTCCATATTCAGGGATTAATTTGCGTAATATTGTTGGTTGGTTTTGGATATGTGCAAAAATTCATAACAGTCGTATATATCATGAAATTATAAGGAAAACTATTACAGCTAAGTAGGCTTTACAAGTTAACGAGTAATAGTCGACCAACTTAAATTTGCAGTTGGAGAATTGACCGTAACGTATATCGATGTATGGGAGAGCAAGTTTTCAACTACAATGTTTAGTTTGTTTTTGGGATAAATTCATACCAACTACGGAACCCTTCATTTTGCGTGGTCCGACACGCACTTGGCCGGTTTTTAACTTTAACTTTAACGTTAGTGTAAGTACCTGTCTATTTTGTGTTAATTTCTAGACATGAACAATAAATTCGTTAAAAAAAAATGCGTTTTTGGGGGACCGTCTTATCTAATTTTTGACGTTCGAAAAGTGCTGATTCTCAGCCTAGTTTGAATAAATGTCTTTTGATTTGATTTGAAATACACATTTAATTTTGCTAAACTATTTCTGGGCTGCCAAGGTAGTCACCACGTGCCGCAGGCGACCTTTGCTTTGAGTTTTAGGCCCTCGGGTATGTTATTGCTAATGTACAAGTGAATTATTGGAAGAAACAGTAGGCTGTAAACCTCTTCGAAGTTTCGCCAAAACGTGTCTTTTCTACTATTCTTGTATACGTATTTATTACTTTGTATTATTATTTACGAGTATTACCCTATTCGACATAGGCGTTTACAATGCATCTCTTGGCCTATAAAGTCTCCTAAATACTATATTTTCGTGACTGATGTAAACCACCAATCACAATTTCATAGTAAGCGGTCTAAAACACCATAACCATAAATAATTTTCGTCATCTAATTCTGCTAACTTCCATGGCAATCTGATGGTATCTCCTGGGACAGGATAATTAAACTGAATGGACTTATCTTTTCGCTCTAATTCTTTCATGGGGTGAGGGCAGTTCTAAGTGGTATTTATCCTTGAGCCACGGGTATGCCGAATTGAGTTACGGAAGTTAGGACGAACGCTTACTTAATTCATGGGAAGAGATTAAGCACCTATTTTGAGTTAGATTGAGTAGCTACATAACTCCTTATGGAGGTCATTTAAGTGTTATTTCAGAAAAAAACACTTTATTAGGATTCCTGTAACTTAATAAACTAAAAATCAGTCAGTCCCGCAACCAACGCTGTGGCTGGCTAATATTATATTTTGATACAAGACGTACATACAACATGCTTGTATAAATGTATATTATATGCATATGTGTTGCTATATTCGTTGAGTGGTGAGCTCCTAAGTTTTGAGTTGAGCTACACGATTACTGACAAATGCTTGCACTGACTGGACAGGTCCACTCAAATTAGTGTGGGTCTTTCCTCAAAATACCATTTCAGACACGGATCTACATTGATGGTCCTCGCATCATCTGACCAAGATTATGTCTGGACTTTAAAAGAGACTGTGACCCATAGGAAATATCAACTCCAACTAGCTTATAAAAAAATATGATGTGTAAAGTGATTGATTCCGTTATCTTATAAGAATAAACAATTTCATTTCATTATAATAGAACAGTAAATTGGGATCCAATTCACGACCTCTCATTTGCCAGCCTTTTTTTTTTTCGGTTGGAAATTATCAAATATAGCCTGACGGTTACTTTACTGTTGGCCATTACCACTTACAAAACAAAATAAATAATCACCTTTTTAGTAGATACAAAATTCCATATAATATTCTATCGCAGGTGTGCTGGAAGAGATTTCTTTAGAAATAAGCATCACCTTTGTACGTATTTTTCTTATCTTATTCGTATAATAATATTCTAATTCAATTATGCACGGGTTACTTGTTTTAATAATGTCAACGATTTTAAGAGGTATGTGAATTTATTTAACTGATATTTTGCGTAGTGTGGGCGGAAAACAGATGTCTCGTGGGCAGAGAAATGTTAGATTCGCCTTGGGATAATTTTATATACAATTATGTACTTAATAAATGTTATGAGTGTAAGTAATGTAATATGTCAGTAATGTTCGCAATTTCGTTTAGTGATATTTATGGTTGAGTGAATTATCTGCTTGTTAGACATTATCTTGTGTGACAATATTTTTGTAAAGAATATTGTTACGCTAAAAATGTTTGGATCTTTTCTAACAAATGAAGGTTATATGGATTTAAATAAAGGGTAAGTTACTTTTTAACTATATTTCTGACGATTACTGAATTATTGAAGACTAAGAATATGTCGCGATCACGTAGGAATATCGGAATGTAAAGTATTCTATGTCCTAATCCAAGTCATGGTCTACTTATGTGCCAAATTTCATCCAAATCCGTTCAGCAGTTTTAGCGAGAAAGAGTAACAAATTAACAAACTCACTTTTAGATTGCCTGCTCTTAAGTCGCTTGACGTATAAACGTGATATTTCCCAATGAAACACTGTCACTTTTGGACTGACGTTTAGACACAATACTTGGTAATTGAAATAAACTCGCTACATAAGTAATGTAAATGTATATCAGCCATAAGGTAAAAAAAACCGGCCAAGTGCGTGTCGGATCACGCACAATGAAGGGTTCCGTAGTGGGGATTATTTTATCCTAAGAACAAACTAAACATTGTAGTTGAAAAACATGTACCCTCATACATTCCAACTGCAAATGTGAGTTTGTACGCACAATAATGAGAGATTTACCATGTTATTTGAAGATCAAAGACTTCTTTTAGGTTTTTCTGTAATCAATAAGTAAATAACTAATATCAATATATATTTTTTAGTTTTAGGCTCGTTAGTTTCGGAGATAAGGGCAATCTTCATCTAGGGTCAATTTTCATCTATGTTCTTAAATAATTTAAAAATAAATCATTTTAAAAATATAAAAAAACTGAATTTCTTACAACAAGCCCTTTTATTTGATATGTCACACGGTACAGCTTGTAAAACTTTTTTTTTAATTTTCTAGTTTGCCTTCCAAAAGTGACCCCCATATTCAAAATTCATTTTTTTAGATTACACGTCCATGTGTCACAGAAGGTCTTAAATGTACCAAATTTAAACTTGAACCGCCTTATTACAAAACAAGGTTTATCTTTACACCCAGGTTCAAACCATGGAGCCATTACTGGATTTCGAACTTTATTCCAACTATGGTAAAGTTCCTAACACAAAACTGACAACTCAGTACCTACCGAACTAAGTTTTCAGTTTTGTATAAAGAACGGTATTTCAATCACTGTTACGTTCTTATTACAAAAACTGGCTGCATGGTTTAAGCCATGTCAAAATATAAATCTTGTTTTGTAATAAGATGGAATTGGTCCAGCAGATTCGGAACAAATCGGCTGTGACAGACAGACACACGAGTGATCCTATAAGAGTTCCGTTTTTACCTTCAAAAAAACTCTAGCTACTTATAACACCCCAGATAATTATTACCGACCAATTATCCTGTAATCATAATGCCTGTCTAGCCACCCATCACAAATAAGGGGAACACTCCACATACGGCGCCGTAGGCGGTAGTTATAATATACAACTGTCAATGTTTCAGCGATTCTGATATTTTACTTCACTTTCATTAACATTTTACTGACAGGCGTGGGTATAGACCCACGCCTGTCAGTGAAATGTGCTATTCTGTCAGTTTGAAAACCCACGCAGTATTTAATGTGTGGGCTTCATCTTGCATTTATTTTCATATTAAATGAAATTGAAAAATCGTATAGTCCTGTTGCTGGCGTCATAGACACCGATTTGGAAACTCAGGCGAAGTGTTATGTACCTACATATCTGCTAAGAAATCTCAGTCTATACGCAGAGAATGCGGACCTTTGCCTCGACAAAAAGAGGAATGTTGAAATTCAGGTGAAAGCGTTAGGGTTCTTACGTTTTTTGCAATTTGCAGGTCAGTATCAGGTTGTATGATCTAAATATGATTCGTGACCGTATCAAATATTTATTTATATAATTATAGTCATAAAAATCATCAATACGACTCTCTAAGTTAATATTACCCTGTTGAATTACTATTTCATGAAATCATGACATTTGAGGTAAATTCTAACTTAAGGAGTTGTATTGCTGATTCTAATGATTATATTATGTAAAGCCATATTAGTTATGGTCGCGAATCATATTTTAATTAACATACAACCTGACACTTACCTACTAATTGCAAAAAACTTAAGAAAATTTGAATTTCGCGGGCTACCTTAGAGAGCTTATCTTTTGATTGGGCTTTTTAAGGGGCATACCAAAGTTTTCTCTATAAAGCATGGGTTTGTTTATGTAAGTAAGAAGAATAAATATTTACCATTCTCGGTAAAATACTGTAACAAATTTTCGTCAGCCTACCCCGTCGGGCAATACAGGCGTAAAAATATAATCATTCCATTGCTTTGTCCGATTATGTCTTCTCTCATTGCGGAGCTCCGTATTTAAACAGATGGACACACGACCCATTCGTTCAGCCGCGACGTGCACAGTTTCCGGTCCTATACGTACCGCCGTCTGATCTCTGCAACCAGCCGGAAAACCAGTTTCTCACACGATTTTATCGGTTATTTACGGATGACTAATACTCTTCTATTCGAAAAATAAAAAGGAAAATCATGTACACTTCTTAAATATTGGAAGGAACTCGACTGTCAAAATGTACGTGAAAAAATACTCGAATAGCTCCATTATGCAGTCACCCAATCCCCATTTAGAGCTTAGAACAACATTCCGCACTCAAGCTTAAAAATCTGCAAGTACAAATAGATCCGTTTTGTTAGGACACCATTTTTAACCGCGAAGTATCAAGCAACTTTATGCACTACCCATGCCCTTTGCAGCGTAAACTCTTCATTACGTCTTCCGATAATGGTAACGAAGATCATTATCATACCTACACACCGCTAGCCTAGTATGCACCCTTGAGTGCAGCGCCGAAGGTTGCCCAAGTGCATTGACTCCGGCTACCCGCCTGAATCTGATAGTACAGGAGAATCGACTCTACGTGGAGGTGAGACGGCCTTTCCAACGTGGTCGGGTTATAAATAGGTAGTATTAAGCAACAGGTGGTGTTCTGGGCGTTATGTAAGTCGGGCGGCGCGCGCACCCCATTGAGGTAGTAGTACGGCGTTATCGATTAGGAGTACGACGGACCATCGATCCGAGGCCCCTTGTGTGCTTCAGAACGTCTTTTTAATGTACGTCTTGGATTTGTCTACGGTATTTTTTTAACTAATTAAACATTGGACATTGTTTGCTTTGTCCAAACGAATGTTTATTTCGCGACGATTTTTAATTTTTACTTGAATTTCCTTACTATTTTTAGTCCACACTTTCTTTTTAGTTCACAGAAAAGAATGTCCACACGAAATGCGTATATTCGAGTTATCATTGAATAGAGACCGGAACACGTGGGGCATTCAGGGCGTCGCCGTTACTTTGATTTGTACGAGTCTGAGTCTGGGAACATTGGGAGTGGCCGCTCTAAACCTTTTCAACTTCAATCCTATTGATATATTCACAACATTAAACATTGAAGAATGCAAACCGTTATTCTACCCCATTCATGTGTTACTTAATGATTTACAAAATTGCTGTTCATTCATATCGTGAACTTGTACTTTGTATGGCGAGCAAAAATAAGCTGTTTTCATTATAAATGACTTTTAATTTATTACAGTTCATTTGACCTCATTCTTGCTCGGCTGTATTCATTCATTAATTTTATCTTGATAATGACTATCATTACTTCAGACAGATATAATTGAATGCAATGTTTTGTGAAATTCATTGTTTCTTTGTTATTTACGTTAATGAAGTTCGCAATAAATTTAATTAAAATGAGTAAGTAAATAAAGATTTCATTAAAACGTACGTTATTAATTTTGTTTATTAAACATTGTTTTTTGTTTTTAGAGCATAGAGACCCTTGGGAATGTGTTGACTATTCGGTGGGACAAATCATCAATAATAGCGTTTTTTAATCTGAAGATATTAACTTCTATAACCATTAAACCTTCGTAGGTTGTTTTAATACACAGGACTGGCCAGAAAGATAACAACCTCCCATCAAACACAAAATTAAATGATGCAATTATTATCATGAGTGGTGAGATTGTCGATACTAACTAACGTTGAAAACGACGATACCATTTATTCTATGAGTATGTTTTACTGGTTAAATTCCACAGTTATAGACAGTAAAATAGGTATACAGTGTCTCGCGACGATCAAAGTTACAGCATACGAGGAAGCAACTCAAATATGCTCCAGCTTATTTGAACATCAAACCCAAAATCTTAATAATTCGCTTGTTACATACTAAAGTTTAGCAATCATGAAACAATGAGCCCTCGCTTCATTCACAATAATGTTATATATTTTAAAGTATTTTATACGGCTTCATATTATTATTATATTATTAGACAGGGTGCTACTGGGCGCTACTGCTGAACACGAGGTCCGGGGTTCAATTCCCAGGTAGGGCAAAGTATTACTGGGTTTTTCCACCGGGGAAAAATAATCGAATTTTCAGAAAGTGTTAAACATAACTGGCGAAACGTGGGTGACAGGTGCACCTCTGCCTAACCCTTCGGGGATTACAGGCGTGAAGTTATGTTTAAATGTAACAAAAATATACAGGGTCAAATTAAAAATTTGCTAGCGCCACTTCGGAGAAGGGATTTTTATCGATATCTAAAGGAGATTAAACAAATGACAATGTGTTTCTAAACTCTATCCCCCTTATTACAAAACAAAGTTTATCTTCAGACCCAGGTTCAAAACATGGAGTCATTATGGAATTTCGAACTTTATTCCGACTATGGTAAAGTTCCTAAACACTAAACTGACAACTTAGTACCGAACTAAGTTTTCAGTTTTGTATATAGAACGGTATTTCAATCACTGTTACGTTCTTATTACAAAAACTGGCTGCAAGGTTTAAGCCATGTCAAAATATAAATCTTGTTTTGTAATAAGGCGGTATACGTTCTAGTATGAATACGGGTTATAAATCATAATTTATAACCCGTATTCAGCTGTAGTTAGAGCTTTAGTTTTTTTTTTTTTATTGTGTTTAGGTAACGATACCCATCACATCTGTGCAGTTCCGCAAGCTAATTTAATTTTACCCTCTATATTAATAGTACATACTGATTGCGCCATAAATTTGTTTAGTGCTTTTCTCAAAAAATGCGTGGAAATTCAAACAAAGTAAATCATTTATAAATTCCAGATACAATGACGAACAACGATCATTTTTCACGCGCCAATGTGTTCATTTGTGTTTTTGTTTCAATAAACAGCTTTCTATTTGCAAGCCAGTTCAAAATTTAAATGAAACTTTGATAAGTTACCTTGGTTGCCATGTTTCGGAGTTCGTGATGATGATGATTGCTGATGATCATGATCGTTCCATTTTTAAATTACGCGATAGATATGAGTTTAATATGTATTTTATTTGGCCGCTAAACCACGACACATATTATGGATTTTCATACAACTTTTTGCGGCCGTTGCTTGCATGCATTTGGGCAGTACAGCAATTTCGATTTATCTCGAAGAAGGTTGTCAAAATAAAGCTCGAATTTCCAAGCATGTTTGAGAAATAGCTTATCATTGTTACGTCTGCTTCGTTCTCCAAGTGGTCACAAGCGCGACTGACGTTCAACCTGGATTCGATTCCCTATGTAAAATTACAACATTTTTATCTGTAATTTTTATGGTGTATATAATCAAATCAAAAGTCATTTATTCAAACTAGGCTGAGAATCAGCACTTTTCGAACGTCAAAATTTTCATAAGACAATCCCCCAAAAACGCCGACCCTTCACCACTTCCCAGTGCTTTAGCTGGGAAGAAGAAGTGCCGCAACAAACTCCCTAACTTCTCTTTCAGTTTCTCTTTTCTGTCTAACTTGTCTTTTCAGTTAGAAAACTTGATTCTATACAATAAAATGTAAAATAATTTGCATTACGCAACACAAAACATTAAATTAAATTATTTGTCATATATTAGCTAGCACACGCCACTATACCAAAAAAAAAAACTATACTCAAGCAGAAATAACGTAAACAGAACGTACCTAATACCCATAATAAAGAGTATTCTATTCTGTTCTATTCTACTGGGCCAAAAAAGTTTTTTTATTTTTCCATTAGAGTTTTTTTATTATTAGCCTGGATGCTGGATTGTGCATAGCAAACTTTACTCAGTCTATAATGTTCCCACTACTGGGACGCAGGCCTCTTCTCTGTGAGAGGGAGTGGGCCGTAATCCACTGCGGGCCCAGTGCGGGCTGGTAGATGTCACATGTCTTCGAATTTTTGGTTCTAGGACATGCCAGTTTCCTCACGATGTTTTCCTTCACCGTCTTGAAAGCAGTGGTAATTAAATAATTTACAGAAAGTAAAGCGCCCGTCTGGGTTCGAACCTACGACCTACAACTCGTAACTCGCGGCCATTACCACTGAGCCACCACTGCTTTAACGGATCTGATTGCGGATTTTTGATGGCAATAGGCTCGCCCTCTATGGGACTTAATCGTTGCTGGCTGTAATATACATGTCTGCCTACCCCGTTTCAAATATAAGCTTGATGTCATGTTGTGTTATTTTATGACAAAATGTTTATCTAACAAACTAGATAGACACACAATTCCCTTACATACGTTAAATTCAAAACAGCTTTATTTGAAAACTAGCCTTGTTATCGCTATGAAATTACTACGATTCGCCGCAGCATTGTAAATTCACAGTCATGAACGTAGTGCCATTACTACGAGCCGGAGTCCGTAATTAATACCAGCCGTTTGTCATGTTAACCATGTTTGTTACATTAAACAGTATTGGTGGCTCATATTTATTGATACAATTACATGGGCAAGTCAAGTTAAGATTAATGTTATTTGGTAAAATTCGTTTTCTTGTCTGTAAAATGCATGTTATAGTAAATAAAGGCGCTGACAAAAGGAAAATAAAAGTAGGCTTGTTTTAAACAAAGAAATTGCCAAACCTATGTGGTAGCGGAAAAATATATGTTATTCTTGAACATATTTCTCAGAACTTGGTTGTTACCAAAACACGTTTAGGAAAAAAATCTCGAAACAAATTAACGGTAAACTAACCCTTCACATTGAGTTTCAATCCAAAATTTCTGTTATAAATATCAACGTACGGTTGGTATTTAATTAATAACAAGAACGCCTTATTTGTATGCAGAATTTGGTTGTTTCTTATTTTAGATTACTCAACAAATTTTTGAGTAAATAGATAATTGCTTCATACGAGTATTTTGCAATAAATTACAAACGTTGTGTCATCGCGCTTCCCTTTATTTTGTATGCAGTCTGACAGTGACCACGGTTTTGCTGTTATCAGCGTCTTAACTAGGAATATTTTAGGGAATACCTAATTATTATTTAACCGTATGACTAGAAAAATTAAGGGGTACCTACGGTGAATGTAATTACATAACATAAAATCACGCTTGTATTCCCGGAAGGGTTAGGCAGAAGTGCTATTCTGTTGTGTATTCTGTTATTGTGAAATAGGGAACAATTATTTTTTCCAAAATTGTTTTAGACATATTCGGAATCAGAAAAAAGGCGCATCTGCCAGGTTTTTAAATATATTTTTATGAGTAATATCTTCAGAAATAGTATAAAGTAAAAGGGCATAATTACACCATTTTTTTGCACATTATGATAAGGAAAAGGACTCATTTGACTTTGATTACGTTGAAAGATCACAAATGTCGTAGATGTTTTTGTTTTTTATTATTTTCTTCAATAAAAAGGCATAACAGGTCCATATTAAAAATAAAAGGTATAAGAGCCAAATATGCCTATTCTTTTTAATTTTCATCCACTATACGGCTGAAGCATGAGTTTAAAAGAATAGATACAACTAGTCAGATGTGCTATTCTTAACTAGTTTTTTTTTAAATAGGTGAAGTCAGTCCATTCCGAAGATTGTCCATTTAACTCGAACAATTTTAAAGAATTGAGTTCATAAGTAAAGTTAAATGAAGTCATTGCAACTGTTGAAGTATTTCCTTTTAAAAATGACACTGACATATCTCGGGACTCTGGAGTACCGGACCTTTAGAAGGCGTACGAGGGCCCACTCGCAGAAGCCCGTAAGACGTTTTTAATGAAATGATGCACCAACCGACGACTATCCCTGTTCACACTATGCGAGTGCAGTCAATGACAACCCCGGGGTTGGTGTAATAGTGCATAGAAAGATATTGGATTATGTGTTTGGGTGGCTATAGTGAACTGGTTATCTAGGACTATGGGCCCTGCTAACCAATGTTTTATATATAAGTATAAAATAAGTATTTTCTTATTATCAAAAGGCACAATCGATCAAATGTGCCGTTTGATTATACCAACTGCCAAATTATTATCAATGAGCGCAAGACGACCCTGGAGGCGCGGGGGCGCCGTTAGCAGGTTTTTGTACGGACAACCCGGTAACATAACAACCTTATAACTTTGTGATTTTTCATGATACAGTTTTGAAATTTTGTACTTGTCTTTACATAAAGATACTAGACACGTGTTTCGGGTTTCGCATATACTAAAACTAATATTGTATATCTTCATTCCCATGCCACTTACATTTGTGGCCATAACATATTAATGGATGAATCATGAAATCAAATATTATGTTGTAGTATGTATTAGTGTGATTTTTGGTGATACAGTTGGTCTTATAGTTAGTATGGTAACACGAAAAACTACCTACAAACATTTCAATGGTTAGAATACAATACATTTTTATAATTATCATTTAGAATAAAATTAGTTATAATAAATATTACGAACACAATTAATAAGTCAAGTTTTTGAATTTTTATGCATAAATACATAATTATCATTCAGTTTATTACATCTTGTCAAGAAAGAATTCGTCAATGGCATAGTAGCATTTTTCAATAAAAAAAAAATATTTAGGCTCCGTTTAAATTGTGTCAAGTTTAAATCTTTAATGTCATTTGGTATTTTATTTAATATTTTCATAGTAATATATTTATGCTCGTGACTGTACTCATAATTAATTTTAAATCGTCACTTTAAAAGTTTAAAAGGTAAGGCCACTGATAGTACTCATCGAAATCTCTACCGTAAATTCATTGAATTATGCATCCAATATTCACCCTTTACGCGTCAGGTGTGCACAAAACAGCGAGTAATGGATATAAAATTGCCTCGTAGCCACTCACGCGTAGTACTTCAGCTACGCAGCATTGATCTCGGCTACGAGAACGCTACGCATTGCCTACGGCGTAGCAGTTCATTGAATCAGTCGTCATTAGGTAAATTATATTGGTGTGAGTGTCATACTTTCACTTTTTGGGTGCCAATTTGGAAGGGGAATTATTTTTTAGGGTTCCGTACCCAAAGGGTAAAACGGGAACCCTATTACTAAGGCTCCACCGTCTGTCTGTCTGTCTGTCCGTCTGTCACTAGGCTGTATCTCATGAACCGTGATAGTTAGACAGTTGAAATTTTCACAGATGATGTATTTCTGTTGCCGCCATAACAAAAATTACTAAAAAACAGAATAAAATAAATATTTAAGGGGGCTCCTATACAACAAACGCGATTTTTTGCTCGTTTTTGCTCGATATTGACAACGGCAACATGTAGACGCTTGACATATTCACAGAATATTTAGTTATATATTCACTTTAAAAATAAATAATTAAATTAAAATAAAACAAATATTTAATGTTATAAAACAAATGTTCCCATACAACAAACTACATTTTTATAGATAATGGCACGGAACCCTTCGTGCGCGAGTCCGACTCGCACTTGGCCGGTTTTTTTGTATTTACGGATGCAATGTATAAATATTATATAGGCTATGTCACTCCCACAATTAAAACGAATCTAATGGCACCTCATATATGTTAAAATTCATGAAGCCGCAGCGTGCCAAAGAAATAGATATACGAGTACATACATACTTTTGAAGAAAATAACCCCTTTTCTGGGGCAGTTTGGTACAAAACACAGCCACATAACATACATTATACTTATGCTAGAACTAGAAACAATCTTAATAACATGAAAATTAAAGCGTACACAGCATTCATCATAAATATGCTCCCTTCAAATATAAGTAATAAGAATACTAAACTAAATCTAAAACAGACCATTTTAATTAGGACGGGTAGCAAGCAGAAACAAAAAATAAGAAGTGTACAATAAAGTAGGTACGTTCATCTATCTATGCATCTATGCACATCTGCGTATACCTTAGGGAAATACAACCATGATGTTATGTTAACAAAGCGCAATATTGATGAGAAACACTAGAACAGCACATGATAAATCTGCTCCAGAAACACGCGGCACTTTTATTACGAGGATCGGTGATTAAGCAACCAGCGCTGGGGCTCTGTCTCGCATTATGCTGAGCGGTGGCCGTTTTGCGTGGATATGATGCATATTATCCCCCAACTTGTTCTTTTTTCTTTCTTTGCGTCATGTTTACCCCTAATAAACGTATTTTCATTCTTTCTTTTTTCTTTTTCTCAGCCAGTGACAATTACTTTATATTGGAGATGAGTGTAAACAATGCTTTTTTCATATTTTCGGGTTGGTCCCATAATAAAATATTTATTTGCGTAAAATATGATATAAAATGGTGTTAAATACAAATTTATATGGAAAACACATGTTTTGGATAAGACAGCATGCAAAATTATAAAGTTAGGTGAAGAAGGCATAGTCGCAAGCCGATTGCCGGCCACCGTAGGCGCGGGCTTGCGGACGGTGAGCGATGGGTAGCTCGCCGTCCGATAAGGACCAGGCCCGGGTCGACGGCGCGTTGTGTTCCACGCGCGCCTCAAAGAGATGTCAGCACCAACTGACGGGGTCCGGTAGGACCAATGCCTGCCAGGGTTGCGAGTTTGTCCGAAGGGGATATCGTGGCCCTGGCACACAGGCAACGGAAGGAACACGGGTGGGTTTTAGTCAGTAAAAGTCCCGCACCGCCCATAGCGGGAGAAGTTATTTGATAATTTCCCACCCCAAAAAAAAAAAAAAAGGTGAAGAAGGCATCAAACATCATCATTTTTAAAACATCAACATTAGTATGAACCATCGACATAGTGAACGTTGTTCATTTTCATGAGTACTACACTCTCTTAAAGCATGTCTCTCGTTTTACCTAACTATACTGCGTCACTGTGATAGTGTTGTTCGCAAGAGTGACTGCTGTCGGTGGGTTTCGGGTTCAATTCTGAAGTCGGGTAAAGTGTTTTTGTGTTTTTATATTAGGTATTTCTCAGCCCGGGGCCTGGCCAAAGACTCTCTCCATATAAGTTGAAATGCGAGTGTACTTTACACCACTGCTACCCCTTTGGGAAATAAAAGCGCAATGTTATGTTAATAAAACACAATATTGATGAGAAACACTAGAACAGTACATGATAAATCTGCTCCAGAAACACGCGACAGTTTTATTACGAGGACCGGTGATTACAACTAGCGCCGGCTTCCGCAGCGAGACAGCTAGTGAAAATTACTTTATGTTGGAGACGAGTGGAAACTGTGCTGGTTTATGTTCTAGATTTATGTTTATGTTGATGGGCTGATAGATGTGACGGTGATTGATTGATTAGGATAAGGACAAATAAAAGTAAGCACGAGATTAAGACGCTGATAACAGCTAAACCGCGGTCACTGTCAGACTGCATACAAAAGAAAGAGAAGCGCGATGACACAACGCTTGTATTTTTATTGCAAAATATGAAGCAAATTATCTATTTACTCAAAAATGAGTTGAGTAATCGAAAATAAAAAACAAACAAGTTCTGCATTCAAATAAAACGTTCTTGTTATTAAATACCAACCATGCGTTGATATTTAATACAGATATGTATTACATATATATATATCAGATATTTTGGATTGAAACTCAAAATAAAGGGTTAGTTTACCGTTAATTTGTAACGAGATTTTTTTCTAAACGTGGTTTGGTAACAACCAAGTTCGGAGAAATATATTCAAGAATAACAATACATTTTTTCCGCTACCACAAACATAACATATAGATTTGGCATTTTTTTTTGTTTAAGACAAGCCTACTTTTATCATTTGCCTCTTGTCTTGTGTGCCTTAAACATTCGTTTTAGACGATAAGCTTTTAGAAAACAGGACTTAATGTGTCTTGCATGTTACGTTCAACAGAAAGTTCAAAAGTATGGTAAATAATTATGTTATGTTTCGAATTTACATAACATGTAAGCAAGGATTGAAAATCAGGAGTTACTATGCTTATTGAGTTCTCAAAAGTCTATCTAATAAACAAATTAAACAATAACTTCAAATGCCGTTTAAGAGCAGGCAGTCTAAATCAAATTTCGAACGCAAGCTCCGCCCCTCACTCCCCGCCACTCCGTTATGTGCTAAACGCTAATACATCAGTAATAAAGATGAATATCGCATGTGCTCTTTGATCGTGTTCGAGCACGAAACTAAATAGCGTAAGTCTCAATTCTTATTTCGTTTATAACTAAAGTAATAATTGATCTTGAGAAAAAGTATGTTGTGTCGGGTTAATGAACTATATTTGCTTGCTGTGAATATTTATTTTAGACATAAAAGCTAAAAAGTTTGTTTTTAGAATTATCCTTAAAAAAGACATGATTTTCGAATTAAAAATTTATTGAGAGAAAATATTAAAATTACGTAACTGTCTTTAAATGGAAAAAAATCCAATAAATCATATACTAAAGTTTCATTTTGCTTGTATGTGTGACGTTTCAGAATATTCATGCAAATTAACATAAAAATAGACAGCCTCCTCTTAACCAAGTATAAAGCACAACAGAAATACAAATCAAAGATTCCCGGCGAAAGGCCCTTCGGCCCCGCCAACGCTAGGTTAAGCAGAAAAGGCACTCCGGAGCCATCCGCGTTAGGTCAACATAAAAAAAAAACAAAGATTCTCTTTCCAAAAAAAGAATCAATACCTGTAGACAACTTCGTAGACGCGCCCATTTTAGTATACGGAGATGATGACAAATATATCAAGCAACTAATCTTCTATGCTATGGGCCACTTCTCAAAATTCATTCCGTACTCGCACTCCGCACTCGCGTTCCGCGCTCGAGCTACTGCTCGCGGCGAGAGCAAGTAGCTCAAAGAAGTCTTGCAAGCATAGAAAATGTTGTTATAAGAAAAACAAATGGAAATCTCGTTATTGTACTTCAGAACCTACTCCGAGCCTCCTCCGAAGTATCGACCGAATGTTCGGTCCTTTCTTGACTTCCAAAGTTATTATATTTAACTCAGAATCCTTACCCGAATTCAAGTCACGTTTTTGACTTTGACTTATCTCTTTGACCGTCGTTTTTTTTCTTTCGCCATTATTTATTTATTTATTTAAACTTCTCACACACAATAATGTACAAAGGCGGACTTAATGCCATAGGCATTCTCTACCAGTCAACCATAGGTGGTGAAGAGACAAGATGGCGGGTGCTCTGATTGAGAGAAAATAATAATATTATCAAATATAACATAATTAAATATAAATATAATAGGTACAAAATTACATAAATAGGTTATAAACTTAGTTATAATACACATATATTTACTCCCATTCTCTGCCATAATCAGCCGTAGTCAGAAAACGGCTGGACATTCGGCCGATACTTCCGATTTATCTTCAGAGTAGACCCCAGGTACCTATCAACGCCCTCGCGCCCCTAGTCGCCGCAGGAGACGCCCCGGGCGTCGGGAATCGCAGGCCGATTCCCGGCCACCGTAGGCGCGGGCTTGCGGACGGTGAGCGATGGGTAGCTCGCCGTCCGATAAGGACCAAGCCCGGGTCGACGGCGCGTTGTGTTCCACGCGCGCCTCAAAGAGACGTCAGCACCAATTGACGGGGTCCGAAAGGGCCAATGCCTGCCAGGGTTACGAGCCTGTCCGAAAGGGATATCGTGGCCCTGGCACACAGGCATCTGGCAACGGAAGGAACACGGTGGGTTTTAGTCAGTAAAAGTCTGACACTCCCTCCCGCTCCACCCAGAGCGGGAGAAGTTATTTGATAATTTCCCACCCAAAAAAAAAAAAAAAAGGTACGGAAAATATTAAAAAATAAATACACTTTTCATATATGATCACGTTATTCTTCTATTCAAAAAACCTTACTGTAGTAGGTTTATTACTTTACTAGCTTTTGCCCGCGGCTTCGCCCACGTGGAGGTCAAAAATTATCCCACGGAACCATACTATCGGGATAAAAAGTATCCTATGTGCTAATCCAGGTCATGTCCTACCCATGTGCCAAATTTCATCCAAATTCGTTCAGCCGTTTTAGCGTGATAGCGTGACAAGCAAACAAACTGACTTTCCCATTTATAATATAGTTATAATTTATATATGTTATGTAGTTATAATGATAGTTAGGATTTATATCTACTCCTCATTAAAATGTTTACTTAACTCACACGATTTCTAAAATATAAACTCAACCTACTGCTTAGCATGTCTTAAAATTCATCCAAAAGTTTGTTTCATAAGTAACATGACAGGTCTAGCCTCATTTGGAGGTAATTCGTCAAAATTATTTATTCAGAGGCCTTAGTAATCTATTTGTGGGCGTTCCAAGAAAATGCAGACGTTGATGTGAGGTTCTAGGTGCCGTGAAAGTGTAATAATTTGAGTCTAGTTAAGACTAATAGGTTATTTATTTATAAATTTAAAATATATTTTATTTTGCAATTATGGGAAAAGGTATATAATATATTATATTAAATATATAATAACAATATTAATATAATATTTTATTTATATTTTTTTACATGGCGATACAAGGAATAGAATCAGACATATTTTACCAGTAGGCATGCAAAAGTTACAACATTTTAAACTAATGCACTAATCTAATCTAATAAACTTTAACAAACATAACAAAAAATACAACTCACAACAAAACATAATTTTTATTATTATAAAAAGTTCAACTTTTTCCCTCAAGAATTCTGTTACGCTATGGTATGCTTTAGCTGTCAAAAAGATTCGAAGCCTTTTTTTTAATAACTATAGCGACAATTCTTTCCAACTTAGCAGCGTTTACATTCGCTTGTCACGAAAATTCCAAAACCATAAAGTCTAAGAACTTATAATTTGAAATAATAACTTATCTTTCAAATTAAACATAATATGTTTATATCGAAAAACATGTGAATTTATGATAAAACAGGTCACTTAAGGTGGATCCGAAGCTGTAGCCCGCGAAATTGAAATTTTCTTACGTTTTACGCAATTTGCAGGTCAGTGTAAGGTTGTTTCTTGATCAAAATATGATTCGCGACTTTATCAGATATGTATTTACAGAATTATAATCATCGAATCGGTGGTTTAACACTTTACAAATCAAAATGGAAAAAAAATAACATATTCTGGGCTTCATTTTGGGTTGACAATTAGGTACCCTAAAAGTCAAAAGTTTTTGTGAACAAAGCCGCTAAAAATTTAAGGTTACATTTAAATATGACTTGACGATAAAATAAAAAAAAACATAGGCAGTCATTGGGACTGCCGACAGAAGTGAAAACTTAACGCTCAACGCGCCTAAAGGAGTTTTCACTTCAATAAAATAATTATTATTTAACCTTGCACAGAATACACAAATTAAACTTTTCACGTAGTCAATTTAACTTCACTACAGCATGTAAACGATGAACGAATGTTGTTGATGCGAACCGATAAGTTTTTCCCCTACCAAAAATCTCACAACGCGCCTAAACCACTTGTCACTTAAAAAAAGTGCTCTATGCGCCTAGCAATACTCGTACTTTTATTATTACCGTTTTGTTAAGTACATCGATCCGTTTGACACCTTAATTAAACGGATGGCACTCAACCAAATCAGTCATCATAATTTCAGCCGAAGGACGTCCACTGCTGGAGCTAGGCCTCCCCCAAGCACCGCCACTTCAACTGTTTTTGTGCTTCCCGCATCCAGCAGATTCCTGTGGCCAACCAAATCAGTAAACAAGTTCACAACAACAAACATTAAACTCTTATCCTCACCACCAATCAAATAAATCTCTATCTTCAGAACCGAGATTACCAGCAAACGAGTAGAAGTACCCTGAATCTAGTGCTCAAATACAACCTAAGATAAGATCCATATTGCACTGGATATTGCATGCCTGCCAACAGAAGTGTATTATCCCTCGAACAGAATATTAATATCACTGTCAAATGAATATGAGACTTATTTTGAGGTTGTAAGATTGAATATTGAATGGCATGTTGAAAGGTAGTTATGTCGTTGTTGCATCGAATGCGTCGGTTTCTTGTAAATACATTGGGCCGTGTAATTGGTATGCAAACAGAAAGGTTAGTCGGCCCGTTTGCTGAATCGCGAAGTTTAATCGGATCCTATTTTTTACTTGTTACTGCTTTTTTTTTTGCGGAGGCCATTAGGGCGGGTACAGAATGAATCAACGGCACATTTGCTGAAGTGAAATATTGGGTTGCATGATGGGCGATTTTAAATTTGTGGGTTCACTAGAAACCTGTTCAAGGTTTTTTGTGTAAAATTTATTCTTAACGATATCTTTATGCAGTCTATAAAGAAGAATCCTCTCTTGCAGAAAAAAAAGGTTTTTTTATAAGTAAGAATAGATTTTCGACAACTTTAAAAAGTGCAAAACAGTTTCAGATTCAAATACTTTTTTATAGATTTTATTTTGTAGGTAACCGAACCAGTTTGGTTTGTTCCATAACATCTGATAAGAGTACCTTGATTTCTAACAAAATGGAAGTCCTTAAAATAACAAAAACATAAAACGTTAAATATTTCGTGTAACTCCCAACGTTTCAGTACAAATGTTTATTACTTTATTCCGTACAATTTGTTCCTTTGTGCACCGTTATTCAGAAACTTGAACAAATTGAGCTCATACAAATACATTGTTGTGTAAACACATAAAAAACACAAAGAAATATTTAAAAAAAAACTAGACACCGCTACGAAATTCGTAGACATTCGTAGCAGCGTAGCAGAGTCTACGAGGCGTAGGCATTTGCATGTAGCGCGGGAATAAAGCTAACCACAATGTGCCGATATACGGATGCAGTGACATCCTATGTGCTGTGTCGTGAATGTACAATTTCCTACCGTATAATATTTCCCGACGACATTCGGGAAACATGAGACAGGATTTAGATATTTTTAATATAAAATATATTGTTCAGTTACTTACAGATACACAAAATACATCCCTACAATAATTAATAATATGTATTTTGTTTTTACATATCATACTAGATACTTCTCGTAGTAATATTCAAATTCAAAGTACTTACACTGTACCTATGTTCAATACATTATATGATAAAAATCAAAATGTTTTTCGTATCAAAAATCGAGTTTTAATTTTGATGCACATCCAATTTTCCGTACAATTTTCCCACTTTTTGGCACAAAATGCTGCGTGTCTACTACAGTCGTTGGTATTGTGGGATGAGTCCAGTCACCCTGCGGTATTTGGGGGCTTGCAACTGCAGTACAGTGACCTCATGCGTACGCGAGAGGGGCGCGGGGGGGACACACGGAACTAGGTCAGGGACCCGCCCCCTTAGTCCCCCCCGCGTACCCCGCACTCGATCGACCGCCAAAAATTTTAACGCTCACACAAACGAAAATCAGAGGAAGGACACAGTGATAGGCTGACAAATCATTGTTTGATTTGTACAGACGAGCACAGTTTGGAAAGTTTTGAGTTGTGGAGTTGTACAGCTGTATGCAAATATAGTTTACACTTATAAAATAGAGTATTTTGTTCAATTAAATTTGTCTGTTTGCACTAACTAGTAAATTTCTTAATTACTTATGTGTTTACTAAGTGTAAAATTATTCGAAAATGTCTTCTGCGGGATTTTGTGGAAAGAATTATGGAAAGGAATTTGGTCTTATTTCAGGAAAGCTAAATTTAAAGTTACATGCAATTGCAACATGCTTACTAAATTCAATGAATGATTGCAAGTTGCATTAATTTGATTCTCTACTCATACTTCATTCATCATTCATAGAGTACGTACGTACTCTATGACGTGACGTCACTCGTCATGTTTTTCATTCAACATTCCATTTAGAAAGATGTATTCATGAATCTGATTGGTATGCTATTTGATACATGTTTTAGAATTAATCTTTAATAGTTTAAAGTTTTCACTTGTATGTCATTTATTTCATCAATATTGATTTCATAAATTTATCAATTCCATTCATAAATTAATTTAAAGAATGTTAAGAACTGAGAGGGTTTAATTTCCATACATTCATAATGTAATTCAAATAAAATTCAAATTCAAAAGAATACGTCGCCTTGATAACGCTGTCATTTATGGACCTCATAGTTCTTTTGTACGTTATCTCTAGAAAATCATGCAATAATGGCCAAGAATTAAAACAACTAGTTTCCTATTGTGTTTATGTGGAATAAACTCGTTGGTGATGTGAATTAGTGTACATCAACTTGAATGCTGACATCACCATAAAGCATTTACTAAATCTGTCAAGAATAATAATGTCAAAAAAAAAATAAGCATTCAAAATAATAAAATATTTATTTCACTTCCCATTCCCACAGTACACAAACGAAAGCTAACAAGCTCCTTAATCTCTATTTATGTTTAAAATAGCTTTTCCTTATCGTCTTCGCACCATATTCACATTCATATAGGAAGTGACAATATTACTCGCAACGGAACAACGAAGGAAATAAGAATACCGGCCATATTTGTTTGTGACGTCATAATATTAAAATGAAAAAGGGTGCGATACATTATGTTCGGTCTTTTGGCGGTCGTTTTGAAATTCGAATACGTAGAAGTTTGGTTTGCTGTGGTTAGATTATTGTATTACTTTGAAGGTATTGTTTTGGAAGGTATTCCAGTTATTGAAATGAAACGGGTTTTTCAATGGAATAGCTTTTGATAGTAAAAGCCTTTGAACTTGAAAGCATTGTAATAATGAGTTGTAACCATAAACATCGAGAATGAACTGAGCGGTCCGTATTCAGCTGTGCAGTGAATATAGACCGAAAAGTACAAGAGAGAGAAAGCGAAGGTGCGGCCAGTAGTTGTCTCTTTCTAGAATTCTGATTGGTCTAATGATGTTTTGACTTTAAGTGGGATGCGCTAAGGTAGCCAGTGCAAATCTAATTTTCTTACGTTTTTTGCAATTTGCAGGTCAGGGTCAGGTTGTATGTTGATTAAAATATGATTAGACTAGCAAATAAGCTTATTTCGCTTTAATAGAGATTTTTTTATTTTTTATTGTTAATATTATTAAAAAAATATATGTTATTTTAATTTTTATTGTCTTAAAAAAATATTAAAAAACTGGCCAAGTGCGTGCCGGACCACGCACAGTGAAGGGTTCCGTATTTATCCCAAAAACAAACTTAACATTGTAGTTGAAAAACATGCTCTCCCATACATCGATATACGTTACGGTGATTTCTCCAACTGCAAATTCAAGTTGGTCGACTGTCACTCGTTAACTTGTAAAGCCTACTTAACTGTGATAGTTTTCCTTTTAATTTCGTTGTATATACTACTGAAATGATTTTTTTCACATATCCGTAACCAACCATTTAGCTGGCGATGGTGCTATTTTTTGTTAGTGTCGAGGGTCCCCGACACTTGACCCTAACGAAAAATTGCACTTTAAACCTTAATCTTACGCAAACGGATCCCTGAATTGAAAAATAGTTTTCACAGACCCACAATATTTTTGAACGGCCTATCCAACAATACCCCATACTATGGGATAGACGAGAATAAAAATATCATCCCCACATTACGTGCAAAGGTACTCTAAGAAAAAAATATTTTCAAGATTTTATTTTACGACTTTGTCGGCCATGACAAATTACAGCTTTCTAGTACTAAGAGTCTCTGAGCTAAGCTGGGGACAGACAGGCAGACAGACGGACATGGCGAAACTATAAGGGTTCCTTGTTGACTAAGGAACCCTAAAAATAAATCTTTCAGTCTCGAACCAAAGCCTTACTAGCTAACAGTAAAGAAATAATAATTAATAACTTAGAAATAATTATTACTTTTTCTATTATTAGTCACTGTAATTTTGAAGGTTTATCCTATTAATAAAAAATCGGTTGTCTGTAAAGTCGGTTTACTGAAGATAGTTGAACGTGACAACGTCATAAGAATCGCCGCAATTATCGCTGCTATAAACAATTCACTTTTCACTGCACTTCATACTTGACGAAAACATGTAAATGTATTATTGTATAGCAGCTGTTCACGCGGACGCATCGCTCACTCAAGTAGGAGAGAGACAGATGTCGGACGCTGCCGAACGCGGAGGCCGATTGTGCCTCTTTGTCGCTCGTTCCGCGCTCTCGCTTGCACTTCAAGCCTTAAATGGAACGCCTCAGAGCGAGGTAACGCCGCATGAGAGGTAACGCCGCATGAGTCATGTTTTTTCGTGCGTGCAGCCGGCTCCATCGAATTATAAGACGTTGTCACGTCAAAATGTAACACTACGCCTTTGTTATTACAGGCTTGCAGAAAAGGGACAGGTATTGGCCGCAAAGTCACTTTGTCTCTTTTTAGACAGTGGTCACTTTTGTGAGGCTATAACGCTCAGTCCAATTCTCTATGTCTATGGTTGTAACAGATTGATGGCCATCGTACGTAAAAAAATTACGACAAGTGTGTCAACTTTGCTTCACAGACAAAACAGAGTTAGTGAATTTCAATAATTTTTGACCGATGTTTAATCGAAAACAATTGAATTTACTTAAATGCATTATGTTATATTGATTCGTCTTTAATTATTTAGAAGGATGGCCCTTTGTTGTAAGATAATCGTTAATTGTAGTCAATTACCCGACGTCAGTTAGTAGGGGTGCAAGTAGACATCGAAGGAATCAGGAATCATATTTATCACAAATTTACTTACAATCTATATAGTAGTCACTAATTGCATGAGTACTCTAATTTAATGCTATTATAAAGTAGTTACTAATTCCATGCTCAAGCTGTCACTTCTATCACCTATCTATCTTCAAGTCATGAGGCCCTGGTACGGTCAGTACTCTGCATTAACTGACGAAGAAGAGGGGGGGAGGGGTTATGCAGGCCACTGACTTTACTATGTTTGTGTGTGTGTGTGTCAAACGCATGGTAGTGTGTGTAATGTTTTTTTTTTTAATTTATTTCTAATGCATTTTATACAGCGTGCCACTTTAATGGCGACATTCATTTAATACACCTATACGGTTTCGCGTTCACTTTATATAAAGATATTTTAATTTAATTAAACGTTATTATTCATTGATTTATTAACAATTTTCTAAAATTCATTTTGGAGCAATCTGTACTTAAAGAACTGTAGCGCAGAGGTCATTTGCTGAGGTCACGGATCATAACATCACATCAATGAAATTAACATGAATAACGAGCAAAGAGTAGGAAAGAGAGATAGCTTGATTACTCGTATTTTGTTAGAAAAATTTAATTTTTGAATATACGAATTATTTAATCTTATTATATTTTTTATGATTACTGGCCACTAGCCCTACCCGTATGTTCAATTAATGTCGCCATTGCAGCGGCACGTTGTATAAAAATATTAGTTTCTGCACTCCTCCTCCATGTAAACTTTAACTGTGCCAAATTTCATACACTCCTCCGTCCGCGTAATTTTCATAAAAAGGGGAGCAAAGTTTTCGCTTCATGTATTAATATAATGATATCTGTGTTTTCATTTTATGTTTTCCTCCTCTTTTAACAGTACATGATAATATCTTCGTTGTTCAAAGGGGATGGGGCACGTATTTAATTTCATATTAAGACGTTCGAAGGACTTTTTCCTTGTTTTTGTAACAAGAAAATCGAACATAATACTTATGCTAATTAGTTCCTTATCTCTTCATAACGTGGCTGGGGTTTTCTAGATATAGTATTATATATGAGTTATATTGATATACAGCGTGTTACGGAAAGGGTATATACATATCAAAGGCACGGATTCTTTTGGTGATAACAAACTACATGGCAACATTTTTTTTAATAATACACACGCATAACATAACATCACGCTTGTAATCCCTGAAGGGTTAGGCAGAGGTGTACCAATAGTACACCCACGTTTCGCCGGTTATGTTTAAGTCCCATGTAATAGGGGGCGAGCTTATTGCCATCAACCGGGCACAAATCCAGACTCCGGGCTGCTACTGAGAAATTCCTGGTGGAAAAGCCCAATAACACTTTGCCCGACCTAGGAATCGAACCCAGGACCTCGTGCTCGGCAGTAGCGCTTGCGGCCACTAGACCAACGAGGCAGTCGCAGTGGCAGTTTTTAATAATACCTACATAATTATAAAAATAAGAAACATTTAAATAATAAAATTCAAATGTTTCCAATTGAATTCTACACATCACTAGACCAAGTCAGCTGATCGGACACGTTTTAATCCAGTCGTTTGATCCCGTCGCCAATCGTGGCGCCCGCGCCGCCGCGTGTCGGTGCGGCGCCGTGTCGCAGAGCTGTGGCAGGAGTGTGTGTACTAGGTGCACAGACACAGATAATGGATCATGAACCTCGAAGTGCGGTGACACGTTTGATAAGATTTAAATTTAATAAACTGTAAAAATAAAAAAAATATCAAACATTTTCAAAGTTATTCATTTTGAGCTGATATTTTGTACAGAGATTCCGAACCAGATGCACTCTTCACCCAGTTTGTATGGATATACTCTTTCCGTAACACGCTGTAGTATATTTCCCGTGTGGTGCCGGACGTAAAGAATAGCACCATCCTATTTCTTCCCGTGGGTGTCGTAATAGGCGACTAAGGGAGAGAATGGGCAGCAGCGTTCTTGCATTTTAACACCATACTGCGATCACCGACCCGCCTGCCAAGCGTGGCGATTATGGCAAACCACTCTTGTGGGATGGGCCTATGTCCAGCAGTGGCCGTCTTTCGACTGAAATCATGAGTTATGAGTATATGAGTATTTTTCAGCCTTTCCGAATTCTAGAAAATAACTGAAAATTTACTTACTAACTATAGGTGCATACTGGATCTATAGGATCCCCCGGTTCTGAGTAGTAATAAATAACAGAACCTCGTTATAACACTATGTATTATTAATATTATACAGGTACAAGTATTATTAATCCACCGTTCTTGGTTCTAGAAAATTATAGAATAGAATAGAATACTCTTTATTATGTACACCATAAAAGTTACAGATATAAATGTTGAAATTTTACACAGGGTGACACAATGGGCGGTCTTATCGCTAAAAGCGATCTTTTACAGACAACCTTTTCAACAATTACCGGAATATTTTATAACTATTGGAAAGCTTCTAACTAGATATTTATAATAAATTGTACCTATTATAACATCGTAATCTGATCAGTGCATGGGCGTAAGCGTTAATCTCTTGCGATAGGATAATTGGAGTTTTAGCCTTCACACAGAAATTAGAATAGACTTCAATGGAGAGTCACATTCTTCTTATGTTATGTGTATTGGAATTCAGTATTTAATTACACAGGTGACAAGAAATATAAATTTCCTAAAAGGTACCAGATCAACTGTCAAATGTTGTGCATTATCCAACGAAGGTTACGTTCGATATTGCGGGTTTGATTTCGTTATCATTCTGGGGGTCTACTCCGAACACAAATCTGAAGCATGAAAATGAATGAAATATGAAGCATTTCTTGACTACGGCTAACTATGGCTGAGTACGGCGAAACAAAAAAAAAAAACGACAGGCAAAGAGATAAGCCAAAGTCAAAAATGTGATTTGAAGTCGGGTAAGGACTCAAACTCCAAAAAGGAAACTGTGGAAGTTATAAAAAGGATACATCGGATTATCGCTTCGGAGTAGATCCTTGCTTTCCGAAAAAACGATAACTAGAAGGTGGTTCTCTTTCTTGATGGTTCTTTATAATTATATCTAGTAGAGGGCGATGCGCCAGGCGTGACTCCACTCACTCACGCAACCAATAGGTAATTTTTCGTTTTTTGTCAGCTCTGGATATCCTAAAAAATGTTTTATTAGTTTTGACGATATAGCATAGCATAATCAGCCTATAATTATCCCACTGCTGGGACACAGACCTCCTCTCGGTGAGAGAGAGTGGGCCGTAATCCACCACGCGGGCCCGGCGCGGGTTGATAGATGTCACATGTCTTCGAATTTTTGGTTTGTTGTTGTACGAAGTTATCCTTCACCGTTTTGAGAGCAGTGGTGATGAAATAATTTACACAAAGTAAAGCGCCTGTTAGGATTCAAACCTATGACCTACAACTCGCAGGTCGCGGCTGTCGCCTTTGGACCACCACTGCTCACTAGGCCACCACTGCTGCTTTTGACGATATGCGTCAATAATAAATTATAGTAGCATCGTAGTTGCTTTCATTCTGCAAAAATCGTTTATGTATCGCGATGTGTTCTTCTTGAGAATGTATGGGGCAGTGTATCTACTCCATCACCTTAATGAATGTCGCGTATGCGTGTCTTTAACTATAAGTGAATTCACTTCGTAAAAGAAAATGTTTGTTACTCAAAATGTTGCTTAAGAGCAAACATACAGACACATGACGATGATGACGTTGTTGACTCAAACATAGTGTAGTTCAATTCAGAATGCTCCAAACTAAAATATATGTACATAGTTGTTAAAACACGTCATAAACTCATCAATAAAATCCGTCACGCTAATAAAAAATATACTTAAAGCAGTTTTTTTCCTTCACCAAGTTAATAGTCCGAGAAAAATGAAGAAATATGTTAGAAAAACGGATCGTAATATGCTTCAAGCTGGTAGACTGTTTACGTTGTAATGTCATAAGTAATAGTGACACTTACAAGCCTCACTGAGTAAGGACATTAAGTTATAGGAAGGTAGCTACTAGGGATTTAGAGGTATATTTACTGGGGTTTATTTCTGGCACCTGTGCGGTACGCCTTCGGAAATGTCCAAAGTATTTGCGAATCTTTTGTTACAATTTGAAGAGTCCCTTCAAGAGGCAATGTTTCTTTTGTTGGTTTCTTTGAAAATTCTCTAGTGGAATGCCATGAGGGTACTGAAAATCTATTTAAGGTAACAAGTCATGATCAATAACTACCCGATTTCTTTAGCATAACATCAGGTAATTTACCTATATAATGTTCCTACTGCTGGGACAAAGGCCTACTCTCTGTGAGAAAGAGAGAGCTGTAATCCACTACGCGGGCCCAGTGCGGGTTTGTTGATGCCACATGTCTTCGAACTTTTGGTTCAAGAACATACCAGTTTCCTTCACCATTTTAAGAGCAGTAGTGATGAAATAATTGACATCTACGACCACTTACAACTTGTAAGTCGCGATAACTTCTCGGAGTATAGGAACTAGCCAGCGCATTTGTAAATGCATAAACATGTTTATGAGCACTGAAAGAAATGTTTGCATAACTGTAACAAAACTTTGTCTTGCGAATTAGGTACTATCTATTATTTAACCCTGTTTTACTATTAAAAAAACAGTTTTTTTTAATGTAAGCAAAGTTATTTCCTTCAAATCAAATCCGTTTATTTGCCGGAATGTAGGTTTACAAATGTACGATCGAAAATTGAGTTATTTTTGAAGTAACTTAATTAGTTCGGCTAATTATTTCTTTCAGTGAGTTTGAAGGACCTTCCCTACTCAATTAAAGATTTCCTTTGATGAACTTTTGTAAATTGACTTTTTCCTCAATATTTTGTATCCACGTCTTGCTTACCATCTAAGTATCTTTCTCTCTTTCAACAGGAGAACGGGCGCGCGGCGCCGGACCTGACGGCGTCACCGGGCCGCGCGCCACCCGGGCCGCCGCAGCCGCCGCGCGCCAACCACGCACCACCCTGCGTGCTGCAGCCAGACTTCCGAAAGGTACACTATACAATTTAATATACAGGGTGTTTGGAAGCTAGGTGCAAAGTATTAAGGGGGTGACAGTAGAAACCATTTAGAGCATTATGAGCATGTTTTTAAAAAGGTTTGAACCATTGAGGCCATTTTATTTTTCAAATTTTAAAAATACGACTTCAAAAGTGTCTAGTATTTTTTCCATAACACATTTTCTTAGAACTTGGTTTATTAGATTAAATGCACATCAGATAAACCACGAAAAAGAAAAAAAAAAACCATCTTTAACTAGGGCACTGTTGGCAATTTATAAAAAATAGCAGATGACAAAAAAAAACGTACTTCGTCTAAGACATGTATGGCTCAAAATGATCAACTCTAATTCACTTTCGCATTTATAAGAGTTAAGATTCTTTAATGTACCTACACAGAAACGACGTACAAAAGGACAAGTTATACTTTAGTATGGCACAAACGGCAGACTGTTCCCACCAACAACAAGATAAAGTAACAATAATGACGAATATTAACACTCACAAAAGTAAACCGCTTTGACTTTCTTCAGTTTTGAACTTGTTCTTTCCAATTTCAAAATGTAATGCTGTAAGAGTAATTGAAACACCGCTTATGTGTTAAATATCTCAATTTTACCAAACCACTGAAATGCCCGACGTGTCTTTACCGCACAAGAAAATGTGCAAGAACCTCAGAAACTGTATTTTTAAAAGGTTACAAGAACTACTGAAACAAAACCCTTTTGAAGACTGTTTTAAAAGTGCCGCTTAGAGGGCACTTTTAAAACAGTCTTCAAAAGGGTAATAAAGAATACTTTTCAATCGTGACGAGAATATCTGAAACCGCAATCAAACAATTGTATAACGTAACGTGCAGTTAAATAAAAAATTGCATGATTTTTGGAAACAACAACGGAATTACAAAATGTTTTTAGAATATCGGAAACAAGCCACATCAATTTGTCGAATCTTATTGTTTTGTTTGTCTTGTGATCTCGAAACAGGAGTGTGAGATTAGAATGCTGCCAGTTACGATTAAAACTGAATTTTATTTTTAATCTGAAACATTTAAATGGTGCTTTTATTTGTTTATGCCGATAAATACCGACTTTTTGCAAGTATAACTAACTACTCAAGCAAGTATAACATTGATCTGTACCTGCAGTAGGCCAAGTAAATAGAATAGAATACTTTTATTTCAGACAAAATCCACCGGGTTATACTTGTCAAAAATAATAGGCCCGATTTGACATTTAACTTGAATCAATGTACAGACGCTAGCAGGTAAAGCTACCCGAAACTGTCAAATTTTCCTAATCAATCTTGAACCTTAAACTGTAGGGATAAAGTTGAAAATCTATTAAAGAAATTTGACAGATTGTAGTAGCTTGATGTGCTGGCGTCTGTACATTGAGTATTAGTTTTATTGTGACAAGTTTAGTAACAATTTTACTTATCATTTATTGTTATTACAGCAGACACAGACTAAAGACAGTTGATAAAAGATGTTAGACAGACACAGAAATGCTACAATGGTTCGTTTTTTTAAATCCCAGATACTAATCTGACAGGTGCAAATGTCAAACTGCAAATTAAAAAAAAAAGAACAACAATCATTTATCACCACATGACGCTGGCAAAATAGTCGACATCGGCTCAGCTGCCAAAGAAGAAAAAAAGAAACAATCATTTGAAATGTCAAATTAGCCTCTGGGGTAAAAAAAATATACCTGCAATATTTACACTGCAAGATGATACTGGAACTACCGAAAAGACGACTAATAGAGAAGTAGAGATTAACTACGATACATTTTGTGAAAGTATTTGTACGCACGTGTGCGTAATGAGACGGCCATCAAACAAAAACAAATCACGGATTTGTTCCTCGACTAGTACCGTCATTAATCGCTCATTATTATTAGTATGGCTGCACTGACGTACTCTATGAAAAAGACACGTGCGTTGTCTTGCGCGATCGGCTAGTGATGATTAGTTGACCAACAAATCTGGTAATAAGTGAGATATTACGAGTTCTTACAACTACATACAAACTCTTTCGTAAGGATGTCACTACACACATTGAAACAGTAATTTGGAGGGGCGAGCCATGTTATCGTAGTTTGATAGATAGTATGATGACATACAATTAACACTGCCACTTCGGTCTAGTGGTCGCAAGCGTTACTGCTGAGCGTGAGGTCTGGGGTTTGATTCCCAGGTCGGGCAAAGTGTTACTGGGCTTTTCCAACAAAAATTTCTCAGTAGCAGCCCGGAGTCAGGATTAATGCCCAGTTAATGGCAATAGACATATAACTTAAAAATAACTGGCAAAATGTGGTTGTACTATAGGTACCTCGGCCTAACCTTTGGGTATTTATTATGGGGCGTGATGTTATGTTATGTTACATACAATCACACTAATATTATAAAGGCGAAAGTTTGTGAGTGTGCGTGTGTGTATGTTTGTTACTTTTTCACGCTCAAACGTTTTGTATGGAGGTAGCTGACAAGCTACAAATAAATTTTATTTTGATTTTCGCAAGCTTCCACCTTCAGTTATAATTCTAGAGTTTGACAAGTTCCCAACTTAAAACTCTCCAATCAGGAGCCGGATGTAGAATAGAATAGAATAACGTTTATTACTCTTCTCTATTAGTAGACTAAGACTAAGACTCTTAAAAGTTTTTTTGTTGTTACAGTACACCCAAACGTGCAGGCAGAATAATAATAGAATTGACTTTTTATTAAGTACTAGCTGCGCCCCGCGGTTTCACCCGCGTAAGTCTCGTTCCCGTGGTAATATCGGGATAAAAGTAGCCTATGTCTTAATCCAGGGTGGATTCCGCGGGGCGCAGCTAGTTTAATAATAAAATCTTACTTATTACTATTATTTTCTATTACACAGGTATCAGGAGTGAGCAATGAAATATTCAGGCAGATAGAAATGGTTGAGAATGACCACGATTCGACAACTGCCGCGGCGCTCGAGGTCAGTAATAAATTATTTAATTTATTGAAAAACTTTGCGTAGTTAACACATCTTTGGGAAAATGTTACCGTTTTGATGTAGTGCCTAATTAGGAGAGGCGACTTATTTCTGAAATGATTCACGTTTATAAGAGCTTTTTTCATTGATATCGTAAGATGTGATGAAGATAAATTCTTTCTGTGGGTAGCCACAGCATTTGGAAAGCTTGCATAATGAACAATAGAAAAACTGTAATACAATGCAACGTAATGTTAAAGTTTCGTTCAGAAATCGTGGGCCAGAAGTCAAAGATTCCACAAATAGATAAGTTGCAAGCTATCAATGTAGACAATTGACACGGTTGTTCAATATAACTATTGACCATGGAAACATTTTCAATTTTGAATAAAACCCTACAGCGCCTACGATAAAAAGAAAGTACCCTTTTTCTTCGAATCCAGTTTATCGAGCGTGTTCAATATATTGTGATACAATGTTTCCAGGCGGTGGAGCGCCGCGGCGAGATGATCGTACGGATCCTTGAAATCAGACAAGTGGGCCGTAACAATATTGAAGCCGCCAAGAAATTCTTCTCATTACAGGTAAGAAATAGATTGCTGTTTCAGAGCAAATCGGCTGTGACTGACGGACAGACAGACAGACACACGCGTGATCTTATAAGAGTACCGAAGTTCATACCGAGAAGAGAGAAGCAGAATATAGTAATCGTAGCAAGGTTACACGAAAAGAAAAGGTAGTCTGAGAATCAGTAGTCGGTCCTACTATGCTGATGAAATTATTTTCTGTTTTTTATTTTTATTTTACAACAATTTTATGTACAGCACGTAAAGTTACCACAAACTGTCAAATTTTCTCATTCGATTTTGGACTTAACAATCAACATTGTAAGGTTTAATCATCTGGAGAAAGACAGTTTGGTATAACATGATGTGCTGGCTACTGTACCTGCTGAGAATACTGTTTTTAAATTCATAATTATCAAGGTTAGGAGTATAATAAAGTCCTTTAATTATACACCGTGAAAACTCTAGCAATTAAAGTTACTACTTTTAAAACAAAAAGGAACATTGAATATACCTGTTTTATGTTTCTATTAAATCTGTTCACGCCTTAAAGCTGCATTATTTGAAGTCGAGTTCGCTATTAGTTTTCGCTTTATGCAACTATCTTAACTCGTAACAATGCGTTTTCCTCAAGTCGGTGCAACTTTGCTGAAACTCTTGGCGTCTTTTGTTATTTACAACATCAAAACCAACAACAATAAATTGAAAACAAATCGTTAGCCGCCATGAATACTGATCATTCATCAACTACTATGAAAATAAAGTTTAAACCTTTACAGTATCGTGATTGGAAAATATAAAAGAGAACATAGAGAACTCACAAATAATTGAAAATATAAAAGAGAACATAGAGAACTCACAAATAATTTAATAACTACTCTAAACATTTCACTGCTTTTTCACTAATTGTAAATATTTAAAATAGTTCAGCATAGCTATTCACAACCCTACGACAGTTTGTCGAATCCACAGACTATAATATGTCGAATCAAAAATGACACACTTTCAATTGGCGGTCGGCAGCAATTAGCGGTCGGAAGAATGACGGTCGTCAATGCGATTTAAACTGACAAAATTTTCGGGTTTTGGATTTGTGAACAACCTTTAGAGGATTCTTTTGATACCTATAATTGATTGCGATTCGGCACGGAAGCGTATCGTTCGGTTGTGAATAGCTATGCAGGACAGTGATTGGACCCGTATCGTTCGGTTGTGAATAGCTATGCAGGACAGTGATTGGACCCGGCGTTAAGGCTTCTTTTTTAGGGTTCCGTACCCAAAGGGTAAAACGGGAACCCTATTACTAAGGCTCCGCCGTCTGTCTGTCCGTCTGTCACCAGGCTGTATCTCATGAACCGTGATATGATGTATTTCTGTTGCCGCTATAACAACAAATACAAAAAAACAGAATAAAATAATTTTTTTAAGGAAGCTCCCATACAACAAACGTGATTTTTTTGCTCCTTTTTGCTCTATATTGATAACGGCAACAGGTAGCGCTTGAAATATTCACAGAATATTTAGTTATATATTCACTTTAATAATAAATAATTAAATTAAAATAAAACAAATATTTAAGGGGGGCTCCCATACAACAAACGTGATTTTTTGACGTTTTTATAGATAATGGTACGGAACCCTTCGTACGCGAGTCCGACTCGCACTTGGCCGGTTTTTTGAAAACACCAGAATTCTAAGGTAATTTTCCCGCTCCATTGACCCGAATAGTCTGCTCGTACGGGACCCACTGTGAAAGAACGCTACTCTAGTGAACCCTTTTGTTCGAGCCGGGATGGCCTAGATCGCCGGGAATGTGAACGCAATTTAGCCCAGCATTGTTGGGATGTGCAATACGGTTCATCCCACAGCTATGTAATATTGTTCGCTATAGATTCTGTGGTTTATTCCATTTGCGGTTTCCTTGAGTTGCGTTGTGCTTAGTGCAATACAATACTATTGTCGTAAGGCGTCAGATTGGTTGGGAATTGGAAGCTTCTATGTATATCTTCGTTTTATGCTGAAATTGGTTGTTAGGGTTCCGTACCTCAAAAGGAAAAAACGGAACCCTTATAGGATCACTACGTTGTCCGTCTCTCTGCCTGTCTGTCAGTCTTTAAAGACCCACCTTCTGTCTGTGTTTCTCAGGGACAGTTATAAAGTTGAAATTAATATCAAATACGTAGGTCTACGGTCCCTCAGAGGTCTAAAAAAATCAAGCTTCTAAGTCAACGCAATAAAAAAATACGACGATTTATGCGACGTATTTTGATATTCGCAAATAAATCAAAACCTTGGTACTTCCCGTTGACCTAGAATCATGAAAAATGGCAAGAAGCAAGGTCTCACAGCACAAGTAAAATAAAAAGTCCAAAAAACCTTAATTCGTAGTTTTATCATATAAAAAATATTGTTTTCTGATTACAAACTTTCATTTGCAGTTGGAAAATTGACCGTGGCGTATATCCATGTATGGGAGAACAGATTTTTCAAATACAACGTTATGTATGTTTTTGGGATAAATTCATCACAACTACGGAATCCTTCATTGTGCGTGGTCCGACACGCACTTGTTTTATTTCCATGTTTGTTCTGTTGATTTTAAAATTATTTTTACTTTCACGTTTAGTGTCAGCTCGTAATCGTCCCGACGCAGGATATAATAATCGTGTTTACTAAGGTTTTAAGATTAGCTATCTACGTAATGAATAATAAATTAATGATTATTAGTGCTTCGGTAAAAAAAGACGAGTTCACATAAAATCATCCGATGTAGTTAAAAACATAAGATAAGATAAGATAAAGATTTATTTCTCACCACAATATATAAGCGTATTTTCAAATGATCAATAATTTCATTCATTATCATTATACCTAAGTAGTTTTAATTATACTGTGGGGGTTATTAAGGGTATCGTGTTAGGTCAGATAGGCAGTCGCTTCATCTAACATAGTTGGGAAAAGGCTAAGCAGATGATGAATTATATTGTGGGAGACTGGTGCCTAAGCTAGGCGTAAGGCCTGTATTTCAAGACACCAGATCTCCACCACTTCGGAAGCAGTTTCATTTATTTAGGTTAGACAAGGTCCATAATAAAATAGCAAAATTAAGTTGGTAACTAAAACATGCACGCTTAACAAACTTGTTATTTATCTCTTATACCTGAATAACGGTCTGTGTGCCGCCATCCAGTGAGATAGCATTAGGCCATCTACCCTACCAGCTACAGTAGTCATGAGGCTGTTGGGGCCTGTCGCGCACCCGACGCACCAGTGATGTGATCCGCAGACGCAGCAACGAGCCGAAATCCGGAACAAGTGAGTCCGCGAATATCCTGGACGCGCTATAGAAGCGCGGCAACCCCAGCATTACCCGGAACGCGTTATTGTACTGGACTCGTAGAGCATTGTACGAGCCCTTCATATAACTGACCCTCAGGGCGCACGTGCACTGCGACTGGCAGTAGGCCCTAAACAGTGTTATTTTAACCTCTGGCGTACACCGTGGGAACCTGCGGGCCAGCATGTTACACCTGACAGCCAATGCTCTGCGTTCCCTCTCTAAATCGGCGTGATCCGACAGCGTATTGGCACTCAAACACTCATCTATACAATAAGTACATATCTACTTACTATTTATAGTAAGTTTTACGTTTTATACAAAATTTGCCATATCTTTCACAGGACTCCCGTCACATAGTCCAACTAGTGGAAATAGTGAAGCGACCCGGCCAAACCCTGGGACTGTACATCAGGGAAGGCGACGGAGGAGCGCGGTCGGACGGCGTGTTCATCTCTCGGATAGCGTTGGAGTCTGCCGTCTACAACAGCGGATGTCTCAAAGTGGGGGATGAGATTCTGGCTGTGAACCTCGTGGATGTGAGAAGGATGTCACTGGATGATGTCGTCATTATTATGTCAATACCAAGGAGGCTGTTGTTATGTACGAGGCAGAGAAAAGGTTAGTTTTAGAAAACAGTTTGTTTGATGAATTTTAAAATTGCTCTACTCGTTACCTGAGTAAAGTAAAATGGCGTACCATTGAGTACAGTTGAGATTTGAGTACAGACTGACAGTTAGCAGTGGTGGCTCAGTGGTAACGGCGTCGTCTTACGAGTTGTAGGTCGTGGGATCGAACCCAAGCAGGCACGTTGCTTTGTGTAAATTATTTCATCACCACTGTTCTCAAAAACGGTGACGGAAAACATTGTGAGGAAACCGGCTTAGAACTAAAAATTCAAAGATATGTGACATCCACCAACCCGCACTGGGCTCGCGTGGTGAATTACGGCCCACTCCCTCTCACAGAGAGGAGGCCTATGTCCCAACAGTGGAAACATTATAGGCTGATTATGCATCTTATGCAATCACGACTAGATAATTATGTAGGCTTAGGCTTTGCGCACACTGAGTCAAATTGTCAGTCGACAAGCTAAGTTTTATGAAAATACCAATGATAGCGCGCACACTCGCACCAAAAGAGGTGAGTAACAGTCTCACTATGAAAGTTGTCAAAATAAATAGAGAGAAAGATAATATAGTCGCCGGCACGTAACTTGGGAAGAATCGTTAGATGTTTCTACCCCTTCTTTAACTTTCTACTAAACAGACATGTTTAAAAATCAATTCTGGAAATAACCATAGAATAATGACAAGCAATAAAAGTGCCAATTTTTTTTGTTGCACTAAGTGTACGAGTACATGCGTGAACATACTGCCACTACGCCAAAGCCTTGCCAAGTTACGTGCCGGCGACTATACCAAATTAACGATGGATGGAAGAATTGTGTGAAAACTTGTTATTTCTTTGAGATCCTTGGAAATGTAACTGTGTTTATACAGGATAAACACAGTAATATTTCCAAGGACTCAGCCTCTAAGATATGTATTCTGCCTCTAAGAAATACATACATTACCCTGCTTCTAAGAAAATCCCTTTCTGAGGAGTTCTTAGTAAATGCTGGAAAATCAAAGGCTTTCTTAGTTTCGGGAAAATTGTTAATTGTAGCTTAAAGAGTTCCTACAAAAGCATTATTATTAAAATCTTTATGTTTCTCTCACCAGGTAAATCAGGACCAGGCTCGCCATCTATGCCTCGGTCGGAGCACAAACCACCGCCAGTCGTTGTGCTCAAGAGGGACTGTCGTGATGATGACGAGAGGGAACGGGATCGAGTGGATGGACTTTATTCACAGTTAGTACAGACTTTTTTGGGTGATTCAAGATTTTATGGTCACGTGTACAATTTGAATATACATGGTGGTAGAAACTTCAACCCGTTACACATAACATGTTTATGTTACCATGGATTCTTCAGTACATGATTCTGGACGTCTTTGCGTTAAAAAAATTCGTTGGTTATTGACAAAAAACGAGTGAGTCTTACAGTAGTCGCATATGATGTGTAGCATCTGAAATCTCACCTTGGTAATAAGCAACTGAGCAGCGACAGAAATTACCCTTAAATTTTTTTAAAAGCTAAATACTGATATATTTATTCGAATAATTATTATTTACTCGTACTAGTCGAAATTCAGTCAATTCCTGTTACACACTTCCGTCCTTTTTCACGAAATCACTCCCACAGAAAGCGAGGGGAAAGAAATTACTGAACAAAAAATTTTTGACCTACGCGGTCAATGTGTATGGAACAGCATTTTTTTTCACTTTTGTAGGAAACAGTAGATTTTTTTTTTAATAACTTGCCATAAATTTCTACGAATCCAGAACCATGTACTGAATCCATTGTAACAAGTTGTGCGACGATGTCCCTGCCACCCTGTATAGCTGTATAGTAGATATATACACACTGTGACGCAACCTTCGGTTTTTGCTCTTTTCGTGGAATCTCTCGAGTCACGAACCAAATATGATTTATAAAGAATATTATAATGAAAATTAAAACAGCAAAAAATTCGAGTCTTATGTCGCTGTTAAAATGCTTGATCATCTTCTACCTTCCTACATATTCGCCGATGGTGACCACAGTGAAATATGGTTTCATACACAAATACGATGCGAAATATCGTATTTAAATCAATGAAATATTTACGTGATGCTAAATGCGGACGTATGTATTTAATCGGAACGATGGCTAAATGGCGATACGAATTTTATAATATTTTTTTAATTTTTTTTTATTATTTTATTTGTTAATAAAACGTATGTTTACGTGTAAAGTAATAAATTATTTTAATTATTGTGAATGTGAAGACTGTGTGGGTCATTGTTCTTTTCTTTCTCAGTAATCTATAATCATGAACTGGCAGTTTGAGTAATTAATGCGGTCTACCTAAATGTACTTTCTTAGGTATTGTTCGTCGCATCGTTGAGCTCCTTAAGTTCTGAGTTGAGCTGTACGATTACTGTCAAATGCGTGCACTGACTGGGCAGGTCTACTCAATCTGTATGGCTCTTTCCTCAAAAGACAATTTCAAACACCAATCTACATGGCCAGACAATAATATAGTCCAGACTTAATATGTCTGGACGTTAAAAGAGACTGTGACCTCTCGAGTTTGTTTCGGTCTTTCTTCTGATAGGAAAGATAGGAATCGTCAACCTTATCTAGTATTTAAAATATGATTGACGTGTAAAAGTGTTTGTACTTACAGAAATAAAAATCATTTATCACTAAAACTAAAAGCTGTTTGAAAAATTCCAACAGACATGGTACGCTTCGATCAGTGGGTCCAGGTGGAGGCGTTCGTCCAGTCGGAGATGGACGGGAAGAAAGAAGTCGGCTGCAACTGGGTGCTCTGTCACCAGACTCCACGGCTCTGGATTTATATTATAACCCAAGACCGCCGTCTGATCATTCTACATGGAGGTAAAGCCTCATTGAGTTACTTTACTGTTATACAGTCGTTGACTTGTATAGGTTGCACGAATTATCATGCATATTTGTGATGTATTCAACATCATAATGGACAATCTGCAACAATCAAATATTAACTCAAAACATTACAATATTTTTATTCTAGTGCTCATCTGCATGCTGTTGTTAGTTATCCGTCTAAGATTATTGCTAACACTATTCTTGAAAATACCAATTACAAGAAGTCACATCGCCTTATTGGTCTAGTGGTTGCAAGCGCTACTGCTGAGCATGGTTCGATTCTCAGGACCTGGGTCCGATTTCGAGGACCTGGGTTTGATGCCCAGGTCGGGCAAAGTGTTATTGGGGTTTTCTATAAGGAATTTCTCAGTAACAGCCCGGAGTTTGGATTTGTGTCCGATTGATAGAAATAGGCTCGCCTCCAATTAAATGGGACGTAAACATACCAGGCGAAATGTGGGTGTACTATAAGGTACACCTCTGGCTAACCCTTCGGGATTACAGACGTGATTTTATTGTTATGTTATTATACCTTCTACTAAATCTTAAAAAAAAAAAAAAACATAACATCACGCCTGTAATCTCCGAAGGGTTAAATCTTAGTCAGTATCACATGGTTATACGAGTACAACCAAAATTCAAGATACAATCCGTTGTTAAACATTTTCTTATTCTAAGTTCTGCATTCATCCATTCACAGCTATCGTCCACCACCACCAGTGATAACAGAGCAGCCAAAGTCTCAAGCGACTCATTTTGTACCATACGAGCGTTCCTATCCGAACACACTGGATAGTTTAGCGGAGAAAGTGCACTCTTTCTACCCAGCTGACAGCGGAAGGTATGATAGGTATGTAATAATGGTTTCACTTAAGGCCTGTTGCTCCAGGTGTCAATAAGTATCGGTTTATTTATCTACTAACTATTGCCCGCGACTCTGTCTGCGGATCAGGATGAAAAGTAGCCTATGGCCTTCTCCAGGTCATGTGCCAAATTTCATCCTAATCCGTTCAGACGTTTTAGCGTGACAGCGTAACAAACAAACAAACTCTCTTTCGCATCTATAAATATTAATGAGGATTCTGGTAGATAGTCTCTCTAGGTCTCTTTTGCTAATTGTTGAAGCCTGTAAATGGCTTATCCTTTATTAACTTAAAAAAAAAAAAAGTTTTTTATTATCTTCCATTGTACATAAACACTTAGCTAAACACTATACAGCGTAACAACTAAAATAAAGAGTGTTTCCGATGAACTCTGGCACCCAGAGTAAGATTTAACTTGTGTTTAGGGTGCCAGCGTCCTCGCCTATAATTTGAACATACTCGTATAACAGTAGTTGTATGACGAGCACAGTATATTATTATTAAGAAAACTACTTACTACTAGAAAATGCATGTTATGATGTGTCTGTTAAAGTACCTATGTGGGGGAATGTGTTTGTGTATGTATTGAGAGAGAGATAAAATATGGTGAAAACTTGTGTGTATATAAGTCTGTGTAAATGTAATTATAAATATATGAATTTATTAAATACTTAAAGCTTTGTTGTTACTTGTTATATTGTTAGCTGTAAACACCATAAAATAAATAAAATGGTAAACCCATCCGGACACTGTGGAACAGGCCCATATTCTTTTAATATTTTTGGCCTTCTGCCTTAAACTTTTAGTCTTATTTTAGTGGAACGCGTTTTGGTGGTCGTGTGCCGCGATCGGGATCGGAACAGCAGTTGCCCAGAGCAGAAACTCATTCTGATTTCGGTAGACATTCCTTGCTCAGGTCTAGCTTGAAGGCTTCAGCTGCAACTGGAGGTAAGGATTCTAATATTAGAATGGCATACTTGAAATTCCAAAGTGTTTCTAATAGACAATATTTATGTTACAGCATCAACTCTACAGTCCAGATACAATCAACGATACGGCGGCGTAGGCATGCCCGGATCTGGCCTATCTGGCACAGGATTGACAGACTCCGCATTGGCAGGAACTAGTTTAGGCACTGGGCTTCCTTCTGGACTCTCAAGCACAGGTCTCAGTGGCCTGACAGGTTCAAGCCTTGTCGGATCAGGCCTGACGAGCTCTGGCCTAGGATCTGCTTTAGGAGGAACTGGCCTGGGCTCCGCACTTTCAGGAGCATATGGAACAACTGGGCTGGGTCTACCATCATATAGTAGTAAATTTGGAACAGCTAGGAGGAACCGAAGTTTGGACTATTCGTCAGATACTGAGGCTACGGCTCCTACTAGAACTCCTTATTATTCGGGACTCAGTGGTTACAGGAGTAGCACTTTGGGAAGGGATATTGGATCGAAGTTTAATTCGTTGCCGAGGGATGTGAGGGGGACTGGACAGAGGTAAGCATTAGTTCCTCTCACCATTTAGTATCTAAAAACAGTTCAATCTACCAATTTTGTTATTCCAAATAGGTTGGGACTAAGCAGGCGAGCAGGAAGTGTTCTTCAAGATGAGCCGGAGCCTTTGTCTTCACGTTTGGATCTTCGGTCTTCCAGAGGTGAGCCAATCTACTGCATTTTGTAAATCTGACTTCTAATAACCTATACCAAAAGACATCCTTTCTAAGGGATCATTTGATTATCAGGTCGTTTACCGTCCTCTCCTTCAGTATTCACTTCGGACGAGTACAGGGCGTGGCTGTCGCGGGCGCCCTCTACCAGCGCTCTCTATGAGACGCTACGTCCACGACTTCCTACGCACTATTCAGCTGAAAATATTCACGACGCGCTCAAAAACGTAAGTAATTCTACAGTAATCGATCAGCTTTTATATAAATCGATATTTTTCCTTTAGATTAATACGCTGTCTTTTCAGATGGAAAGTGCCAGTCGCTTTGGGTCATCATTAGGTCTGGCAGGCCGTCGGGTGGAAAGACCACGGCACTTGCCTGCTCGCTCAGTTTCTTCACAGCAACTGGGGGCCACGCAACAACTTGGAGCAGGGGCCGGTGGGTCCCCATCAGCCCGTCGGGTTCGACAGTTGCTTGAGCTGGGGTCTCGGTTCAACTGTCCCAACCCAAGCCCAGTTCCAACACCGGGCTCTCGGCATCAAAGACACCTTGATATTAATCCTAATGGTAAAGTATTAACACACTGAACCCACACTGTCTATTTCATGTAAACTGCTATACATATATGTTTACGCCTTACTTGCGTAAGTATGAACATAATGGTTGTTGGAGCGTTGAAAGAAAATAGATCAAGTTTAAGACCAGGCAGTCTAAATCAAATTTCCACGCAAGCTCCGCCCTATACTCCCCGCCACTTCGTTATGTGCTAAACGCTAACACATCAGTAATAAAGTTGAATATCGCATGCGCTCTTTGATCGTGTTCGAGCACGAAACTAAATAGCGTGTCTCAATTCTTATTTCGTTTATAACTAAAGTAATAATTGACCTAGAGAAAAAATATCTGGTGGCTGGATAATAAACTATATTTTCTTGCTGCGAATATTTATTGTAGACATAAAAGCTGAACAATCTTGTTTGTTTTTATAATTATCCATAAAAAAGACATGATTTTCGAATAAAAAATGTATCGAGCGAAAATATTACAATTACGTAACTGTCTTCAAAATGGAAAGAAAAAGATCCAATAAATCATTTATACTAAAGATTTATTTAGATTGTATGTGTAAATGTTGCAGAATATGCATGCAAATTAACATAAAAATAGGGAGGCTCCTCTTAATAAACTTAAAAAAAAAAACACTGATTTCAATAATATTGATAACATTTCTTGCAGAGTTCCTAAAGTATAAAGCAGAGAAGCCAAGTACGGGTGGTCTTTCTGCGTCCATGACTGGTCTATCACGTCTATCTGGCGGAGTATCGGGCATGCTATGGGTACATCTGTTGGCGGGGCGTGGTCTACGGCCCACTGCGACGGGCGCATCGCCGGGGTCCCCTCCGTCCGGCCCACTGGCGCCCCCGCAGCCAGCAGTTGCACCAAGGGATCTGTATTGTGTGCTGGAATGTGATCGTGTGCATAAAGCGCGTACTGTGGTGAGTGTAACAACTAATACGTACTTATTTTTTTCTCTGCTTGGTTGGTCTAGTGGTCGCAAACTCTGCTGCTGAGCATGAGCACAGGTTCGATCCCCAGGTTGGGCAGTGATATTGGGTTTCTTTGTTAGGAATTTCTCAGTAGCAGCCCGGAGTCTGGACATACTCCAGTTGATGGAAATATCGGTTTTACAAAGGACGTATAAATAACTGGCAAAATGAACTGAAACTCTGTATACCGTTTCGGGGAATACAAACATGATGCATGCAGGGTTGGTGGTATGTTATGTTATATTTTGTATCTTCGACTAAATTTACCCCTTTATAATCGTAGGTACGTACCGGCGAGCTGGGTTTCGACTGGGACGAATCGTTCGAACTGGATCTAGTTGACAACAGACAATTGGACATCCTGGTCTACTCCTGGGATCCACAGCATAGGCACAAGCTCTGCTACCGAAGTGCTGTGACCCTGCCTGACCTGCTGTCACGCTCACCTGCACATCAGCTGGCTGTCAAGGTAAACCTAACTTTACTGAGTACTAAAGTAGACCTCTGCAAACACAATTTCATAAGATGGGGGATTATCGTTCTATCCAACACCTAGTGCGAGTGGCCCTCTGGTCAGGAGTTCTTCCTGGCCTTGACAAATAGCAATAGCTTTCAAAGCGTGTCGTATTTCTACAATGACTTCAAACAGGATTGATATAAGCTTTTCGTTAGCATTAAATAGTAAATCTTATATTTTACTTTTATTATTTTAATAATATTTTTTATAGATATTTTTTATATTTTGTGAATGTGAAACGTTGTAGGCTTAATAGACCGTAGATTTGTGGACCATGTTAAGTGTAAGCCCGTCAAAAAGTACCAGGTGGTACTTATTGACGGGCTTATACTGTCTTCCCATACCATTAACACTGTAATTTGAAAACATTGTAAAAGCCAATTACTTTTAAAAGAGTAACCGTGGTTCTTACCGGCTCTTCTCCATAGGAAACGACTAAATGGAACAGTGCACCTAGCTCCTGACGTTTCATTAGTCCCATTTAGGTTTATGTGAAATAAAATATTTTAATTTTTGATTTTGAATACATTTTTGACTTTTTTGTCATTGATATAGCTGTAATGTCACATTGTCTAGTTCCTCAGACCAAGTCTAATGGTAATGTTCTTCTAACTCCACTATTGACCTTATATGTACCATTGAAAAGAAAATAGGAAGTATTTGCTGTAAATGGTTTATCAAAAATAGATTAAAATAATAAAATTGTTCTCCCTCGCAGATGGAACCTCGTGGCACTCTATACATCCGCGTGCGACACACGGAACCGCACGATCTCTTCCGAAGACGACCAGCGCCTCCACGAGGCTCGGCCCTCTTCGGTGCTGAACTAGATACAGTGGTGTCAAGGGAACCGCGTCCACCACACGCTCCCCCCGTGCCCATGATAGTGAGGAGATGTGTTGAAGAAATTGAGAGACGCGGTTTGGATATCATTGGTAAGTGAGAAGTGCCTTCCATCATAGTATAAAACACGTAGAGAAACCATAGACTGACAAAACTTTTGATGCCAATAACTTTATACATACAGTTGGCGTTGTTCTGAAAAAGTTCTTGATTTGGGAAGATTTTAACTAAAACACATTTTACAATTTATCTAATAGTGTTCGAAAATAGTGACATTGGTAAGCAACTGTCTGGCAGATAATAACGCCCACCTTCATGCAGATCAGTATCAAGTGGAGCATTAGAGTCAAAGTAGTGGACGTATTTACCGTATATCACGAAAAAAATGGTAAATAGTCTAAAAATGTGCCTTAAAAAATACTGACGATTTAATTATTATTTTAATTATATATCTCCAAAACAATTTTCTTTGACACAGGTCTTTACCGTTTATGCGGCTCGGCAAGTAAAAAGCGCATCCTACGGGAAGCGTTCGACAAAAATGCTCGAGGAGTGGAACTAGCTCCAGACTCCGTGCCAGACATCAACGTCATCACCGGTCTGCTGAAGGACTACCTAAGGGAACTGCCGCAGCCGCTGTTCAGTCGCTGCATGTATCAGATGACTCTTGACGCACTGGGTAAGTATACCAACATGCAGAATTTAATATACAGTGATCGGTAATTAATGGATAACCTTGAAATGGCTTAATATATAAACAACAGCACGGCCATTAAAAAAAAAATGTGTAAGTGTCAACTAGAGATCCAATGAAATTCATTCATTTGTGACCTTTAGACTGTAGACATGTAGAAGAATTTAACGTGAAGTGAATATAATTTTTCTGTTTATAACAACATCTCTGTTAATCCTATTTAGGACTTTGTTGTATATTTATAAATTTTCAGACAATCTGTATAACTAAGCCTTATTTAAAGTCATATTTGCTTAATTGTATGAATGTTGATGAGACTAGCTAGATAATCTTATGCAGATGATGCATGCTAAACAGAAAGTGTTCTGTCTACGGGAATTGACTAGCATACATTTTCTCTCAATATATTCATAATACTATAGCTAATGACAGTAGTATAGTCTACCATAATGAGACAAAGCCCAAAGCCCTCCTCATCTCGTCCATTATGCTAATCTTCTCATTTTGTTTCAGGAATATGTCTCCCAGATGACAGGGAAGGCAACGCTCGATTAATGGCCTCAGTAGTCGAGTTGCTCCCTCGAGCATCAAGAGCCACCCTGGTCTTCTTACTCGACCATTTAGCCCTGGTCGTGGCTGCTCAGGACCGTAACAAGATGTCTCCACAACACCTCGCAGTGGCTCTGGCACCACCATTGATGCTCCACTCGCAACCACCGACAGAAATGGACTACCAGAGGTCTATAAATGTTCTGCAATGTCTTCTGCAGATCTGGCCTGCTCCTAAACGTTCAGGTAATGTCACCTCTTGTGTCAATCTTTACACTACATTGAGAGATTTTGATGTAAAAAACAACATGGCTATAGGTACCTGATTAGGTTTAAAGTGATCTTCAGCAAAAATAAACATCTCATTTCCATCTACATCTCTTTATCTACTTTCCTATCGCAGGTATGCTGGAAGAGATTTCTTAAGAAATAAGCGTAATTTCTATTATTTTTTCTTGTTTTATTCTCAGTATCGTTGATGGTGTGACTGATAAGGTCTTCAAATAACCATCGCGATTGAGCGTTAAGCCACTACTGTAAGAATTGGGGAATCCCCTGATCAAGTCTAGGCAATGCTTACGAGTTATTCACTATACCAATGTTGTTTTTTACATCACTATGCTAAGTAGTATCAGAAGCACGCACATAGAACCCACTAGCATACTCCAGAAACTAGACCCAAAACACAACTAGACAACATTCCACTCCTCACTAAGCTACTTTCACCTATTGCTGTACCTACTCATCTCATAATTATGATATCTTACTCCTCGCGCACACGGCGGGCGTAAAACACTGGAGCTCAATTCCAAGAGGGATAAATATGAAGCTCTTGATCATTGAAAAGTAGGTAGCTACTCTTGGATAAATTTCCTGCTCTTCCGTGACACAATGTAGACTTATGTGCTCGGTTTTATACTTCATCAAGCCCGTAATTAATCTGATGGAAAATCTACCCCTCAATCAAATCAGTTGACATAAACATGATGCATTGTGAGATTTTTAAATCTGATATGAAGTGAATATAATTATGAGGTATCAAATGATCAGTATCCTTCCTTGAGGCCTGGCCATTTGCGAATGATACTTGATAAGCCCCAAAGCGTGTTAGAACACCCTCTAGCTCTCCAACTCCTTCTGCATGCTATAGCTGATCTATACTATACTTATACACTAGACAAGAACACTGAATGTCTAAAGGCTAAGCGGTCCCTTAACGCATGTATGTTTGTAGACAGTTCGGCGCGGCGAGTCAGTAACCGGGCCGCGTGGAAACAGAGTCAGTGCGTCGCCAGCGGCCTCACTCACACTCCCCCAAGGTATAACATACTACCTCCTTACATAGACTTATATGTAAGATGGGAATAGCTGGCTATAAAAAAAATACTAAAGAGAAGCCGCTAAAACGCCAATAGAATTCTGGAAATACTTTATAGAAATAAACATAGTTTTCCCGTGCAACTTGCATAATCCTAACTTCTGAACTGATCAAGAATGTTGCCTGTTTTTCTTACTATATCACTATTTTCCATTGTCATCTTTTTCAACAGGCTTTTATCACTTTCTACGTTTTTTACACACAGTTTAAATCTCCTTCTCGTGTTCCATTTAATGTTCCATTGCAGTAATTTGGAGGTTAATAGATAAGAAACGTGAACTTTTTCTATATAGGCCGAGTTCCGCCCTCAGTCAGTCCATATCGGCCTCAAGTGGCAGCATCAGCAGCATCTCCGCCGCCAGCTCTCTCGGGTCGGCCCGCGCCAGACCGCTCGCCGCCCGCACATGTAATTACTTTTCATGATATTATTTACGAAAGACACACAGCCAAGATACGATTAGACAAATTCGTGCATAAGTAATAACAGCCGCATGGGTCGTCCATTAGGTTAAGCTACACTTGCCGGGGTTGCTCCGTGGATGGGCCTCGATCGTTGGTCCTGGCTGTCATTCATGGATTTTTGACAGTCGTTAGGGGTTATCAGAAGCCCAAAAGTCTGACAACTAGTCTTACCAAGGGGTATCATTACCCAGTTACTGGGTTGTGGAGGTCAGATAGGCAGTTGCTCCATGTAAAATATTGGTATTCAGCTGCGTCCGGTTAGACTGGAAGCCGACCCCAACATGTTATAATTGGGAAAACGCTAGGCTGATTGATTTTTGTACACAGTTAAGATACATTCCTTCAGAGTACTTCATGTTATGTTCCAGGTTCTCTCATCAGTCAGGGCCGGCCAATATCGTCCGCAGTCGCCGCTCAGAGGCCCTCTGCCCGCGCCACCACGGTCCCGTCAGGTGACAGTTTCCTCTCCCGGTTCGCCCAGCAGTAGTTCCGGAAGTCACAGCCCTGCGGATACAATTAAACATGGAGGATCTGTGTCCTCCATACTGAGGCAACCGGAGCGTGCCGCATCCCCGCGGTCTTCGCCGAGGTCCTCACCGCGCGCGTCACCAAGAGCCTCCCCACGCGACTCCCCGCGGACTAGCACGCCGCGGGATAGGGAGTACCAGTCCCGGGACTCGTCGCGGGAGCACACCCCGAGGGAGCACTCGCGCGAGCACACGCCGCGCGAGCCTGGGTCCCGCGAGTCTCCGCGCTCCGTGATCCCGGGCACGTCGGCCGGCCTGGCTGTGACGCTGAACTCGCCGGGGCGCGGCGGCCTGTCCCCGCGCTACAGCTCCACCAACCCCTTCCTGCAGCAGTACGATGCGGAGGAGGAGGCCGAGGCGTGGCGCGCCGCTGACATATTCTCCTCGTCCTCCACGCACGCATAGTGCTCGTAGCGAATTGAGATTTTCTAGTCAATTTTTTTAATCGAATCGAAAGAGTGCTACGATTCCGCTGTATATTATGTTGTTTATTCGACGAGCGTGGTGCGCGTTCGTGTAATGTTTGTTATATATAGAGCGAGTTACGATGTATATTACTGTGAGAATGTATCATGCTGAGGCGCGAGGTGACACGCCTCGCCGGCCGCCGGTTGTCCCGCCCCGTAGCCACTATAGTGTTTATCGTATTGTATTGTACATTGTATATAATAAACGTATATGTAGGTACGCTCCAATTTTGTACCATTCGGGTGCGACCGCGGCGGCCGGCCCGCGGCGCTACACACATCATCCCACATATCAGAGACTTGTGTACGGAATCGACACGATAGAATGAAAATGTCCAAGTTATTGACTTACAGACACCACAAACAAAGCAGCTTCCAAAAATAAGACTAACAATAATCAAAAAATCATTACAAAATCACAATACTTTAGTATCGACGACGAACACAAGTCAGTAGCTCGAGTAGGGAGAGTGTATCATAGATCAGACGTACGGACTGTCTTGAGACTGAGACCATATCAGAGTAGCTCGTAGACTCGAAGGCTATCCGTCGTAGAACGAGCGATTACGTGGCATATTGAAAAAGTCTTGCAAACGCAATGCTGTTGTGAATGATAAATTACTATTCAAATAATCCCCGTTCTTTATAAAGTAATAAATATATAACATAATATATTAATTAAATATAGTCTAGTAAAGCATTTTTACGAGTCGCTAATTCTATGAAGGAATGGAATTTATCTGTTTGGATCGGTCGCATTCTCAAGATCAGGGGCGCTGTGTTCGAAGTTCGGATGATCCAAACGATTGAATTGAATTTAATAAAGAAAAATATAAATTCTAAAATGTACGTTAGCATTCGAAATTCGAAAACATAACCTCGGTTCTTATAACTAGCGTCTGCTAGACATATAAGAGTGGGAAAAATCGACCAATGACAGCACTGATCCTACTTTCACTGCCATGATTGGTCCATTTATAATAGAAAGCATAATAATTATACACTTGTTTATATGTCTGTCGGAGGCTACACGGGTACTTATTACTTTTGAGCGACACTTCAAGACGAAATTTTGTTATTAAATATTAAACTGTTTATAAAAATAGCATTGCACAAATAACACGACTGATATGGGACACAAAATGTTTTTGATACTTTTTACTTTTTGTACCTATTCCTCGTTTGTAATAATGGATATTAGGGCTTCGTTGGAGAACCTCGCCTTTGCTGTACCTCTATAAATTTTAATAATATCAATGTTTGTGCACGAGTTCCCTTTATCCTCATTCATTTATTCATCTTTCGCAGGGGCCTCTGACGTGTTCGACCATACACTTTTACTATAAAGGAATTCGTGTACGAATAAATAGTTACATTATCTTGTATGAAGGCTGAAAATCGATGACAATACTTAGCGATAATTTTAACGATTGTACGGATTGTATTAGTCGAGCGGTCGCCTTCATGAAGATTTTGGTCGTCGGTTCGTATTGCCGGACACTCAATGTTTTAGATGTTATTTATATACGTGTGGAATACTTATTTCTATTGCAAAATATATAAATATTAGAGAATAGTGGGGTTTTAAACACTCAATTTAGATAAATGGGGAATGATCACAGTGGATCATATTGATCAGATACGTGTCTAGAGTAATACAATCATAAGTTCTTTGTTCGATGGGAGATACTTATATGAATATTTCGGAGATATTTGAGTCTTTTCTGATGTCCTTTTGGTCTGAAGGACGAAAATCTAGTTGTGACTGTTATCACGATGTTGTCCGGTAATGGGAACCGATAGCTTCCACTCGCTGCGCCTTACTCGTCCTAGTAAAATTATGAGCTTAACAAAATTTGTTTAAAATATACACATATAATCATAAGACATTATAATCGACAGTAGGTCTCTCGCCTATTATTATGTAATACTTTAGACTTTGATACGATTGATCATGACTTGTATTGTTCACATTTAATCATGACTAAGGCGTGGTGTTTGGATGCATATAGCTGTACGGGTGTTTACATGGCCGATGTTTTGTCCAACGAGTTATTTGCTGTCACTTCTACATGACAAAGTTGGGGGATCATAGAGTAAGAAAACAAATGAGGGACTAACAAGGATTTAGAATATTGTTATTGAACGAATTGAACGAATTATTGGAAAGCCTAAAATAATATAAATAAGCATAACAGTTGTGTATTGTTTGAAAAGTTAAGTAGGTTTGAAATTAAAGTGACAGTAGTAAGTCTAAAACAAAACGTTAGTGATGTGAGCACGCTCTAAATGTTGTGAGTGGCTTGAAGTGTCGCTCGACAGTCCTGTAGCCAGCCGCGATGCGGCGGTAGTGTGTAGTGACTACGGCGCACAGCTTAAGTTGGCTTCAAGGGGGCAATAATTCTGAGAGATTACACTTAGGTTCCGAAATGTTACACCTAGGTTTGAAAATTTACACCTAGGTTCTGAAGAGTTACACCTAGGGTTTGAAAACTTACACCTAGGTTTTGAAAAGTTACGCCTGCGTTATGTAATGTTACAACTAGGTTCCGAAAAGTTACACCTAGGTTCGAAAAGTTACACCTAGGTACCGATAAATTACATTGTAATACAGTTATTACATGTCCTTGTAATTTTAGCACTTGTTAGAATCCATCTACATATAAATTAATTTATTGAAAATAAAACTTATTATACACGATTAGAGTTACATATTCATTGACTTGGTATCTGCCCGCCCATGTATCTTGTATATTACAACAATTAAAAGTTTAACTAGATATATTCCAAATTAAATGAATATAACGATTTAATTGATAGATGCGATATATTTTAATGTAGATAAACAATTTCATTATTGATTTGATGTTTGTTGAGATATACACAGTGATAGAGTTTTTCTAATCAAACCGATGGTTATATAGCGTGGAAGTATAAAATAACTGTTGTTACGAGACTTTTCTATATAATTTGGCCTACGTACAAACTCGATACGACTACCTATAATAACTTTAAAATTTAGATTATCGTGGTTTTTCTATATCTATTCTAAAGGTCTTCTCTATTGTTAGATTTTATGATGTTACAGATATAATGTCCAAGAGATGGCCAAGTGTTACTCTCTCAAAGTTGATGCCGCTGAACGTTTGTGTTGCGGGACCGTGGTCCCTCTGATAATATCAGTATTTCGACAAATTGGTAAAGAGTAGCGTTACATGCGTGAACTTAACTTAAAGAGTAAACGCCGCCCGTATCTGTACCGGGTGGCTGGAACACACACGAAAATAAATAATACGACGTTATAATCGTTTCATTTATTGATCCTCGTCATAGTTGGTTTTACTGGTAATTGATAAAATCGTAAGAGAAGTCGGTGAACTTATTTATCCATCCATACCATAAAGTATGGAAGGATAAATAAGTTCACTGAGTAATACTGAGTATCACACTAATATTATACAGGCAAAAGTTTGTGAGTGTGTGTGTGTGTATGTTTGTTACTTCTTCACGCTCAAACGGCTGTAACAATTTTGATAAAAAAAATTGTATTGAGGTAGCTGACACCCTGGATTCAGACATAGGCTACTTTTTATCCCGATATTCCCACGGGATCGAGACTTACGCAGGTGAAACCGCAGGGTACAGCTAGTAATATTATAAATTCGTGTCTGTCTGTATGCTACCTTTTCACGCCTAAACCATTGAATGGATTTTAATAAAATTTGGCAAGGAATATTGCATCCCGGGGAAGGACAGGCTACTTTTTGTCTCAAAAAACTCTCTCAAAGGGAGGGGAGATACAGGGGAGGAAAGTTTGTATGGGAAACCTATCATTTCTTAAGTTAGGGATATGAACATTCAAATTTATGCTTTTGGTAAGAAATAAAGAATTACGTGTTTCAGCGTTTTTCTAAAATCGTCCTTTAAGATGGTGAAATAGGAAATGATTTTAAAATTCATTTTATTGACATTTTTCAAAAGATAATTGTAAATATAGTCATAGTCCGTATCTTGAGGTGATATTAGTCTTTATTTCATTAAAATCAGTCAACTCGGTCAAAAGTTATTACTACGTGGTTTGGAACGGAGAGTTTGAGTTTACCAGTGTACTCGATAGATAGCGTTGTGTAAAATACGCAATTTCTTAATCGCGGTGTTAAGATTTTCCGCAGTATAGTGATTTTTATCCCTAGTACGTTCCCTTTTGTAGTTGGGATAACTTTCGAACCCCACGCGGGCGAAGCCGTGGGCAAAAGCTAGTTTAATATAAGTTTGAATAGCCAATCCATCTTGAGCAAGCGTTGGCGACTGGTGATCATAATAATGGTGGCAAACTGGCGATCAATGTTTATGCCGGCTTTGTATGAAGAAGAGGCCTTTGCTCTGCAGTAACAGGCTAGTATTATTATTTCTTTTATTTGATTATATACATATAAACTATTTTTCTTAATATTAGTATACAGGGTGTAAGGGACAGCCCTCCGCAAATTAACAGGGTGCATTCAGCTCCTTATTTTGAATCATATTCCACTGAAAAATTACTTAGGTCAATTTTCAGTTATTATTCCTTTATTTCAATGTAAAATTACATTCTCTGTACGCAGTACTCCATTAACGTCAATAACACAGCTAAAATAAAAATAAAACAGCAATGGATGTTGAAATTCTCTAACGAACGAAGCCTGAAATCAGCTGTTCAATTTCCGCGGTGTGGCGGGGGGACGTCTGAAAGCTCGCTGCGCTACCGTTCATTGCATTCGTTTTGCCACGGTAGCGATACATTGCGTGTAAGGTAATAAAACGTATCAGGATCATTGGATTCCCATAACGTTCCTGAAATAATTTCATGTACCGGTTATCTTATCTTATCTTATCTTATCTTAGTGCGATATACTGAATTCACCCCATTAGTCTGCGGAGGGCTGTCCCTTACACCCTGTATAACAAATATATTATAAGCATTTGAAAATATAAAAAATTGTAGCCCACCGGTATCGGGAGCCCTGACCATCGGTAGATTGGTCCCTACCAATCTACCGATGGTCAGGGCTCCAGAGAGAAGAACCTCCTAACAATGCGAGCCCTGTCCAGAAGTTCGGTTTTTTTAATCAAGTCCTTAATCCAGTTGCCCAACGAGAGCCTCCTTAGGTGTTGGTCGAGCTTCTTGCCAATTAAGCCATTGGCTGATATGACTATCAGCACAATGATCGCTGAGTCCACAGCCCACATGTCGACAACCTTGCGAGCCAAGTCATGATACTTAGTCTAGATTATTATCTCCATTATTTAATTAAGAACATATCAATCATATTTTTAAATATATTTGAATATAAAAAAGATATAAAAAGATTTAAAAAAAAAACAATGCAAGCCGTGTCCAGAAGTATCTACCGCTCTCTGAATTAGGCCCCTAATCCAGCTGCCCAACGAGAACCTCTTTAGGTGTTGGTCGAGGCTCCTGGCAATTAAGCCATTGGCTGATACGACTATCGGCACAATGACTGCTGAGTCCACATTCCACATGTTGACAACCTCGCGAGCTAAGTCAAGATACTTGATTTGTTTATCTTTCTCAGCTTTCACGAGGTTCCCGTCATGAGGGACCGTTATGTCAATAATCATTGCGCGCCACTCTATTTGATCCACCACCACTATATCAGTCTTATTGGCAACAATAGTCCTATCAGTGATGATGGATCGATCCCTGCTAGTACAATGTGATATTTCCATTTTCGAGAACTGGGTCGGGCACATACCTGTAGTACGGCACTTCCGGTTCCACAAGGTTGTATTTCGGAGCAAGTTGCTGATGAATAATCCTGGCTACAAGGTTGTGTATATGCAAGTATTCTTCGTTAGCTAGACGAGAACACCCGGAGATAAAGTGTCGGATTGATTCTCCCGTTTGGTGGGATGCCCGACACACGTCAACCGTGCAATAAATCTCCGGTAATTGTTCGCCATGATAACTTGTAGATTGGCAACCCGACGGTTGCCTGTTATTGCCATTATTTTCTCTCCAGAATCTTATGTATTTAATTAAAGACTCCCGTAGATAGGCGCGACGTGGCGGTGCGACGCGATTCTGATAGAACAATTTCCACAAAGTTTTCATATAAATCTTTCTACTAGTGTCGCGTCGCGCGCCTGTTGCAGGAGCCTTAATGCTTTCAAAGACCCACCAACAAAGGAAAACTTAAAATAAGACAAGAACCTTTAGTTTGAGTTGAAATCATGCGGGTTGGTGAGTATATACCTAAACAGAAGTTTGAAGTTGGTATATAAACAGCTACCTATGCAACTTATTATATTGAAGTCTTGTCGCCAGATGGCGTTAGGAAACACGGATTTTACAATAGCTGAGACTATAGTAGATATTGTAAAGAAAGAAAAAAAAATCATCCTAGTGCGTATCGGACCTCGCACAATGAAGGGTTGGGATGAATTTATCCCAAAAACAATCTTAACATTGTAGTTGAAAAACATGTTCTCCGATACATCGATATACGTCACGGTCGATTCTCCAACTGCAAATATACGCTGGTCGACTATTACTCGTTAACTTGTAAAGCTCACTTAGCTGTGATAGTTTTCCTATTAATTTCGATAGATATACTACTGCTATGAATTTTTTCACTTAACAAAAAACAACCATTTAGTTCGCTTCTATCAAAAGTGAGGACTTATTAGATACGCAAACGGATTCTTGAATCGCAAAATAGTTTTAGCAGACTCACTTTTAGCAATATTTTTGAACGGCCTATTCAACGAAACGGGATATAACGATATCTTCCACACCATGGGACAGACGAGAAAAAAAAAAATATAATCCCCACTTTACGTGCGGGTGATACCCTAAAAAAAAATCTTTCGTGATTTTCTTTTACCAGTCGTGTCGGCGTGATTAATATAATAACTATTACATACCCATGATAAATTACAGCTTTCTAGTAATAAGAGTCTCTGAGCTAAGCCAGGGACAGATAGACAGACAGACAGACGGACAGAAAGACAGACAAACAGACGGACATGACGAAAAAATAAGGGTTCCTTGTTGACCACGGAACTCTAAAAATTGAAATATTATGTTTAGTAACAATATAAAAAAAACAAACAAACATAATATTTCGGATTTTATTAACTACAGATAACGACAGAATAATCATTCAATCTATGAAGGTAACCCTATTTAAGCCAAAGGTAAACAAGTGTAGCACCTTCAAGACAAGTTTTTTGTTAATCAGTGCAACGTTGGTGTATTAGTCGCAAGCGTTACTGCTGAGCATGACGTCTTGGGTTCGATTTCCAGGTCGGGCAAATACAGTGTTATTGGGTTTTTCTATTTGAAATTTCTCAGTAGCAGCGTAGTCTCTTTGTGCCCGGTTGATGGCAATAGGCTCGCCCTTATTATATGGGACATAAACATGACTGGTGAAATATGGGTGTACTATAGGTACACCTCTGCCTAACCCTTCGGTTAGGTGTTACGTTAAGTATTAGGCCAAACACTAAGTACTCAATACTCTAAGTCCGTCTAAAGGAACTTCGTCGACTCATTCTCGTCTCAGGTCGCCATGACAACGGCCGCAGAATCGCTTTGTAAGTGGAATTCGTTGTAGCTATTACATGGGATTTAAACATAATTGGTGAAATGTGAGTGTACTAAGCTCTGCGCAATCCTTCGGGGAAACATGGCGTGAAGCAAATATTTTTTTTTCTATCATTTGATAGATAAAGGTAATATGTATTTAACACGAAATCTTAAAATAGCCAAGATATATGTATAACTTTTCAGTTACTAAACTGTTTATTATATTATCCATCTTACCACACAATCATGTTCGATATTTTTCAGTAAAGAAAAAATAAAAATTTAAATTCACTTTTATATTTAGATAATTCAATAACAAATATCTTGTAGGTTCCAGTGGTTTTATAAGAGCTTTCTCTTATAAAACCACTGGAACCTACAAGATAAATTGGAAAATGCAAAGCGTGGTTAATACCTGCACAAATTTATTTCTGAAAATAGAATATTCATTCTCATTTTCATATTTTGCTAGATTATGATTTTTTTTTAGATGCCTAACCTGTTTAAGGCGGACCATACACCTACAATAAGTTTGAAGGCTATGGTGGTCGCAATATTAGTCAACCCTTGCATTTAAACGATCTATTATTTTCACGCAATAACATTGGGGGCCCTTAAACTTCAACGTTTTCGGGTGAACAAGATATGCGCAATACACGATACAATTAAAATATGGTGCAATAAAAATAAAATTGGGGGCTTTTTCGTAACCATTTGTCTATTACAGCTTGTATGGTTTTAATTTTTAGATATAGGTAATTATTTTTATTGAATAAGTGGTTAATACTCTGACTGAAGGAAAATGCAATTGGGTTAAAATTCCTCGATAGAATTTATTTCCGAAAATACCTCTACTTTTTGTATATTATCTGTAATTCTAATCATCATCATCATAATCAGCCTATAATGTTCCCACTGCTGGGACACAGGCCTCCTCTCTTCGAGAGGGAGTGGGCTGTAATTCAATGACTTTTACACTGATCAAATTACTCCATGCTACAATAAACTACTGACACAAATAGACAGACTGAATCATTCGATTTTTTTAACTCCAACTACACCAGAAGAGGTATCGAGGACGATTCAATCTCTCAAAAATATTAAAAGTACAGGAAACGATAACATAAGAACAAACATTATCAAAAAAGTCCACCATATTATTTCCCATCCACTATCTTATATTATAACCTTATGTTTTGAAAAAGGAGTCTTCCCAGATAAACTTAAAATATCTATTATTAAGCCGTTGTATAAGAAAGGGGAGAAGACCTCAATTAAAAATTATCGACCAGTGGCATTAATACCAATATTCTCAAAAGTCATAGAACAAATAATACACCACCGAATGTACAATTTTCTTGGAAGTAAGAATGTACTGGTTGATGAACAAAAAGGTTTTAGGAGAAATAAGTCAATTAATTTTGCATTTTATGATTTTCTCAAGGAAATAATGTCAAGTGTAGATAACACACTACCCATCTGTGCCTTGTATATGGACATGACGAAAGCCTTCGATCATGTTGATCATACTATACTTATCGACAAACTAGGAAGATATGGAATACGCGACAATGGTCTTGATCTTATTATGGACTTGTTGAATCTGTCCTCAGATATGGCATTATCTTTTGGGGCAACTCATCAAATAAAGATATGGCATTTATAATGCAAAAGCGATGCCTACGTGCCATGTTCGGTATCCAAAGTACGGAGAGCTGTAAGCCACTTTTTACAAAGCATAAAATACTCACACTTCCGTCACTTTATATTTTGGAAATAGCCCTATTTGTGAGAAATAACCCCCATTTGTTTCCTCGAATATCGGACATTATAATACGTAATCGCCGGGATAATAGTAAAATTCGTGTTCAGCCAGCTAAGACAGCGCTACTGTATAAAAGCGTTGTACTCGTATGCAGAGCGCCAATAATTTATAATAATATCCCTAGCTGTGTTAAGAAATTAAATATAGACCAGTTTAAGAAAACATTTAAAAAAATACTGACAGAAAAAGCCTATTATAATGTTTATGAATTTTTAAATGATAAATCGCTCTGAAGATACTGACATCTATTCTATTTATTTTGAATCGCATGATTGTTGACCTATTTAATTTAATATTGTTGTTAATTATTGATTTACTTATATTATTCTTCATTGTATCATAATTTTTAAAACCTTTTATCTTTCGACCGAATTTGTACACCAAACATGGTCAAACATGTTGAGCCAAAAAAATACCTTGTAACACCTATAATAAGCACCATACCATGTATATTATCTACACATGTTTTTGCAAATAAATGAATCTGAATCTGAATCTATTACATCATATTTAAGTAACCGACAACAATACCCAGAAATAACAAATATCAATATTCAAACTAAGCGGGAAATCAAATATCGATCAAAACTTAGAACGGTGAAGTACGGTGTACCTCAGAGGAGCGTATTGGGTCCCCCATTATTTCTGGTGTACATAAATGATCTCCCAAAAGGTATCAATCACCCAACCGTATTATTTGCCGATGATTGTACAATAATGATAAAAAAAGATGAGTCCTACAATTATGAACAAGAAATCAATGACATGTTAAAGCAAACTATAGATTGGTTGCAGTCGAATAATAACATTTTAGTCAGCGACAACTACAATAACTACCGGCTAATATTAGTCACAATGGACATTCAGTTACAAAAACGGATAGATACAACAAAGTTTTTAGGATTAGTGATAGACAGTCAGCTTACGTGGAAACCGCATGTTGAAGAAATTTGTAAAAAACTTAACAGTTTTGCTTTTGCTCTTCATAAGCTGTCCAAATTTGTGAACCGTCACGCCTTGCTTATTGCCTACCATAGCTACGTAGAATCAGTTCTAAGATACGGAGTCGTTTTCTGGGGTAACTCAACAGACAAGAATTACGTGTTCATCGCATCGTTCAAGGGACAGTTGTAAGCCATATTTTGAATCTTTTAAGCTTCTAACATTGCCGTCATTATACATATTTGAGGTGGCAAAGTTTGTTAAGACAAACCCACAGCTTTTCAAAATAAGAGCCCCAGCAGATCCACGGCCTACCGTACCATAGCTACGTAGAATCAGTTCTAAGATACGGAGTCGTTTTCTGGGGTAACTCAACAGACAAGAATTACGTGTTCATCGCATCGTTCAAGGGACAGTTGTAAGCCATATTTTGAATCCTTGAAGCTTCTAACATTGCCGTCATTATACATATTTGAGGTGGCAATGTTTGTTAAGCCAAACCCAGAGCTTTTCAAAATAAGAGCCCCAGCAGATCCACGGTAAAGAAAAAGAGATTCGAACATTCTTTGTGTTTATCACAGTAACACAGCCCGCCTAAGTAAAAGTGTTTATCGAATGGCTCCAGTTATTTTCAATAAAATTCCACGACATATAAAAAATCTTAATAATAATATGTTTAAAAAGACACTGAAAGAATTTTTAATTGATAAATGTTACTACTCCACAGCTGAGTTTATGGAGGACACCACTGACATTTAGATTTGCAATAGGTATTACATTTAGATTATTATTATTTTTGACATTGGTAATTGTGTGTAAGTAACTGAGATATTTTAAATGTGTGTCGGGTGTTTCGACACAACTGTATTATTATTTGTATGCTCTCGAGTAAAATGTAGCGAACTAACCATTTTATTATAACAACCTATTGTACTGATACCTACATTAACGAATAAATTTGATTTGATTTGAATCTACCACGCGGGCCCAGTGCGGGTTAGTAGATGTCACATGTCTTTGAATTTTTGGTTCTAGGACATGCCGGTTTCCTTCACCGTTTTGAGTAATTCTAAAATCCTAAGTGATTTCATTGCAAAATTGCATTCAAAATGTGCGTATTAGGTAATTGAAAGTACTGGCATTTTTTGTTTGATACATAACTTTTTTTTATTTTTAATCAGTTTTTATTTGGTTAGGCGCTCTTAAGTTTTATTTTATTTTGGTGCCAGCGCATTGTTGCGCTCTCTTTTTTCGCATGTGGAAGTAATTGACTATCACTTTCTTATGCGGGCGCCCAGTTCGCTATGATTTATTTTTTACGTATCACCGTCAACAATATTGCGCAATTCGTGATATTAAACAAGATAACGAACCGGTAATTTACAGATTTTTTCGAGCCAATATCCATAGAGTAGGGATTCAGTATTAAATATACCCAGTTTACCAATACCGAGGCGGCTTGGGTTCCGTTTCGATATTCGAAACATCTACGTAGCGATACCGAATTCATTTCCGCTTCCGACCGAGCCTCGGCGCGGCGGTGGAGACTTGTTCGACACAACGCTATGTTATGTTAAGGCTCCGTGCTCGAAAAAACCCTCTTTTGTCAATTTCTTATCTAATTGTGAGAAAGCTTAAAATAATTGAAGCTTTAAGTATGTGTGTGTGTTTTCGTTGTGCTAAGCCATTCGTGTCAGTCACAGCACCTGTTAATAGTTTCGCCACTTTAGCGCCACTTTAGCTTGGAGAGGGGCCAGTTTCCACTTCGTTGGAAGACGGGGAAACTGGTCCTCATAAAGAAACCAGGGCGCCCGGCGGACTCTCCGTCCGCTTACCGGCCCATCGTGCTGCTCGACGAGGTGGGCAAGCTCTTTGAAAGAGTAATTGCAGACCGCCTTGTCGGGCGGCTGGTACGGGTGGGGCCGGATTTGGCGGAGAGCCAGTTTGGTTTCCGTAAGGGGCGCTCTACGGTGGATGCCATCATGCGCGTTCGAGCCCTCACGAAGGGGGATGCTGTTGCCCGGGGTGGGGTCGTCTTGGCGGTGTCTCTTGACAAAAAAAAAAAAAAAAAAAAAGTGGTCTCGAAAATATAGTTCATTTCGCTTTTGATTTTCTTAAATAAAATTTTGATTTCGTTTCAAGGATGAGTTTTAAATTTCTTGAAATGTTTTGCTAAATAATATTTAGTTATATAATAATTAATTTATTTGAAAAATCACTTCCAACATGCAAAACAAAGAACTTGACTTTCCAAAGCACAAATAATTTTGTTAAAATTCTTTTCCCTTTCTTACACTCAATGAACAAAGTTGATCGAAATCAGTCGACTTCGTGCACGGCCCCTTATGGCGCTGCTACTGATACATTCTTAATGAAAATACTATTGCAAACACTTTAACTATTGTAACTGTTGTTGTAAGTGTATAACTACCTAGCTATTTAACTAACTACCTATTTAACTCCTAATCTAAGCAGCTCTATGTTTCATTAATCTCACGAAATGAAAGACCACACCAACGACGCTTTCATCAGTATCAGTATTTTATATCCCCGGAAATTTGTCTTCCAGTGTCAAAATACAAATAACGATACAATAAACGCGGCCAAATAAGTCTTGTCGATCTGTTAGTGAGAGCCACTCACAGCACTGCTGGTATGCCGTCTGCAGTCACCGCTCGACCACAACAGCTGACGGCACTGACGCGATCTATACGGAAGCGTGTTCATAGAAATACATAGAAACCATTACTGTCGCTGCGGTCCGTCATTGCGGTTGGGCGGCACTGCCGCTGCAGTCTGCCGTAGCCTTCTGAATTGTTCCTTCATTCAACAATACTTTATTAAACAAAGCAAAGTCCGACTTCGTTTCACCTGCATTCCCTTAACCGTGGTGAACTAATTTTAAAGTTTTTTACTTACAAGCGGAACTCATTGTTGTAGTTCAGTCGTGGCGCAACTTTTGCATTGTTCATGACTGCGCTAATTAAATCTGTGTGCCGGCAGGCCGACACTATTGTTGGATAACAGTTGTAGGACAGAAGTTTGCTGTTATTGTTTTGTTTGTTCGAAAATTAATATTGAAGACATAGTGGTTCTTATATTGGTGAACAAAAGGGATCAAAATGCGGGTGAGGAATGGCATTACGTATACAATAGGTTATAAAGTGCAAGAAACTATTTTACGCAAACTGTAGGGGTTTTGGATCACGCCTACACTTAGATGATAAATGATAGATGACTGCTTCTCGTTGATATAGGCAGAACGATCGCGTATTGATTGATAAATAACACAACCTTCTGCGGCGAGTATAATTGATATGTTTATTGATACAAATGATAAGGTGCAGTGATACATAGTGCTAAAGTTACAGTTTAAATACCGTATAAAAGTGCTGACGCGCGGCACGAAAATAATTATGTATACAAAACAAAATTAAACCTGTACAGTTGTCTGTACATGCTGCCGAGGGCGCAAAGGAAGAAAAATACTTCAAATTAATAACAAATTAAACAATGCCAACTTAAAAAACTCAACTTAAATACTAATTACAAAAATCTATAAATCTAACTTTCACTTAAAGGAATATCAAACTTGATTGAGTGCAAGTTAGGGGTTGATGTGCTCTCGGTGATCCTTCGAGTGGTAGGCTGCGGCTTGGGGATAGTCTGTACTTCTGTTAATTCCAATCTTGAGTCCAATGCCGGCTCCTGTCCCCGCCTTCGTCGGATCCATATGATAATTAAGGTAAAGCCCGTCAGGATCCCTCCGGCCACCAGCGAGTATAGCACGCTGTACTGATGCACGTCGTGGACACTCAGTGTTTGTGTCGACTGCTGCTTAAGGTTGTCGATTTCTGATCTCAACTGGCTCCACATAGTGTGATGATCCTCGGGTACAAAAGTCTCAACCGAGGGGATGCTGGTGTTGACTATGTCATTTACAACAGACATCTGTGGAAGTTCCATCTCTTCTGCATAATGGTCCACGTGATTGATGAAATTCCTATGAGAGTAAATCTTGAAAGAGTCTCCTTTGAGCGTGCATCTTGGGCATAAGGTGATTATGCCATTGCCGGATAAAGTCTTCACTTCCGTAGTCCGTATGCCAAAAATGCGGACAGTGCATTCCTGACAACATTGATACAGCCAGTCGTTCAGGCGCTGTAACTTGATCCACTTATTTTCGCACTTCGACTGTTTGTGAATACAGGGCGATGTGATTATGTCATTGATTTTAATATCACAAATGGATTGTTTTTCTCGAATTTCATAGATGGGCTTATCAATGGAACATAATATCTTTTCTGGATTCGCATGAAGGCACTGTTGTAGGTCGTTTTCTGTGAAGAATAAAGCCAAGTCCTTTCTCAAATTAAATGCTAAGTATGGATAAGTCGGTGTGACTTGATAGCTTTTTCCTGATTCTTCCCTTTGTAGGGGTATGATTTTATCTAGCTCATATTTTTCCGTAGTAACCAGAGGAATCTTGATTTCCATAATGAGATAGTCGTTATATACTCGAGCAAACACTCGCAGTAATCTATAAAGACTTCTGATACTTGATTTGTCTACAGGCACATTGAGATCATCCTGTACCTCGTGTGTTATGATATTTATTTGAGCCTCTAATTCTTCAGGCGGTAACAGGTGAGTATCTATGCGCCCATGATAGATATCAGTGACCACATCGATGAGACCTTGTTGTACAAGTCGTAAGTTTGATAAAACGGTGTAGGCTGATAGTGCTGACGACATTAAATAAAGGCCTTGCGTTGTGTCCGATTGCACGTTGTTTACTTCGTGCAATAAGGCTTTCATCTGGTTATTCATGGACGTGAATTGTTGATTCATTATGGCCTCATTTCGTCGAATAATGCTGTACTCCGATTCAATAATAAGAGTTTGATTTTTGATAAGGCTCTGTAAATGATTTTCATTACGCGATATTTGCTCAATATCTTGTTTATACTGCTCTGCAAACTTGTCGTCCAACACCCCAAACAAGTAACTGGCCAGGTTGCCAACTCCGTTTACTAGTCCTCTCTTGTATCTTTTGTTTGGGTTCCGCAGTAAAGAATTGTAATGTTGTAGTTCGCTCAACTGGTGTTGCAGTTGTAATATGATAGCTCTGTACGGCATTCTTGATTGCGGTAGGCACGTTCGCTGACATAATTGATTTAAATACCGAACATATGTTTCTAAGTCGGTGAACCCAGACCAATACGTAGACATGTTGTAGTAGACTATTAATTTCCATTCGTCCTTGATGTGCTGTAGTTCTGATACCTTGTCGAAAAGCATAGTCCTTTGACCGTCGAGTAGCGTGATATTGTATGATATTGATGATTGCTGCATACTAGGCGATATTATCATCATTAACATAAGAAGTGCTGATGTAAATAATGTTTTCATGTTGAATTTCGACCGTTCGCGACGCCTGTTGGATGTTCCTTGATGGGAACTGTTCGAAGTGGCCTCGCTTATGATATTATTTTCTTGTATTGGCAATGGAACAAGTTTGTTGACCGGACGCTTGATAATATTATTGGTAGTTTTCAATGTCACAACTCTTACACAGCCATCTTGACCGGGATGTAGAGCTTGAACTCGCGCCATCGCCCACTTGCCAGGCGGTATGTTATCTTCTTTTATAAGAACCACATCATCTAATTTAAGGTTTTCTTTAGTGGTACGCCACTTTGTTCTTGACTGAAGCTGTTGAAGGTACTCCGTGGACCACCTTTTCCAGAACTGTTTGTTAATTGCCTGAATCAATTGCCAACGCATAGTCAGGCTCATATGATCAGGATCTGTCTGTGGTCGTGATAACAAGGATCCGCCAATAAGAAAATGCCCAGGGGTGAGATAGGTATCGTCTGGATTTTCAGAGAGTGCGCATAGAGGCCTCGAAATGAGGCAGGCTTCTATTTGACACAGCACCGTGGTGAACTCCTCGTATGTTAATTTTTGATTACCTAGCACGCGCTTTAAATGATATTTCAAACTCTTCACCGCTGCTTCCCATAATCCTCCTGCGTTTGGCCAGACAGGAGCATTGAAGTGCCAATGTATTTCCATGTTGTGAACATCATTGATAGCACTTGGGTTGATTGAAGCCATGATCTCCCTGTATTCTTGATTCAAAAGTCGTGAAGCGCCCACAAAATTCGTACCATTATCGCTATATATATTCTTGGGTACTCCACGCCTGGAACACATCCTTCTTAAAGCTGCTAGAAAGGATGCTGTGCTGAGATCAGATACCAATTCCAGATGCACGGCCTTGGTTGCTAGGCACACGGATACTGCAATGTATCCTTTGGTAGTCTTGATGCCTCGTCCCTTATTGGATTTTATTTCCACATGTCCGGTGAAATCTATTCCGACATTAGTGAAGGGCCGAGATGGTGTAATTCTAGGCTTTGGGAGGTCAGCCATGAGTTGTTGATATGATTCTTGGTTATATCTGCGACACTTTACGCACAATCTCAGATGTTTTTTGACGCTGCTGATGCCACTGATCAACCAATATTTCTCCCTGATGAATGATAAGGTAAGTCGCGGCCCGCCGTGAAGCGTAGTGATATGAGCCTGCTGAATGATTAACTCTGCTAAACGACTTCCAGGTGATATAATGATGGGATGTTTCGCCGCATATGTGATATTTGCTTGCTCCAGACGTCCACCGACTCTAAGTATCCCGTGGTCGTCTAAGAATGGTCGTAAACAGGACAATTTGCTATTGCTGCGGACGAAGCCCCTTTTCTTTAGATGGTGTATATCTTCTTTAAAGTCTATACTTTGTGCATGTTTGATAATAAGATATAGTGCGCTTTGTATTTCGACACCGGTCAGTGCACTTCTCGCTGCACTTGATTTTTTATTGCGCAGGCTTGCGATGTAACGTGACACCCATGCCATTATGCGCACAATCTTTGTTAATGAATTGAATTTATTTAATAATTCAATTACCAAAGTCCAACTCGTTTGGCATAAGGCTGTGTGTACAATGGTTTTTTTCATTTCTTCGGTTGGAGTTTGATATTCGGTTGTGGTGATATGATATGAGTTAAAATTAAGAAGCCATTCTGGCCCTTGCCACCACAAGCGATCTCCTGATAAATTTTCATTGCTCAATCCACGCGTAGCACAGTCTGCTGCATTGTCAGAAGACCTGACGTGACGCCAATTTGATGCTGGGATGATCCCCGTAATTGTTTGTACACGGTTAGCCACAAATTGCTTCCATTTTGATATGTCCCCGTTTAGCCAGCCAAGAACTACCATCGAATCAGTCCAGGCGAAGATTTCTATTTGCTCCGAAGATAGTGTCTGAAGAAATTTCTCCATCAGTTGTGATAATAATAATGCACCTAGTAGCTCTAGCCTAGGTAATGTGACCGATTTGTTAATTGGTGCCACCTTTGTTTTAGCCGTCACTAGCTTCGATGTGCGCTCGCCCTTATGATTGTTTGTTACTATGTAGATTGCACATGCATAAGCCTTTTCCGAGGCGTCACAAAATGCATGTACTTGTACGTTTTTTTCTGTTTGACCTAGATGTCTAGGTACTTGATAAATGTTGATATTTCTTAGGTCGTTTCGCAACCTTTGCCATTCTAATGATATGTGGGCCGGTAATTCTTCATCCCATTCTAGATGCGCAGTCCATGTGCTCTGGAATAATATTTTTGCCTTGATTGTGAGCGGTGATAACCAGCCAAGGGGGTCAAATATTTTAGAAATATCTGACAACAGTTGCCGTTTTGTGTATGGTTTATCGCTGTCTTGGGGTTCAATTTTTGTGTCGAAGGTAAACATGTCACTGGAAGGAATCCATCGCAGGCCTAATGTTATCCGAGATTCAGTGTCCTTGAACTCGAATGGAGCGTTTATTTGTTCTGGTTGTAGATTTTCGATAAGCTGAGGTTCATTGCTAGACCATTTCCTCAGGTTCATACCAGCAGCTTTTAACACCGATATTAATTCGTGTTGTAATTTTCTGGCGTGCTCGATGGTATTGCTTCCCCCCATATAATCATCCATGTAGAAAGATGACTCCAAGGCGGACGCTGCTAATGGATATTGTTCAGCATGATCGATTCCAATTTGCTTCAGCGTTCTCATCGCCAAGAACGGAGCCGCTCTTGTGCCGTATGTAACAGTGGTAAGATTATATTCTTGGAGTAATTCACGATGATGACTTCTCCACAGTATAGATTGAAGATGCCGATCTTGAGGTCTCAATGAGATTGCTCGAAACATTTTTTCCACATCCGCTGTGACTACGTACTTATGTTGTCGCCACCTCAGGATGAGATTTTGAAGGTCTTGTTGAAGGTTCGGTCCATTATACATCAAGTCGTTCAAACTGCGTCCAGATGACATCTTAGACGAAGCATTGAATACAACACGGAGAGCTGTCGTTGTAGAGTCTAATTTCAGCACGCCGTGATGCGGTAAGTAGCATGCAGTATGATTTGGTCGCTCGACTTTACGCATGTGACCTAGTTCTTCATACTCTCGCATGAATTTGCGATAACCTTCTGCTAGTGCTGGATCTTTGCTCATCTTCTTTTCTTGTTGAATGAACTGAGCGACAGCCTTTGATTTTGATGCCCCCATCTCTTGTTCGAATTTGGGTTGCATGGGTAGTGCTACTTCATACTGGCCAGACTCCAATCTCTTAGTGGTTGATTGGTAATACTCCTCGCAATATTGATCTGCAGATGATAAAGATGATGTGGTCTCGTGTATATCTTCGACCTCCCAGAACTTGGAGATGCTGTCTATATCGTTGACGACAACGTGACATGCAAACGTCTTCACGTTGCCTGATAATATCCACCCAAGTTTTGTTTGCTGAGCGATAGGAGCTTGGACTGGCCCCTTGATAAGGCCACTCATGATAATGTCTGAGTAGACACTGGCATCCAAGAGCAAGTCAACTGGCTTTGAAATGTTATATTCAGGATCTGCCAGTCTGGTGTGTGATAAATGGGCCCAAGTTCGTTTCCTAAACGAAGCATTAGGCAAGTTATTTATAACTCGTGATACGACTAAAGCCTCCGTTGTAAAATGATAGTCCTCGTAAATTGATATGCATTCAAGTGACACTAAGCCTTTGCTTTGTTTTTGTGTCGAACCAATTCCTGATATCGCTGCTTGATAATGTTGCCTCTTTAACCCTAATAATTGGGCGGCATTTTCTGATATAAGGGATATTTGTGACCCTTGATCTAGCAGAGCTCTGAATCTCACAATGCTACCGTCTGAAGCTCTGATATTCAATGCTACAGTAGTCAAAAGGACTTCTTCATTTTCACTGGCAACGTAGTTAACATTGTGACTACTACGAGAGGTTGAAGCTGAGTCCGATGACGTTTGAGAGTGCTGAGTTTGAGTTGGTTCCAGTAGGTCACCTTGCATCGTTGACAATGCGTCATGCATTATTGAGTTATGATCACCGTTGCATTCTTTGCACCTTCTTGTAGAAATGCATTTTTTGTCATAATGTTTGTATAAACAATTACGACAAATATTATGTTGAGAAATTGTCCTCAATTTCGCGTCCGATGATTGCGCAAGGAAGCGTTTGCATAGAAACAAATCATGAGGCGCCTTACATACTGGACAAGACCTCTTATTATTTGTGGCGTTTGATTGATATTTCTTGTAAAACGATGCGTTTTTTGAGGAGTTATGATTTTGAGGCCTAGGATGACTTGAGTTCGGCTTGCACGAATCTGAAGTTGCAGGCTTCTCCTTCTTGCCTACAGGCTCTCGAGCCATAAATTTGTTTTCAAGGAAATGCAGGAACTCTGTATATGATGTTAGATCTCGAGGCGACACACGTGACTCCATGAAATCAGTACGCGTTTCTTCATCCAGCTTCTTTGTTAGTAGATGAACTAATATTGGGTCCCAGGTAGTGATGTCAATGCCTAGATTCCGAATGCTGTTGATACACTGTGTCGTGGTATCATGCAACTTCTTGTAAGTATGATATGATGATTGCTTAGTAATCAGTGGTTGATTTAGGAAGATATCCATCTGCGTTGAAAACAGAATCTGTGGATTGTTATAGCGATGAGTGAGGATATCCCATGCTGTCTCGTAATTTTCTGCTGATATATTGAGATGCTGGATTAAACCTTCTGCCTCACCCCTGACCTTCCCTTTCAGATGTTGCATTTTCTGCGCCTTCGTGATACATTTGTTGTTATGAATCGTTTCCATGAATAAATCAAAAAAGGTCGGCCACTGAGTATATCTTCCGGAAAATGTAGGGACTTCTAATTTAGGTGTGGCTTGCTCGAGGTGAGCAGTAGAGTTTAGTTTTCTGTTCAACTCCCTTTTGATGGCAAGGTAGCGCTCTTCAATCTGCAAAAACTTGGCTTCGTATGCATCGTTGCTTCCTTTCAATTGATTATCGAGACGGAGGTGAATGGTGTCAATAACTTTCCAGAGATGTTGAAGATTCTTTAGTTCATCCTGAAGTTCCCATTTTTCCTCTAAGTCTTGAACGCTGATTCTATTCAGTAGTCGTTCTAATGCTCTAAAGTTAGTGTCCTGCTGACCAAGTAGGTCATCCCCGTGATAGGAGTATTCTTCAAAGGTGGGTAAGGAAAAGGTCGGAACTTTAGCCTCCTTATATGATGATATCATTTCCTTGGTTTTGATATAATATTCCTTCACGTACCCATGAATCCCTTTGGAGAAGTATTCATACTGATCATCTTCAAATTCCAGCAGCCTGCTATGATTGTCTTCAAACTCTTTCCAATATTTATCCAGTGAGGCTAATCGGCTGATAAGATATTCAGGTGTCTTCCTGGTTGAATTGTCCTTACGGAAATTGGTATTTATTCTCTCAATTTCCTTGGTCAGGAAGCTCTGACGTTCGAACATTGATTGTATGCTCTCCATGATAATTGATGAAAGTTAAATGATAAGTACCTGAGCAGATTCTCTGATGCTGATGATGGTAAATCGTTGATATAGGCAGAACGATCGCGTATTGATTGATAAATAACACAACCTTCTGCGGCGAGTGTAATTGATATGTTTATTGATACAAATGATAAGGTGCAGTGATACATAGTGCTAAAGTTACAGTTTAAATACCGTATAAAAGTGCTGACGCGCGGCACGAAAATAATTATGTATACAAAACAAAATTAAACCTGTACAGTTGTCTGTACACAAACTAAATAAGAAATTAAGTTTATAAGACTTTTTGTTATTTTTATATTTAAGGTAAATAGTATTTAAGTAAACTAGGTTTAAGATATTGAATTAAATAATTAAATTTTGTCATTATTTCAAGACTTGTAATGTTAAATATTGTTAAGAATTTTATCGTCCAACAATTACCATAAAGTATGAGCTCATACCGCCTGAGATACAGGTTTAACCTAGTACAGGCATCTAACATTATAATACCTTTGTAAATTATTTGATTTTATGTTAATATTTTACCAATTTTAATACTGAATAAAAATATTATTATTATTATTAATTAAATATTTTATTAAATGCTGAGCGTGGCACGAGACTGTAGGTAAGTGGCTGACTCTTGTATTATATTGCTTGTGTACCTATTATATAGGGCCCGCCTTGTGCAAAAAGCGTAGTGTTAAATAAGCTAAGAATCGTTTGCATGTTTCTAGTTCTACTGACCATTGGAGCATTGGAACCCGCGTATCGGCAAGCGTGGTGTGGGACGCCACTCAGCAGATGGACCGATGACATAAAAAAGGTGGGTGGTACAGACTGGATACGGAAGGCAGAGGACGGGGTGTTATAGCCCAGCCTAGCAGAGGCCTATGTCCAGCAGTGGACTGCAGAGGCTGAGTTGATATCGACCATTATTTCAGTATAAGCTTATTTAGATTACGTAATAGCTTGAACTTTCGTACTTTATTAGAAATTCATCTGCATATGAATTATTTGTAAACCTAATTAAATTAAATTAAATTCACCTAAAACTATGAATGCATTTCCCAACCCTATACACTTTAATGGTATGCCAAATTACATCAACTAAGAATCAGCACACACCGAGACGTGACAACGCGCGGCGCAGCGAGACGCCTTGCAACGCAGCGGAACGTGTCTACGTTAGCCGCGAGTTGCCACCCCACCGCGTTCGCCGCAGCCTACCATTTGCAAGTTCCCACGATGGCTTCAGGCTGCGCCTCCCGATGTCACGCGGCTTCGCGACTTCAGCGCCGCTCTGACACGCCGCGCCGCGTCTACTGGCGAAGCGTGCTGCGTCGTGATGCGTCGCGACACCCGCGAGGTATCTGAAGGCGCAGCACGGCGTACATAACGTCGCGGGGCATTTTCGAATTATCTCAATAAAATTTGTAGGATCTTTTTGTGTAGTCGTCGCGTCGTCTCGTCTCGGTGTGAGCTGACCCTAAGGTACGTTTTCGGAGAGCAGTACCGCCACTCGGTACCGGCTCTCCATATCAGTTACTAATCGAGTTTCCACCAGAGGGATCAGCTAACTCTATCGGACGCTAATCTTTAATATGTTTGCAGAGACTCAGGTCGTGAAACTGCAAACGGAGTCTTAAAGAGTCATTTTGAAAGTTCAAATGACGTTCGTGATTTGCCAGGATAATGTCCTGTGTAAAGGTGGTTTTATAAAGGGTGATTCCGGTACGATCAATCGGAATACGACAGCCTTTCTATAAAAATGAGGAAAATTTATCAGTTGTTTAAAAATAGCACTTCAATCCGGGGATAATTGAAATAAACTCCAATGTCAACAATCGGATCGATACAGGTGATGTGTCTATTTTTCTATACCGATGGCTGCCGATGGATGGATGTTCAGTAGGTTGGTACGAGTGAATTTTAAGCTTTATTACACATAAGTAGGTATTAATTTCGATTGTCTCGTTAAACTAGTGGTCGTGACTGCTGAACATGAGAGACCACAGATTGGGCCAAGGTTTTATTGGTGTTTTCCACTATTTCATAGATAGCAGATTTATGTGGGCAACAATGAGTCTACCCCGTATTACATGGGAGTTTTCTGCCTACCTGTGTTCGGAAAATGTATCTGTGATATTATAATATTTTAGCTCAGCGCACGATATTATTGTTGATATATGAAATAAAAGCCTTTCATTATGAAAGCCTCCTAATCCCATCGTGTCGCTAAAACGACTGGGATCCGAGATTTGTTCGGAGTTACCTAAATGAATGTTGGTGCAAGTCGGTTAAATAATGTCGGTTTTACTTTGGTTATAAACTGAGATATGCATTGAAGTTTAGCTGTAAAATGGTGGATGCGTATCTCCTTTCAGGATTAATTTCCAAAGAGTTATATGTATTTAGTTCTGCTTGGATTAAAATACTAGTAACGCCAGTCAACTCAGATTTTATTGATATAATTTTTACCAGAGATAGAAAACAATAAAGGTTCATAAAGACTGGCGCGATGTCGCGGGCGCGACATGGGTCGCGCTCCCTGTTGCACCCGCGATATCGCGCAAGGCTGTACGAGTCTTAAATCAGGAACTAACTTATGCTATGCACATAAATTATCAAAAACTCACGACGCCTGATTAATAAAACAGTAGTAAATTTGTGAGGGATGGAAATGGCTGACTTCTTAACTAATTCCTCCCTTCAAGCACCATTAAAATTCAAGAGACAAATGGCAAAATGAACGCTGCGACCTAAATCGAAGAATTCAAAGCAAAAGTTCAGAAGAAAATGTATTAAAAAGAAAGAAAGAATTAAACAGGGAGTAATAATAGGTAGACGCTGGGAGAACGTAAATTACTTTTTGATTTTCAGAAAAATGTTGGCGGTTTCATTCGTTCGTTTTTCAAACGGTTGTCTCCAGTATTTGAATATTATTTGTTTGTTCTTAAATGAATATCGCAGACAGGCAATTGTTTCTTAATTTCTCATAATTGAAAAGTACGCTTGAAGATCAGAGGGATGAAAACAGTACTTTTCGTCCCTGGGAAACGATTTTCCCTGCTGTCAAAAAATTTTAAAACTATGAAAGCCATATCCCAACTTTTTATACAGCCACTCTGTTAAATCGCGGTGTAAAATTGTAATTAAAAAATATTATCAACAATTATGTAACATGACTACTATCTACTTATAATTTACTTTTCACTGAATTGAAACTGTTTAATTTACAAAGATTTGAGCTAAATAGCATCATAAATGATAAAAAATACTGGCTGGTAGAATGCCACAGAAAAAGAAACATAAAAAAGACGGGAAAGCGGCAATTCGATCTACAGTTGTTTTGTCGAGTGCTAATTATTTACAAACAGATATTTGTATATAATGAGTGTGTAATAAATTCGTGAAGCTTACCTGCTATCTCCGGCCCACTGCTTCACGCTTCTTGGGATCGGCGGAGTGGCTAGGTCTGAATCCTGGTTAAACCACACTACACATATTGTCCACAGGTGCTGGTTATGTTAATTTCTAGTGTCTTGCGGGGATTGTAGCATTAAATCATTGAAGGACCATTTCTTTCCAGAGAAATGTTTTTGTTACCGCGGAGCGCGTTGGGAGATTTTGACACGTTGATACAGTGAGAAAGTGCGCGGGGACGCGGCGCTAGTGTGCTCATTAGCAGGCCAATTCGATCGCTCAGCGAGTGGACTAATGATCAGCAATTACACATAAAAGCTTAATAACTAGTAGTTGTGGGGTGAAAAAACAATCCTAAAATTCAAAAGAAGAACGGTACTTAACAATGAGTTTATCAGATTTAGATATTGATTTAACGCCTGATTTAATTAGATAAGAGGCTAAAACAGTAGCGGAAAACCTTATACCGCTAAAATCAAAATAAGATACTTAAAATCTTACAATGTTTTTTTATGAAATGGCGCGCTGAAAAAAGAGTCAAGTCTTTTTCGGAAAACCTGTTATTAACTTATGTCAAGGAAATCTAAGAATCATAAATCTTCAACTCTATGGAGCGTGCATACAATGTTATAGACGACTTTAATTACAAAACACGTTATAAATTTGAAAGATTTCGCCAAACTACCGTCTTTTCTGAAAATACAGTCAGATGCATTCAAAGCGAAAAATCAAAAGTTTTTACCGCACAAGAAGTCCAAACCTTCTTATATCAAGCGCCAGACGATATATACTTAGCCCCCCCATCCGATCCGCGCAGGCGTCCCTCAGGGGTCTGTGCTGGCTCCGCTCATATTTACGGTATTCACCAGTGACATCCCGAAATGTAGAAAGGCGCAGCCATCTACTATACCGGCCGCAGTGAAGACCAGATCTCCCGCACCCTACAGACTGAAGTCGACAGACTTGGGGCCTGGTTTAGGAAGTGGAGAATTGAGGTCAATCTTGATAGGAGCCAAGCAGTTCGGTGTGATCCTAGATCATCATATTTCGTTCGCAGAGCACACAAAGCAGGTGCGTTCGCGCGCCGCTTTCGCTCTCGGTAGGTTTCATTGCGTTCTCAACTCACGTAGCAAGTTTTCCCTTAAGGGCAAATTGCGTATTTGATCACCATGTTCGGCAAGCCTACCCTTGGGAGAAGCGAGCCAAATATCTCGGTGTGATCCTAGATCATCATATTTCGTTCGCAGAGCACACAAAGCTGGTGCATTCGCGCACCGCTTTCGCTTTCGGTAGGCTTCATTGCGTTCTCAACTCACGCAGCAAGTTCAGCCCGATCATGACTTACGCCTGTGCTGTTTTCGCACACGCTAAGCCCCAACTCATTCATAGATTGCAGGCACTTCAAAACCGATTTCTCCGTAAAATTACGGACGCTCCTTGGTTCGTTCGGAACGAAACCCTCCAACTAGATTTTAAAATCCCCACCATTAAGCAGTTTATGAAACGCGCGACAAAGCGGTTCTACGAGTCCGCAGATAGACATCGCAAACCCTTGGTTGTGCAGGCCGCTAGCTATAGGCCTTCTCAGATTAGTCAGACTCGCCGACCTAGGCATACTCTCTTAGACCCAGATGACCCCATTACTCTCCTTCAGGAAAGCGATAGGGCCACAAGTACAGTGCACAAATCACACAAACCGTCATTCCGTCCTCGCCGCCGAGGTACCACGGAAGTTCAAGACTTAATTGTTCCCCCCGTCCCTTGCACGGTGGCGTCGAACCGCCAGCCACCCGCGCTGCCGAGGCTGAGTGCGCCGTAGCATTTAATAATCATGAATCTAAACTTTGATCCAGCCTGCCCCCAACGACGCCCTAAGCCGAGGTTCGTACCCCACAGGGGGTGCCCTTAGTGCGCAGTCGTTTAGTTTTAATAAAGATATTTACGCTCCTGGCTAGAGGCTTTAAGCTCACACATTAGGGCAGCCACAGGAAAGTCTGGTTAAGTAGTCACGGCCTCTCAAGGCCAACTACGAGATGCCATACAAAAAAAAAAATATACCTGGTAATTATTAAGTAAATCATTATACACTGGATCGCAAAAATTCCGGGTCGCTAATAAAAACCGTGATATCGCATAACCGCATTTTGAAAGATTTCAAAATTAGGAAAATACTATTTTTTTCTGCTTTTGTTTCAAACCGAGCTGTCATTATAAATGATTTACAAGACAATATTATGTCGTTAACATCAGAAGAATGTAAACGGATTATTACCATGGTACAAGAAGGAAGAAGTCAGCGTAGCACTGCTAGAACAGTAGGAGTATCTTTATCAACGGTCCAAAGAGTACTCCAGCGATTTCAAGAGACCGGCATGAACATCAGGAGACCAGGAAATGGCAGGCCAAGGTGCACAACTACACGAGAAGACCGATTCATCGTGACCACTATGTTATGAAATCGACATCTCACGGCTGTTCAGGTCCGAAGCAGTCTTCAAGAAATTCACCGCAACAATGTGAGCTCTGATACGATTCTGCGACGTCTTCGTGAAGCTGATATAAAGCCTTATAGACCAGCAAACGGCCCCAAACTGCAGACGGTTTTCTCGAGAACATAGAAAACGGTTCTCTGACTGCTGTCAGATACTTAAAAGAGGTTTTAAATGAGAATGCTGGTCTTTTTTTAGTGAATGTGGATGCAAATTCCATTTTTATGCACGATAATGCGCGACCACATACTGCTCGTTTGGTTAATATGTATACTCAAGACGTCGGTATTACCTGCATGGAGTGGCTAGCTCGCAGCCCAGACTTAAATTCCATAGAACATGCATGGGACGAGCTCGGGAGATGCGTGAGACAACGCTCTCCTGCTCTCATTACCATACACGAGTTAAGGAATGCGCTAGTGGAAGAATGGGCAACCTAGACCAAAATCGTATTAAAAATTTGGTTAACAGCATGCCAATTCGTCTTAATGAAGTTATACGGGCGCGCGGAGGAAATACAAAATATTAAATTGACAAAAAATCTTTTATTTTTTAAGATTTACTGCAGGGTGTATTTTTGTTGTCTTATGTTAGAGGCGAAATTTTCTTATTTTTAGTATAATTAAAATTATGTAGTGTACAAAACGTGTTACACATTTTTTTATATATATTAATCAGTCATCTACAAATAGTTTCACAAACTAGTCTTATGTATTTAAGAAAATATCACCATTTATTAGCGACCCGTATTTTTTGCGATCCAGTGTAGTATCAACGCATCTAAGAAATTTGTATTAAACTGTAATTAGGTATACCTATATAAATATTACCTACACAAGAGAACAACCCAATAAAGATTTGCATTTACTTTTCAGGTCGTGTTGATATAGGTCATAAGTGGCACTTGCAGAAGCATAGAACTGGTGAATATGAAGGTATATGACATTGAGAAACAAGGTGAAATAATACTAGTAAAGTTAAGGGTAGTAAAACAAAAGTTGACCTGACCTTCGAAGGAATTCGAAAGAATTTGTACAAATAAAAGAAAAATACCAAGGAATTCCACCTAGTGATATGGAAACTGATCGTTTTTTCCCTAATTAACAAAAAGGGAAATGTTCGAGGCAAGTAATTGGCAAAACAAAATGTCTGCTATCCCGAAACAGTTAGCCACGTAAATTCTAACTTATATTCTGGTCACTGCTTCGGCAGGATTTCAGCTACTTTCGTTTCGTTTAGCTGATCCAGACGTAGATTTGACTACAATTAAAACACACGGAGGATAGAAATCGAGTAAAGTAGCCGAAGGACACATAGAAAAATCAGTGGAAAAAAGCCTTAAATATCAAGTAAAGTAACAAAAACGATAAATCTACATTCCTCGGAATTTTCTCCGCAACATAGCATTTCCAAAGACTATCCGGACCGAAGAAAAAAAATATTCCAGCTGATGAAAATTGCAAAATATTGTTTTCTCCAAAATTTAAAGAAACACAAGAAACTCCCTAATAATTGTTCTAATTTTAATATATTATTATCTATCAGAAGCAGGTTTATTAAACATATAAGCACAACCAATCAACTGTGTTTATTATTTTTAACAAACAAAACTTTAATAAAGAAAAACCTAGCAAACTAATAGAATTAACGAGCAATAAATTAGCTAAACACTTGGCACCGAGAAAACAATACTGAGGCGGAGAGATGTCCGTCGCCGTCGGCTGTCGATCCAAAAGAGAAAACTATCCCCACTCTTGATGTTGCTGTCTTGGCCACACCTCTTGTTCCCTCCAATTTCTTTACTCTTCTAACAATATGTTAAATAGATCTATTATCCTATCAATATTGTTTATTTATATTTGAATAAAATATTGTTTGGCTAACTAGGTAATAGGTAATCAGGTTTTTATTTACTTTCCTCATATTCGAAATGAAAAGAAGACTGTTTACCTCGGGTGAAATACCTATTTAGGCACTCGGACTATTGGCATCTCGTTGATCATCTCTATAGGTCCCTTTCGTCCCTTTAATAACAATCTACTACAACCGGCCAAGTGCGTGTCGGACCACGCACAATGAAGGGTTCCGTAGTTGGGATGAATTTATCCCAAAAACAAACTTAACATTGTAGTTGAAAAACATGCTCTCCCATACATCGATATATTACACGTTACAGTCAATTCTTCAACTGCAAATTTAAGTTGGTGGACTATTACTCGTTAACCAAACGGATCCCTGAATTGCAAAATGGTTTTCACAAAACCACAATATTTTTAAACGGCCAATCCAACGATATTTTAAAAATATTTTATGTATGTTCACCGATTTCTCCGTCAATTGGGAACGATTTTTAAAATTCTTTTTTGTTTGAAAGGGTATGCTCCCTAGGTAGTCCCATTGTCAACAAATCAGAATCTGATGATCCTATGGAAATCGAGGGAAACCCTCAAATTTTATAGGCACACATAAAGCGATTTGGGTATTTTTTATAGTAACTCGTGCATTTGCTCTCGGAAAGTACCATTTGATGAAGTGGAACTGATGACAAAGACCAGAGATGACCAACAGAACTACTTAATAATAAGTATTTAACGGGTTGACGATTCGAGTAGGTACTTTTACAGTGTTGCTGAGCAATTTATGCTCGTCACCGTCACAATCCATATGGTGAGTGGCAGAAGAACCAGGAGAACTCCTCAACAATTAACCGCCCTGCATCGGGAAAAGCAATATTTTGTAAAAGGTGGAGCAGTTGACATTCGGCTATTGTAATTTCGACTAATTACAAACTGACCCACTAAAAAGTGAAAAATAAAAAAACTTTTTCCAAAAAAAAACCGACTTCCAAAAACACACTACAAAGTGAAGAATAACTTTAATTTCGAAAGTCGGTGGCAGAAAAACTAAAATACAGATCCAAAGACACCGACTTCCGAAATTAAAGTTATTTTTCACTTTGTAGTATTTTTTTGGAAGTCGATAATTTTTTTTTGTAAGAAGTTTTATCTTAAATAATAATACTATTTATTATTTTAAACGTCAATTGCTTATTATTTTAAACGTCAATTTGCTTAATAATTTAAACGTCAATTGCTCCGATGGTTTCGTTTTTCTCTGTGGTTTTTGATGTTTAACTTCTTCCCTCTCACTTTCTGTGGCAGTGATTTCGTGAAAAGAGACGGAAGTGTGTAACAGAAAGTGACAGGTTGAGCATAGAATAAGTAAGTCTTGTACTTTTTAATAGCATGGAATTAGTAAGTACTAGATTGTAAGTAGAGGGGGTCGAATTTCGAGCAGTGGGCGACCACTAGTAATTAATAATTATTCGAAGACATATTTCAGTATTTAGCTTTTTAAAATTTTGAGGTAAATTTTTGTCGCTGCTCAGTTACTTATTGCCAAGATGAGATGTTAGATGTTACGCATCATATGCGACTACTGTAAGGCTATCTCGTTTTTTCCTATATAATATTTCGGCAATCGACTTATCCACCAAAAAAGCTCATGCCAAACTAAAATATAACTCGCTAAAATCGTAAGATCCGCCCCGACAGGTGAGCTTACCCCATCATCAATCAAACGAGAATGTTTACACTGCCAACCGTATTTTAAGAACGAGGTGTTAGTTAATTAATCATTTCAAGTGTAACAGCCATGTTTGTCCCTTCGTGTGGTACTGGGAAGTTATTTGTTTGTGGTGTAAAACGGCTTCTCATCGTAAAATGATTAATTTACTATTTTAGACAGTCATAAAATCTAATTAAGTAATAATGTTTTTAGTGTTCCATACCTCACAAGGAAAAAAACGGAACCCTTATAGGATCATGTCGTTGTCCGTCTGTCTGCCTGTGAAGACCCTATTTCTCAGAAAGGCGTGGAAGGATCAAGTTGAATTTTATATAAAATCGTAAGTCTACGGTCCCTTCGAGCTCTAAAAAAAAACAAGATTCTAGAAATAGAAATAATATTTATTTGCATAAGACATTATACCATGTTTTATGCAAATAAATATTATTTCTAGAATCAAAGTTGTTTTAAAAATACATTAAAGAGCATACATGTTTTGCTTATATATATGCTTGCTTGCATGCAAACACACTTTGACAGTGTGTTTATTATTTTTCGGGTTGATCATCCATCTTACGCTGAATGGATTAATTATTTCGGGTTGATCATCCATCTTACGCTGAATGGATTATTGGCTAACTGCAAAACCACTACTAAATTATCCAATTAGATACGTTTCGAACCCCGGTTTTCGATGTCATCGACGAAATGAAAATAGCAACCTTAAATTATGCACTGCTCCACATGTCATGCGAGTCCGCCATCTGGGGCACCGAGCTATTCCTAAATATGGCTTTACTAGCTTTAACCCGCGGCTTCCCCTGCGTAGAGGTCAATAATTATCCCACGGGAAAGTACTACCGAGAAGTAATCTTATGTCCTAGGATACCTAGGATATGGTCTATCTGTGTGCCAAATTTCTTCGAAATCCGTTTACCCGTTAATACGTCACAAGGTAACTGACAGATAGTACTTTCGTAATTATATTATTTAGTATGGAACTATGGATCTATCGCATGTGGACTGCACTCAAAAAATACATAGAATGGAATAGAATACTCTTTATCCCTTTCACTGGGTTTCAAGTATAAAACCCATTCAATGGGTTATTATATACACCATAAAAAATACAGATATAACACATAACATCACGCCTGTAATCCCCGAAGTGTTAGGCAGAGGTGTACCTATAGTAGACCCACACTTCGCCAGTTATGTTTAAGTCCCATGGAATAGGGGGCGAGCCTATTGCCATCGACCGGGCAAAAATCCAGACTCCGGGTTGCTACTGAAAAATTCCAAATGGAAAGTGCCAATAACATTTTGCCCGACCTGGGAATTGAACCCAGGACCTCATGACGCTTGCGACCACTAGACCAATAAGACAGATATAAATGTAGAAATTTTACATAAGGTGAAACAATGGGTGGTCTTATCGTTCAAATTATAAACTTAAGTAAAAGAAAATGAACATGTTTCATTCAGTTTAGGATTTACTAAACCATACAATGACACGGACAATATTTTCTGACAAGGGATGACAGCGGTAAATTGGATTTTAGCACAACAGAGGCGAAGCTGCACCTTTGAAACTTGATAAGAATTTACGTTGTAAGTATGAATTATTAAAAATATTTTGTTGTCGGTAGACTTTTATAACTTTTGATGTGAAACATCTATAGGCGCGCATAAAACCGATTGCTGGCGGGACGACGCATGCCGCGTTGCGGAAAAAAAAACCAGAGATCCGCAATTATGTTTGATATGAAGGACAACTGGATGTGTTACACAGACCTTTTGTCCATTTTCGTTTGAAACATTATTGTGAAGTTTTACATAGATGCCTATTTTTCACAAATTATTTGACCTTCTCTGAGGTTGTATGACGAGTAGCTACGTTTTTCAAACAGGCTATTTGTTGTGTTTAAAAGGAAAGTCAGGATCACAAGTTTGACCAAAATCGAACCGGTGTCTAATATTTATAGTGTTTTAGCAAAATTGCGATCAGACAAATAGGTTTCACGTCAAACAAGAAAAATAAGTCCTGTTTTAATATATTCGCCCCAAACTTTGTAATACATTCAATATAATAAATTGCCCTGTCTGCGTATTCTCTCTAAAAATATAGTAGCCCTCGAAAGGGACCTTAGGTACCCCTTCGTACATAGTTTATCTAGTTGTATCATGGCTGCCCCTAAGGCCGCTCAATTTTATTCCCTGTTGGACCCTTTCGGTCCTGCGCCTATGTCCGGGACGTTTTCTTTATCTTGTCTTTATTATTCTTCTACTGAACTATTTTTCAATTTATTTTATACGTCTTTTGAGTTTCAGATGACTGCGATGGCTTCTTTGAAACGAGAGAGTTCAGTTTTTTTTTATTACTACATACGAATTTCTATGAATTTACCTAATAATATTATACCCTGAGATAATTGATTTCCTAAATACCTAGAACACGAGGAAGAAAAATGTGAGGCCCGTTTTCAGCTAAAATATAATACGTTGTCAAGGTGACGAATTCTGTTAAACTACCGTAGGTATAAACATATATATATCGTTCTTAACGTAATTAAAATAAAATTCAAATTCATTATTCTTTCTGCAACTGTCAACTGATCACAAGCACAACTGCAGTGCTATTCTGAAACCATCTCACCGTGAAAACTTAGGTGAAGTGAGTTGTTAATAGTGTCAATCCCTCACTGACAGTTTACTCCACTGGGATTTTTTCAGAATAGATCGGCTGGTCACGCTAAAATTTTCTGGCCGTAACATAGTAACATCAATGATTGTAACACTCTTTTAATAATTATATCGTAAAATTGGACCACTGTTTACAGAATTTTAATTTGTAAAGTTCGTTTTTTAATTCCAAATTGTAATTTGACATTTCAAATCTTTGGTGTTTGTTTTTTTCAATTTGGAATTACATTTGGAGCTTGACATTTGCACCTGTCAAATTTCAATCTGTGAACAAAAACTCGCTTTAGTTTCGACCAATGTCATTTGATGGAGCACTGAAATAATACTGAGAATTTACAGGATAATCCAATAACCGTACAATTTCGGCAATGATGAGCGGTCAACTGCTGGACATTGGCCTCTTCTATTGCACACCATTTAGCTCAATCCTCGGCCAGTTTCATCCAACTGCTACCAGCCACGAGATTATCTTCATATAAGGGAAAATAATTGTTAATCAAATTGACACACCACGTCAATTCCCCGTATGACAGCTGTTGTGCTTTGAATATACGTACAATTTAATTCGGTAGTCAATGTGCTTAGCAATTAATTTCCCTGACTTAGAATAGTGAGGGAAATTAATAATTAGTCATTCGTCCCGAGATTCATATATTCTAATTAGTAGAATCATATCCCACCATTTCCCGATAGCGTCACACATTCATCATTCACAATAATTATATTTGCCGACCCCGTGATAAAATAAGTGGGTCTTAGGTAGAACCTAATGTTTTTTCAAACAAAAAGCTGCTGGTACATATCTACGCGTCAGCTTTCATACAAGTGATCGCTAATGGATTCCACAAGCCCCTCCTTGGTCTGAAACGGCGAAACGTGGACGAACACAGAATGGTCGAATATTAATATTTGAATGAGAACCAAAAGGGAATTAAATCTGAGGCACACGGTAAGTGCTTTTATGAATTGCTGTTAGATTTTTATATAAATGGACGCTTTTATTGTTTAACATTCCTGCAAATCGATGTTTTGTTAAATAATCTTGCTTGTAAAGTGACTCAGACAACACATTTAGGTTCATAATTCAGATTATTATACACTCGTGTTTTTACTTAGATACATATTTTTTTTACAATTTCAGCAAAAAGTCTTTATGCTAAAAACAATAAATATTATTGTGAATAAATTAACTATTTTAGGTTTCATAATTAATATGATAAATCAATCTTCAAAATTATATTATAAACCTTAATATCCGTTTTCAAAACATTATTTTGTATTAATTATATTTTTTATATAGGTTTTCCAGTGCCTCTATTTACATCTGCGCGCGCATCGCTAGCGCGGCGCGCGGAAACAACAAAACCAGCGCGCCATTTTCGATAAAAGTTAATAACAATTACAAGTCTGTTTTTTTCCTCTCAATAGTGTGTTGAACAACGTCGTCGTATGAAACGCGTATGCGTTGATCATACACACTCTGCTCCTTTATCGTAATATTATACCGCCTCGAGTGTAATGACCAAAATAGTTCACTTGTATCATAATGTACTATTATTCTGTGCGAATAGTGTGATGGTGTTTACTCGTATTTAATAATTTATTAATGATGGATGATGATTAAATTATTAAAAGCATTCATAATTATTACAACGTATTATTCAATTATGATACATGAGCGGTTTTGATGCTGTGTTTAATTTTAAAGAGTGGATAGGGTACTCTTGGGAATAATCAACGTGATGTGGTATTTTATTCTAATGAAAACTTTAATAAATAATCAATGAGGAAATCCAATAACAAGAATGATATATTACTGTAAGTACCTACATCTTATCATACCTAAGATTGTCTTATAGAGTTCACTGAAATGTGAACGCTGGTAGCACATCTCTGCCGCGAAACCATAGCAGCGAAACCGCAGTAGTTAAATTGTACTGGTTCGCGTCATGTTCCGCTACTCAAATCCGATGCGAGTAGCGGAACATGACGCGAAACAGTACAATTTAACTACTGCGGTTTCGCTGCTATGGTTTCGCGGCGGAGATGTGCTACCAGCGTCAAACCTTGATTATTTACTTCTAAGTTGCTTTTGGACAAAGCAAAAAAATATGTTTTTTTGATTTACAAACCTATCACAACATTAAAACTAATTTGTCCAATACTAACTACTAACTTACTACTAACTGCAAGTCAACATAACTTAAATAAATATGCAAGGCACAAAAAGTTAAATTCCTTACCCTATACTTCGATCTACTTGATATTCATAACGACTTCTGGATAATTTCACGAATATTTGACATCGCCTACTGATATTGGCACGATGTTGAATTCGGAAACGGCAGGTATCTTGTTATTTTAATGAGCAATCGGGGTCTCTAGAACCTTTTTCCCGTTGGTCCCGATAAAAGTATCTACTCACGGAAGGTATTACATATTTGACAGAAATATGTGATACAATTTATTGTGATTAGGATACACACGGGACACAGGACAGTAATTTATTGTAAAATGTGTGATGTGCATGAGAGCAAATAAATAAATACCTACATTAGACAGAGGTTTATCCAGATTAGTATTATTTCATCCACGGATTTTTACAGTAGTCGATTTCGGTATTTTATCTTTAACTACGACAAGACTATCTGTAACGATAGCTTTTTGCAAATGCCAAAATGGACTATACCCGAATCGCTTGAGCGTGGCAATAACGGTCATTGACCCACCTACATTTTCTAGTATTTTTTATTTAATAAACTGAAACAAAGTCCGTTAACATCCTGAATAAATATCTATCGTGATCTTTAACATGTACCAATAAAGAAAAACCATACATAGTTTATTGTTTGGGTTCCTACGGAGAGATATCAGGGAAAGGGCAATGACCGCTATTGCCACGCTTAAACGATTCGGGTTCAACAGAATAATACATATTTCAACACACTTGCTTGTAAAGTGACTCTTATGGCAATGCATTTAGGTTCATAATTTTACTTATTATACACTAGTGTTTTTTACTTTACTTATTTTTCCATCCCCGCAAAGAGTTTTGTGTCTAAAAACAATGAATATTTTTGCTGAGAGTATATAACACTGGAGAAGGCATAAGCGCAATATTCTGAACAAAAAAGTCTCTCACATTTGGCGGGGGACGCGGTAGTTACTACAAAAGAAAAGAAAGAGTCCGTACCATCAGCATCATGATTTTTTTTTATCGATATCGATATTAATTCGGAATTTAGCCCAATTATTTTGTCTCTTATTTTGTTTAAGAAAATGCTGGAGATTACTTTGGTATAAAAGCTATTTCATCATTGCCGATATTTACCCAAAAAACTAAAATAACGAAATTATTAATGATACCAATACCATAACACAAACTGTAAAAATGCCAACAAAAACAGTTCGGTATCAGTTTGAGAATTGTAATCTCAGTAATTGTTTCAATAATATTATTTTAAAAGTTAACAATACAAGTCTGATTTTTAGCCGACTTCACAAAAAGGAGGTGGTTCTCAAGTCGTCTTTTTTTTATGATTGTTATCCGTCGTTTATGAACCGATTTGGAAAATTTTGAAAGGATATACTTCCAAATTGATCCGATTTTTATCATAATCCAGTTGTGATGTTGGGATCCATGAGTAACTGAAGGAACTCCTCAAATATTATAGGCATACATATAGCGATTTTTATATTTTCATCAACAAGTCAATTATTTTCATTCAGAAAGTATAATTTGGTGAAGTGGAACTGATGAAGAAGGCCACAGATGGCCATCGGAACTTCTCAATGATAAGTATTTCACGGGTGGCCATAAGATATCTGGATTAAGATAGTTAAGCGAAGCAAATTTAAATAAACAGTTCTGATCAAAATAGTACCATCAAACTGATCTGATGATGAAGCCGGAAGGTAGGCACTGGAACTCCGTAATAAAACAATGTGTCCTACCCGTGTTTGGTGTTATTGGAATTGCCATGAGATGCAGTCTGGCTATAAATGATTTTTAACCGACTTAAAAAAAGGTGGAGGTTCTCAATATGATATCTAGCCTTATACATATATAAAAGGACACCGTGACTGATTGGTCTGTCAACACATAGCTCAAACCACTGAACAGATTGGGCTGAAATTTGGCACACAGACAGTTCTTATGACATAGGCATTCGCTACGAAGGGGTTTTTGGAAATTTCACTTTTAAGGGGGGTGAAGTGGAATTTTGTTTGCATGAAAAATCTTATTCCTAGAGTTAATAAACTTGAAACTTGGCAGGAATACTTACCTAAGTAAATTATAAAATTTGTAATTAAGGTTCCGTACCCAAAGGGTAAAACGGGAACCCTATTACCGAGGCTCCGCCGTCTGTCTGTCTGTCTGTCCGTCTGTCACCAGGCTGTATCTCATGATTCGTGATAGCTAGACAGTTGAAATTTTCAGAGATGATGTATTTCTGTTGCCGCTATAGCAACAAATACTAAAAACCAGAATAACATAAATATTTAAGGGGGCTCCCATACAACAAACGTGACTTTTTTGCTCTTTTTGCTTGATATTGATAACAGTACGAGTAACAGGTAGACACTTGAAATATTCACAGAATATTTAGTTATATATTCACTTTAAAAATCAATGATTAAAATAAAATAAAACAAATATTTAAGGGGGGCTCCCATACAACAAACGTGATTTTTTTGCCGTTTTTATAGATAATGGTACGGAACCCTTCGTGCGCGAGTCCGACTCGCACTTGGCCGGTTTTATTTTGGTCGTTATCGCTCGATATTGATAACGGTAACAGGTAGACACTTGAAGTATTCACAGAATATATAGTTATATATTCACTTTAAAAATCAATAGTTAAATTAAAATAAAACAAATATTTAGGGGGGGCTCCCATACAACAAACGTGATTTTTTTGCCGTTTTTATAGATAATGGTACGGAACCCTTCGTGCGCGAGTCCGACTCGCACTTGGCCGGTTTTATATAGATAATGGTACGGAACCCTTCGTGCGCGAGTCCGACTCGCACTTGGCCGGTTTTTTATAGATAATGGTACGGAACCCTTCGTGCGCGAGTCCGACTCGCACTTGGCCGGTTTTTTTATTTTTGTTTATCTTAACTTCAATGGATGGGATGTCAAAGCTGGTATAGAACTTCCTATCACTGTTTTTTTCGTAGCAAGTAGTGGTATACGAATTGATGTGGGGTAGGTACCACACCTAAAAAGTGAATTAAATTAAATATAATATTAAATTTCGATGTACTACAGGCACACCTCTGCCCAACTCTCCGGGGAAACAAGGCGTGATGTTATATTAAGTGCTTCCGAAATTAAAGTTATTTTTCACATTTGAGTGTTTTTTTGGATGTCGGTTTCTTTTTTTTTTCTCACAAGTGTGTTGAACACGTTGTATGAAACGCGTGTGCCTTGATCGTTTACACACTAGTATCATAATGTACAAGCACAGTTTAACTTAAAATCTATCGTTACGCGCGGTTTTTATTAAGCCCTACTACTCACTAATATCTACGCACAGAGGTCCTTGTTGTCTTGTGTCCTTGAAAATGTTCTTAACTAACTTTTTAGACCTTTGTATCCTGCTTATGCGTATGAGGTTTCATTAAAATCAGTTCAGTCACTTCAAAAAACAAGGGCTTCAAAGTTTGTATGAAATGCCGTACGGCGTATACGCTCTTAAGGCCCTTTTGATAGAAAAGGGCACATAATCAACACTTTATATCTAAAAGGTCGGCGGGTAAATATTTTGGGATCAGCTTTAAGGGTGGTGAAAGTAGAAGCGAGGTCAAAGTCGCGGTCAACACTGTAAAGTAATAGAGTGTGTTGTTGTCAAATATTTGCTTTTAAGTATTATACGATTGCCGATAGTTTCCGTGCTTGTATCAGTATTTTTGGTTATTAACTATATCGAGTGACTACAGCGAGGTTTTTTTTTTAAATGCTCTTATTTACTGCCAATATTTATTTTCCAAGGGATGGGTAGGAATGACAGAAAACCTTCTGTAGTTTCAGCGGATTCCCATGGGGAAAAGGCATGAGTTTTATGTATCAAGCTCTCGCTACATTGATTTATGTGATGGTTTTCATGCCTTGTTTCATTACCTCATCATCATCATCATCAATTCAGCCGAAAGACGTCCACTGCTGGACATAGGCCTTCCCTAAAAATTGGTGGGTGGGGGCGGGTGGGGGGGTGGGGGGGTTGCCATAACCGCCACGCTTGGCAGGCGGGTTGGTGATAGCAGTATGGTGTTAAAATGCATAGCTAACGCTGCTGCCCATTCTCTAGTAGGTAAGTCCCTTAACCGAAAACCAAAATTTCATTATACTGGCAGCACCGAAAAGATTCGAAATATAAAATGGCACGACAACATGCACTTCTTGATACGTAGTATGCACATACTACGTATCAAGAAGCGCATAGACTACTTTATATAAGTGAGGTCTGTGGCTTCTTGCTCCGGCAAACGGCGTTCTTGGCATTAGGACCTACCGAGTGGCTGTGAGTTAAAATATAGATTGGATTAGAATTGTTGGAGATCTACTGTAAATAAAGGTAACAATTGTGATAATAAGGATAAATTATTATTATAAATTGTGATATTATGTGGGGAATAAGAGATGTGATAGTACGGTGTAGAATATTGAATTTGATGTTGACAAAGAAATATAACACAATGGCAAAATATTTAATTTGATTTAATTTTCTTATTTATAGTTAATTAACACGGTACAATACCAATTACATTAATCAACATAGAAAACAAAACTACATGATGCAGACAATCATGTCATAAACAATTAAACAATTATCAGCTACTTACTAACATGGAACAGTGGACACCCTCGTATACTGTTTCTCACAGAACGTCAGACAAACGCTCTTAATTTTACTCCATTCATCTGCAAAAAAAAAAATCAAAATCAAAAGTCATTTATTCAAACTAGGCTGAGAATCAGCACTATTCGAACGTCAAAAATTACATAAGACAGTCCCCCAAAAACGCCTACCCTTCACCACTTCCTAGTGCTTTAGCTGGGAAGAAGAAGTGGCGCAACAAACTCCCCAGCAGCACAGCTGTCTGTTCAGATATAAAACTTGAATCTATACAATAAAATGTAAAAGAACTTGCATTACGCAACACAACGTTAAATTAAGTTATTTGCCTTATGTTAGCTAGCACACGCCACTATACCAAAAAAAAACATAAAAATCGTCGAAAACTATACTCAAGCAGAAATAACGTAAGCAGAACGTACCTAAATAAAAGCCTCCAGGCATAATGGGCGTGCCCGCCCACACAAAGCTATAGCTGTAACTCGAAGTCAAAAATGATAAACTAGCACCGTCGTAGTAAAATAAAAAACAGTTAATCATTAATAACAATAATAAAACCATGGTCAGCAAGACGACCAGTCACCACAAGCAGCACCCGTTCACGAGCATAACGCAAAGATCAGCCATCACCCCCCTCGCCATATTTGAGGGAAGGAGGCAACCCGACCCCCGACGCTACCGCAAGCAGTAACATCTAAGGGAGTTGCTGCCGGTTGCTCAGGCAAGAATAATATAATCAATTGTCTAGGTCGCTAGCTGACCACTTATTGCAATACAACTCATAAAAAAAATGATTGACATTTTCATGAGTATATTATGTCACTAATAAATAAAAATAAATTGACTTAGACAGTCAAATAAAAATAAACAATTATATGAACTCATATAACCTGTCAGTAGGTACGCTAATTCTGGAGAAAGAACATGAACATTGTCTTGAGTTAATCACAGCGACCAACTATTCTTATCGTTTAAGTAGTCATTGATAGAATAGTATGCCTTTGAACAAAGATTGGATTTAACTTTAATTTTAAACGCATTAAAAGGCAAATCTAACAAAGAAGAGGGTAGCTTGTTATAAAAAGTTATACCAAGTCCAACAAATGAGTTATGAACCTTATGGTACCCTATTTTAGGACAATAGAGGACACCTCTTGCTTAATAAATGTTACACAAACTTCTTTGATATCACACCCATCAAATTGTAGTAATCAAAATAAATGTAATAATAATACTTTAAAAATAGTTCATCAAAATATACAGGGTGTGATAGGTAAGGAATTAGAATTAGAGTTGTTCATGAACTGTAGTTATATTGATATCCTATGTGTAACTGAACATTGGTTAAAAGTCCACCAGTTCATGTTCAGCTTTAACAACCACCAGGTTGCCAGCTCATTCAGCAGAGTTAATATGATACGTGGTGGCTCTTTAATAATTGTTCGTAATAATATGAAATTTAAAGAACGTAAGGATATTGTGAGCCTCTCTGTTGAGCGAGTTATTGAAATAGCTTGCATTGAGCTTGAGCAGTTCATTGTAGTGAGTGTATACAGGCCCCCATGTGCTTCATATGATATTTTTGAGAAATATATGGAAGAAATATTATTAAAGACTTGTAACAGTAATAAAACAGTTGCTGTCTGTGGAGATTTCAACATTAATATACTGGAAAAATCTTCTACAGTAAATAAGTTTATAACCTTATTAAAGTCATATAATTTGTACAATACATTCTTTGAGCCGACTAGAATAACTGCCACTAGCGCTACCTGTATTGACAATATTTTTACAAACTTAAGACCTTCTAGCCATTTAATTCTAAATGAATTGGACTCCGATCACTGTGGCCAGTTAGTCACTTTCCCTCAGAAAATAGTCAGAGCTCAAAGAAAACTTGTGAGTTTTATTCCTGTAAACATAAGTCGCTTAGAACAATTTAAAAATAATTTAATGGAAAAACTACCGGGTTTGCCTTATCACACCGACCCAGATCAAGCTTATACTTCACTATTTAACCTCATTAATAGTGAATTTAGGAAGGTATTCACCACAAAAACATTGCCTGTTTGTGACCGCGTTATATTTAGTGATTGGGCAACACCAGGTATTTACAAAAGTAGGCAGAGGTTATATGAATTGTATCATGAAAAAACATATAACCATGATGAAACTTTTAAAGAATTCGTTAAAAATTATTGTAAAACTTTTAAACGAGCCTGTTCCTCAGCAAAAGCCATACATATTAAAAATAAAATAAAATCTTCTGGTAATAAAATTAAAACAACTTGGAATATTATTAATTCAGAAACGGGTAGAACGACAGTACGTAATCGTGACTTCCACCTAAAAATCAATGATGTAGATATTAAGGCAGACGTGGAGGTGGCAACTGAGTTTGAAAATTTCTTTACTAATATTCCCATTTTAACAACCAAAACTCTGTCATCGTCGTCCTCCACTTCTGCTTACTCCATACTAAAAGAATGCGTACCAGAATGTGATAAACACTTTAAATTCACGGTTGTTACCGCTAAGGATATTATAGAATCTTTTAAAGATCTTGATGTAAAAAAAACTGCTGACCTTTGGGGATTATCAGTACATACCATGTCTTCAATAATCGATGTTATTTCACCGTTTTTAGCAATTGTTTTTAATTCTTGTATTGCATCTGGTGTATTTCCTGGTCTGATGAAACTTAGTAAAGTGATTCCACTGTTCAAATCTGGCAGCACAACTGATCCCACAAATTTTCGGCCAATTTCGATATTACCTACATTGAGCAAAATCTTTGAAAAGTTAATTTTAAAACAAATGTTAGGACATTTCAATACAAATAATTTACTTCATCTGAAACAGTTTGGTTTTACAAAGGGTCGTTCAACTACAGACGCGGGCGTGGAATTACTGAAGAGCATATTCGAGGCTTGGGAGGAGTCGCAGGATGCTCTTGGCATTTTCTGCGACTTGTCTAAGGCCTTTGATTGCGTTCATCATGATACACTCATCCGAAAACTGCACCACTATGGTATGAGGGACAGTGCTCTCGACCTTCTGACTTCTTATCTGAACAACAGAATTCAGAGGGTTGATGTTAATGGCAAGAGATCTGCAGGATCTGCGGTCACTATGGGAGTTCCGCAGGGTTCAATTCTAGGTCCTTTCTTGTTTCTAATTTATATAAATGACTTACCTTATCACATAAGGGATAATCACAAGATTGTATTATTCGCAGATGATACTTCCCTCATTTTTAAAATCAAACGTCAGCTAGTCAATTTTGAACATGTTAACGATGCACTCTCTAAGGTTGTCCATTGGTTTAATGTAAATAATCTTCTCCTGAACGAAAAAAAGACTAAGCTCATTAAATTTTCAATGCCAAATGTCAGGCAGCTAACTACCAATGTTCAACTTAATGGAATAGAGTTGGACCCTGTTGAGTCGACAGTTTTTCTTGGGATAACTATTGACGGTAAATTACAATGGGGCCCACATGTAGAAAAATTGTCAGGAAGGCTTAGTTCGGCCGCCTATGCTGTTAAAAAAATTCGACAGATAACTGATGTATATACTGCCAGAATTGTTTATTTTAGTTATTTTCATAGTCTTATGTCATATGGGATTCTTCTCTGGGGAACTTGTGCGGACATTAATACTATCTTTGTTTTACAGAAAAGGGCTGTTCGAGCCATTTACAATCTAGGTCCAAGAGATTCACTTCGTGAAAAATTCAAAGAAATAGATATTCTGACTGTAGCCTCTCAATATATATTTGAAAATCTATTGTATGTACACAAAAATATATCAAATTTTAAGAAAATGTCCGATATTCATTGTTTAAATACCAGGAATAAACACAATCTTGCTGTACATCGCACTCGCCTCCACAGAGTAGGCAACTCGTTCATGGGTCAATGTATACGCTTTTACAACAAACTTCCTACTGACATTCGAAACTTACCCATTAAACGATTTAAAAGCTGTATTAAAACCAAACTTTGTAAAAAAGGGTACTATAAAATTTCTGATTATTTAGAAGACAAAAAAGCTTGGGATTGAGCTGCTCGCTCTGCAAGCCTTGTGATCAAACTGGAAAACTTGACATTTAATGTTATTATGCATGATTTTATATAAATATTGACATTGCAGAATATTATATACAATATTACATTAATGTTTACTTTGAAAAGTATTATATTTACTGCTTTAATTTATTGTGAATGTGAGCACTATGTGGGTCTTTTTTTTTTTTCTTTAAATATTTTCCTATTATTTTATGCTTTTTCTCAGTTTTAATGGTGGTCTAGCATTTTGAGCACTTTATGAGGCCTACCCAAATGTACTTTCTTTGGTATTGTTCGTCGAGTCGTTGAGCTCCTTAAGTCTTGAGTCGAGCTGCACGATTACGACAAATGCTTGCACTGATTGGACAGGTCCACTCAAAATTGTGTGGTTCTTTCCTCAAAAGACCATTTCAGACACAGATCTACATGGTCCTCACATGATTTGACCAAGATTATGTCTGGACTTTAAAAGAGACTTTGACCCCTGAGTTTGTTTCGCCATTTCTTCTCACGGGTAGTCAGATAGGAAATGTCGACTACATCTACCTTATTTTTTACTTTTTAATATGACGTGTAAAAGTGATTCCGATATCCTATTTACAGAATAAACGATTTCATTTCATTTCATTTCATTTCATATGAAGCCGGTGAAATGGAGCACGTAATTTATCCTTATTTCTGGTGTTAATATTGTGAATATCACTGTTTTTAGTGTATAAGTGTATATTTTGCCTAACATATAAGATGTTGGCGAAGATGAATTGTGATGCCGCCGTGAGTATACCAATATCTTTAAAAAAATCTCTTAGAGAAACTCTGGCACCCAGCTGGTAAATTGCTCGAACAGCTCGTTTTTGAAGTACAAATATATTTTGAATGTCAGCTGCTTTACCCCACAGCAGAATACAGTAGGACATAACGCTATGAAAATAACTAAAATAGACTAATCGGGCTGTATCAACGTGAGTGTATTGTCTTACTTTCCTGACGGCGTATGCGGCTGAACTGAGCCTTCCCGCTAGGCTTGATATATGAGGTCCCCACTGAAGTTTGGCATCTAATGTTATACCCAGAAACACTACCGAGTCTACAGTTTCAAGCACCTCTTTATCTAAAACGATGTTGGGACCTAAATTTCTAACATTCGGTAAGGCAAACTTTATACATTTCGTTTTCTTGGCATTGAGAACTAAATTATTTGTCGTAAACCAATCCGTAACCATTGAGAGTGCAATTTTTACGTCGTCAAAATCTTGTCTATTCCGGTCTACTTTAAAAATAAGAGAGGTATCATCTGCAAACAGTACAACGCTACAGACACCCTTTATATAGAATGGTAAATCGTTAATATACACTAAGAATAAGAATGGGCCTGGAATTGAGCCTTGAGGTACACCTAACTGAACTGGTAGCTCGAAAGATTTCACACCATCAACATCTACACATTGGAACCTATTATACAAATAAGAATTTATTACTTTAAGAGCTTCATTTTGGACGCCGTAATGATATATTTTACGCAAAAGTGTGTCATGGTGCACGCAATCAAAGGCTTTGGAGAGATCACAGAAAACTCCAATTGCATTTTGCGAGTTCTCCCATGCGTTAAATATGTGTTTCAGCAGTGCAACACCCGCATCTGTAGTCGAACGACCTTTTGTAAAGCCATATTGTTCATTGTGAAGGAGGCTGTTTAAATTAAAATGTCTTAGCAACTGCTTGAGTATTAACTTTTCAAATATTTTGCTAAATGCAGATAAGATAGAAATAGGCCTGAAATTGCCAACGTCATTTTTATTACCTGATTTAAATAAAGGTATGACTTTACTACTCTTCATAAGGTCAGGAAAAGTTCCTAAATCAACACATTTATTAAAAGTAACAGCTAGATAGGGGGCTACGATGTCTATTATATTACTTAATAGTTTAATGGAGATGCCCCAGTAATCACCAGTGTTTTTAGATTTAAGTGTGATAAAAACATTAACTACAATGTGAGGTATGAGGTGTTACATGTTCGAAGCTAAATAAACGACTACATTTAGGCACACTACTATGCAAAAGATTTTCAGCTTTAGACAGGGATGAATTTAAGGAGCGAGTCAAACACATCACATTCAGGGTTGGCCATCAGGAGGGCATTGAGCATCCTTAAAGTACGACACACAGGTGATTCAGCTCTGGCGACCGTTCTGCAAGGCAGTTGCGTGAACAGATTGTGTCGGCGACTTTGGCGTTGACCGATGTATTTGTCGGGCACAAATAGTCGACAGAAAAGGTCATGGAATATCTTGGTGTTTCGTATTATTTACCTAATCCCTGAATTATAGTAAATATGAAGTTATAATTTATAACAGACAGTTTATGGTTTGTGATATATTTGGGTAACGACTTTAAGATCAATTTCGGGATTAGTATATATTTTATATATTCCGAATTAAACTAGATGTTTTAGAGTAAGGGTAATTTTATTACACTTTTGTACCTTAAATATTACCGATCGTTTATTTACAAAGTCGTTTCTACCTGAATGTCTAGTCATTTGTATGTACAACACGATCGACTGCATGGTTCGTTACTCCACATTTTGTACGCAACGTGTTTGTTTGTAGTCTGATTACATGGTTCAAGTAACTAACGGAATTTAACTTTGTGTGTGTCATTGTTATATGCTTATTTAACTTTGACGATGAATTGAGAGAAGCTCTTCTTGCTGTTACGTTTAAAAAATATATTGGAAATAGAAATTATGGTTTTTCATAAAAATAGATTTATTCTTAGACTATTCATTGGAAAGCCATCTGTGGACGGTAACTAGCTTATACCTATTCATGAGATAGGTACTATCACGGTCGTGCAAATCGGACCATTTTCAAAACAAAATCCTATGCTCACAATGAGCACACCATTCTGTTTATCGCCCCTTTTAGCCTCGACCATTTTTAGGGTTCCGTACCCAAAGAGTAAAACGGGAACCCTATTACTAAGGCTCCGCCGTCTGTCTGTCTGTCCGTCTGTCACCAGGCTGTATCTCATGAACCGTGATAGTTAGACAGTTGAAATTTTCACAGAAGATGTATTTCTGTTGCCGTTATAACAACAAATACTAAAAAACAGAATAAAAGAAATATTTAAGGGGGCCCTTGAAATATTCACAGAATAGTGTTAGTTATATATTCACTTTAAAAATAAATAATTTAATTAAAATAAAACAAATATTTAAGGGCTTCCTAATATTTCCCATACAAAAAACGTGATATTTTTGCCGTTTTTATAGATAATGTTACGGCACCCTTCGTGCGCGAGACCGACTCGCACTTGTTTTTTTCTTAAATTTTATATATATTTCTCAGGCTCTGTTACAATGAATACCGATGTCTGACCATCCTTTACCCGGTCTTTTTTTTTAATTTATGAAAACAAGGGGCGCAGCAAAAATCTGATGTGGCGAATGCTATTGGTTGATGAGCGTAGGTAAGCGTAACTATAGCGGCCGAACGCTGCATGCAGGAATAGTTACAGCTTACGGTGCTCCGATTTGGACACCCACAATAGTACAGTCAACAGCACATCAGGATATAGCAAACTATCAAATTTCTCCAAATGATTGTTAACTTTAAAATGTTGATGGTTACGTTCAAATTCGAATGAGAAAATTTTACAGTTTGTGGTACCTTGATGTGCTGGCGACTGTACCTATAGTCTGTTCCAAAAATATCCGATGATTTAAACAAACCCCGTTCAGGTTAAATAATTACGTAATTACTCACTGAAGGGAATTAGTAACACATTCACCTGTATTTAGAAGGTTTCAACTTTTCCTCTTTCAGTTTTTCCAACAATTGATGTTTAAATAATAAAGAAAGAAATATTGTTAATTCTGCACAAACAAAACGCATATTACAAAAAAATTACATAAATTGCTATAATAACGTTCATAAATTGTAATTAATAAAACCATCAACGAAAATTGAGGTTATAAAATTAATCTTAATTGTTGTCTTATGAAAAAGATGTTTAAGGTGATTTAAAATTAGAATTTCGGGTGGAGGCTCTTTATTTTTATGTTAATTTGCATGAATATTCTGAAACAGTCACACATACAAGCAAAATGTAACTTAAGTATATGGTTTATTGGATCATTTTCCTTCCATGTTGAATACAGTTACGTAATTGTAATTTTATTCAAAAATTATGTTTTAAGGATAATTATAAAAAAACAAACAAGATTTTTTGGCTTTTATGTCTAAAATAAATATTCACAGCAAGAAATATAGTCACAAGATATTTTTTCTCTACATCAATTATTACTTTAGTTATAAACGAAATAAGAATTGAGACTTACGCTATTTAGCGATAAGACCGCCCATTGTAGGGTGACACAATGGACGGTCTTATCGCTAAATAGCGTAAGCCTCAATTCTTATTTCGTTTATAACTACAGTTTGTAAAATTTCAACATTTATATGTGTAATTTTTATGGTGTACATAATAAAGATTATTCTATTCTATTCTATTTAGTTTCGTGCTCGAACACGATCAAAGAGCACACGCGATATTCAACTTTATTACTGATTTGTTAGCGTTTAGCATATAACAGAGTAGCGGGGAGCAAGGGGCGGAGCTTGCGTGGAAATTTGATTTAGACTGCCTGCTCTTAAGTATTCAAATAATAAAACAAAAGCACTCAATTTGTAAATGACGCTACAAATTGGTATCTACCGGTACGTTTTCTGATCCATTTGTTTACAACTTCATCAGATAAGTACTTTTGCTAAGTTACTTTATCTTAAATTCTCACTTTTCTGAGCATTCCAAAAATCAAAATCAGTTCACAATTGACAAAAAAAAAAACAAACATACAGACGAACAATAACCTCCTCCATTTTGGAAGTCAGTTAAAAATAGACAAAACTATTGACCGATTTTGTAGCTATTACTAAACGTCTCCATACGTTCGTCCATTCTTTTGTTATGTAAAAACCGTACATTATCCGTGAACGTAAAATGAATTGGACTGTAAAAATAGGGGTGCTTTCCAACCGATAGTCAAGAAAAATCGATAATGAAGAGAGTCGACCTCATTTTGCAGGTAGCAACGAAAAGGGTCCGTGAATACTTTGAAAGACGGATCATTTGCGTACCCGTTATACTGATGTCACATTTATGAAGATTGTGGCAAAGGTATTTCGAAAAGGGTTAGGTGTTAAGATGAGGAAATGTCGGGATAGGTATGTTATTATTTTTAGGTATAAAACTGAGTAATGTTTTTAAAAGTGGTTACCACCTATGACGCTGGCAGCACCAAAATGGTATTACGAGTTATTATTCTGTATACCTGCCGAGGTTGTGGTTTAAAATCCGGGCAAGTACTTCTGAGACCTTTTCAATGCATAATAATCGAATGCCGAGCATAATGTCGAGCTGCACGATTACTGACAAATGCTTGCACTGATTGGACAGGTCACTCAATTTTGTGTGGTTCTTTCCTCAAAAGACCATTTACATGGTTCTCACATGATTTGACCAAGATTATGTCTGGACTTTAAAAGAGACTTTGACCCCTGAATTTGTTTCGCCATGAATAGAGAGCCAGATAGGAAATGTCGACTACATCTAGATTATTTTTTTAATATGAAGTGTGAAAGTGATTCCGATATCCTATTTACAGAATAAACGATTTCATTTCATTAATATATGTACTTTTCTAAGTTTATCTTAGACATTACTGACATCAATGAAGGAAAAACACCCTGAGGAAACCTGGACTTATAATTAACTAGCTTTTGCCCTCGGGTTCGCCCGCGTGGAGGTTGGGAATTATCCCACGGAAAAGTACTACCAGTATTAATTTATCCTATGTGTTAAACCAGGTTATTAACTACCTGTGTGCCAAATTTCATTAAATCCCGTTCACCCGTTTTTTCTATCGTAGCAATCAATCATAATTATTTTGTTACGCGTAATTTTGAATCTGTGATTTTTTTTAAAGTATTAATTTAAATGATATGATGTCAAGACATATTTTAATTTAATGCCCAATTTAAATAACATATTTTGTTGGATAAGGATTATTAATATACCAGTCAATATAGCTCCGATAATAACAATAAATTTTCCAAAACATCTTTGTTATTTAATGATTTTTTTATCAAATTCTGAAAGATAATAATTGTTGCTGAGTCATCCTTAGAAGATAGACATATTATGCTATTTCGGACTTTTTGTTGAACTTTTTAAGATGTAAAATCCTGTAGAACTTTAATTTTATGTATCTCTACGGTTTACGCGGCTCACGCCAGTAAGATGTCGGAAAAAAAATCATGTTGACTGGGAAGTCAACATGATTTTTGTTCCGACATCTCAAACTTGTAATCACCATATTACGGCGAATTTACACAAAACCTTATTGAATTGTACACCTAAACCTTCCTCATAAATCACTCCGTTCATTGGTAGAAACGGTTTGAAAATCCATTTAGCAGTTTTTGAGTTTATCGCGTTCAGGCAGACAGACAGACGCGGTGGAGGTCTTTGTTTTTTATTATGTAAGGATAAACTTAACTCTGTAATCGCCAATCCTCCAGGTAGCAACGGAAAGGGTCCACTAATACTTTGAAAGACGGATCATTTGTGGGCCCGGTATACTGAAGTCACATTAATAAGGATTATTGTGCCAAAGGTATTTTGAAATGGGTTACGTGTTAAAATGAGGAACTAACTGGCTATATTATTTTTTGGTATAAAACTGAGGTGATAAAATCTGGCCAAGCTTCTGTAATGATAGAAAAAACTGTCAAACCGCTCGGTCCAATACCGAGCGGTTTGTTGATGAGTCATTTTTTTTTTTGTTTTTATCTTTTTATAACGGACGCTTTTAACATGCACGTCTTTCTACATTGTTCTCACATGTATAATTTCAACATGGATGACTTAACCAATATTATGTAACTAATATTTTAATTTAAAAGAGTGTCCGTGGAGTTTATTGCCCGTTCCTCTCCATAGGAACCTACTACGCTTTGGAATGGGCAACAATCTTAATTTTTCTGACTGACCGACCCCATGAAAATTCAAAAGTGCCTGTAATTGGTTTATTTGATGTAAATGCTTTGAGTTATGAGTTTTGCTAAGTTTCGTGTCCTTCCCGATTTACCTGCAAGTTAAAAACATCATGAAAATTAGCTTCTAGCAGTTCACTGGTAGATACCTATTCCTATGTCCAGCGGTGAACAATCCTCTCGATTGATCCTCTGCTACCCTAATCCAGCTACTGCAACACACTCTTCAAGAAAATCGTCGCTCCGCCTAACCTGAGGGCATTCTACGACGTCTACCGACGACCGACCGTACGGTGTGGGACGTTTACCGTTTCGAGGTCTGCACTCTTCAATTTCATTTATGGTGACAGTCATACACAATATCGTAGACTGTTATTATTACCTATCTCATCTTAACTAAAACCTTACTTATCTGGCACCATAGAAATTAACATTAAAAGCCTCGAAATTGGACGCACGCATTGTGAAATCGTTAGTGACATCCGTCTTCCGTTTCCTGTGGATAACTACGTGTTTTCTAGCTTTAGATTATGGAAAAACAGAATCTAATCCTAATAATAATTAAACTTAACTAATTCTAAAACTAATATTATGTCTGTGAGTTTAAATGTTTGTAAACGCACCCACGATACAGGAGACATTCCTAGTGTGGGGCAACGTTTTTTTTAAAAAAAAAGAGAAAAAAAGAAAAGATAAATGCGAAAGAAAGTTTTTTGTTTGTTTGTTACGCTTTCACGCTAAAACGGCTCAACGGATTTTGATGAAATTTGGCACATGCGTAGACTATTATGACATAATATGATACTTTTATCCCGATATTCCCACGGAATCAAAACTTATGCGGGTAAAACCACGGGGCGCAGCTAGTAATACAATAATAATAGCATTTTAGTCATTATATTCGTAACTTATATAACCGCCTTTTAAGAAAAAAATGAAAAATTATTTATTGGGACCCGACACACATGAGATCACAACTTAAACTAAAACACACTCTTTGAAACATAAAAAAGTAAACAATAAAAAAAACAAAATAAAATGAAAATAAAAACAAAGTCCTATATGAGGCCAAACGGCTCTATCTCAGCATGATGTTGTGACAGTTAAAAAAAAAAAACAATCAATCAATTATTGCTTTCTCTGTGTAATAAAGATTTGGCATTAACTAATGGTTCTTAAATGAAGTTACCATAAATAATCCTCAGGTAAATTGGTTATTTCTAGAGTCTTGCAATTTACTGTTAGCCTGCATCATCCCACTGCTGGGCACGGGCCCTATGACTTCCAGACGTCTTGAAACTTATTCTGAATGAATATCATATAGAAAATGGCGTTATAATTTTATGCATTTTGGAGGGGATTTTAAATATTATGCTTTGATAATAATCTCTGTTTCGAATAAAGTGCAAGTTTATGCAGTGCACTTAATTTAAAAAAAAATATTCGCTTTAATGCAGTGACCCAATGAATCCCCACCTTTCCAGGAATTATTTTAGCATAACTTAGCTTCACGCCTTGTTTCCCCGAAGGGTTGGCCAGATGTGTATATCTGTATTACGCCCATATTTCGCCAGTTATATCTGTCCCATGTAATAGGAGGCGAGCCTATTGCCATCAACCGGGCACAAATCCAGAATCCGGGCTGCTACTGAGAAATTTCACATCGAAAAGACTAATATCACCTTGCCGTTTGCACTTTATTATTTTTGTAATATTTTATATAGATTCTTTTTAATTTGTGAATGTGAGAACGTTGTAGGCTTAATAGACTGTAGCTTTGTAAACCATCATCTATTTTGTTAAGTACTTGGTACTTGTTGACGGGCCTACACTGTCCTCCCATACCTATTAACACTGTAACTTGAAAACATTGTAAAAGCCCACTATTTTTTTAAAAAGACTAATCGTGGAGTTTCTTGCCGGCTCTTCTCCATAAGAAACGACCAATTGGAATCGTGCACCTAGCTTCTGACGTTTCATAAGTGCCCATGTAGGTTTATGTGAAATAAAATATTTTGATTTTGATTTTGACCGACCGTATCGAACCCAGGACCTCATGCTTAACAATAGCGCTTGTGACCACTAGACCAATAAGTCAGTATTCTTTTAACAACCACAAAAAAATATCACCCAATAAACGCCAGCGGAAATTTTCCAGTCATTTAACAACACTCATTCAACCTCAAAAGGTATTTCAAGAATGACCAATAAAAGAATAACGATGGTATGTCGATTAGTACCTAGGTAATTACTTCCCGTTCCAGGAGCTGCCAGGTTCAGTGCGGTTTTAAAGCAAACCACAGAGAATGTTCACAACTAATTTCTACTGCCACCTTACTCAAGCGTTTTCGCTGTTTGGGTCGGGTTTAAGATTAACTAGATGTGGCTGGATTTTGGTATTTTGCAAGTGAAATCTGGCTTGTTCGACCCGATTAATTACTTGGGTACCTATAAGCTAAGATTAGACCGGTTGACGAATTTTTCAGGTCTACTAAAAGTAACTCAGCCGAGTGGCGTTTTGGGTAGGTACCAAATCCGTTTTCGCATTATACTCATTCTTGGTTCAAGACACAAAATATAATTCATAGGTACCATGTTAATATGAAGAGCAAAATAATTTTATACAGTAGGTATGAGTGTGGTTGCCTAAGAGATAGATAGGATGGATGGGATAAAAGATGTTATTGTTAAAAAAGAACTGAACACTGATAATCAACATCATCATCATTCCAGCCGAAAGACGTCCAATGCTGGACATAGACCTCCCCCAAAAGGAATGGGGGTTGCCACAATCGTCACGCTTGGCAGGCGGATTGGCAATCGCAGTATGGTGTTAAAATGCATAGAGAACGCTGCTGCCCATTCTTTAGTAAGACAACCACGGGAAGAAATAGAACAACTTCGAATTGTCCTAATCAATTGGTAAATAACCAGCAAAACCCCTCAATCACCTTATAGTTTAAGCTAGGACCAGTACGATCTTCGTTCGTCCATAAAAATATATTTATGGCTAACAATAATAATATAATTGCGAGCACATATTTCTCGAATGTCGCCTGAAAATTATTATCACAGTATTTTTATCCGACTTATGGCGCTATTAAAAATGTTATGTTAGTACCAACACCCATATTAAAATCAGCTGGTAAGTACGCGGTTGGAATTATTATCGCTTGAGTTAATTAAAACAATTCTTTCGCTCGGTTATTCGTGTCACATAGATTACCTTGATTACCAGTCCCTTTTTTAATTCTTCTGTCCACTTAACATGAAATATTTGAACAGGCGTGTATTTTTTGGCATTCCTCATGGTAGCGTTGCTCGCGAAAAAAACACAGCTCATGACATAAGTACATTTTATTCTGTATCTTGTGTTTCTGTATCTTTTTGTATCTTTAGTGGTTTAGTCAGTCATAGTTTCTATGAATGATCTAGTAAATCTTAATTTAGTTCTGCTTGTCTGTCCAGATTTAGGTAGGTATTTACTTGTTGCTCAGCAAGAGATTTATCTACAATCTTAATTTAACAAGACTTACGGTTGATCGGGGGACTGAATTTGTTTCCCATTTGTTCTAATTATAATCCTTATTAAATTGGTATATAAATCTGGATTGGATTAGATACTTTATAAGTTAAGGATTATGGAAGAAAGGGTTTTGAGGTTATCGATTTTCCACGATCACTTCGAAGAAGCCCTGAACGCGATTATAAGATTTGTTGTGGTAATGTTATGAAAATACTTTACGTTGGTGAAGTATATATTTCAGCCACAATCTATATCTAGATCAATCTATCTATAGTTTCAAATTAAATTAGCTAGCGAAACTCTGCAGGCGTCAAAGTTAAAGTCAAATTATTTATTTCAAATAGATATTATAATACAAAAGAGGCACTTTTGAACGTAAAAAATTACAAAAAATAGAATTAATTGATTCTAGTTGCCCCTTCCAAAAGGTAGTTTCGTATGGAGAAGAATGGGCAAGAAACTCCACTGTTACTCTTTTAATTTTTTTTTACAATATTTTGTTAAGTACATTAAATAAAATTATGATTATATGTGAAGACGATGCACCTAGAATAAAAATACTATACCACAATTGGTAAAAAGAATTAAAAATGAAGCAATGAAAAATAACTTAATTATGGTATTGTTGGTACTTCAAGTATGAGATGAGAAAATAAGTCTTCTTTTGTTTTATCGTGTTTAGGTATCGATACCAATCACGTCTATGAAATTTACACAAAAAAAAATATATACATTTTTTAAACTGGTCTGTGGGTCTGCGTTGTTCTTATAAACTACGCATGGGATTTAGACGCGGCTTTCACCATCATTTAGTGAATTTATTCTGGAAGATATTAGGTGTATTCTGGCGGGCGTTGAAGGGCGCTTAAGGATCTACGGGCACCATGGAAGCCAGCATAAGCCTGCGGGCGGTGATATTGCGGCTGTATCGTCTCCCGAGCAGTCAGGCTCAAAGAGGTGTCATGCATTATAATATGCGTGCCTTAATAGGAGGACGTGCGGTCATGCGATCGGCCGCACTCGGTGATGGGGCCCGCTAGGCATGGCGGATGGACACCAGGCATGTACAAGTATCTCCCGTGCGTCCGACTCATGGCACATTGGGGTTTTAGTCGGTAGGAGTCCGACATAACCCTCCCTTCTTCCCAGACGAAGGGTCTCCATGAGGATTTCCCCACGGAAAATAAAGGTGTATGGCACATTGGGGTTTTAGTCGGTAGGAGTCCGACATAACCCTCCCTTCTTCCCAGACGAAGGGTCTCCATGAGGATTTCCCCACGGAAAATAAAGGTGTATGGTACATTAATAATAAACTAACACATAAAAGTGAAATCTTGATATTTTGTCAAGTCGTAAAAGCAGTGTGAAGCAGGGGTTGGTCACTAATTTCCTATAATCAATAGATAGATTGGACAGTAATTAAGTGCTCTAAGATAGCCGAGAAAATAAAACAACCAACGAGCTAAACAAATACCTACCTAATTAACTATGAATTATGTGAACAAAAAAACATGCAGACGAACATACCGGTAATAACCTACTCCTTTTTGGAAGTCGGTTAAAAAGACGCGAAGATTTATCTTAAAACAAGCATTTTACCACAATATTTCTTTGTAAATGAAGTAGGAAGTTTAGTGCATTTTTATTACATTGTAAACGCCAAGAAAAGCGTACTGGTTAACCGTTAGATAATGTGGTAAGTGACCAAATACCGTAGTGAATGTAATACAGTAACTATATCTTTATCATGAGCAAATGGATCTACGTGATACTATGGAAACGTTTTTAGGGTTCCGTACTCAACAAAGAACCCTTATAGTTTCGCCATGACCGTCCGTCTGTCCCCGGCTTAGCTCAGAGATTCATAGTACTAGAAAGCTTTAATTAGGCATGGGTATACATATTAATCACGCCGACAAAGTGGTAAAATAAAATCTTGAAATAATATTTTTCTTAGGATACCTCCTTTACACGTAAAGTGGGATGATATTTTTTTGGTCTCGTCTACTTGATGTGGGGAATCTTTAGATAGGCCGTTCAAAAATATTGAGGGTCTGTTAAAACCATTTTTCGATTCAGGGATCCGTTTGCGTAATATTAAGCTTTAGAGTGAAAATTTTTGTTAGAGTCAAGTGTCCCTACCCCTTCCAGCTAAATGATTGGTTTAGGATATGTGAAATGTTCATGGCAGTAGTAAATAGAACGAAATTAAAAGAAAAACTATCACAGCTAAGTAGGCTTTACAAGTTAACGAGTAATAGTCGACCAACTTACATTTGCAGTTGGAGAATTGACCGTGACGTAAATCGACGTATGGAAGAACACGTTTTTCAACTTAAAAGTTAGCTAGTTTAGATCCAAGAATCTGCAAAAGTATAAAAAACACCGCACTGGTGCGGTATGTGGCTTCAACTGGTTGTTTTTAGGATAAATTCATCCCAACTACGGTACTCTTCATTGTGCGCGGTCCGACGTACTAGCCAGGCTTCTTAAAACACGGAATTTGTGAAGTTTTCATACTACGGCTTGATGTAGAAACTTGTATTTAGATCCAATCCATTTAGGCTCACTTGGTACAGCTTTGATTACAGAAAATTCTTTGGCAATAAACACACAGACTCATTTTACTCCTGGGCAGTACCTAACGCAGCAGGGCAGCAGGCAGGACTTTCTGTTTTTATTTTAATTTTTTACTTTGTTTTACTTTTGTTCTTTATGTTTCTATGAGTGTGTTTTTGTTTAATTTGTGATCTGTGCGAGTCCCAATAAATGCTTTTTCTTTCTTTCTAACATAAAATAAACAAGACGTGACCTTTACCTTAATATTCTATGAAATATTTCCTTGTCTGAAATGTCGGTTATTTACTTTCAGCTACATAAAATATGATTGTAGAGTAAATAGCCTTCTATTTATATACCCTTCAGGTGTCATTGAAATTCTGAGGGTGACGTATATAAACTTTTCAGAATAGTCTCAATGGCCGGTCCCCGGTGCGTTATGGGGTTCCCACTTGAATAAGGTATTCGGATATCATTAGAAATATTCATGTTTTCACCCAAGCTTGTGAGGTTGATAAGGGTGTTTTTGCTATCCTTAGAAATAGGGGATGATAAAAATTTTATGACATTATATCTTCTTATTTGGCTGATATATTTTGTTTTAGAAGTTATACTAAAATTATAACATAATCTATCTATGGCATTACATATGTGATTAAAATGGTTGTAATTAACATTTTCAATTTTTATGACATAAATATGATAAAATCTGCTTACAACGTCGCCTATTGCACGTTGTGGTTTAAATATAAAGTAAAATTTCATTATTTAACATACATTTTTCATTTTTAGGGTTCCGTACCTCAAAAGGAAAAACGGAACCCTTATAGGATCACTTCGTTTTCTGTCTGTCTGTCAGTCTGTCAAGACCCTTTTTCTCAGGAACGCGTGGAGCTATCAAATTGAAATTAATATCAAATACGTAAGTCTACGGTCCCTTAGAGCTCTAAAAAAATCAAGCTTCTACGTCAACGCAATAAAAAAATACGGCTATTTAAGCGGCATTATGTTGATACTCGCAAATAAATCAAAACCTATATGGTACTTCCCGTTGACCTAGAATCATGAAATTTGGCAAGAAGCAAGGTCTCATAGCACAAGTAATGGAAAAAGTCCGAAAATCAAATTTGTAGTTACATCACTTAAAAAAATATTTTTTTTTGAAATTACAAACTTACATTTCCAGTTGGAAAATTGACCGTGGCGTATATCGATGTATGGGAGAACATGTTTTTCAACTACTATGTTAAGTTTGTGTTTGGGATAAATTCATCCCAACTATGGAACCCTTCATTGTGCGTAGTCCGACACGCACTCGGATGGTTTTTTTTTTAAATTCATTATTTGAGCAACAAGACTAAGTCACTCCTAAAGCTTTTTTGTAATATTATATTATATAATACAGCATTTTATAAAATTATAATACAGTTCTTTTATATGAGTAACTATCTTCTACGAATACCAATCCGCACAAGGTTAGACAATAAAATCAAATGAAATCTTTTAATTGTGGGCATAGGATATACAGACAGATGTACCCCTAATAGTCTCATAATAGCCTCGCTGTTTCTGACAAGGGGAATGCTAGAATATTATTGCATCTCAATATGATTCCATCTCTTTAACATCAACACCAAAGTATATTAATACCTCAGCACTGAGATCTTCGTTCCGGGGACATTCCACCATGATGTAAAGAACGTCTTTCACTTTTATCAACACAGCCTGGGGTTTTACTCCGATGTATCGGCCGAATGTTCGGCAGGTTCCTGACTACGGCTAACTGGATAAATAAAGCAAAGAAAAAAAAACAACAGTCTAAGAGATAAGTCAAAGTCAAAAATGTGACTTGAAATCGGGTAAGGACTCAGAGTCAAATAAAGAAACTTTGGAAGTCAAGAAATGGCCAAACATTCCGCCGATACTTCGGATTATCGCTTCGGAGTAGGACTATGTCATTCAAGCGCCAAAAGTAGATCCATGTAGCATGTAATGTGTCCCCCATCTTCACAATATCTAAAACAAAAAAGAATAAATTCAAACCAATAATCCAAAAAGTTTCATATTTCGAACCTTGAAAATATTTATTTATCAAATTCGTACTCGATATTTCAACATCGACTGTCGATTTGCTACTTCCAAATATTTCGATATTCGAATAGAATTTTATTTGAAAACTGTGAAGCGGGTGCAGATTCCGTACAATATGCACGTGTAGAGTTTCATACTTCAAATACACGCTATAAAATGCTGTGACTATGAATTGTGGTTTTATTATTAGTTTGGAATTGTATTGAAGCAATGATTTTAACCTAGATGAGATATGGATTTAAATGAGACTCTAAATTCAATCTTATAATCTTAAAAATAATTTTGTGCTGAGTTAATAAAGAAGATTACATTTGCAATGCAATGTTGTTTATTTTTTTCTCAGTTAGTGTTTATCCTGGTCTGGCAGTTTGAGTCATTTATGCGGCCTACCCGAATGTCCTTTTTTGGTATTGATCGTTGAATCGTTGAGCTCCTTACGTTCTGAGTTGAGCTGCATGAGTACTGACAAATGCATGCACTGACTGGACAGGTCCCCTCAATCTGTGTGGTTCTTTCATCAAAAGATCATTTCAGGCACCAATCTACATGGCAAGATTACGTTTGGACTTCTAAAGAAACTGTGAAGGCCGAAACAAACTCAGAGGGAGTTTGTTTCGGCCTTTCTTCTCAGATTAGTCAGATAGGAAACGCCGACCTCATCTAGTTTTTAAAATATGATTGACGTATAAAAGTGTTTGTACAAACCTACTTACACAAATAAATAATTTATCATTCAACAAAAATACTCAACTAATTTTAACGAAACATCGACCTAGGATGATTACGGATCAATTAATCAACTCAGTCTATTACAGTCTACTGCTGGAGAAAGGTCTCTCCCAGGCTGCGCCACAACACCCTGTCCTCCACCTTCCGCATCCAGTCTGCTCGTCACCTTTCGAGAGGCTTTCCACACTATGCCTGCCGATACGCGATCTCCAGTCCAGGACTCGTCTGCTGCATCGGCCGCCGGTCCTTTGACAAATATCGCCAGCCCACTGCCACCTCCCTCTAGTAGTAGTAATTCGGTTGTTAGTCCGGTTAACCGAACTACTGAAACTTTCAGTTGCGATAGTTCGGTTCTAACAAAGTGCCGAACTACTGAAACTTTCAGTTGCGATAGTTCGGTTCTAACAAAATGCCGAACTACTGAAACATTCAGTTGCGATAGTTCGGTTCTAACAAAGTGCCGAACTACTGAAAGTTTCAGTTGCGATAGTTCGGTTCTAACAAAATGCCGAACTACTGAAACTTTCAGTTGCGATAGTTCGGTTCTAACAAAGCACCGAACTACTGAAACTAAAATATGTACCCCTTTAGTTCGGCAAATAAACTAGGCATATAATGTAAACAAACTATATGATCTGACCAAGATTATGTCTGGACTTTAAAAAGAGACTGTGACCTCTGAGTTTGTTTCGGCCTTTCTTCTCAGAGTAGTCGGATACGAAACGCCGACCTCATCTAGTTTTTTTTAATATGATTGACGTGTAAAAGTGTTTGTACAAACCTACTTACAGAAATAAATCATTTATCATTTATCATTATCATTATCTTAATTTTATTTTTAACACGTAAAAAGAAAGTTTCAGTAGTTCGGTCAACCGGACTAACAACCGAACTACTGCTACTAGAGGGTCAGCTTGCTTACGCTGCAAGACATGTCAGTCACTCCGGTTCTTTTCCGGATAGCTTCATTTATTAAGGATAACAAGTAAAATCTATTTAAACAGCTTCCTATTCGATGTCATCAAACCTAAAAAACCTAGTAGAAAATGTTTTTTTGAGTTTAATTTACAAACCGGGGTTTCACCTACAAAATTCCTTTGGTTCTGAAATATAGAATGTAAATAAAATTTAAAAAATACACTATACATTTCATCCGAAAGCTTCAAAATCGAAATGATAATCGCAATCATTTGGAACAAGATTATATACCATGTAAATGAATTACAGGTATATCCCCAACCCCACCGAGTGTGTCTCCACGTTGTCGTCGTGGTGGGGCTTGCGTGTCTCAATGATCTTGGGGGCTTTGCCGGTAGAGTCACTCGTGCCGGAAGGCCTCAAGTGAGAGACCTAACTAAGAGAGACATGGGGCGGAGTCAATAACATCTGACTTCCGCGAGGGGCGCGCCGTCTGAGGACTTCAACAGTTGTTGGTGTTCTGGACGGCGCGCGTTTATCTCCTCATTGTTTGGAGAGTGGGAAGAGTGGTTCACCTCTAGTACGTGTCTGCTCATCAAACATGACTGAGGTGAAGGAGTGGTCTGGGGACCCAACCCCATAAAAAAGGCAAAGCTGTGTTCAGCAACAATAATGGAAGCGAGTCATAAAAACAAACTACCCCAGGAGGGTACCTGCTGCTCCGCAGTAGGAGAATCCCTCACCGAGCTGAGCTCGGCCAGTCCCTCGTATTCTGGGGGGGACAATGAACGCCCAAAAGACCGACGACCGACGCTTCATCTGGCGCGAAGGGCTCTTTTAAGAGCCCGGAGCTCGTGGAGGTGGGGGCTGCAAAGTTCCTGAAGAAGAAGCGCTCCAACCCAGGGGACGGCCAGGGGTCGTCCTCTGATGGTGGGCTGAACTCGGGCCGGAGGAAAATTGGCTGGCGGGGTGGGGTCCAAGGACAGGGTGGGGGCAGAGGGCTCACCACCCAGGAGGCCAGCCAGCGAGCTAGCGAGCCCAGCCGAGCTAGCACAGCCGAGCCGGCCCAGGGAGCCGAGAGGCTCCCAATGGAGGGGCTCTCTGATACCTCAGGTGGTGAGCCGGACGCCAATGGCGGCTCCAAGGCGGAGCGAGTCGCCAGCAGCTTTGAACAGGTCCTGGTAGCCGCGATCAAGGGCGTGGCCTTGAAGAGGATACAAGCCTCCAAAGACAAGGTTGTACCCGCTGCTACGGCCTCCATTATGGCGGCAGCGAGGGCCCTTCAGGTCGGGCTTACGTCGGACGAAATGTCCGAGATGCGGGCGGAGGTCGGCCGCCTGACGGCCGCTATGGAGCTTCTCCAAAACGAGAACGAGGTACTCTGAGCGGACCTTGCCCGGCTCCGAGGAGCTGGCCCTCAGGAGGTACGACAGGGGGCGGAGCAGCAAGGGCAGGGTTTTCCGGTGCGGAAGACCGGGTTTTGACCCTGGTGCGGCAGGAGCTGGCTGCCTTCCATAATCTGTTTTCCGTTCTGGAGGGCATTGTCCTGTGCCCTCCGCTAGCGGCGAGCAAGCCAGCCACCTTTGCCACCACCGTGGCTGCCACGGCCCGGCCCACGGCCGAGCCCGCGGCGAAGCCCGCGGCTAAACCCGCGGCCAAACCCGCGGCGGCGAAATTGGTGCGACCCAAGGCCAAGAAGGGCGGGACAGCTGCGCAGGCGGCTGTGCAAAGGGCGAGGCCCCCAGCCCTGGCGGCGGGAAGGCTGCCCTCACCCCTGCCTTCTAATTCTTCTCCGGCGGATACCGAATGGCACGTAGCTGGAGAGAACAGGAAGGCGGGTAAGGCCAAAAGGGCGGCCAATAGAAAGGAGAGGCGGCAACGGCGCAAGAAGCGAAGCGCCGTGGCTAGGCTCCGCGCCCCGAAGTCCGCAGCTGTAGTAATTACACTACAGCCGGAAGCGGAGAAGAAGTGCGTGATCTATCGTGAGGTGCTCGCTAAGGCGTGGGCGGCAGTGAACCTGGAGGAGATCGGCGTCGCCGATGGCTTCCGAATGAAGGTCACTGTGACGGGGGCCCGGATGCTGGAGATCCCCGGGGCGGCCAGCAGCCCTACCGCTGACGCCCTTGCCGAAAGGCTCAGGGCGTCCTAAAATGCGGAAGAGGCCCGGGTGTCCAGGCCTACCAAGTGCGCTGACATGCGCATTTTGGGCCTGGATGACTGCGTGACGGCGGAAGAAGTTGTGGCCGCCGTGGCTAGGACTGGAGGGTGCTCTGCCGAGCCGGTGAGGGCGGGCACCATCCGTCCTGATAACACGGGGATGCAAACCATTACGGTGAGTTGCCCCATGTCGGCGGCCCAAAGATAGCTGGGGAGGGCCGAAGGCTCCGGGTGGGCTGGGTATCCGCGCAGGTGAAACTGCTGGAACCCAGACCTCTAGGGAGCTTCGGCTGCCGGGTGGGTAACCACGTGGGAGCATGTTGCACCTCGGAGGTGGACCGCAGTGATCACTGCTTCCGCTGTGGTCAGCCCGGTCACAAGGCTGGCTTTTGCAATGCCACGCCGCACTGTTTTGCATGTGCGGTGGCTGGCAAGCCGGCCGATCACCGGGCTTGGGGCAAGGCCTGCGCTCCCCCTCCCAAACCCAGGGGCAGAGGCAAGCCCTCCGCCACCGCCGCCACCGCCGCAGCCGCCACTATTGCCACCGCCGTGGCCGCCACCACCGTCGTCGCTGCCGCCGCTAACACCGTGGCAGGGCCTTCACAGGAGGCCCAGGAGGGGGCTGAAATGGAGTGCCAATAAATGGCCCCATTACGCCTCCTCCAGGCGAACATCAACCACTGCGCCGCCGCTCAGGATCTCGTGCTCCAGAGCATGGCGCAGTGGTCGATTAACATCGCCGTGGTCGCTAAGCCGTACTTTGTCCCGCCCAGGGACGACTGGGTGGAGGACCTGAGCGGCTCAGTGACCATTATTTCGTCGGCCGCCGCCGGTACCCCATCCCTTGAGGCCGTCAAGAGGGGAGGGGGTTGCGTGGCAGCACGGTTCGGGGAGATTGTCGTGGTGGGAGTATACTTCTCCCCGAACCGAACTCTCGCCGAGTTCCACAACTCCCTTGGGGAGTTGAGAATCATCGTCGTCGGGTACTATCCCCTCCCAGTGATCGTCCTCCGGGACTTCAATGCCAAGAACGCGGCTTGGGGTTCCCGGTATACGGACCCACGGGGCAGGATGGTGGAGGACTGGGCTCTGGAGACTGGCCTGGTCGTCCTAAACCGGGGTTCTGTCCTCACGTGTGAGCGGGGTGAATCAGTGGTGAATATCTCGTTCGCCAGCCCCGCGCTGTCACCGCGTGTCATCGACTGGCGCGTCATGGAGGGGGTGGAGACCTATTCCGATCACCGGTACATCCGATTTGACGTCTCCGCCCAGACCTCGGGCGCGCCGGTCCGACAGACCCCAAGTGATCCGCGGTGGGCGCTGAAGCAGCTGGACCGGAAGTTGCTCCTGGAAGCCACGATCGTGCAGGCCTGGGTGTCATCACCAGACAGGCCTGCCGACATCAACGACGAGGCGGAGTCGCAAGCCGATTTCCGGCCACCGTAGGCGCGGGCCTGCGGATGGTGAGCGATGGGTAGCTCGCCGTCCGATAAGGACCAGGCCCGGGTCGACGGCGCGTTGTGTTCCACGCGCGCCTCAAAGAGATGTCACCACAAACTGACGGGGTCCGTTGCGAGTTTGTCCGAAAGGGATATCGTGGCCCTGGCACACAGGCAATGGAAGGAAAACGGGTGGGTTTTAGGCAGTAAAAGTCTGACACGCCCTCCCGCTCCGCCCATAGCGGGAGAAGTTATTTGATAATTTCCCACCCAAAAAAAAAAAAAAAGGTATGTCCACAAAACTCGCGGTGTGCGAAGTAATTTCACCTACAAAATTCCTTTGGTTCTGAAATATAAAATGTATTTAAAAAATACACGATACATTTCATACGAAAGCTTCAAAATCGAAATGATAATTGCAATCATTTGGAACACGATTATATACCATGTAAATGAATTACAGGTATGTCCCCAAAACTCGCGGTGTGCGAAGTTATTTATTATTGAATTTACATGGGCCATATGATGGCAGTATGATGTTAAAATGCATAGAGAACGCTGCTGCCCATTCTCTTGTAAGTCCCTTAGTCGCCTTTTACGACACCCACGGGAAGAAATAGGGTACCTTATTTCTTCCCGTGGGTGTTGTAAAACCCCGTGTCGCTATTCTTTACGTCCAGCACTACACAGACTTACGGGTTAGCTATCTAGTATCTAGGAAATGGTGATATTGGGTTTCTAATCTGTCAGAACCAGGAGGTCTACTCCGAAGCGTTAAACCGAAGTATCAGCCGAATGTTCGGCCGTTTTATAACTTTCATAGTTTCCTTTTTTGACTTCAAGTCACAATTTTGACTTTGGCTTATCTCTTCGACTGCCTTTTTTTTTCTTCTCTTTCCCTTCTGCGCCCCGCGGTTTCACCCACGTAAGTCTCGATCCCGTAGGAATATCGGGATAAAAAGTAGCCTATGTCTTTATCCAGGGTGTCAGCTACCTCCATACAAAATTTATTAAAATTGGTCCAGCCGTTTGAGCGTGAAGAAGTAACAAACATACACACACACTCACAAACCTTCGCCTTTA